>OW203729.1:16390204-17092704 GCA_934045075.1 Yponomeuta sedellus | reverse complement strand
TTGAACCTCTTTACAATATTCTCTGTATTACGTACAGGCAGCGTTAGCCTCTAAATAGGTTTTTAAAATTGTCCTTAGCACAGGTTCGTGCATTAAAAATAATATAGTTATTTATTAAGTTAAGTTATTTAAGTTATGTACAATTGTGAAGTTTAGTAGCAAAACCACCCGCTAACTGTGAAGGAAAACATCGTGAGGAAATCTGATTGTCTGAGGTGTTCAAATACCTCAGTGCTTGGAATTGCCAATCCGCAACGGCATGGTATGGTAATTTACAGGCGATCTCTCTGTCTGAGAGAAGGCCTGCGCCCTGCAGTGGGACTAACTAACTTAAAAAAACCATTAAACTGTAGCAGAATAAGAAAAAAGACCAACACAGGTTGGCATAAATTAATACATGACTAGAAACTTTTTTGTTACATACCACTTATTTAAGTAATCATGGTTGTATACTTTTTTCTGGTTGTGCAATAAAGTGTTCTCTATCTATCTATTGATGCAATTAGGAAAATAAAAATAATTCAAATAAATACAAGACGCGGCACGGAAAAGTCAGGGCGTAATAGAACGATTTAGAAAAATTAATTCAAATAAGTGTTAGACAGGACAGGGAAAAGTCAGGGAGAAATAGAACGATTTAGAAAAATCAATTCATAATTAATCCAAATAAGTATTAGACAGGACAGGGAAAAGTCAGGGCGCAATAGAACGCTTTAAAAAAAATAATTCAAATAAATGTTAGACAGGACAGGGAAAAGTTAGGCGTAATAGAACAATTTAGAAAAAATAATTCAAAGAAATGTCGTTCAATTTCATGTACTCGCCAACTCGACAACTTCGATTACGCTATTGTTATAATATGTATTTGCTATTGGCGCAATGCAAAATTTTATTCAATTGTATTATGAATTGTTAAATGTCCGATTAATTGTCAGTCGAGATCGCATCAGAGTTTTATTCGAATTAACCGATACTTTTCTTACTATCGCCCATTGCATTGCTAAAGCGTATTAAATGAAGTCAGCCATAAAAAGTGTAACACCTCATTATTTTTCTATCCTCAGCAATCCTCATTTACGTCATTAGCTATAAAAAAAAATTATGGGATATTAAGACGTCCCATCAACTATGGGACGTAGCATACAAGTACATTGGTATTTTTCAACCTACATGGATGGAGATTTCCTTTTCTTCTATAAAGACAAAAAAGGATATGGTAAGTTTAGGTACCTACTTACCATATACACGTCGATATTAACCCTTGAGTGTCCCCACTGCTGGGCACGGATCCTTTCCTGCATCGCAGGAAGGTTAGGCCATACTCCACCACGGGGGCCATGTCCGGGTTGGAGGATTGTAAGACAGTGGCGGGCCTTACTGGCAGTAGTTATCAGGCCGCCCCTAAGGCCTCTGATATGGCTTAACGACTACCATTTTATGGCAGCCGGCTTGACAATGGCTTAGTGTGCCTTGCGAAGCACGGAAGCGCTCTGAAAAAATGCCACTAGCGGTAGTCACGGGACGGTCAGCCATTCTGCACCAGACCACGCCTATTGTTGCTTAACTCAAATGATTGATTCAAATGACGCACTTCGGCTAGACCACGAGCGCTTCTTAAAACACACTAAAAATAAAAATAAGAAAGATAAGTAGTAGGGTGGCGTACAGTAAATTTATGTCACAAAATCGCCCTTGACGTAACTGATTAGAGTCCATTCACGTAAAAGTTGACGCGTTTGACATATACGAGTTTAAAGAGAATTCTATTTCAAGGATGTAATGGAAACATTTGCCGGATATGCTCAGACGGTCTTCGGTAGTGCTGCGACTGTAGCTCTTTTATACTTGATACGTAAGTATTGGCTACTTCAGATACAACTACGAGGTGACTTCGAATTCAATGGTAAAAAATGAAGGGAAGATTTTGGCCATTATTCATGGCGCTAGCTTTTATAAATTAAGTTTTTGTAATTGACTTTATGTTTCCCTATATAATATCTCAAGTTATTGGTAATAGCTGTTGGTTTACTATAGATCTCTAAGTAAATAAATAAATTCGGCCACCATTTTTTTTTAAATTGGGTAATAGTAAATTGGGAAATATTTTTGTTAACTACAATTCACTTAAGCAAAGACAAACAATCTTCGGCACTTCTCTTCTAATCACTGCCCACCTCTTTGCGAATGCCGTAGCTCCACCTGGTGACAGGGCGTCCTACCCTACGTTCGGCGTGTCTTGGGAGAGGCCTCAATTTCAAATCGTTTTTTTAAATGATCTAACACAATGTTTTAAATCCTTTTAATATGTACTTCCCCTAATATCGTGAAATCTTTGATTATTTGTGTTAATTTAAAAACCTATTTAGAGGCTAAAAATTTCACCCATGCCGGGATTCGAACCCGCATCCTCTGGCTATCCGTACCAGCGCTCTACCAATTGAGCCAATGGGCGACTCACGGCATTAGTGAAATTTCGAACCTCTTTACAATATTCTCTGTATTACGTACAGGCAGCGACATCTGACTTAAGCAAATTGCATTACTTACAGCCCCGACTGCCTGTACGTAATACAGAGAATATTGTAAAGAGGTTCGAAATTTCACTAATGCCGTGAGTCGCCCATTGGCTCAATTGGTAGAGCGCTGGTACGGATAGCCAGAGGATGCGGGTTCGAATCCCGGCATGGGTGAAATTTTTAGCCTCTAATAGGTTTTTAAACTTGTTCCTTAGCACGGGTTAGTGCATTAAAAATAAAAATAGTGTATTTGTATTAATTGTATATGTATTTATTTTTAGGTATCTATGTTTATTATTATTTAAATATAGGTATGTACTTTATATCGTAGGTAATTATATTCTCACACTCTTTTGGTGTTTGGTATCAATATATTATTGATTTAATTATTTATGTACATGCACCACGTACCGACTACATTCTTCATGCAATCCTCTTCATCCAAAGGTTGTCAGGAAGAGATCGCTCTTAGCGATAAGACCGCCAATTGTATAACATTACTTAGATTTAAGAAATCATGGTTGTAATATTTTTCTGGTTGTGCAGTTGGAATAAAGTGTTCTCTATCTATCTATTTGATACCGTCCTAACGCCTATTGTAGGTAGCAAATGTACTGTAGCCCCTGTGCGTGGTGGTTAAGGTAGAGAACACACGATTATAGCTGACAACGCAATTAATAAGGCGGACGGCTATCGTGCACTCGACCGGCCGGCATTAATCATAAAGCGTGTCCCCCACAGGGCTGTCACTCGACAAAGTCATCGTGTGATGATGAAGACAAGGGTCACAGCGAAAGGTGTGATCGAAAATATTAGGGTGAGTGCAGGGCGAATGTCAAAATAAATGCCTATAATAATGTTGATGATGATTGCATCCTTGATTACGGGACTCCATGCAGTTTGTGTTAATGTATACACACCCTTAATCTTAAGGGCCAGCAATGGAAAGAAAAACATGTCTTTTTTGACAGATCGTTTTTGCAAGAAGTGTCAGTAAAATCTTTCAATCAGGTCGCGAATATGTGTAAGGCAGATACTAAATAAATATATTATGGTGCAGAATACATCGGTTTAACTTCCGAAAAAAATGAATTCGTGTGTAAGAAAAATTTCGTCATACCCACTATGCTACCGCTGTGAACGGAGAGCCAGGTAATATTCCCATTGCGAGCATATACCAATGACTTTGTTTTGTATTCTGAGTTATGTCAATTTGTGAAGCTATTGTAGCAATGCCACACGCTAACGATGAAGGAAAATATCGTGAAGAAACCTGATACCTCATCGCTTGAAATTGCCAATCCCGCGTGCACGCGTGGTAAATAATACCATAATATCTCTCTCTGAGTGACGGCCTGTGCTCTTCAATGAGACGTGTATTATAAACTACATATAAAAAATAAAATAAAACTTGCCGTTTGATTGGACCATTAAGAAGCTACACGCAGTAATACTTACGCTACCAATGAAGAAAAAACCGTTTTTTTTAGAGATTTAGAGATCGTTTTTGGAAAAGTCAGTACTATCAATCACGCTAATAGGTATTTTTAGAACTTTCCGTGTTACTGCATAGAGCTCCCCTTAATGCTCCAATCAAAGGGCCAGTTCAAAGTTTTAATTACACCCGAATTAATGTTTTTCGGTGGTTAAAATCGGTCTATTCTGTGGCATAATATAAAGATTAGACGGGACGAAATTGTCCCTGGCCGCGGCAGTTTCAAATTCTCCCCACGTCCGCCAAATGACCGTCATCTGGTAACCCTATCTCCGGTGTAATGACGTTTTACTCCCGTGACGTAGGCAACGCGCTGTCAAGATACAAACTTTGTGGGTAATTAATTGTGAAATTTAGTCAAAATTTCAGGTCGCGTCCGAACGTTGCGTTGGGAACTTTCGCTTTGAAATTGATAAGAAAAGCGACAGTTTAAATATTGTCTTTTGCGAGACTAACCTTGAATTTAAGAATGAAATTCACCTGTAATGTAACTGACTCTATTCAGCTACATTACGGGTGAATTTTCATTCAAATATGTATTGTCGAATGTACGATGGAATTTTTACAATTTACTTTGTCCGTTATGATGTTACGTTTTAATTTTTGTTTTTACATTTCTGTTTGTTTCATGGATGTAAAGTGTTTATGTCATGGTTGAATATTGTGCCGCTAAAAACATGTTTCAATTTGTTTAAAGGCGATCATAATACTAGATAGTATTTTGTCCCAGCTACCCCACGTCGATGCGGAAAGTGGAAGGGGTAGTGCCAGAAAAACAATGTCCAGGAGTGATTTATTACATAAAATAGAGTTATCTCCAAATTTCAAATTCATCAATCAATCAATATATTTTTTGTGAACATTGGTATGTTTGCAATAAAGGTCTTACAGTATAGTATAGAGCGCTATGTTCTACGCAAAACAAATGTAAGTATACAAATATGTTTAAGCATGCACGTGCACAATGAACTGAGTAATGTATTAATATTTAATATACACATGTCTGCCTTGTTTTTTTATTTAATATACACATGAGACAGTGAGTTATTTACTTATATTAAATAACTCACTGTCTCTTATTTATTTATTTGCTTAATCTTATTTACGATTTTGTTCAGGTTCGTACTAGGTATCTCTCCGAGGCCTGCATGCCGCCTCACGGGTACTGACGGAAGACCAGCGCTGGAGTATCATATCTCCAGCTTATGCTGAGTCAGAGCCCTTTTGCACTTGCCACACCCACAGTATTCACATTGGAAAATGCTCTGTGTCTCTGTTTCATTGTGTATCGTATTGTTGTTGCTTTTCTTCTCTTGTACGTATAGTCTGCTTAATATTGTTTTTATTGCGTGTGTGTGTAAGTGTAAATAAATGATTAATAAATAAATAAAAAAAAAAATTGTTGATCTAGCGTTAGAACTCTGGACTACCGAGGTATACAGAGGTGAGTTAGTTTGATTTCCGGTAGGGCCTGTACTGTACTTTTATTTGTCGTCGCCGTCGTCAGGCTATACTAGTCCACTGCTGGACATAGCCCTCCCCTAAAGAGCGCCACGTGCTATCATAGGAGGTAATGCCCATACTCCCCACGCTGGGCATGCGGGTTGGGATCGCAGTTCGGTGGAATTGTACTGCAGGGGGCGCTGCTGCCCACCCGGTTTGTGTCCCTTAGTCGCCTTTTACGACACCCGCGGGAAGAATTGGGTTACTTTTATATGTAGGTACGTATAAAAGGACTTAGCCTGGTTGCTTTTTCCATGTGTGTGATATCCTTGTCTTAGATTGTGTACGTATTGAGTTTTTTTGTGTTTAGTGTTAATTTCAACCAAATGCTTTAATGTGTGTTTTGTATATGAGCCAAGCATTATCTTATCTTATCTATTGTATTTGGAATCTGCACAAGTGTTGACATGAGCTTTGTGGATGTCATTATGGATGTAATACAGAGTGGACCATATTTTTTGGACTTATAAAATATTTCTACTCACGCGCGGCTCCTCACTTCTTGTATTGCTTTACGAGTAAACCGCGTTTTGCATAAACATAAAAAAAATTGAACATTAAATTCCCATATTAGTACTATCCTTCCTTTGCACAATTCAAAGTGATTTTTCTATGTAAATATATGCAGTTTATTATAAAGTTAAAATACCTACCTAGGCGACAGAGCTTTGCTCGTTTACTTCTGTTTTTATGTTTGTAAAACACATGCGAATGTCGTTTAGCTGTTGTTGAACTTTTGAGCAAGGAATAAATAAAATAAAAATTCCCATATCTCTATCATATTATTATTTGTATGATTATTATTGATTATTACCTATATAATACCATAACTCACTACATAATAAATTTCACCGAAATTGTTGGCGCCGATTTTGAGACTCTTCTTTTATATATATATTCAGTAAGGTATACAGATATAAACTCTTTGTATGTCCCCACTGCTGGGGCACGGTTCTCTTCCTGCATCACAGGAAGGTTGGAGCATACTCCAGCACGGGGGCTAAATGCGGGTTGATGGAGCATTGTAAGACAGTGGCGGGCCTTACTGTCAGACGTTATCAAGACACCCATAAAGCCTCTGTTATGGCTTAACGACTGCCTTTACATGACAGCCGGCACCAACGGCTTAACGCGTCTTGCGAAGCAGGGGAGTACTCGGAAAAAAGCCTCTAGGGTTAGTCACAGGATTGTCAACCATCCAGAACCTGACAGTGGCTGTTGTTGCTTAACCCTAGTGATTAATTTCAATCACTCGGTTACACTAGGCTACGAGCGCGTCTCTTGGGTACGTATTGTTAAGTTAGTATGTATAATACAAGAATTGTTCAATGGACATGTGAATAAACACTAGGCTATTAGTGGTATGGCAATATTAAAAGGTGATGGGTAGGAATAGTACTTTTTAATGATTCGCGGTACTCATACATAGTTACATATTAAACGGGTCTAATTGTTTTACCGTCACAAATTAGACTCGAAGGTCCTTTAAGTAAACAAAATAATTACGATAAAATTTGTATATAAGTAAATTATTTAAAATATAAATTTTGTTTTAATTTATTATAATTGCGTATTTAGAGGCTAAACATTGCACTCATGCCGGGATTCGAACCCGCGACCTCTGGCTATCCGTGCCAGCGCTCTTTCCAACTGAGCTAATGGGCGTCTCACCGGCATCAGTGAAATTTCGAACCTCTTTACAATATTCTCTGTGTTAGGTACAGGTTTTAGGTTTTTAAAATTGTTCTTAGCACGGGTTAGTGCATTAAAAAGAATATAATTATTATAATTGGTCAGCGGGTAGCCTCATGGTCTGATGACATAGCTGAGTCGGCGGAGGGTCCGTGGATGCGGATGGCACGGGACCGTGAGAGAGGGCATCTGGGGGAAAAAGCCTATACCCATTCGTGGGCAGCGATGGCGATGGGCTGATGATGATGAATTTATTATCAGGAATTAAGCAAAAAAATATATTTACCTGTTTATTCAGGGTTTGTGATCTTACATCTAATGATAAACAATGCTCTAATTATATTCGTTTTATTGCACTAACCCGTGCTAAGGACAATTTTTAAAAACTTATTTAGAAGCTAAAAGTTCCACCCATGCCGGGACAGGCAGCGACATCTGGCTGAAGTAATTTGCATCACTTGCACGTAACACAGTTAGTATTGTAAAGAGGTTCGAACGTTCACTGATGCCGGTAGTCTCGCATTAGCTCAGTTGGGAGAGCGCTGGCACGGTTAGCCAGAGATCGCGGGTTCGAGTACCGGCATGGGTGGAATTTTTAGCCTCTAAATAGGTTTTTAAAAAATGCTCCAATTCCAGCGCCAACCATCAAAACACTCCAAACAGAAATCACTCTCCGCTAAGAAAGCTCCGCGGAATTCTGATTTAAGCACAACGGACCACGAAGGAGAGACAGCGCGGTGCAAAATACAGAAATAACGCGGCAGCGGTGAACTAGTTCCGTGAATAGCGCCCAACCAAGATCCCAATTCCATCAGCTGCACGGTGGTGTGATCTCGGCCCGCTTATCGGGCACCTGTGGACGGCTTCGCGAATAAACCCGTCCAGTTTGAAGAATAGCCCCATTTCGTATAGTGCCGCTGCACATAAACCGAATTGAATCTTGGCGGATGAGCGGTTGTCTTTGTTTTATGTACCTATAGGAATGAAAATGCGCGCTCTCGAGGGGTAATCAAAAAGGGCTTTGTAGTGAGAAAACGAGTTTTCTTGCAAAACCACGGAAATGCTCGCCAGGACCGCATATTTATTTGGTTTTATAAGGGACAATAGACAGTTACACAATTTCATATGATTTACAAATATACATATAGATAGAGAACACTTTTTTGTAGATAAAAGTGGAAATGACATTTCAGACACAGACATTTTTACTTAAGCTGACGGTGGCCTTCTCACTAAGTGATCTCTTCCAGACAACCTCATAGGTAAAAGTAGAATTGGTAAGAGTGTAACCTCTATCCACATTAACATTATCTACTTTAAGCATCGAATGATCACAGAAAATTTACGGTAGAGAAATATAATTTAAAATAAGTCTGTCTGTGCTGAATAATAAATGAAGTAATTATTACAACATTACAAAAAGCGCTACAATTGCATGCCAAGATGTGTTGGAATTATAATAAGTCTCAGTATGCAATTACAGTGAACTTTAGACACACCAGCACACAAATTGATGTTACATATTCATTTATCAATAAGTAGCTCATAGTAATTGAATTATACATAATAAAAAATAAAAATGTTGCCATTGACAAATTCAGCACTGATGTGCAAATTTATAGAAAGAAATTAACAAACTGAATTTCTTTCTTTTTTGTAAGTATTTAGTTTCATGTGTGCAACAGAAGCGCTCGTGGCCTATAGGCGAACCGAGTGATTGGAATCAATCACTTGGTAAAGCAACAACAGGCGCGGTCAGGTACAGGATGGGTGAGCGTCCCGTGACTACCGCTAGTGGCATTTTTCCGAGCGCTTCCGTGCTTCGCAAGGCACGTTAAGCCGTTGGTGCCGGCTGTCATATAATGGCAGTCGTTAAGCCATGTCAGAGGCCTTATGGGCGGCTTGATAACTTCTGACAGTAAGGCCCGCCACTGTCTTACAATCCTCCACCAACCCGGACCTGGCCCCCGTGGTGGAGTATGGCCTAACCTTCCTGCGATTTCAGGAAGAGACCCGTGCCCCAGCAGTGGGGACATACAAGGGTTGATAACGACGTGCAACAGAGAATATTCTTACCTTATCTCATACCTTCACTCAATTCGTTGAATGTTGTGCCTCTGATTAGGCCTTTAAAGATGAGGGCGAGATAGTATTAAAATAAAACTAGCTTACTCCGCAAACGTCATCCCGTGTCTCAGTTCAGATCTTTGTCTATGTGTACCCCAAGTAAATCCGTTCAGCCCTTACTGCGTGATTGACTAACAAATAACCAAACATCTACACAAACGTTCACATTTATAATATCTTAAATTCCTTTTACAGTTACCGTACATCTCCTTAACATTTATCTTGAAACATAGATTTATACCATAATAACATTAAATATTTAAGAACGTTTAAACTGGTACAATGGCACAGATGGAATTTTACAATCAAGCAAATCGTGTAAACCATTTACAACATTTCACAATAAATAACAACGCCTGCGCGCAAATTTATAACAGTTTTTCTTAGATTATAACAGTTTTTCGTAAATTAACATTTGTTAATATTGTTTTCCCAGTCCCCAACCAAATATGGCATCCGTGGTTAACGGAAACGCGAACCACGGGTGTAAAAACATAGGGGCTGCTTGTCCTAGCGCCGCTGGACGGTCCCCCTATAGTCATCATATGGGTTTTTGGATTCAAAAAAGGTCAACCTATCTCGATGATATTGTGTTTAAAATTGACCTACAATTAAATGCAATATTATTAATATTCTCTATTTAGGAATTCAACAGCACAGTACAAAGTGACAATAAAGACAAATTATTATTTAATTTCAAACTAAACTAACTTTTTATTGTTATGTTTGATTTTAATATGTTTTTACATTGCTGAGGCTTCTTCTGCAAACTCTTTAAGGTTTCTGATAGTAAGTAATTAAGTGTCTGAGGTAGAATATACTTCCAAGTTTGCTTTCCAAAGTAATTAATATAATATGGTCGGATATATTTCGGTAAGGCTAATTTGCGTAATTGATTAGGTCTTTTAGTTTGCTTCAGGCTGTCTAAATTATCAATCTTATCACATAATATTTGAATTATATTTTTAACACTCATTACTTTACTATTGTATAAAAGTTCCACGTCACACAAGCACACACACATCCACCCTAACACACACACACACACACACACACACACACACACCAATAAATATATAATACTTTATTGAAACATTTAACAGAACATCACATAAGCAATGACAGGTACAAAGGCGAGCTTATCTCTGAAAGATATTCGCTAATACTTTTATTGAGTCTTCTTATCTGATAAGTCACTCCATTCGTATGTATCATAGATGCTCACTCTCATGCAACGTCAATACAAAATTCGGCGTCTCTGTCACATCCGCGGTAGTATAGTGGTAAGTATCCCCGCCTGTCACGCGGGAGACCGGGGTTCGATTCCCCGCCGCGGAGAAATCATTTTGTTTTTTTTGTACGTAAAGAATGTTGAAGAACCGAAAGGGGTTTAACGGACATATTTTTTCACATGAAATACGCAACACAAGAACAAAAGTAACAAAGAACAGTTGCAATAGCCGGCGTTATTGCTAATTTAATACCATTGACCTTTTGCATCTACGTAATGAGATGATTTATACAACGTTCAGTGGCGTCTTTACTCACACAAGATAGGTGAAGGGACCACTCGGATGCTGTAGTGCCTGGGACATGGTTTTATAGATGGTGTAGGCTTGCCCAGCACGTATACCATCCTGACAACTTAGTAGGCCTAGCCTACAGGAAAGATAGTCAATACGTGCGCAGCCACGGGTTTCCTCATAATATTTTCCTTCACAGTTAGCGTGTGGTATTGCGACTACAAATTCGCAAATGTAATTAAACAAAGCATTTAACTTTGAAATAAATGAAAGTTATTGGTACATGCCCGCACTGGGGATCGAACCTGGGTCTCTCGCTTGCGAGTCCATTGTTCTGCCCACTAAGTTACCACCGCTGTGTCAAAATTGCTAACTTGAATCGTCAAAGTATACCCATACCTTGATGATCCACAGTAGTCAATGAGTACAATACCGTTTTTTGTCTCTGAACATTTGGAATTTCGATCTTGTCTTTTGACCACATTGTTGCCACATTTTCAACCGGACAAACAAGCACCGAGCGTGATAAGTTTACGTTAATAATTAGCCAATAAAATGAATTGTGTTTGTTCACCAGTAGCCTGTGTAGTTTCAGCTTTTACCTAAATGAGATAACTCTATTACCTGCAGAGTTGTTTACTGGATTCATTTTAGCACCAATTTAGCGATGTGTCTGTATGAGCGCTGTAGCTCTTTGTTAACTTCGATTTCGTATAGGTCTGTAATTTATTGGCGTTCGATTAAATATATACGAAAGTTGGTGCCAGCTGTCATCGATAGATGGCAGTCGTTAAGCCAAGCCAAGAGGCCTTAGGATGGCTTGAAATTTTCTGACAGTAAGACCAGCCACTAGTCTTGCAAGTCTCCACCAATCCGGACTCGGCCTCCGTGGTGGAGTATGGCTTATACCTTCCTCAGGGACGAGACCCGTGCCCCTCGGTGGGGACATAATGGGTTGATGATGATACGAAAAATGGTACCAAACATTGACTGCCTCGCTGGCGCACCGGTTTGGCATGCTGACTCTATAACCAAAGTTCTGGGGTTCGATCCCCGGCCGGGTCAAACTAGGAAACGAACTTTTCTAGTTTGTCTCGGGTCTTGGGTGTTATTTATTGTATTTGTTTGTGTGTTATTGATAACTGTATTAAGTCGATTTAGCACCTGTAACACAAGTCATTTAGCTGTTTTTGATAAGAGTATAGGACTGACGAGATCTGTGTAATATATCCATGAATATTTATTTATTAATATTATTACTCTATCTATCTCTCTATCTGCCTATCTATCCATAAATGTGCGTACTTTAGTATCATTTTAGTATATGTATGAAATGTAATAAATACACACATTTTTCGTATCTCCAAATCTACACCGAATCATGGGGCTGTGATTTAATAGCGACTCTTAAGCCCCATTTCCGTAAGCCTAAGGAAAAGAAATCAGGACTTGAAGGTATTAACACCCAAAAGTAATGGCCATGATGCTATCTAGTCCCATGTCTGTGGCCTTAATTTGTAGGTCCTGAAACTGATTATTAATATTATTTTTATTAATACTTGTATTGCACTTACGGCGAACTTAATGCCATAAACACTTTATACCAGTCAACCGCAGGAGGTAGACGAAAAAGCGTGTAAAAAAAAGAAAAACAATATAGTAATGTGGTGCAATTAAATAAACTTTCATATTAATATATACTTACACATATATTAAAATTATTATTAATATATATATACATATCACTATTAAATACATATGATATAAAAACCTATTTAGAGGCTAAATAGGATAAATACATATGATATGTACACACTAACATTATAACTAACGGTATAGGTTCATGGCGGTGGGCGGCGTACCTACGTCCTATGTTCGTAGGTGAAAGTACTAGTATTATGCGAACCCAGTAACAAATCTTTTTTAGAGTTGGCAGGCATACCCTTAACCGCTTTGTCCCATGCTATTCGACCGAAATAAATGCCCGCCCATCTGTCTACGGGACCCTAAAACTGGAGAAATCCTTATCTAATTGCTGGTCACGCATCGTATTTGAAAAGAAGGAATGTTATCTTCACAACACGAAGGCGGATCGAAGGGCTATACCTTCAAACGCAGGTTTACCTCACACCAGATTTTCAAATCGCACCTCTGTGTCCTAGATCCTAAGGTGGTGTTTTTAGAGGCTAGTTGCGGTGGTATGTAGAAAGAGCGATCGCCGGCCGCGGTTATCTTGTTTGCTTTTTCGGTGATTTATTTGAAATATTTAGCTGATTCGATAGTGGCTATTTTTTTACCTTGGGTACGTTTCGTGTGCTTTGTTTGGCTTTCTTATTGTTTGTGCACAGTCGGTTGGATAAATAAATAGGGCAAAGTTTGTGAAGACTTAGTTTTGTGGCGCTTCGGGGTGCTAACTAGCGCTACCGATGGACAAAGAATCATAACTTGTTTTATATAAAAGTGTACATAAGAAATCTTCACAACTGTGACCACTATTTTTACAATCTACAGTCTAGAAGAACTTTAGTCTTTAATTTCTGCTAGAAACGGCCTTTTTTGGCGGAAATCTAATCGATTGCTAACTTTATGAATTTCTAAAAATAGTTGTAACAGGTGTTAAGATTTAAGATGAGATGAGATGAGATGAGATGAGATGAGATGAGATGAGATGATTGTTAATTTAAAAATAAATAAAAATCAACATTAGAGACATATTTATTTATTCTCACGTTCATTTTTATATAAAACAAGTTATTTTATTTTTCCATTGGTGGCACTAGTTAGCACCCCCAAGCGCATTACATGTACATGCAATAAAGAATATTCTTGGAAAATCGGTATGCGAAAGGCAATTTTAGATATTATTCAGTTGAATGATGAACAAAAGCCTTAGGACATGAATCAAGAAGGCACCTAAATAGAATATCCGGTCTGGGTAGTACGAGTCACGCGTTTTGTAGCGATAAAATGTCAGAATTTGACAATGAATTTACAGATGTTATTATTAATTTTATTTACATATTTCACTATTTAGACTATTAATATAAAAACGGAACTAAAACTAAACGTAAAACCTATTTTTTTACTTAAATAATATACTGACGGGAAATTCACGATTTTTGACATTTAAACGCGAATCCGTCATCTTTCTGCTCAGGCAGACGTTGGTTTTTTATTGTGAATTTCAATTCTGCATTCGCAATATTTTTATTTCATATTCACTACTAATACATCAAATATTGGAACTAAAATCAGTCTTTTTGCAGTATTATTCGAACAAATTTCAATGAGAAAAACTTCGTTACTCTATCGATGTCTGTAAACTACGAGTATGTAGTCGTAGGTAGTTAGATCTGAGATTTCCGCACATAGCCTCATAGTTGGTCCATTGTAAGTAGCCAGCACTGAGGTACGCTTAAAAACCTATTTAGAGGCTAAAATTTCACCCATTCCGGGACTCGAACCCGCGACCTCTGGCTATCCGTGCCAGCGCTCTCCCAACTGCGCTAATGGGCGACTTACCGGCGTCAGTGAAATTTCGAATCTCTTTACAATACTTTCTGTATTTCGTACATACTAAATAGGTTTTTAAAATTGTCCTTAGTACAGGTTAGTGCATAAAAAAATAAAAATATTATTATTTTAAATATTTTTATTTTTATTATTTCGGCCTTAATAATAAAAATATCATTATTTTTATTATTAAGGCCGCCAATTGAATCTTATCTTTTGTATCTGCTGTTTCTGTAACTATTTTTCCGGTATACAATAAAGAATATCCTATTTGATTTTACTACTTCAGACACTAAGATTTCCTCACGATATTTTCCTTCATTAACAACTGATAATGCTACTATAACTTCACAAAAACATAACTTAGAAAAAAAATTCATTGTGCATACCAGGATTCGAACCCACGGCCTCCCGATTGAGAAACCAGCATTCTGCCGCTCCGCTACCACCGCTGTAAACTAAACGATGTAAGTAATAACCAAAAAGGCACACAAAGTCTAGTCTATTTTTGACTTTAGGCAGGCTTCGGAACGTGGATACAAATGCTAGAATCAGAAATAGTGCTGGCACATTTCGTGCTCGCTCGGCATATTTCCCGGCCGATATTGGCGGGCCAAGTTTAACTCATGCCGCTATTCTGTAGCTTTCGTATTATAACGGCACGATGTTATAGCGACTGAACTTCAAAATACACAGAGTGACAAAATCGCTGTATACATCCGAAAATCGGTCTCAACGAACTACTTTTACTTTGTGGAAATTTCAGTAGTCGTTCCATACTAAAGTTGTCTGCGTCATCAAAATGTATGAAACAGATGAAAACTTTTTTGCTATTTCAAAGTATTCCCGATAGTAAAATCGTTCGCACTGTCGTGTATAACTCCCCATTTTCAGGGCAATTTTGTTCCATCCAATAAACTGTTGAGCACTGTATAGGCGCTGTTACTTTTCTATCTATAAAATTAAATAAAACTTTGCATTCACAATACTACCACCGTTAATCTATACTAGACATTGACGTAATAGACATAAGACAACAAAAACTGAACTTAAAAACTGACAGTATGTAGGTATTCAAAATAAGTCTACAAAAAGAAAAACTAAACAATAAAAAGGTATATCGCCGACACCTTCTAATCCTGCATCCAGCCGATAGATCAATGCACCAGCTTTTGAGCTACGCTGATGACTTCAAGTTGACAGTTATTGACAGTATCGGTGCTTGGATAGACAGCATAGATTTTTGGAAATAAAATTGCGTTAAAATAAATTTTCTTGTTTTGCAATCGGCACGCTAAGAAGAAGATAGAAATAGCGCGGTTCTACTAGTGGTTACGGGCGCAGTCCATACAAATCGCAGGCAGATATTTTACGTTTTGTTGCCAATAGACTATTTGAAGTGTTTCTGAAAACGAAGTCAGATTTTTCGTTCATTAGTGCTCAAGTGCTCAGAAAGTGATAATCTTTAAATGTGTTTGCATTTTTTCTAAAACCTACAAATGTAAATTAATTTTCGAAATAATCGATCGCTATTTTGCTGAGCCGTGACGTCATTATCGATTCGACCAATTCTGGCCGTTATCGATAAAATGGCCACAGATACAAAAATATCAAGTTTTACCATGTTTTTTGCAGAAATCCATTTTTTAGTTAAAATGCTTTAAATCGGTTTTAAAACTAATTATTGATACAAATGTATATAATTAATACTTTTTTCACTTTGTCAAATACCCTATTACAGTTCCTACGCAGACCACAGTACGTTAAACAGTACGTTATTCAGTTTATCACGAGAGGAAAATAGAGTATTTCCACGAAATAAGCTGATTCTTGGATTTTTTTACTTTTTTTCGTTCCTTTATTTATTCGTTCTTTATGGCATCGGGTCTTTAGCAAGACTTACTGTAAATGACGATCAATATACATCAAAATACTGTAAATTTATATTTAGTCAATTTAGCTCCGTTTGTGCCCTTAATTAACTGAAATAATAACTGCGTAGGTACCTCTGATGAAATGAAATGAAACGGTTACAATGGAAGCACGAAGCAAGCATGTAGTCAGAATAAGTACTTTGGATCCGAGTCACCGGGCCCGGTATGCAGCTTTTACTTCGTTTCCTGTGATTTGAAGAGAGATTTAACATGCAGGTGTTTCTGTTTCCACTAAAATATTAATATTCGAGAACATGCTCATATGTAAGGACCATATTTTCAGAGGGCGAGTAAAATATCTACCTTGAAATTCATGTTAAGCCTGTTAAGTACTATCAGTCTGTGGCTTACTTTCGCATGTTGATGCGTTAAGTAAATGCTTTTTTTTGAGGAATGCTTTTGTGGGACGGCAAGGCACAAAAAAAAACTGAAACAAAAAGTACCCCGATTAAAACAATAAATAATGATGCTCCTACTGCAGGGGCCTTCTCTCAGATTATCACTTCAGCTTGCTGATTCTCTGAGCTATGTCGATAACTTTGGTTCTCTGTCGGATGCAATTATCAAAGGTAGATAATCATTTGTCGTCGTCGTCTACACGCTATTCTAGTCCACGGCTAGACTTAGCCCTCCCCTAATGAGCGCCATAGCGCCCTGTTTTCAGCTTGCCGCATATACACTATGTTTGCCAATTCGCGGTCTCCGCTCAAGAACACGTTTACTCGAACAGTTGTCGGTTCTTCGCGAGATATGGCCAGCCCACTGCCACTTCAGCTCGATAATTCTCTGAGCTATGTCGATAACTTTGATTCTCTGTCGGATGCATTCATTGCGAATCCTACCCTTCAGAGAAACTCTGAGCACAGCTCTCTCCATAGCTCGCTGAGCGACTTTGAACTGGTAAATAAAAGTAAAAATTTCGTCGCCGTTGAGGCGAAAAAGTTTTGATCTGGAAACCCATGACCGAACGACGCAGCGTGAGTACGCCCTCCACCAGAATGTTCTGATGACATGTGACTCCCCACCACCGTTGTCAGGTGTGTGTCGCACATGACAGGGAAGCTTGGAAAACCATGAAAAAGGCCTATGTCCTGCAGTGGGTGTCAAATGGCTAATGATGATGTTGAAAAAGTTCTTTATTAAAAATGTTTACAAGCACATGAATAGTTCACTGTTACGATGCTAGGTCAAACCTGTGTTGTGGTGGCATTCCATATGTTAACAGCATTCTATATGTTAACAATGTTAAATTGAGCCAATGAGACGGTGTGCCAGACGGTTGCCAGAACCTTTAATTGTCTAATTTGCGTTGCTACAGGCTGTTCTGATAATTGTTGGTAATTGCCAAACTCCATCGACGGTTTATCTGTGACACGGAGTTTAAAACCAAGCTGCGTTGTTTTCAACAAATTGAGAGGATGAAGGAAGAAAGAATGAAGAAAGAGACTTTTCGAGGATGTGGGCAGAAGCGCCGGTAAGGGAAGGCGTAAATTTGTCGACCAATTACCCCCGTTTTGCTCGATGAATGTTATTATTATACTCGAAGTTAACTGATCTTAAACGATCACGAAGGTTAAGCAACATAGGGCACGTGCAGTAAATGGATAGGTAAACCGTGTATGACTAACGCTAGTGGTGTTTTTCGAGCGGTTCCGTGCTTCGCAAGGCACGTTAAACGGTTAGTGCCGACTGCCGTCTATAGATGGCAGTCGTTAAGCCAAGTCAGAGGTCTTAGGGTGGACTTGAAAACTTCTGACAGTAAGATCCGCCACTAGTCTTGCAAGCCTCCACCAATCCGGACTTGGCCCCCGTGGTGGAGTACGGCCTAAACCTTTCTCAGGGAAGGGACTAGTGCCACTCGGGGAAGAGAGTAGTGAACCGTAAAGGAATCCTTTTGAAACTTATTGATTAAAAATTCTTTATAGCACAAAAGGGGGTTTGTACAAAGGCGAGCTTAATAATTATTTTCTTCCAGCCAACCTTAAAACGTAAGACGGTAATTGTCTCTTTCTTCATGACGAGTATAATAACAGCAACATTTTAAAACAGCTAGCGATATTTTGAGGATATTATTATGTTCTTTTCAAGATAATCAGCATCATTAATTACTTAGCATTAATGATAAGACCAGTTGTAGGAAGTTCTGTAAGGTCGAAAAATATTATATTATATTATATTATATTATATTATATTATATTATATTATATTATATTATATTATATTATATTATATTATATTATATTATATTATATTATATTATATTATATTATATTATATTATATTATATTATATTATATTATATTATATTATATTATATTATATTATATTATATTATATTATATTATATTATATTATATTATATTATATTATATTATATTATATTATATTATATTATATTATATTATATTATATTATATTATATTATATTATATTATATTATATTATATTATATTATATTATATTATATTATATTATATTATATTATATTATATTATATTATATTATATTAAAGGTCTATTCTATCGTTGGATAAAGGCAAACAAGTGACAAAACAATTTAAGTACCGGAGCAGAACATAGAAATAGAATAGGAATAATTTATTTCCACAAACCTATCAAAGTTGACAAAATCACAACTAGTTTATGCATCATAAACATTATAGGGTGCACGAACCATGTTTTTTTTTCTATTTTTATTAGTTATTGGCTTCATATTATTGTTTACTTAAGTGATCTAAATTCGGGTAACATTTTTTTATTGACGTGTAATTTTTTTAATACTAGGACCATGTGATTCTAAATTATAGTTATAAGGTGCCTTAAAACCTTGAAAAAATCGAAGTCTACCTATAGTTTCAAAAAAACTAGCATAAGAAAAAATTTCATAAAAATGAAATTTTTTCATTTTTCATAAAAACTAGCATAAGAAAAAATTAAAGAAAAATTATGTGCGTTCATAGCTAGGTACGTTCGGTAAACAGAAATCTATTGAACAGAAACTTTAACCGATTTAGAACTAGTCGGCTTGGTTCATGTACTGGACTACCACTTATTAAATAAATAATGTATGTTTTCTAAGCCTTATCAGGGTACAAAGAAATAACTTATTCTCTTTTATTTCTTGGCACTAAACGTTTAGGTAACCGCTGCTTGCTAAGTAAATAATTGAACGTTTAACATGCAACTAATAGTGCCTTGTAATTACGGGACGTACGTATATATTACAGGAAGGTATATCACGTTAAATATTGATTCCCACAATATTAACCGTGATATACCTTCCTGTGATACAGGAAGAGACCCGTGCCCCAGCAGTGGGGACAGGCGTGGCGGCATCCAATGAAGAGTCAAATAAGAGGCGTAAATGTGCAGCCCTAGGCTAGGGCTGTATATTTTTGGGATCCGGAAGCGCGACTCCTCTTTAAGGAGATCTCGTCGCGCCTCGTCGACGCTTCAGGAGATCTGAGGGCTGGTGCCTACTTTGGCCAAAGATTAAGCCACGCTATACAGCGAAGCAATGCCGCCAGCCTTCTTGGTACTCTACCGACCGACAGCGATCTGGCTCAAATATTTTATTTAAATTAGTTTTAGTTTCATTTTTACATTTTCATTAATGTTTTTTTTTATTCTTTCGTTTATGATGATAAGTAGAATTTTAAATAAACACCTATTTAAATAATAAAAAATAAATTAAATGATGATGTGGGCTGATTATAGATATAGAAATTAAATAGTACCTAATAAATAACTAAGCTTTTGATAGTAAAGAAAAAGCAAAGGGTTGACATGAATATTTTCCGTGCTTGTTGCTAGTTGGTGGTAATAGTCAGAGCAGAAAAAGTTCGTATTTTAATGTGCTTGAGTAGTTTGTGAACCCGGTATTTAATTATAAAAAAGTTATCAAGAGCGTAGGTTAACGGCTTAACTTTGAACTTTGACAAAAACTAAATTATCAACTCTCACACATGCAGGTTGTTAATGTCATTCGCACACTTGAGTCGCTCGTAGCCCCGGCTGCCTGAGTGATCATAAACAATCACGAAGTTGGGGTACAACCAAGGACACGTTCAGTGCATGGATGGGTGACCGTCTATGACTAACGCTAGTGGCATTTTTCCAAGCGGTTCCATGCTTCGCAAGGCACGTTAAGCAGTTGATGCCGACGGCTTAGCGACTGCAGTCGTTAAGCCTTATGGCAGACTTGAAAACTTCTGACAGTAAGACCAGCCACTTGGCCCCCGTGGTGGAGTATGGCCTATACCTTCCTTTGGGAAGAAACCCGTGCTCCTCGGTGAGGACATAATGGGTTGATGATGATGACGACACATGAAGAAGAAGAAGAAAAACATTTATTATAGCCACAGTACACACGCCACAGTAACAAAACAAACTTAAAACACATTACTAAATAACATTTAAAAAAAAAAAAGGAAAGAACACTAAAGGTCACGGCGTGTCACTGCCGCTATAAACGGCAACTGACTCAGCCTATGCTGATGGGCAAGCCTTCAGCGCTGATTTTCAGTAAGTGCCAGCGTTACACAGCGTGCCACATGCAAACGTTATTTGCTCCTTTTATTTAGTTACTACAAATTGCTAAAAAGCGTTACCAAAACGTTGTCATTAACAAAATATATAGTAATTGTGTGGCTGTACATAAAGTTCGAATATAGTCCACAGAACAGACTAGAAATGTGAAAATATACTCGTACCTACATTTTTACAATGTGACAACGCCAACAAACTGCACTGCAGTTTGGCGAAATTTGTGAAACCAAAAATGTAAAGGTTGTTTTTTGTTATTAATAAAAAAAAACTTATTTATTTATTTAGAGATCTATGATTAACCAACAGTTTTTACAAATAAGATAGAATCTTAAATAGGGAAACATAAAGCCAATTACAGGTTCACACTTATAGCACACAATTTAGAAACAGGTTTTAAACACTAAGACGAGTCACTCGCTGCACAAGTCACTAAATTAAGCAGTCGTTAGTGCACGTAAGGATACATCGGTATGCAATAGTTTATAATAATCCGCTATTTGACACTTATCATATTTGACGCGATAAATGAATATTTCCTATAGTGTTTAATGCAAGAAACTGAAATATATAGATTTTGCTAAGTAAGTATGCAGGATGGCTGCAAAATTTGCAAAGTAAAAAAAATTTTTCCTCGTTTAATTCGTAATGGCGAAAACACTATCCGCCATCTTGAAACCATCCAAAGTATGTAAACAAACATTTTTTAGCCAGAGCCAGTGGACATTGATTATTATAGGACTTACATCAAAATGATCTTCACATAAATACACCCGAGTTTCAATTGATAAAGAGTCGGGGCTCTTTTGGCAAGTTTAAGGCAAGTTTTTTGAATGTTAATTCCACTGGGTACACGAATCCACAACTTCCCGGGGGTCTTTATTGACGTGTTTTTTCATTCTCGAACAATGCAATAATGATAATTGGTATATTTTGGATGTAAATTTGATGAAATCATAGTTGCGTTGTTGTTATTTCACTATGCTCAGAGATCAATTACAAAAAATTTAATGTCAAACTTTTTTTACAATTTTTTGGACTTCAAACCATAGACAAAATTGGCTGACCACGTTTTTGGCTGTTTAGGAAAATAAAGTTTTAAAATATATTTATATGTTGCTTTTAGGTCCCCAAAAAATATACTAAAATATTTTTTGGTCTAATGGAAGAGTTATTTTCCGTTTAAGACTTACTTGAAAAGAGATTCATATAGCGGATTGGTTGCTCTTTTCTATTATTAGGATTACATACAATTTGATAATAAATCCTTTTTTAATGCGTTTGAACTTGTAATTTATAAGTTGAAAACGATGAAATGAAATGAAATGAAAAGATTTTATTCAAAGTAGCGCAGATACTGCGGCTTAATGAACGGTACATGTCAAACTAGGTGTCCATTTCAAAATCTGGATCATTTTGGAGAAAAAAATGGACAAAAAAAAACTCCAAACTTAGTCTTTTCAAATTCCTTAATTAACAGAATTTACACAGATTCTACAAAACTAGTGAATTTTACATGTTTGAATTCCAGACATCATTGTCATCTAAATAATCCTTAATATTATAGTAGCTCTTTTGGCACAAAGTGTACTTTACACATTTTTTGAACCGCGCTTCAGTCAAACTTAATATATCTTCAGGGGTTATATTGTAGAAGCGTATACAATGCCCCATGAAGGATGTATTAACCTTTGCTAGCCTAAATCTTGGGATCAAAAGTTTATGTTTATTTTTAGTTTTTACATTGTATTGGCTACCTGCAATTTTAAACTTGCCAATATTTTTCCTGACATACATAATATTTTCAAGATATACTGGCTGGCAACTGTCAGGATGTTTGTTTTTTTAAAGAATTCTCTTAACGAATCTCTACTGCCTAGCTTATAGATGAATCTGATCGCTCTTTTCTGCAAGACGAAGATGGTCTCAATATCCGCTGCCCGTCCCCACAATAGAATGCCGTAGGACATTATACTATGGAAGTAACTAAAATAAACAAGCCTGGCAGTTGCGACGTCAGTTAGTTCCCTAATTCTTTTAACAGCATATGCTGCAGAGCTAAGCCTATTTGCCAATTTTTCTATATAAGGACCCCATTGAAGCTTTGCATCAATTGTGATACCTAGAAACACAGTCTCTTCGACAAGGTCTAGTTTGTCCTTTCCCAATATAACTTTGCTGTCAACTACTTTGAAATTTGGTAGAGTGAACTTTATACATTTTGTCTTTTTTGAATTTAACAATAAGTTATTAGACGTAAACCAGTTTAGTACCTGAGAGAGAGCATCATTAGTATTATCAAGGTCATCTTCCTGTCTCTTAATTTTTAAAATAAGTGACGTGTCATTTGCAAATAATACTATCTCTGACATATTTTGAACCATGAACGGCAAATCAGTTACATATACGAGGAAGAGGAACGGCCCCAAAATCGATCTCTGTGGTACTTCCTATCCTGACCTCTAGTTGCTCGCTAAAGCAACAACTTTGTTACAGATTCTGGCTAAATAGGGTGCTAGGGTGTCGATTACTGAGCTAACTACTGTTACTGACATACCCCATAAATCTTCAGTTTTTTTAAGCTTTAGCTATAATCAAACGAAAAATTGTGATCGCATGGGGGGACATTGTCTTTCAAAATAGTTTCAGCAAGTGCATGAGAAGAGTCTAAAGGAGCTGTAGTTATAATTGGAACATTTGTAAAGAACTGTTCAAAAGCCGCAGCAATGTCTTCATTTGAGGTTATTAATTTATTATTTATTGTAAGTGCAAATTCGCGATCTCCCAATTTGGATTTACCAGTTTCCGTATTTATAAAGCCCAAATTGTTTTAGATTTATTAGAAGATTGAAGGATTTTTGATTTTATACGCATTTTGCATTGTGGCAGACGGCCTTAAATAATTTTGAATATAGTTTTACATACTGTGTAAAACTGGGGTTGTATGTATATGTTTTTTTCTCATACAGTGAATAAAGTTTGTCCCTACTTTTTCGGATGCCGGCTGTGGCCCATTCACTAAATTGTAATTTATTTTGTTTGCAGGATATCTGTTTTAAAACTATTTAAAAACTTTTTCAAAACTATCTGAAACAGCCTTGAAGAAATCTCGATAGAGAACATTAGCATCTTGAGTTTAATTTTTTTGAATAGGTAATCTTTTTTTTAAGTCAATTTTAGACAATTCTAGTTTTTTATTTGTTATCACCCTGCAAAGTACATCTTGCTCTATTTTTTTTTAAATCTGCTTTTAAATGTACAATTTGACCACTGTGGTCTGTCTTAAGACAATTCACTGTAGAATAATGGGAAAATTCACAGTCACAGTATACGTTGTCAAGGCAGGTGGTGATGGTTTCGGTAATCCTGGCGCCGTCTTCCTTTATTTCACCGCGTAAAGCGAGATGCCGCTACTCGATAGTGTAATAAAACTTTTATCTTGACCTTGTGCTCCCTTAGCTGGGACCTCTATCTCTCAACTAGCAAAGAAACAACAGAAAGAACGCACCTCGTGCCGCGGAGAGCAATATTAATTTCGGCAATGGCATTTCCCGGTTAAAGACGGTTCGCTCGTAAGCCTTTAAGGTGCCTGTACATCTTCCTGGGCGTTCCACTGACACGGGGCTTTGCCGCATGATGTAGCACCTGCTCGAATATTTTGTACTGCACACATTTGGCTCTAATACGTCGCGGCCGCTGAAAGAAATGGCCCCGTTGAAATGGCGGGGCGCAGTGGAATTGCCGCTTTACGGATTAGTTGACGTCACATGAACGGTTTGTGTGTATTTGGGGCAGTGAGTTTGTTGCGATGTGTGTAAGGGATGTTAAACGTGACAGTTTTGATTAAGAGTGTGGATAAAAAAAAAACCAGGTCTTTGGATGTTTACATCTTTGTGATGTCGCTGTTTTTGGTACCCACGATACATGGTATACTAGTTTGTGGCCAGAAGTAATGTATGTGCCTGTATGTAACTGTAAAAAAATTTTAAAATGTAAAACGATAACGTCTGCTAATTATATTAAATTACGTCTGAATCACATTCAACGATTTCTTCCAGACAACTTTAGGATGGGTTAGACTGAAAGATGAAGAAAGTAGATAGGTGGTCATAAAGTATATAAAGATATAGGTTCATCAACAAAATGTCTTACTTTCATTAGTGCTGCATTTGTGTTCACTACAATACGGCCCGAAGGCCGCGGATTACATTTTACATTGACATTCAGCAAACAGAATGTAAATTGTTTACGTTGAAATAAATTTATTTCATTTGATTCGTAAAAAATACTTACAATTTCTTTAGCTACCTATTTATTAGAATAATAAAAAATCCTGGATTTAGCCTATTCGACAGTAAACACCTAATTACAACTAGATACAGCTAGATAGCTAAGCTTTGGTAGCAATTCCCATACAAACGTAGTTTGGTTTTAATTGACAAACGACATGCCGGTTTACATTTTACATTCACGATTGACATTCAGTAAACAGTATATAATTTTTTAGATTTTGTGGAAAGTTGTGGAACACGCTGCCATTGTCTGTCTTTCCGGAGCTAACCGGGATTTATCAGGTAAGCACGTAACATCATAGACCCCGTTTTCGCTTACCATCAGGCGTGACTGGGGTCAAGTGTCACTTGTCCTACTTAAAAAAAAATGTATATGATTAGAGAGGTTTGCTCGTTGTTGCAACTGACAATCTATAATATAAAAATGAATTGCTGAATGTTGTTGGTAAGCGCAAATCTCGAGAGCAGCTAAACCGATTTCGCTAATTCTTTTTTAGGGTTCCGTACCTCAAAAGGAAAAAACGGAACCCTTATAGGATCACTTTGTTGTCCGTCTGTCCGTCCGTCCGTCTGTCAAGACCCTTTTTCTCAGGAACGCGTGGAGGTATGAAGCTGAAATTTATATCAATTACTCAAGTCTACTGTCATTTGAAGCTGTGAAAAAATCAAACTTCTAAGCCAACGCAATCAAAAGATACAGCCGTTTATGCCGCAAATTTTCGACACTTGCAAGGGAATCAAAACCTACAAGGTGCTTCCCGTGAACTCAGAATCTTGAAATTTGGTACGAAGCAACGTCTTATAGCATAGATAAAGGAAAAATTACGAAAACCATAAATTTTTAGTTACATCACATAATATATTTTTTTTTTATAATTTTAAACTTACTACCCATTTCCTCATAAACGCGTAGAGGTATTAAATTGAAATTCATACCAAATACTCAGGTCTATAATACAGGTTTGTACGGAACCCTCGGTGCGCGAGTCTGACTCGCACTTGGCCGGTTTTTTTTAGATATTCCTTGAAGTACGAGGATGGTTCTTAAGGAGAGAAAAATAAAAAGAAATAAAAAAATCAACTGTTAGGCGGTACAAAGTTCGCTGGGTCAGTTAGTATAAAATAAAAATGAAATTATAGCCTCATAAGCCTTCTCAAAGAAAGTATTCACAGGGCCAAAATTTATTCTCAATAACTCTATTTCCAATTCCAAGCACGATCAAACCTCAATTTGTGTCTTCTAAACGTATTGGCAAAGTTTCATTCTGATTCGGCATGTTGTAGAATAAAAACCAAACTAAATTTGTATGGGAACTGCTCCTTGAGGCGCACTCTTAAGGCGGCCTCTTAAGGAGCAATTTTCATACACACGTGGTTTGGTTAAATTTACCAAAAATTGCCTTGAGAATGTTTTGCACAAAGTCTTATGAGGCTATTTTTTTAATCGGTTACCCTCGGTTGTAAGCACAATTAAATTACGATTTTAAAAACATAATTGCGTATGGGCAGGCGTCCGTCACTCGCTCAAGGTCACGCGTTAAATACCTGCCGCCCGGCGTATCGTCCACGATACAACTGACACAGGGCCGCTACGACGCCCGCCTGAGCGCTCGCACCGCACGTTTCCCGCGTTTACTACTCGAAATGATGAAACCACGTAATTATTGTACAGTGGATGGGTGTAAAAGTAAAAAAACAAATGAAGAATTATCATTTTTTTCACTGCCGAGAGACGAAGAAAGGTAAGTAGTATTTTAAATCTTATATTTCTTTCTTTAAACATTTAGGTAGGTACTATAAAAGTAAATTAAACACATAAAGGTAACTGCTTTTTTTCGTGGACTTGTTAATTTTGATTCTAAATAACCACATCCGTTCTAACATTATTATGCGTAAGTGTCTCTGTCTGTCACGTTTTCACGGCTGTACTGTGGGTATATCGAAAAATTAAAAAAATGCACAACAATCAGTCGTAAATTGATGGAAAATACCAAAAATAACAATTTAATAATAGTTCGCTCCGCGACTTTTAGCAACTACTAACTCGCAACTGCTGAGTCATGAACAACAAATACATGCACGACAAAGATAAAATATTACTACTTTAGTAATATTTTATCGATGGTAGTTTCCCATCTTTGTCGTGCGTGTATTTGTTTTTAATGTTAATTTAATTTAGGATCAACTAAATTGGCTTTTTAGTGTTTCGTATTAAACATTAGAAACAAAACATGTACAACAAACATGGATGTCAAATATTTACGTATTTCTCGAATTCAAACCAATATAATGTGGTCGACTCTGACCGCCTCAATCCGCCCAATCCAAAAACTAAAATCAGTTTTGTCTGTCCCCTTCTTTTTAGATATTTGTCTAGGAATAGAGAGGGACAAATAGAATCCATTCCATTTTCAGGATTAAACGTGGCGGTCAAAATCGCCCACAATGGCGAAAAATTAAGTTTGATACCTTAATGTTTGCTTTTCAGACGCCGCAATTGGTTTGAGATAATAGGGAGGCCTGATCTACTAACAACTCAAAGAAAGTCAGCTTGTCATTTTATATTACATGTTTTTGACAAATAAATAAATATGGTTATTTCACAACATTCGTTTTATTACAGTAATAATCATCATAGGTACAACCCTAGCGCATTCGTGCGATGACGCGCTTGCACGTGAGTCGCACGGTGTGCAACACAATCTCGACTCTTTGAGCGGGTACTTATGGTATATTTCTCCTCGCTGTGAACAGTAGTTATTATTATTAAGATTTTGTAGGCTATTATAGCGTAGGTATTTTCGCTTTAGTATGGGAGTGATGTATCTGTTACGTAGTAACTATTATCTAATCTGTGGTATCGGCATGTCGTTTGTAAAAAAAACAAAGTATGTTTGTATGAGCATTGCTCCTTAAGGGCTTGTCTTAAGGCGCTTCGCACATTTCAAAAACATCTGCTTGTAGCGTTCTTCATCACTTAAGTATATGTACAATGTACGTCTGGTCTTGTATTTCGAAATAATACCGAAGATCTCACACTGGCTGTGAGGCAAGTACTTAAGGCTCACTCGACTATGCGTGTGAGTTCGCAATGAATCGTCGTTTAATTCTTATAGTGCTGAAAAGGTGAGGGAGCGGCAGCGACAGAACCAGAGACCTGAAACACAACCCGCCTCCCGCACTACTACGAGAGGAAGACCCTAGAGGGGGTAACGCGGGTTAGGTCGGAGTTCAAGCTAGACTGGTGAAAGGTACAATTGCGTCTTTCATATGGACCTCGTAAATCAGCGCCACCTATAAATTAAAATAACCAACTTGGAAGGCTCTTCTTTGTTTGAAAGTGCGTACGTACTTAGACTACGCGTAGAGGCTATTGAAAGCTATGTGTTCAGACCTATTAATTTCGGGCTTAATAATTTATTTCTTAGGGCAAACCTTACGGCCTTACTTCTATGGTCTTTGTTAATTGTGCATTATTGACTAAGAGTCAGGTTGAATATGGAATAATATTGTGTCGATTTCGTATTTTAAAACCGTTAGACGAGATGTTTTTTCTATGATTCATGACATAAGACATACTGACAGGCCTGACATCTTCTCTCAGAGAGAGAGAAAGTAATATCAATGCCCTACGCAAATTGTCATAGCAGTCAGGGTAACTACCAATTATAGTAATTGAAACTTTCGTTTTTAATTTGAGCGGTGTTAACAGAGCGACAGACGGACTTCTAATCACGGCCAAGTCACACAACATTGACATTAATAATAAAGAAATCGCAGTAAGGAACCTTAGACTTGGCACGACTTTGTCTAGATTTCATTAATTTTTGGAGATAAACGATCAGCTCTATCGAGACTTGGCTAGTTTTTACAGAATGTTTTTGGAGGGATATAACTTACATAAAAAAATCTGAGAGAGAAGAGTATCGAAATTTTCTTTGGTCAAAACAAGTCACACGCCATAATTAATTTCAATTACACTTGTTTTACAGTGCACCCGTCCAATGGAACTTTTCATTATGTGCTGAGTTTTATCCACGAGAAAGAGGCGATGTCAGGCTGCCCTGGAAGGGACGAGGCGTGAAGGAATGTGAAGCGAATAGCGCGTGGACGTCACGTAGGATTTACTCCCGGTGTCGAAGTCAGACTTGTCTGAGGACTTGCGACTGTGCCCTGAACGCGAGGAGAAATTGCCAGGTATAGACATGGACAAAAGTGAAAGGCTGGTAGAACACTTGAGGGTTCCGATTAACTTTGTAGTCGAAATAAACGTTCACCCCTGTATAAGCAACTGCAAAGACTATATATATATATATATATATATATATATATATATATATATATATATATATAGTCTTATTTAATATTGGATGGCCTAGTGAATTGCGTTTCGTTAACGTCGTTTGTTGAAATTAAAGTATATCTCTTTGCAGTTGTAAAATTATCATATTACCAATTTTATTATTTACCGGTTTTTTTGTTGTTCCTTTAGGTTATTCCTATTTATTGTAATCTACTAACACTTTGAAGTTATTTTAAATAAAATGCAGCGGTTAACACTAATCAAGCTGTTTTATTTGATACTCGCACTGTGCCGTTACAAGTTCCGAGCAGAGAAGAAAAAATCATAGACAATATCTAAGTACTAGAAACCTAACGGCAGAAAAAAATACTGCCAACATTAGATAAATGTAGAAACATTGCTTATTATACAACACTCCCTCTCAATGTTTATACATTTAGCCACATCCATAAAAATATCTCACAGAAAACATATCAACCATAGCTTTAGTTTAAGACTACATTTCCTACACCACATCTTTCCAAAAATCTAACCATTAATTCTTTACTTAGAGATTTAGTTAACATGTCTGCTGGCTGTTGTGCAGTGCTTATGTACTTAACACAAATCTTATTATTTTTAATGAGCTCTTTGACAAAGTGGTATCTAATATCTACATGTTTCAAGCGTTTTACAGATTCTGTGCTTGCATTCAATATCGCTGACTGATTGTCACAATACAGATTTACTGGATATACATTTTGAAAACCAAAATCTTGTAACAGGTTAACTAGCCAACATGCTTCACTACTAGCCATACTCATCGAAATATACTCAGCTTCAGTTGAAGACAGACTAACAGATGTCTGTTTCTTTGAGCACCATACAATCAAACAACTTGCAAACATAAACAAGTATCCTGAAGTAGACTTTCGGTCTCTTTGATCACCTGCCCAATCGGCATCACAAAATCCTTGCAATGTTGTATCATTACACTTATATACTAAATTATAATCAATAGTATACTTAACATAGCGTAGTACTCTCTTAAGAGCACTTAATAATGAACTATTGGCAGACTTCTGGTATCTACTCAACATAGAAATGGCAAAACAAAGATCAGGCCTAGTGCCTGAAACAGCATACATAAGACAGCCAATTATTTGCCTACAAGTTTCTTCTAAATTTTTATCACATTTTAAATCAGAATCTAATATTTTACTATTAAAGTTTTGATCCATAGGAGTCATCATTGGCTTACACAGTTCCATATTAAATCTCTTTAGTACATTTTCTAAATAATTTCTCTGTGATAATACAGTTGTGCCATTTTGCAAATTTTGTTTTACATTTATTCCTAAGAAGTCTGAAATAAATCCCAGATCCTTCATTTCAAATTCCTTATTTAATACACATTTTAGTTTTGTAATTTCACATTCATTTGTACCAAAAATCAACAAGTCGTCCACATAAATTAATACAAAAGTTTTATCTGTGCCATTATATTTTGTATACAAGCATGAGTCACACTTTGATCTCACAAAACCCTCTTTAGTAATTACTGTATTAAATTTTTGATTCCAACACTTCGGAGAACTTTTCAGTCCATATAAAGACTTCTTTAATTTTACTATATTATTACCTTCTGAATATGCCCCTTCAGGTAACCTAACATAAACATCTTCTTTTATCTCCCCATATAAGAATGCCCCCGTCACATCCATTTGGTAAATAGGCACATTTAATTTTGTTGCTACTGCTACAAATAGTCTAAATGTAGACAATTTTGCAACTGGGGCATAAATATCACACAAATCAAATGACTCCTGTTGTTCAAACCCTCGGGCAACAAGCCTAGCTTTATACTGAGAAACATTACTTACATTTTTAATCTTAAAGACCCACTTACTACTGACTGTTTTTGCATTCACTGGTGCATCACAATAGTCCCAGGTGCCATTGTCTTTTAGTGTCTGTAGTTCCCTTGCAATAGCTTCACTCCACTTGCTCGCATCACTTCTGTTCATAGCCTCACTGTATGTAACTGGTTCACGCTCACTCTCTTCCAGCTTCACATTATTGCATTTATAGAATGATGTTTTCTTTCTTATTCTTTTGCTTCTTTCCTCTCTGGATGGACTACATTCGTTCAGTAGATGCTCCTCATCACTGCATGGTAAGTACTCACTGTCAGCGCCAGATTCTGACGCATCTTCCCCAGCACTACTTGTAAGAGTCACCTCCATAATTTCATCTAAGTTAGTACTTGACTCGTCCGCAGGATTTCGTTCCGGGGTCCGGTTTGTTTCAAGGTTACTGTCCACCACAGGTTCTTCTTCCAGGTTTATTGATGTTGTACATACCCTTTCTTCGCCTTCCTTCGCTTGAAGTTTCTCCTCCTTACCGTGTCGGTTTAGAAATACAACATCTCTCTTTACTTCCACTGTGTTTCTTTTCGCAAAATAAATTCTATACCCTTTCTCGTTTTCCTCATAACCCACCATCAATCCTTTTTCACCCTTCTTGTCCCATTTCCTCCTTCGCTCCTTTGGAATGTGAGCATACACTTCAGTTCCAAATACTTTCAACTCAGAAATGTCAAACTTTTTATTTGTGCATACTTCAAATGGGGACCTTCCATTTTCATGACTTTTACCCGTTCTGTTCAGGACAAATACTGCGGTATTAATTGCCTCCGCCCACAGTTTCTTTGACATGTTTTCTTCATGGAGCATTGTTCGAGCTGCTTCCACCAATGTCCTATTCTCTCTTTCGGCCTTTCCATTCTGTTCCGGTGTATATGGTACTGATGTTTGATGTATTATTCCATTCTTTGAGAACAGTTCTTTCACTTCTTTATTCACAAATTCTAAGCCGTTGTCAGATCTAAACACTTTCACTTTACTTCCTGTTAAGTTTTCGGCCTTATTAATGAAGTTCTCAATGCAATGTTTGATCTCTTGTTTTGATTTGACAAAGTACACAGTCCTGTAATTTGAATAGTCGTCTTTCAGTATGACAAAGTATCTTGACCCTCCAACAGATGCTTCTTCCATTGGACCGCATGTATCAGCATGGATCAGCTCGCAAGTCTTTGTACTCGCGTTTTCACTTTTGTTGAATGGTAAACGATGTATCTTTCCGACTAAACAACTCTCACACTCCGGTTTAGTAGTTTGTTTGACATCAACATTATATTTCTTCAGAATATCTTTCATGTACCTAAGTAAAATTTTGATGCGCGAGTTTTCTGTGCCACTCATTTAAATCATTCTGCACTAGTGCTGCCGTGCTTGCCGTTTCACACTTGTATTTATAGCGCAATTCCAAATAGAAAGAATCGCCGATTCGTTCCGCCTTTGCACAAACTTGGTTAGCTTTGTAAAATTTGCATGATCTTTCATCTGTCACCATAGCATATCCTTTGTCTGTGGCGCGAATGACTGAAAACAAGTTGTTGCTCAGTTCCGGAACGTATAGAACGTTGTCTATGACCGTATCGATCCATTCCGTTCCGTTCGATACTTGCACCGCCACCTGTCCGCAGCCGACGACACTAACTGTCGCGCCATTACCGACGATCACCGATTGTTCCGTGGTTGTACTAAATGATGTAAACAATGCGCGATTTCTACACATATGTTCACTAGCACCAGAGTCCACCAACCACTTCGAATTATGCAGTTCATTTGACGAACTAGACACCATAAACGCATTGCTCTTCGTTTTGTTCTCATTCTTACTAAGTTTTTGTTTACGAAACCTACACTGTGCCTTGAAGTGTCCGAACTTTCCACAATAGAAACAGTTATTGTTATTTACATTTTCTTCACTGTAATTTTTATTATTTTTGCAATCACTTTGATAATGTCCAGTTTTGCCACATTTAAAACACTTAATTTGTCTTCTGTTCTTCACAACAAACGCAGAGGACGAATTTTGCTCGGACTCTTTAATTTTGCCTCTCACTCTCTCTTCTTCAATTAGTGATCTGGCCACCAGGTTATCAATAGTCTGTTTATCATCGGGTGCCGACTCCCACGCGGATACTAAATGCTTATATTCGTCAGGCAACGACATTAACACTTTTGTGATAACAAACTTATCAGAGATCTCCTCGCCCATTTGTTTTAACAGGTTACGCATCTCTTGAATCTTGGACAGGAAAACTGACATTTCGATGCCCTTCTCATATTTGTACTGGAAGAAACGTTGTTGTATAATGTGTATACTGGTTTCAGTCTTCTGTTCATACACGCTTTGAAGTTTTCGCCACATTTCAGCCGAATTCGTACATGTGATGATATGTAACATGGCCTCTTCAGTCATTCGTGTGACTAGCATCGTTTGCGCCTTGGCATCTTTAGTTTCCCATGTAGGTATTTCAGCAGCAACTTCGGGCTTTACACGCTTTCCCTCCACAATGTCCAGCAAACCTTGGCCTCTCAACAACACTGTTATCTGAAATTTCCAGATATTCCAATTTCTGGAACCCTCCAGCTTGATCACGTTCATATTGCTCTCCATTTTCAGACTGTTTCCGACCTTGTTCACACTCCAGAACAAGTTTTCCTTGACAGAGCACGCCGCACCACACGCTTGCCGCCGTGAGACTTAACCTCACTTTCCTTCCCGCCGACGATTTACGTCTAACGCCGTACTTTTATCGATTCAAATTAACTCACGATAGAGGATTATATGCCTGGTTATGACTGGGCCCATAACCTGAAGTTATTTTAAATAAAATGCAGCGGTTAACACTAATCAAGCTGTTTTATTTGATACTCGCACTGTGCCGTTACAAGTTCCGGGCAGAGAAGAAAAAAATCATAGACAATATCTAAGTACTAGAAACCTAACGGCAGAAAAAAATACTGCCAACATTAGATAAATTGCTTATTATACAACACTTAATTGTGGAACGGGTTGGGTAACAATTGCAAAGTAAATATTTCAATTTGCTCTTTTTTTTTTATTACATATTGGCGGCGTCATCTTATAAAATTGTATGAAGATATGAAAATAATTGAGAATTTCAAACGTTTGCTTATTGGAAGTGGTTTAGTTGAAACTAATTGACTGATGCACTGATTGATTTTATTGAAGAAACCGTTTTTAGGTTTTGCGTTGTTTCAGTAAATCATTGTAAACACGAGCTACAGTTTTTATCGAGTGGAATGTTTTGCCTCTTGTTCTCGACTGTACCTAGCAGAAGAAGTTTCAAAGCTAAAGTATTAAATGGGTTTATTTGCTCATACTCACTGGGAAGTAAGAAAGTATTCTTGATTCATAAGTTGCTTTATTATGGGGTTGACTGGGGGTGGAATCATTATAATTCTACTCACATATCATAACCACACACGTTGAAAAGAATTGTTTATTATTTTAATTCTTTATTGCACCAATTACACGAGTCATGTACAAGGGCGCGCTTAATGAAAGAAGCAATCTCTTCCAGGAAGCCTTTGGTGTTGAAGAGACTGGCAAAGGGTAGTGCAAGAAAAAAAAGTTGAAATACAATAATAAACTTACATAAACATAGGGAGAAAAACATTAACTTAGACCTACAGGGCTATGTCCAGCAGTGGACTAATATAGCCTGAAAAAGAAGAAGAAGAGCTAAATACAGATTTAAAACAAGCAAGAAAATATCTATATATCATTTTTTTTGCCACAAATCTCTACCTCTACGTTAACAGTTTACATAGTGTTAGAAAACAATACATCTTCAAATTTTTCGTAGAACGAAGCTCGTTGATACCATAATCATACAAAAAGATCTACCCTGCACTTTTACGAGCTGCCTAATCTTATGCGGCAATATGGCACTGAAGCTGTAGCAGAAGCATTTTGTTCCCGCCGCATAATACCGAGGGAATAACAAGAGAGCGGAGATTATCTTGGATTTAGCAATACGGTACTAACGGTCCGCTAGATAAAAGCACAATCGATTAAATTCTCACCGGGGCCGATAGATATTTTCAAATTGCACATACTGTCGAATCCGCACGAAATCCTAATAGGTTTCAACGGATTACCTGTAATGCTTTTATGTTATACCGGTACCAAATTAAATTGTTGCAGTGCGCAGTGCAGTACAGGTGTATTATCTGCTTTTGTGTATACGTTTTTAAATTGGGATTTAAACTGATATGGATGTGACAATATAAATGTCGGAATTGCGTTAGATTCACACGTGGATTAAGGGAGGTTTAATGGCGTTGGCAGGTCTAAAATTGTAATCAAATTCTGGGATTGAAAAGCAACTTCAATTCTCGAATCTGTTTCAGAGCAAACATTTTGAAAGCCGGTTTTAAATTCACAGGGCCTAGTTAAGTTCCATGTGTTCCAAGTCAGCGGTATATCTGGTACCACGTTAGATTTGTCTGCCCTTTGTCCTATTTCAAAATATTTTGCACACGTTTTAGTTTAAGGCAAGAAAGAGTACTTTTTAAGGAAAATTTCTATGTAATATATTGTAACATTATCGGATGTTAGACTGTTAAATTTTAAGGTATCTAAATTACTAAATTAGTAAACCTTATTTTTAATTATTAGTTAATTAGTAATTTTAAGATATTTCGCTTATTGTGGTTCCGAATAAAGTAAAATAAAATAAATAAAGCAACAATAAGGAAACTTCCTAAATACCTACATACAAACTACTATATTCAAGATTTGACTTTACTTCTGGGTGAGGCCTAACTGCCCCATTGCACTTACCCAAAATAACAGTTAGTTATAAAAGAAGAGGCACAATTTGGCGGCCTCATTTGTCGCCAACTGGCCTTATAAATGTCAAATAAGCGTGTTTGTAACTGGGCCCTAAATATAATTAATCTCTGCCCCACTCTATTATTGTCGATGGTCTTGTTTTCAAGAAAATGGCCGATGTTCAGTGTGTGAATTCCAACTTGACGTGCAAAATATAAGTTAAAAAAGTGAAATAGCAGTTTCCATTCATAAATCCCCAAACACCAGTGCAGCGAGCTATCGAAGAAATAATACTCATTGCTGATAGCAATGTTACTTTTTGTCTTGTATGAAAAATTAAGTGCAGTGCTTACGAAACTTTAGTTCAAAGAGGTATTCATCACAAAACTTAGTTCACGGCTAAACTTGATACTGTACTTGCTAAATGTAAACCAACCTCCAAGCAAAGCTCTACAGTCTGCAACAACGCAAATACAATGTAACGTAATTGATAAGTTATGTCACGCCTGCCTCAGCAGCACCCAAATTTATACATCTAGCATGAGTAGGTACAGTCGACAGTACGTCAACATAACATCCGCGCAACATACTTGAGATAAGAATATTATTTATCCGAATAAAGAATACAATAATATATTCTTTTTCACGGAGAAGATATAAAGAAGTAAATTCAAAAGGAGATTTAGGAGAATAAAATTTCTGTCTCCGTTGTAGGGGTTTTGGTTTAAATATATATTGGGAATGTAAATGGAAGGGCCCGTAAGGGACGGCTCAGGCGGACATAGGTCAACCAAATAGGGAATCTATTAGCAAAGGGGAAGATAAAAAGTACCCGGAACCGGCGTACGTGCATGCAACGATTTATGTACCTTGAAGCGAAGGTGATCTGTCAGGATCTTGGCAAATGGTCGTACTTGGTCTCTGCCTACCCCACTGGGATACAGGCGTGAGGTTGTGTTATGTGTTTCAAATTCGTGCGTTAGGAAATTTTCAAAATAATTTTATAAAGTATTTTTTATATTCTTAATTACGTTACGGACGACTTCGGAACTAAAGTTTTAAGCGTTGAGTTGCAGTCGATGTAGTTTACGAATAACGTAATCTAAAAAACATGAAGAACATTGTACCATAATTGAGAAACCTTACAACTTTACTGTTCAAATTCGATAAAAACCTACCTAAAGATAATACTGTGACACGCGGCTATTTGAGTGTACCGCAGTACAGAAACTAACGCCTTGTAGTTACAAAATTAAAATTAAAACCTTTCAGAAAGCCTCTGTAAAACCTTCTATTACCATACCGTCACCATACTGTTTCATCGTATAAAGGTATAACAAAAATTATGGAGACACAACTGACCCAAAAAGCCCTATGAAAGGAGCCTCCCCGAACGAAGTTCTCACTAAGCACGTAGGTCTGAAGCACTCTGGGAACCAGCAAGTTCCTAACGCTGATCGGCAAATCATTTCAACAGGATAGCTTGCCATCAAAACGGCAAGAAGAAGAAGAGGCCTATGATGTTTTTTTACAATGGCTGCTGCTGTTGCTGTGTGGTGTAGGCCTAGAGAAAAGCACCAACCCAAATTCTTCCCGCGGGTGTCGTAAAAGGCGACTAAGGGTCACAAACCGGGGGGTGGGCAGCAGCGCCCCCTGCAGTACAATTCCACCATACTGCGATACCCAACCCGTGGGGGTTGGATATCGCAGCATGAGCCCAGCGTGGGAATTATGAGCATTGCCCCTCAATGATAGCACAACCTTGCGCTATGTTTAATACCCAAATATGTAACATAACAGCATTAAAAAGTTAAAATTACTTTGCTAAATTCCGCCAAAAATCCCACAAGCACCATGCGGTTAGCTAATGCACCGCCCTCCCTCCCACTTTTTCAAGCAGAAGCAAGACACCAATACTTGTGTAAGAAAACACGCGACGCGTTTCGCCTCTAACACGAGGCATCCTCAGGCTCCCAAATGCAAGTGACAAGTCACTTGTGGGGGGAGGGCGGTGGATTAGCTAACCGCATGGTGCTTGTGGGATTTTTGGCGGAATTTAGCAAATTAATTTTAACTTTTTAATGCTATTATGGATTTCCGCAAAGTAACGCCTGATTCTATACAACATGTAACATAACATTTACATAAAGGCACATACATTGCTTCTAGCCCCACACTAGGATACCCTGTGTCGTGGGAACCAGAAACAACGACACCACAAACATGTGAACATCCAAGACGTGGGTTTTTGGTGTCCCCAGCCGGGGTTCGAACCCGGAACCTCTTGCATGGTAGGCAGATGCGCTACCGCTGCGCCGCAGAGGTCATCGATGTAATGCAACCGTATTCTTAGGCTGGATTTCTTAAGTCAACCATTATATAATTTCTTAAGTCAACGATTGTATAAATAGGCATTTTTACAAGGCTTTGTTGTGACTTAGTTTGGTAGGATTTATTGCTTTATGTCGTATATTTTTGCGTCGCGAGGTCGGTTGTGGGTGGTCGCCCACGTCGCCCACGCCTTACGCCGCCACAGCCTTCATCTTAACGCCAAGAGGTTATGTAAATCATGTAGCATGGATATAAACACACCGTGTGAAGCTTGCCATTATACCAATTATTTTGAAGCAGATTGCCGTTAGTCGATGAATGAGCGTTGCCAATTATAGATAAAAGTCGCGTGCTTTGGAAGAGAGACCTTTATGTCAAGCAATGCGTTGAGATATTGAACCTGTGGCGTTTTGACCTTAAAAGTCAATAGTAGGTAGTTATACAGTTCTGTACATTAGTGAAGTTAAAGTATTACTTCAGCCAGATGTCGCTGCCTGTACGTAATACAGAGAATATTGTAAAGAGGTTCGAAATTTCGCTGATGCCGGTGAGTCCCATCCCAGCCCATTAGCTCAGTTGGAAAGAGCACTGGCACGGATAGCCAGAGGTCACGGGTTCGAATCCCGGCATGGGTGAAATTTTTAGCCTCTAAGTAGGTTTTTGAAGTTAAAGTACCACTCGTTAACCGTGAAAGAAAACGTCGTGAGGAAAACTGAGTGTCGAGGTGTTCAAATACCTTAGCGCTTGAAATTGCCAATCCGCGGTGGGCACGCGTGGCAATTAACCCCTTACTCTCTCTCTTTGAGAGAAGGGGCCTGTGCCCTGCAGTGGGACGCTTATAGGTTACACAAAAAAAAATTAAACGTTTCTAATCGCTATTATTTATTAGGTAAAAAGAGCTTCGAGTATGTATGACCAACGCTAGTCATTAGGAAATAGGTAGGTACTATAACAATAGGGTCTTTCGTACGATCGTTACCAATTAACTTCTACAGGTTGTTACAAGGACCCACTTAAAAACTAATAATAAATATTAATGGAAAATACAAGACACTTACAAAGTCTGTCCGCGTCGACGCCTCTCGACTTTGCAGCCGGCGCCGTTCGGGATGGGTGCACTGAGAGGTTTGGGGATCCCTAGACTTTCCCGTCTATCCCCAAGAGCTCTTTCCCCAGAAGACCTTCAGTGCACTTTCACGGCATCAGTTCTTCACCAAAATATATTCACTATTTTGGGCGATCCGTCGCCCAACAACAACACTGTCAATACTGGGAACCGTCCCTGAACTTATTTCGCACTTCACACGAAGATATAAGCCCGGCAATCTAATTGCCACACAATTTTTGGAAATCCCACGTTTCACAAGCAACAAACCAAGAGGTCAAATGTGGTACAATTTGCCAACTCATCTGACAGCTGTCAAGTCATGGCTGCGTCCCGAAACGCATTCCAAAATCAAAGTTCTATTCTAAACACAGGTTAATAAGTAACACTGCACAAGTCTTGCTCACTAGAGGTTTCAAAGATGACAAACACCCTTCAATGACATTATGCAACCCGAAATGTAGCGGTTGATCCTTATTAATTATCTGGCCATGTCGCGCCCATCCAAGTGTGAAGATATCATTGGCAAACGCAGCGCACTCGTTCCGCGGTGTCGCACACATGCCCGGACAATGCGCCGAAATCTGATTACTTCACTGGACCGGCACAGATCGCGGGGGAAATTGATTTAACTGCAATACGCCGACCGTGCACTCGTTAGGCCTAGTTGCCCCTCTGACGGTGCCAGTGGGAGATTCAACTTTTGGAAGATGACACTGACATTTGATGGTCGACCAGTCACGCCAGCAAAAGAACAGTCATTGCCGTTTTCGAGTCCTAGGGGTGAATGCTAGTATGGTGAGACTTATTCGCATTCTGTAGAACTGATATGTTGAGCGTCACTTTTTGTTACTATACACCGTGAAGATGGAAAGAGAAAGTATCATAAGGGTGGAGAAAAGTAACAAGTGGACTATTTAAAAAACCTATTTAGAGGCTAAAAATTCCACCCATGCCGGGACTTGAACCCGCGACCTCTGGCTGGTCTAAAGCCAGAGGTCGCGGGTTCGAGTCCCGACATGGGTGAAGTTTTTAGCCTCTAAATAGGTTTTTTTAATTGTCCTTAGCACAGGTTAGTGCATTAAAAAGAATATAAAAAGTGGACTGTAAAGAAAACCTTTTCCTTTCTTGTGGATAAGAGCCTTGTTACTAGTTATCACAGTATCGATTTTCGAGTACCTATCTTGACATCGAAGCGATGGTGAACGCTTTTCCAGTGAGCTTCGAAGGTGCGTGGCGAGTTAAAAAAAATCAAAATAGTCTGGATGGATTATGTCTATCATACTGTCATAATCCATCCAGACTATCTATATAGATAATAGATAGTGGATGGATTATGAAAATGCAGTACAAAGATCAAATGGCACGAACTCGTTGCGGGCACGTGGCAAATACGCTGCGAGACCGTTCAAAAAAGGCCTAACTGGATACACGCTTCGTTTTTTAAATTGTGTATCTTAATTTGCGTTTTATTCTTTATGATCATTGGTCAGTCCTAGTTGGAAAGAATGTTCAGAACTGCACTGGGGTTTGATCTGAAAATATTATGGATGTCATTGCATGGAAAATATGTCGAGATTACATATCGCCCGGCAGAATTGTTGGCACATTAAGATAAATAAAAAAAACTTTTTTCATTAAAACTTTCTTAAGAATTCACTCTCCATTAAACATTACACATTATTAATTTAATCCCGAAATCAGCCATTTAGTTTTTATCGGTAACCATACGGACTATGTTGATAAAAAACCAAGTATGTGAATCGGGAATAAAGTTAATAATAATACGTACGTAATACATGTTATGCTGCAAGTGATGCAAATTACATCAGCCAGATGTTGCTGCCTGAACGTAATACAGAGAGTATTGTAAAGAGGTTCGAAATTTCACTGATGCCGGTGAGTCGCCCATTAGCTCAGTTGAGAGAGCGCTGGCACGGTTAGCCAAAAGTCACGAGTTCGAGTCCCGGCATGGGCGGAATTTGTAGCCTCTAAATAGGTTTGTAAAAGTTATTATTGTGTAGTGCTTAGGAAAGTTTTAATTAAAAAACGCGATCCCGTTATTTCTTCGATATCAACACCTGTGTCCTCACTGCTGGGGCATGGGTCTTTTCCTGTACTGCAGGAAAGTCAGGCCATATTCCACCACGGGGGCAAAGTACGGGTTGGTGAAGGATTGTAAGACCATGGTGGGCCTTACACTCAAAAGTTATCAAGCCACCCATAAGGCCTCTGACATGGCTTAACAACTGCCATGACATGACAGCGGGCACCAACGACTTAACGTGCCTTGAAACACGGAAGGTTCTATCCTGCACTTGACCGCGCCTGTTGTTGCTTAACTCTAGTGATTGATTCCAGTCACTCGGTTTGACTAGGCCACGAGCGCTTAATTCTCAAATCGATTAAAAACTATATTGACTAACTAACCTTTATTGCTTAACGTTCAGTATTAGATATAACCGATTAGACTGTGGTAATGGCAAAAATCCTGAAAAGTAGTAAGAAAATCATAGATTTAAATGGCTTGGTACTAAGATTATAAGCATGAGTTTAAAATGGGCACTCTCTTGGGTGGTTAACACTCTATTACAAGAGTTTTGAACCGGATCTTATCTTGTTTTCAGTCTAGTGCATACTCGGCCTCAAGAAGCGTCGTCTTTATTTGAATTTACGCTTTCACGGTTCCGCGGTTGGTAAAAACTCCGGTTGTACTCGTAATGCTCCTCTGTCCTTCTTTCTGCAAGTAATTTGGATCCGTCTATCGACACCTTTGTGAACCATTGCTGGGGCACGGGTCTTTTCCAGCATCGCAAAAAGGTTAGGCCATACTCCGGGTTATAAGACAGTGGCAGGCCATACTGTCAGAAGTTATTAAGCCGCCCATAAGGCCTCTGTCATGTAATGGCAGTCATTCATCAAGTCATGGCAGTCATGCCATTACATGACAGCCGGCACCTACGGCTTAGCATGCCTTTCGAAGCACGGATGCTCTCCAAAAAATGCCACCAGCGGTAGTCACGGGACGGTCACCTGTCCTGCACCTGACCGCGCCAGTTGTTGCTTATCTCAATATCATTCCATTTCACATCATTATTTCATGATTATATTATTTTTAATGCACTCAACCGTGCGAAGAACAATTTTAAAACGTACGTAATACAGAAAATATTGTAAAGAGGTTCGAAATTTCAGTGATGCCGGTGAGTCGCCCATTAGCTTAGTTGGAAAGAGCGCTGGCACGTATAGCCAGAGGTTGCGGGTTCGGTTCCCGGCATGGGTGAAATTTTTAGCCTCTAAGTAGGTTTTTAAAATCATTATTTCATGTTCTTCCCTTTTCCTAAAGAGGTACCAAAGATGTTATAGGCATATATAAAACGGTAGAATTACTTAGGCAACTTTGAATTGATGCTGTGTGTGTTAAATTAGATCTATTCATGGTAAATTTAGTTTTAAAGATATAAAAGATCTTAGGATATTTTATATTTATATCTTCTATCTATATTATAGGTATATCTTTAGATACAATTAGACATTAATATGTAATTTTGTAGACCAACAAACACCAGCTAAAACGTATTTTGGACGACGACATTTCTAATTTAACGAGCAACAGCAAAATGTGTGTCCCAATCAAGTTCTAACTGTTACTGTTGTATTCACGTTTTCCCTTCAATCGGACATCACAAAAGTTTTCTCAACTTGTATGAATCGGCACAAAGCTTAAACATATTGGTTCATTTAGTCCGAAGGAGGTAAATTGCCCGTACGCGGGCCCGTAGCAACAGAATTGAGTCACGTACAGTGTAAGAGGTTCACTGTTAAAGGTGGAGGTGATTTTTTACTGACCTTCGTTGTAATAGGGGCTTTTCGGAGTGGAGGCTAAATAGTTTTTGCTCCTTTAAAATGAATGAGTGGCACATATGGTGTGGTGATTGTTCCTTTTACTTGGACTGTATTCATTAGAACTAGGAATAAGGTAACGAATGGTCATATCACCAAGACAATTCATGGTTCGCTATGACAATTTGATATACATTGCAATGTACATCAAATTGCATTGCAATTTCTCAACAGTAATTGTAAAGGCGTATTTAATATTTTTATGTAATTAATTGTGTGATTGTGTACAAACCCGAAATAAATTTTTCTTTATCTTTATCTTTATTTATTTATTTATTTATTTATTTATTTATTTATCTATTTATTTATTTATTTATTTATTTATTTATTTATTTATTTATTTATTTATTTATTTATTTATTTATTTATTTATTTATTTATTTATTTATTTATTTATTTATTTATTTATTTATTTATTTATTTATTTATTTATTTATTTATTTATTTATTTATTTATTTATTTATTTATTTATTTATTTATTTATTTATTTATTTATTTATTTATTTATTTATTTATTTATTTATTTATTTATTTATTTATTTATTTATTTATTTATTTATTTATTTATTTATTTATTTATTTATTTATTTATTTATTTATTTATTTATTTATTTATTTATTTATTTATTTATTTATTTATTTATTTATTTATTTATTTATTTATTTATTTATTTATTTATTTATTTATTTATTTATTTATTTATTTATTTATTTATTTATTTATTTATTTATTTATTTATTTATTTATTTATTTATTTATTTATTTATTTATTTATTTATTTATTTATTTATTTATTTATTTATTTATTTATTTATTTATTTATTTATTTATTTATTTATTTATTTATTTATTTATTTATTTATTTATTTATTTATTTATTTATTTATTTATTTATTTATTTATTTATTTATTTATTTATTTATTTATTTATTTATTTATTTATTTATTTATTTATTTATTTATTTATTTATTTATTTATTTATTTATTTATTTATTTATTTATTTATTTATTTATTTATTTATTTATTTATTTATTTATTTATTTATTTATTTATTTATTTATTTATTTATTTATTTATTTATTTATTTATTTATTTATTTATTTATTTATTTATTTATTTATTTATTTATTTATTTATTTATTTATTTATTTATTTATTTATTTATTTATTTATTTATTTATTTATTTATTTATTTATTTATTTATTTATTTATTTATTTATTTATTTATTTATTTATTTATTTATTTATTTATTTATTTATTTATTTATTTATTTATTTATTTATTTATTTATTTATTTATTTATTTATTTATTTATTTATTTATTTATTTATTTATTTATTTATTTATTTATTTATTTATTTATTTATTTATTTATTTATTTATTTATTTATTTATTTATTTATTTATTTATTTATTTATTTATTTATTTATTTATTTATTTATTTATTTATTTATTTATTTATTTATTTATTTATTTATTTATTTATTTATTTATTTATTTATTTATTTATTTATTTATTTATTTATTTATTTATTTATTTATTTATTTATTTATTTATTTATTTATTTATTTATTTATTTATTTATTTATTTATTTATTTATTTATTTATTTATTTATTTATTTATTTATTTATTTATTTATTTATTTATTTATTTATTTATTTATTTATTTATTTATTTATTTATTTATTTATTTATTTATTTATTTATTTATTTATTTATTTATTTATTTATTTATTTATTTATTTATTTATTTATTTATTTATTTATTTATTTATTTATTTATTTATTTATTTATTTATTTATTTATTTATTTATTTATTTATTTATTTGTTTATTTGTTTGTTTGTTTGTTTGTTTGTTTGTTTGTTTGTTTGTTTGTTTGTTTGTTTGTTTGTTTGTTTGTTTGTTTGTTTATTTATTTATTTCAATTGATTTACAGACAACGTGGTCCAGTGTTATTTATCAATGTCGATTAATCTACAGATTAACAGAAAGGCCCTGCTAGGTAATGTACAACGAATTGTCATAATAATATAGTTTTTGTTTTTCGAACTCGTCTCTGTATGAAGTTAGTATCTATTCAGTGAAAACGAAGGTATTTTACTAGCTTTTGGCCGCAACTTTGTCTGCATGAATATTATATAGTCTTAATATTGAACTGACGCCTGTTTTATCATGAATGTACCTATTTAAAACGGGATGACAATGTACAATTGGCTGTAACAAAACCTTTCCTAAAAATCTGTCGGTATGCGCAATTAAGCATGGTACTACAGCGTTTTTTTATGTTTCATGTAGTTAGGTGCTGTGTAACCATCGTGTATTTATTTCCGAGTAACACTTTTTACTATGTATCACTAAGTTCATCACTTACCGATCTGGGGGCCGATTCTCGCCCCTGCGAATTGAATGCGTAGACGCAAAATATTCGAAGGCCTAGACATTTGTCGCATAAAAATATGATAAGATAACTCGACAGAGTTATTAGACGATTAGTTTCTCATTCGAATTCAATCTAGCATGGCGTTCAGAACACAGATTTTGGCTGTCGCTCTACTTTTTACGTACAATTCCAAGTCGTAAGCCTTAGAGTCGTATACGACTTATTTGCGAATGAGGTGAGAATTGGCTCCCTGTACAAGTTTTCCATTCTTTGGTTCTGTTAGTAATGATAACAATGGAGGTCACTGGTGATATTTTATGGATAGTATCTACCAACCCGGACTTGGCCCCCGTGGTGGAGTATGGCCTAACCTTCCTGCGATGTAGGAAGAGACCCCTACCCCACCAGTGGGAACATACAAGGGTTTATATCAATTAATCTATCACAGACCAGATTATATCAATTAATCTATGACACGTCGAAATAATTTAATATCATTGACAATACTGTCATTCACTGACTCATTGATTCACTGATTTATTTTGTTAATCCAGACGATATGAGTTAATCAAAATGTGTGTAAAGAAACTAAGTACTACGAGAAACAGTTTGACTGTTGTAAAAGTTGCACAGTACATTATTAGCTCGGTTACAGTCCGACCTCATCATTATCAGACCAATACTGGGGATATGGGTGTTCCTCAAATGATATCTCTCAAGGCTGCTTGACTTCCCACTAACCGTCGTCATGTTCTGAGCCGCCACTCCTTGATTGCTCTGCTCCACTTGCAGTTTTCACGCCTTGCTAGGTACCTACATAAATGTCTACCTACTTTTTGTGACTATTCACATTGGGGTAGTTTTACTGATTATGTTGTTATCCAACCAATAAAGATTTTTTTCATTTTCTTTCCAATGCTAAAACTGTATCCATCTGTACTGTAGCGCACTACTTATTGAAACTCTAGATTAAGTTGCGAGTCTCAGTACGACTGACACCTACATAAACAAAACGTAACGATATTCTTCAAATAATTCAAACTCTGCCTAGACGGCTACGCCAGCCAGCTACTATAAAGAAGTATCGTTACAATACATTACATGAAAGACACCCACCGTTGGGCATAGATAGGCCTTTTGACATTCACGCCAACTTCGCCGGTACCTTGCTAATCTCGTCCTTCATTCTTCTACTGCAGCCTTTTTGATGTCATAAAGTATAGATAGGGGCCTGCCCACCAATCGATGGACAGTTCTTGGCTGCCACGCTGCGACTGCTTTCGTCTACCGACCGTCTTCCTATCTAATCAGATATACTGCACATCTCCTCTTAAAGCTGGTCCTCGGGGAGCAATCCCATAAACAGGTACAGTGCTACACAAGAAATAAATCTCGCGGATGTACCTGCGCAGATGACCAAATTTTGGATGTGCGGCAAGTTGATCGACCAATCAGATAGTTTCATTTTATGGCAGGCCTTTGTTGCTATTGGTTGATTGAACGTCATCGATGCAGGTGACTATTAGTTTGGCAATATTAGCGTGAGCAAAATAAGTAGCGCTACCGGGACAATCAATTCTGCACCTTAACCGTATCGGTTAAAGATCATGTTGAATGTACTTATAGCTTCGGGTACTTTCGTTACACTTCTTCCTAGTCTGCGCGAACGTAGATTCCCGAAGGGACTTTTATGATGTGTAGTACTGTAGTTGAGTTTTTATTTATAAACGACATGCCGAATCCAAATTAAACTTAGCCATTATGTGTAGAGGATACAGATCGAAGCTTGTTCAATTAAATAGAATAAGAAAGAAAAAAAGAAATTATAGTCTTGAGAATGAGCTCTATAAAAAGATATCGATATCAACCCGGGTACGGGCTTATAAGGCTATTTTTTCGTTCTGTTATTCTAATTGTAAGTACGATCAAACTTCGATTCGTATCCTTTTTAAACGTATTGGAAAAGTTTCATTGTGATTATTATAATTTGTAAATAAAAACCAAACTACGATGTACAGGAAATGGTCCTTGTGGGAGACTATTAAGTCTCGTGATCCACGATCGATCATTAATCGTGATCAAGTCTTCCAGTTAAGTACTAGTTAGAAATAAAAGTCTCTTTAGGGCAAGTCTTTTGTGTACCTACTTTTTTCCTATACCGAGCTAAATATTAAGTTACAATATTTGATTGCTATCAATGATAGTCCAGATCGTACTTAGAATTGAGGATATACTATAACTGCAGCTAAAAGTATCTGTCATTGCAGACAACTTACTCCCAGTTTCTTCTATACTAAAAACCTGTATATATACTGTTAACAGCTGTCGTTAAAATGCCAAAAAAACAATGAGAGTTGTTAACAGCAGATTGTTAGTATACGAGAAACAGAATGATAGTCACCGTAGTTATTTACTGATACCAACTTTCTGGACATTCTGGCCTACCTATCATATCCACTTTCGAGGATTTCACTCATGTTTTTCACATCTTTTGTTCGATTCTCGCTCTTAACTTCTTATTCACAGAGCATATCATCGTGTAACTGGCAGTAAAGCATGCGCTCTGTTTGTTGACACCCAAAATAACCTCCTAATCAATGCTGACCTGTACATAAGACATCGTACATTATTTTCTTACTTTACACCCACGTTACGTTTATACAGGAAATCTGGAAAATTACTGTTCTAGGTCCAATACTGTCTTTAAAACTGTTGTAAAAAACGTTTTTTTTTAAATCTACGTAGTTTTAAAACATTTGAAGTAAATTTGATGTCCAGGGGTTAGGAGGATAGAAAAACTTCCGTGCATTGAACAACTTAACAGTTCACTGAAACATCAAAAAAATTACAACAGCATCGTTTGTAATTTTTTTCAAGGGAAAATAGTGTTCGTATAATTTGCAGTTATAAACGTATTTTATGGAGTTTTAATTTCTTTCTTTCGTATGTTGTTATAAATGCCTGTGAGTGAATAGTGGGTGTTGAAACGAGTAGCTTTATGGCCATGTAATAATTAAAGGACTTGAATTGCAGGTATGAATAGGATCCACTGTATTGTGCTGTATAATTCCTTATTGCCCCTTTGTTTTTCCTTATAGTTTTCATTATAAGTGTGATGAAAGGATTGTAAAAATAAAACAACTGGTATACTGTTTGAACAATGTCCATATTATATTTATTACCACATACACACGGCACGATGTGAACCTTGTCTTAAATCATTGTATTCATAATAGGTATATGTACATTGCACAATGTGTATACATTCATCGCCATACACGCGCGCCCCGAGAGGCTGTATGATTATATATCTCATAGTATTATGTACGTTTATATAATGTTATATTCCAATAAGTTAGAGTGCACTGGTGCACGGAATCGGGGCGGCGATCGTACCCACCGCTTTTTACAAAATGTTTTGATATTATCATTATTTTAATAAAGAGATGCCGTAAAAACTAATTTTATTCATCATTATGATTTATATCCATATTGTATACAGATTCATGTAACATATAATACACGAAGAAATGACGAAAATATTGCGCAGACACCGCGACCACGGGTCGCAGTGAGCTCGCCTATCGCAATCTCCTTTCTCTAATATTTTTTTTTATTATTTTTATTAAATGTACATGACACCAAATTAGAACGTATATAAATCCAAATTTATTTTAATGTAAAATCTTAGGTAATTGATTTTTATTGCTATAGAAAATCAGTCAGCACGCGAAGCACGCAATCGAGAAGTAACCGCGAGAACGAAACCAAGCGGGCAGCATTGCGCGGGGCTGTTGCTAGGTGGACGCGGGAGGAGGGACGAGGATGGGAGGAGGGTAGGGGGGGTGAAGGAGGGAGGGGAGGGAGTCAGCGCAAGCGCAGGCAGCGGCGGCGCGGGGAGCGCGGTCGCCATGCCCGCTCTCTTGGTGATGTTGACGAGGCCGTTCATGACACCTTCTTGTATCATCGAGTTTCATCGAGTAGGTACGTGTGTGGCGGCAGGTGTTAGTCGCAGTGTGTGAACGGCCCGCGTACGCAATATTTCTCTTACACGCTCAGATGCTGCGATGATCGACCGATCGGCTGGGTCAGTCCGTGTGGAGCCAATGCATCCGGTCCTACGCGAATAAGTATACCTTTGGTCCTTGAAACATTAAGTTGGCCATCGCCGAATATGCAAAGCTACGTGATCTAAGGCGCCTCGGTGACTCTACGAACTTTACCAGTCTGTCACTTTATTAGATTAAAATAATTATTATCTTCACGCAATAACAATACAAAGTAGATCGAGTGTAAAATAAAATTTAGAATGTTATTTTAATAATCATATACAAAATATAATAAATCATCTTTTCCGTTTATTTACTTTTATAAATATAGAAATATAATGGATGAATATTGTAATATAATAATTGAAAAGACGCAATACCAGAGAATCACAACGGTTTTTAAATAAATTTGAGATCTCGCTTATTATATTACGTAGTCTTTATTTTGATATAATATATTATAGAACACATATCTAAAATGGTGACTGAAAGTAAGTAAGTAAGTATAAACGCATATTTGAAAAGCGAGAAGGGCGCGGGGCGACGGCGGCGGGTCTCCGCGGGGGGCGGACCCGGCGCCGGCGCCGCGGCTGCTAACAAAACCCGTACTAACAACTCAACAACAATAACAATGAAACTAATGGTCAAGCTGACACTGATTGCAGCTCGGATGAGTCTACCCGACCAGATGGCTCTCTACTCGTCGTTCATATACACGCGGCTAACTATGTATTTACAGTAAAATATCGCGTGAACCGAAGGCTTCTCACGAACGCGGCGGCGCGCCTCTCACTACACGTTTTTGTACTGCGCCCGCGCGCCGGCGCGCCCGCCAGCGGCCGGCTAGCGTGCGCTTCCTCTACGTTTAAAAGGTCTGTAAGAAAATATAATTATAGTGAGGAGGTGAGTGAATGAGAGCGGCCGACGGAGGTCGGCCCGGACCTAACAGTTATAACATCTCATCGTAATAATTAAATATCCTAAGAAAAAATGTCTTATACACCTATAACACCGTAAATATAAAACAAATAATTACATTAATTTGTTAGGTATGATATCGATTTTCCGACCGTCCTACAGACTCACACCTTTCGATTTCATTATCAATTTCCTAGCTAATGTTTTAACAATATAATCGCGGTCGCGTCTCTGTTTGTTGCGGCGCGGCTGCTGTGTGCTGATGCATTCTGCGACACAGTGGCGTACCGCTAGCGATAAGGCGCGGCACACAACACGGCGCGGCACTTGTCTAGCGACAAGGAGCGGCACTTGTCTAGCGACAAGGAGCGGCATGCAGCTGGTGAGAGCCCGCCGCTAGTGACGCAGCGTGGCAGGCTAGTAGTGATATGACGCGCCATGACGCTAGTAGCTAGCAAAATCAGGCGGCATGCCCCTAGCAGACTGTGGCTCGGCGTGAGCGGCCGCACCTCGACCTCCACTCAGCGAACGATCTCTCGGCACGAACGAAAAACGCGAAGCGAGTGCGCAAGCGCACTCCGTCTTGACCTTCCATTATTCAATTAACTACATACTCATAAGTAATAAATCACCTTTAAAAAGAATATTGATTTACTTCGTATCATTTTTTTTTCAATATTTTTGTAACAGGAAACATTTATATTTATAATAACGTATTTATATAATAATAGCATTTAAAAGATTGTTTATTATACCTAAAATTTTATACCTAGATTTATAATTATTAATGTTTAATTGATGTAGATAATAATTAATAATAGTAAACAACGAATGAACGCAACGAAGTGCAATGTGTGTAGCGAGCGGGCGTAGCGGCGGGCGCGCTACGCCGTAGCCGCGCTACGAGGTGTACTACGCGCTACGGCGCTACGCGCCCGCGCGTGCTCTGATGGCCGAGTCTCGGGATACCTAACAAATAAGATTAATGAATTGACTTCACATTACACTATTACCTCGAACCTGCGCCTTTGGCTGAATTTTGTTTATCCCTGTCTTTAGTTTATTGAAATATAATTTGCACCGTGCCACTGTGGTATGGTCACGAGGGTCTGTTCATAAATACCTTTTAACCTGATTAAAATTTAAAGTACTACTAAGTACGGTACGACCCCGCTGTTTAAAATGGGGTATCGTAAAATTTATAACAGTTTTCTTACATTACGTTAAATACAATCGTAAGAAACAATGAAATATTACTTACGTAATGCACAAAAATGTTATTTTATTTATAATTACAATACCTACTGTTCAAAGGTACACGATAAAAACGAGTTATTATCTTAATGCGATGAGAGATATTGTGAAATTTACCGACTTAGCTTTCCAAACGCTCTTATGAATCGTAAACATGACCATATTATCCTTAGGATAAAAAATTTAATATCATAATGTATAATAATTAGAAAGTATGTATGTATACGTAGTATTTATCGTAAACTAACATAGTTTTACAGAGAATTAATCGAGAAACAGTGTCCGCTACTAAAACCGTGAAGCCGCTCAATGAGGTTCTTTATACAATCGAATTAGGCGAAAATAATTACATTCATATAGGTAAAATATGCGTAATATATAGTTATATAATATAATTATGTTATTATTTGACATTAATATTAAAAATTGATAGAATGAAAATGTTCAGTGGACGAGCGGGAGGAGCGCGCGCGCAGGTGTTAGAGGGGTGGGCGGGGGTGCGGGTTATTGTCTGCGGGGCGCGGGGCCGCTGACCTCTGCCGCGGGCACACAAGCTTATTGCAAACTGATACAACACCAACAAGGTTGGCATAGGGATTTCCAAAGGTCCTACCACGAAATAATTATCATTAAACGGTACGCGACGTGCGACCAAAAATTAACTATCTAGTAGTAACAAAAATTACGCTTACGTGCGACAGGGGAACATTAAGTTACACCTTAAGCTGTAGTTTAATTAAACTATGGATAGAAATTCAAAATATTAATAGATAAATACCTTCCCTGCAATTCATAAATCGTTTAGATGCACTTTAATAATTATTATGAAATGTATTTTTTTTTGTAGTTTCATCGTTTATTTTTATTACTTTAATAGATTTATATTATTATTATTTTCTGACAACACATCTACGGTACAGCTGAAAGCGAGAAAAATTTGAAAAAATACCTGTTTAATTAATTCATTAATTGATAGACTATCTCTCGTTCACACGATAAAAAGTTACGACGATATTATTATTTACAATAGACAGGGTTGTCTCCTCTGGTGGTGGGAGGAGCGGGGTCCTCGGGGGAGGGGGGGTAGGAAGAGGAGGTGTAGGGTGTGTTGTGTGTGCGACGCGCGGGGGCAGGACGGATCGGCGGCCGCCGGCGTGCGCGGGCGCCGCGGGGGCGCGGGGGCGCGGGGCAGGGCCGCGGCGGCCGGGCCGGCTGCGCAGTCGCTAGGCGCCGCCACACCGCTCGCCACCTGCGGACACCACCGCCAACTCTGTAATATCTTGCGGGGCTAAGACCAAACGTTTTTTTTTCTTGAACTTGATCAAAAGGTAAAAGAAAAAAAAAAATATCTTGTATATTTGTACATCTACTTCCTTTTCCAATATATTAGTCCAGTCCATCCAAAAGTTGTCTTGAAGAGATCACTTTTATTGATAAGGCCCTAGTCTGTACTCTTAGGTTAAGAAATAAGAAAAAAGTCCAGGTCTTAGATGTTTCTGGTTTCCACGACACAGGGTATCCTAGTGTGGGGCCAGAAGCAATGTATGTGCCAGTATGTAAAATTTTATGTTATGTGTAATTTCCTTTTTTATGTACAATAAAGTATTCTCTATCTATCTATTATCAAATAAATTCTGTTACATGCATGTGGACTAATTATTATTAGCAAAACTAAAAATTTTAGTAAAGGTGACCGTCTCTACACACTAGGCTGAGCCTGTATCGTGGGCGACGACATTTTAATGCACTAAACCGTGCTAAGGACAATTTTAAAAACCTATTCAGATGCTAAAAATTCCAGCCATTCTGGGACTCGAACTCGCGACCTGAGCAAGTCACCTGACACCGCCGCGACCTGACAACCCGTGAACAGGTCGGTCGAGAAGTTGGGTGGAATTTTTAGCCTCTAAATAGGTTTGTAAAGTAGGTTTGTCATTTAGACTGTACGTTTTATTTTATACACTTCATTCTTAAAATACACACCCGATTAAGTATATAAATATTTTATAAATGATCTAGTCCGAGGGTGAAGACGAGGTCTAGAATGAACCGAGTTTGCTCTGAAGAAGCCTGTTCACACGCATCTTAAATAGGTTCAGGTTTGGAGAGGTTCAAGTTCTGACCATATCAATGTTACATCACACATTGATGTAGTCAAAGTGGGCCATATCAACGACACCGTGGTGTTGTCAGATGCTTGGTAATGGCAATATTGTAAAAGTTTGTTAATTAACTTCATTGGTTATGCAACTTTCACGATTTCGCAAGTTTCCTCGTAGTAAAAGTTTTTTTAAGTAAAAAAAGGGATTTTGAAAATTTTGGTTTTCTGAAAATTTGACACGAAGAAAAGAATGGTAATCGCAGTTTTGTTATGGCGTTGATAACAATCATCTCACGATTGTTTGTGTTGGTAATTTAATTCATCCATAATATACTATGTTATCCTTAATAATATATTAATAATAATATACTATGTTATCCTTAATGTTGTCATTAGACAAAGGTGAGCTTGAAATACGTAGTTGATAAATTCGCAATGAATTCACATCACAAACAAGTAAACTAACCTTTTGGCTTTCGTATGACCTTTAGTAAAACTTATAGACCACCGATAACAAAATAACAAGCAAGTATGTTACATAGTGTAAGGTCAGTAGGTAAACACTTTACGAAGTTAGATTCTACTTCAATATAACACGTCTAAACGTATACTAGGGCATAAATTAAATAGGGGCAACACGTTCAATTACGGGACTCTATAAGTGAATCTAATTGCGTGTTATTGTTGGGGCTTTGAGGGATGAGTAATTGTGTTATGTTAATGAAAACCGGGTACTTACGTAAAATATACGAGCTATGACACTTTCAATGATAACCGTTGGTGAAAGCCGCAGGAATCAGGGGTCCCTGGAATGAGAACACAAAAAAGTTAGGCGCGACAGCTCACAACTAATCCGTACCTACTGGATTCAAGTGATGTCCTTGCAATATCCCTCCAAATTAAATTAGACCTGAAAATCCCGTACGAAATAATTGAATGAAAGTATAAAGCGTTCAAGCGAACATTAACCTCTCCGGGGGCAGATTTAAAGGTAGTAAGTTTGGCGCAACCAGTCGATAGAGCGGTTACGCTGGCCAACAAAATAAAAAAGAACGCCCGTGAGTGGATGAGTTAAAGCAACGCGGGCGACGGGAGCGGACCACTCGGCAGCGGTAATTACACCGCTTGTTCGCCTTGATTTATTGTTATTGCCCGTGGGGGCACTCGCGTTACCTAATAAGGCCGTTTTACACCCGCGCGCGCGGCGGTGCTTACGTCACATGTGCCGATACACGGCGTCGCGCCCGCAGCCGCCGGACCGTTCATTCTCTCATTAGCGGCGTATTTGTTTTGCCCCGGCGATTACGGACGATTGAGTTAATATCCCGCTTGATATATGGCGCGCCTGGAACGGAAGGGTACCCTCGCGAGCCCACTCGAGCTACGCAATAATTAAGACATGGCGTCGGAAGCTGCTGGCGTGATTAACTACACTAAAACATAATATCACTGGGTACGCGACTGGAGCAGAGACGTTTCGCTCTAGAGAACCGTTTTGTACAGGGATTTTAAATTTAACGGGGATGTGAGCGGTTAACGTGGCGCAAGCAGACGCGGTGGCCGGCAGTGGTGGCGGCGACAAGCAATGAAGACTGATGGCGTCTCAGGAAAGCAGTTATGGAGCGCGGTCGCAGTTTTAAAAAGCCATTACCCGGTGGCGCTGCATCGCGTAGATTGCCGCCCCGCGCCCGTACGCCGCGCCGCCGCTCATATTTCGGAACACTTTATAATCGCATTTCTCACGCTTCACTCGTTCGCTAACTTATGGTGATTACGCTTTAAGCGCTACAAGGAAGATCGGCCCGGTAATGAGATTGGACCGTCTCGCAGAATTTTTAGAGTGTCGTCGGTTGCTAATTGCGCCCGCGGCGGCGACGCCTGTCGCAGTTTACGACAGCTATCGACTTAGCGCCACCGACGCCGCGCCAGCTGACTTAGCCAGCAAATTATGACTAACTGCTAATGAACTTTTTATTTAGAGAAGGCGTCACCAGAGGGACCTTATTTATTCGACCCGGAAGGATACGCAAAATATGCTAAAATATTGCGGCCACAGCGGGAGAAAAATCAAGCTCGGCCACGACCAAATCAAACCAGTCTAAAAAAACAAAACAATACAAACAATAATTTGAATTTCATGACAGATGAATCTTCTCTCGACCAAAGACATCTTTACGAATTGCCTTTATTTGGTTAAGATTTCAAGTCATACAAAAATGGGCAATTCGAGTTTGTGACGTTATAAATGAAAAAAGTTAGATTTAAAACTCAATAACTTCACACCATTTATTAAGAAAATACACTAGGTAAGAAAGCTACGCTTTCATATCTGGTTTCTGTTTTCATAACTTTCTTTGTATTCTGTTTAAATACTTTATAATAATATAATATCTAAGTACTTGATGGATTCGAATTAGAAACCTTTTCATATTGCTTATTAGAAAACACATAAATAAAACATCTCAGTCGAGAATTAAATGACGTCACGTAGGCCACTTTACCACTGACCTCCGCGAGCAACTTATACTCAACGTAGATGTAATATTATTATAAGTAATTTCCACGTACCGGGGTGTAGTTGAGGGGCGCACGGCTGACTGCGATCGCAGGGAAGCCAGAGGGCTGCGGGCTAGCTGCCTGCACGTAGCCGACGCTGTCGGCCGCTGATCCATACACGTCCAGAGCGGGACCGGGGGAGCTGGCTGCTGGGAAGCCAGCCCTCCCGCCCGCACCGTGCGGCGAGGCCGGCGGCCCGAACCCTGCCGCCGCGGCCTGGTAGTTGTTCATTACTGCAAAGAAACAAAAACGTCACGATTCCTACTCGAGGGCCTACAACGAATTGACACCAACGTCCAGCATTAACATGTAGAGTGCGTGTTAGTTGAGGAGTTTCGTTAGTGGTGTGAGCCTTAGTGCAGACATGGCACAGCAAGCAGAGACGAGTGGGCTCACCTGAGAGCGCCTGCGCGAGCAGCGGCGTATTGTTGTTGGGCGTGAGTTGGCCGTTGGTCAGGTCCACTGCAACACATACACACGGATCGCATTCGCGCCACACACACGAGTGTCACTCCCACTCGTTAGTGATGCACATAGCACACGCTCATGACTGAACCATTCCATTTTTGAATTTCAAAAAGTCTCCGCCGCGCCCCAGACACCTCATCTTTTCTGAATTTAGCATATTGAACGGTAAAGTGACTATCGATGTAATCTCAACTCAATATTAAAGTTCTCCAGCGCGAGGATAAAGTTAGAGCGCGTAAATGCATGAATAATTTAGCCGTTGGAGACAGATGCTGTGCTGACGAATGAGGACAGCGAAGACTCCCAAGACCCAAATTATGTCGGAACAAAAAAATATCACGTATGTCACGTGCATTCAAATGAAAAAGAGAGCTCGAAGTTTCGCGGGTATAAATCACGGAGGGCGAAAAAAACTTTTACAAAATATCCAGTAAATTATCCGACGTGAGTTCTCGCTGGCACGCGGCGGTCTGCTTATTGAATAGGGAAGAGGGAATTAGCATACGGCGCACGTCGCGGCCACGCGGCCGCTGCCCGCGCCGCTCGACGCGCCGCTCGTCACTACGCCGCGCGCCGCGCAACCCCGTCATTAACAACAGGGACGCTCTTAGGGCGTGTATCTTTCGCAGCTATTTATTTCCGGAACAAATTAAATTATGACATGCGGAAGACATCTCTAAGTGTGCACGCGTATTACGTATAATACGAGTGGGATCCGAGAATTATTTAAATTTCCCGGTAAATAGGCACAGAGCGGGCGGTGTTTTGTAATCTTCACGACTTCTCCATTAGTGGTATTCTAAGAACAAAGGTAGACTATTGATTTATATAATTTTCTAGCTGACCCAGCGAACTTCTTACCGCCTAATAGTCGATTCTTTATTTTTTTTTATTTTTCTCTCCGTAAGAACCATCCTCGTCCTTCAAGGAATATTCTAAAAAAAGAATTAGCGAAATCGGTTCAGCTGCTACCGAGATTTGTGCTTAACAACGATTTATATTCAGCATTTTATATTTATATTATAGATAAATTACTCCGTTCATATCTGCGATAAATTCTGTTTTTTTATGTGACCTGTAATCTAGGCAGATCTAACGAGTGCTGTTCGTATGTCTAGCAGCAGCATTAAGGTTTTTCCTAAGGAAATTGAGTAATGTTTTGGCATTTAAAGTTATTGATGGCAATCATGGAATCTTATCATATATATATATAGCAATTGATGTCTGTTTATGATGTTTTGAAAAAATCGCCAGAGTGGAGTTATTTATTCCCGCTGCTTTTTTCACGACGATAACTACGGCCCGAAGGCAGCGGCTTACAATATACATTGACATTCAGCAAATAGAATGTAAATATTTACGTTGAATATAAAAGAAATGATTTGATTTCAGTTGATCTTTTGTTACGAGAATTTCAGTGACCCAGTAGTAGGTCAATTCTGATAAAAAATGGTAAGTAAACAGCCTGTCTGTCACATCAACCCCAAGCGTTACCATAAACCTATCGGTTTGTACGACAAATTTTATTTTTGTTAGATGCGCGAGTTATCATTTAGTGTGAAAAATGGTGGGCCGCGGTCGCACCAGGTGATTACCGGCCTGCCAGTGACTTTGCGAAAAAAGTACAATATAAGTAATGGAGGATGAATGATAGATGGCTTCGCGTGTTCGCCGTCCCTTCTTCGCCGCCTCCTGCCGTCCCGCTCTCGCCTACCCGGGCCACTAAAATTGCTGACACATTTTAATAACATTATTTTGACGCGATATGAGAGGCTATTTACTTTAGGGTCGTCGTGTAGCAAATACGAATTTGAGTGGAAGTGCCGACACAACTCGCGGTCGTTAACGTGTCGATAGACAGTTTATTATTTTTCCATTTGGGGCTGCCTAACTGGTTTAAGTTTAGATGAGTTTTGTTACTGGCATTACACTTATCTTCTTTTTACTTATCATTCTGGCCTAAAATGGCAGGCATTTTGTCTGTGCTTGGTTTAGAGACGCAATCTTTTTTATATAGAGGTTTCTTGAGGAACACGTAGACAGAAATCGAATCTAAACCTAGTACTTATGTTAGCTCTTTAACTGACAGAGTTAGAATACATTTTTTATCGGTTTTTGCCTTTACATCAAAGTGGGTCAGTTCATGGTGGGAATTATTATGCCCTTGCCTGATAAAGGTTCAAGGGTCTGGACTCTAACTAATCTCTATCTACATTTTAAAATTACAAACCATGCAAGTTGGCTAATTCTTTTTGAAACAGTTAACCGAATTTTCCAATTCCGTAAAAAAATATCGAAAAACTCACGTAGCGTTCACGTTGTGTCCAGTGGCAATGTTACGGCGATTTTAAGTGCCATAAGTTGCAGGTCAATCGAGCCACGTGACGTCAGTGCGAAACCATCAAAGTCACAAACAGGCGGGGCGCGGGAGGAGCTGGGAGCCAATTCTCTCTTCATTAGCAAATAAGTCGTATACGACTCTAAGGCTTATGACATGGAAATCTACGCAATAGGTCGGGCGACAACCAAAATCTGTATTCTGAACGCCATGCTAGATTTAATTCGAATTAGAAAATAAATGTCTAATGGCTCTGTCGAGTTATCTCATCTTTTTTTATGCGACAAATATTTAAGCCTTCGAATATTTTGCGTGTACGCTTTCAATTCGCATGGGCGAGAATCAGCTCCCTGAGCCTTTATAATTTACGAGTGAAACAATCCCGAGCTACTCGACTGCTCAATGCTACAGGTCATATCTGGCGCCGACGTTAACTTCAAACGGCCGGTAAGTTTGTTGCGTCGTTTAGTGGCTGTTACCAGTATACTACTCTACCACTAGTTGGCTTCAAGATGTGGTAGACGTAACAGGCGTCGCTTAGTGTTTGGGTCAGTACACCTAAAGTAATAATGCTCATACGGCAGTTAACTTCTTCGTTGTTATTTACCAAATTCACGTTTCCTCTAAAACACATCTCAGATGTGGTTTCAATAATCTATGTTGAGCCTATTTGAACTGACCCTGAGGAGTGTATTAGGGATCGTGATACTAAAAAATTAATGGTGCTTTCAAATTATTGGTTACATAAGTCTCACAGTTCTTATAAACTTACTCCTAATTATGTGTGGCAAGGTTAAATATGCCAATCACGCGTTTAACAGACAAGTATGTTATTATGCATTTATTTGATTTTCTAACCGTAGCTGATTTGTTGTACATAAAATGAATTTATTTAATGGCCATCGGCTTTCCAGTTATCATCTTGTTATCGATTAAATGATGATGAGTTTGTGTAAATTATGGTTGTTGCTATTTTTAAAATTATATTTAAACTGGTATCTTTTTAAACTTTACGCAAAACTTGTTGACGAAGTAGACTCTTCTAAGTAGCTGCAACTTACAAAAGGACGATGTAAGTTGCCGCGAAAGTTCATAGCTGCGACGCGCGTTACAGCGAATTTTCGCTTGAGCGAATTATGTTGCAGGGAATGTACTTAGCATTGAAAGTGATAGGTAAGGTGTTTTAGGCAGTTAGTAATTAAATTTGTAAATATGATTAGATCGATGCAATTTGCACTGATATTTACTTTTTATATGTTCTGAAATCATTGTGTGTCACTTTTTTCGGTGTAGTGACATTGTTCACAATTTTCTTTATGCGATTTGTCACCTTTTTTAATGACCGTTATTAATGTTGCGTTTTAGATTCTTGATTACGTTTTTTGATGAATTGTCTTCTTTAAGGCCAAAGGTCCGTTAGTTGAAGATACCCGCTTACATGATGAAATTATATTATTTGAATTATTGGGTTTGAATAAAAATACTAAGATTGTTGTTTGTTAAAATGAGATAGGAAACTTAAATTGGAAAAACTTAAAATGGAATACTAAAAAAAGGTCAAAAAGTTCAAACACAGCCTAAGTCCAAAGTAAACTACCTGCAAGAAATTGAATGGGAAAATTGCTTACTAATATAAAATATTCCTTAAGTTTTTACTTAAATTACACTGTGGCATCTTTTATCCACTATCTAGATTTTTGTAACGTCATTCGATTGCAATTGAACGTCTTTTATATCATTATGTTAAAATTAATCGCGTCGCTTAACCTCAGCGTGATTGTAAAATACTTGTAAATATAAATCATAAGCAGCAAATTCAAGCAAAGTAGCTGAAACCAGCATTGTTTATATTAGGAAGGTTAATCGTTGTTTTTGATGTTTATAAAAATAAGTGAAAATATGTTTAAATTTATTATTTTTAAATAATGCCGTTATGTAACGATATAGTCAATAAACAACGTCACTGTATTGAAAAAAAAAAGAAAAGAAAACAGTTTTTTTTGGCCCTGACCACAAATTCTAACCAGCGTTAGTCATGACTGCAACTGATATCGTCGTACGTCATTGTACACGTCACGACGCCAATAGCATTCACTCTAACGTAAGCTCACTACAACACAGTTTGCTTACTACAACACGGTCATCACTATAAACTTTACATCGCAGTTACTTCCATAAGAATTATTCTGTTATATGAATGTTTCTTCGCATTTTTTAAATAGTTATTTTCAGAAACACTAGTAGAGCATAACCACTTCTCCTGAAAGGCTATTAAAATGTCGACGCGTACAAAGGACAGGTTTCCACAAGTTATTATTATTAAACGTACGAAGAGTTAAATTTACACGAAGTCTTAGTTGGTGCTCGTCCAAAAAATTAACAGCTCAAAAGTATGAACGTAATTCGGGCAGTGTTGTGATCAAAGTGAGCTAACAACATTCACTTGCTGATAAAACAAGGCAGGTGCGTCGTCCGTACGCACCACACATCGCCCTATAAATTTAGCGGCCGTCCTTCGAGAGCTATTTGAACTTTCATAATTGCGAAGTTCCGCAGAACTTAATAATTCTTCTTCACAAGTAGGATGACGGCCTGGCGAGAGTATTCACGGAGCGTACTCCCGCCCTAAGTCTTGCCCTTCAAAAGTATTATATCATAGAGGGTTCGCTTTTTATGAATCACCCACATTTTACTTTACATCCTTTGCCGTAGTCGCGAGTTTCCTACGGAATGTTTATTTTGCGATAACAACGTTTCGTTGTACAAAATACTTACTCGGAATATAACTTTTTCTTTAGTGCTCGGGGAAGTGTTTTTTTCTGTTGTTCTCTTTTTGTCTATTGGAAAGAGATATGAACTGTTGCATCAACTGAACTGTTGTTTTGCTTGTTATGTTTTTAACATACTTACATAAACTCACGCTTATATACTGGAGCGATGGGCAGACACAAATTTTACCATATGCTTTAATCATGACAAAACTCCTTTTTTAAACGCGGCTTCTTTTAAAGATCTTCCTTAAAATATTATAAAGATACGCAGCTTTAAGTAAGGCTTAAAATAACGCGGTCCAAATAAAGTTCCCCGCTTCTTAAACAGATATACTCTATTACACGTATGATAGTAAGAAACGAGAGGAGAAGCCGATATTTTCGCAAAAATATGTTTGCTATCTTGCTGGTAGGTTACGAGCACCCATTAGCAAAGTTCGGTAGGTAAATTCCCGGGCATATTTGGAAGTTCGATGCTCGTATCCTTCACCGCAGCGGGAGCTTGGAGCCCATACTTCGTTTCCCACTTCACCGAATTGAAATGCTTTATCTGAGCGGTTACTTTTGATCCGATCGCTGCACGCACTGAAGAAAACGGGCATTTAATAGGAGTCATCAATAACTCACAGCTCTTGTGCGATAGGGCGCAGTCGTGGGTGTTTTCTGGGCTCGTTTACCCGGCACACCGATCACAATTGCAAATTAATCGAATTTCTACGCTGTTTCTTGCCGACCCGTGCGTAGACGCTGCTCAGGCGGCGTCAGCGCTTGCGTCGGATTTGTAATTCAAAGCAGGAGGCCGCGTGTCCTTTCCTTAAATCTCAACGCGTAAACATTCCAGTATAACAGTTTTTATTGCGGTACGCGCCTCATCCAATAAATATGCTTTTTATGGACAATTATTTTCTAAGGAAAGCTTATAAAACATTCTAATAAGATGGGGTTCAGTCATGTGCGTGAATGTTAATCAGAAACGAAACATGTAAAGCGACATTAAAGAAGCAAACGAATTTTAGTATAGAATGGATGAAATTTTAAATACACACACAAACATTTGTTAATTACTTCTTCACTATAGCAATAATTGTAATGTTCTACCCATGTTGTCAAATAATAGTTTTTACTTTTAGATAATGCTACGTGTCTACGTTTAATCTGCCAAGTTTTGTTCTATGCTAGAAAATATTGATAAGAAATGTTACTATAAGTACTATAGAAATAGATTTTACATCAATTATTCAGATGTCTAAGTAATCAACAAATATATAATTGCTGCCTAAGGCACGACTTTTATAGATAGGTTACAATATTAATTTGTCTAATACTAGGTTCACTCTTAAAACTAGACAACAAAAACACAAATATCAAAAAGTTTGCACCACCAATCACATATAGTTATACCACCAAATAGTTTTCTACAGATTACATAAACGCTTACGTCTATTCTAATGTTTTAAATATTTATTTACGAAAGCTTTTCAAATCGTCTTCTCTTTCCTAACGGTTTTAGATAATAATTGAAAGCTTAATATCATCTGAAATAACTAAGTCTATTCTATGTAGAATTCTGCTAGTCAAATACCTCTTAACGGCAAAATTAAATCTACAAGTTTCTTTTTACTCAGAGATCTCTTTAACATTCTAATTTGTTACGCTATTCTAAAAAGTCTATGGAGATTTTTGCTAAGCGTCTATAATTTACTCTGTTTTCAAATAACACTCCTTTCAACTAATATAATTATAACTACCACACTGTGTCTTAAAGTCGTTTACATTTAATTACCTACTCTAATAATCTAATTGTCCAACAAACGGTACTTGATCAAAATTTGTCAAATGAAACGTCAAAATGTTACTCGCCCTATGTATGCAGTGACGTCATCACTCCGCGCACCAAACTGCTTCCTATTCTTGTGCAGTAAACTAGCATTTATCAGTAATTTATAGTACATTAAACAATGACTTCCACGTGGGATCTTTTTCGAATGTAAATCCTCTATCCCCTTTTGGGATTTTACGCGCAGGAGGTTAATATTGCAGCGGTTTGTGAGTGTAGCTACGATTATATCGGGAGGTACGGGGATCTGCGGGATGGATTAAACATACACTAGGTCCCATTAGGACGTCCGCTCGAGTCTGTGGTAGACACATATCGACCATGCAGGGGAGAAAGGACTTACTAAGCGCGTACTGGCAATTGACAGCGCAGGATTTGTGCTCGACACTAACTAGAAGAGATTAGTATGCTAATAGTGCCTATTATGCTCTCGCAGGCACGTTGCAATTTGGCAAAACTCTACAATAAAACTGTATATGTTGTGACGGACGTTGGAGCTCGCTAAACTAGCGGTCTGGCAGTTCAAACAACTATGAAAAGTAATGTTTCAAACTAGAAAAATAAAACGGGAAGAGTAATACATTTCTGACCCATCCGGCACGAGTAATCTACGTAATTGTGGTACGAGACGGCCGGCCATACACTCTAGTTCTATTTACATGACTTTTCTAAAGGGATCTGTCTTAAAGATTGCGTTTTCAAGAAGCAAAGTCGCTCATATACGAGAAGTAATAGCAATTAACGACTATAATATCTTAAATTACAAATGGAGTTGACACAGTTTTGGAGCGGGCAGCTGCTGCCTTGCTCACTGATTATTTGGATTCAACTCGACAGCAAGTATGAAGCGGAAATGAAGAATCTCGTTTGGCAGAAAGCAGCTAATTGGTCTCTAATCAAGCTATATATTTTATACATCGTATAAAAATATTAGTAGTAAATTTGGGGTTCTGTAAAGCTTTGTTCGGATGGAAAAAGGTAACGCCACGATCGTATGTGAGTTGCGGCTATGAACTGAGCAAAATAGTTGTGTGTGCCACAGTTGGCGGGCTAGGCCGCGGGCCGCATTCTAGGGGCGAGCGTGCTGAATGCGCGGAATGTCTGACATGCGGTCGGACGCTGCACACTGCGGGGAGGCAGGCAGCACCGCCCACCATTTTTACACTAGCCTCCTTGTTTGCACGCAATGAATGTGATTTAGGCAATTGGATCGGGTGAGTGATTCCGCCCCTCGGTACGGAGGCTTACTGGGTGGCTGCTACGGGCGGCGCGAGCACCACGCTGCATGGATGAGTCAGAAAGCGAAACACTACCATTAAAATACAAGTATAATAAATAGCACTGCGAGCTCGCGTGATGCCAATATTCGGCATATAAAGAACATTTAAATTTCACCGAAACGTTAGCCAACTCCACGCTAACACACTGCCTCTTCTAGTTTATTTTTGTCGCAATCGATATGCGAACGAATTGTAAATAAGTGGAGCTGCGATCGGCCTCGATTGCTGAGCCATCGATTGGACGGTAAACCATAAAACATTTTTGCTTATACAACGGCGATTTCATTTATTTTTAAAATATAGCAGCTTCACAATACCATTACTTATGAATAGTGATATTATAAGACGATATGTTGGAACAGCAATAATAACAATACTTGTTTACCCTAATTAGGTGATAGTTATACAAAAGACTTAATACATTGGATATTTGACACATGGGTTACAGGTACATATAACATGAAGATATTTGGCAGAATCCGACAACACCTATGTTGTCATATACTTAAATACGACGTAAATAACTTGGCACTACTTCCTGACTGGTACCGCACTTTACGTTAGAATGAGGCCTATCGGGCTATATGGGCACCCTAGCCGGGCGGACGCGATGCATCTGCGAAGCGCGACGGTCGATCTGACTTGCGACAGTGCATTCCTGACCGCTACTAGGGGGTTAGGGCGAACGGAGTAATACCAAAGAGCTAATCGCTTATGAAAGGATTTATTTTTCATTCGTTAAAATAATCAGGGAGCCGTGCAAGCGAGTAAAGCGGAGTGGTGCGTGGCCCGGTGCAAACAGCAGCCGCGGCCGTGACGTCACTGAGAGCCTCAAGAACTCTGTCCTAGTAGGCCCGCGTTAACGTACTCGGCACCGACCAAAAGGCGACTTTCCGGTGGTATTACTCCCACTACACCTGCAGTAACAAAATAAAATAAAGCTAAAAAGCCCGCTACTCGATCTTTGCCTCCGGACTCTTGAGAGCTTCTCAAATGTACTCGGAGAACACCGACTATGCAAAGTAAAAAGGGAGGAAGGACGAAACAAAAGTTTGGAGAGTAAAAAGTATGCCATTATGCCCAAGAACTGAGAATAAGCGGGTGAGAGTTACACCCATTGAATCTTTATGGGCTAAGTTGCTATTGATAGTTTCCTGTTTACTGTCTTTTGGCCAGTTCAATATTCGCAGGCGTATACAGATCCGGATATTATGGATGATAATGTTTTGTGTATAGAGAGCAGAGATGTGCCAATATTACGCGCAGCATGATGTACCAAGATTGTAAGTGTTATTTTTGGTTATAAAAATGAAATCAGTAGGTGTATGAATTAATTTACAAAATCGCTTTGAAGGTATTATTTATTCACTTGTTATTTTATACATATTATAGTACAATATACAAAGAGTTAAGCCAAGTCAGAGGCCTCAGGGCGGCTTGAAAACGTCTGACAGTAAGACCAGTGACTAGTCTCGCAAGCCTCCACCAATCCGGACTTGGCCGCCATGGGGGAGTATGGCCTATACCTTGCTCAAGGAAGAAACCCGTGCCCTTCGATGGGGACTGGATTGATGATGATGATACAAAGGGAGACAAAGGAACAAAATATTAACGATACTTGAAATCAGATACAGTGTTGAAATTATCGGGATCTAAAATTAGTATTATAATATTGCTGCCCGCTGGTAAAAGGTAAACTTATACTACGTTGGTATTATTATTATCGTTATATTGATATAAATATTTGAAGCTTATTGATTATTTTGACTAGTTTAGAGGATGGCGATAGAAGGACGGTCGCATACAGCAGCGAATGACTCATTCACTAAACTCAAATGTCACTCTTTCACACAATTAACCTTAATTTTGACAAACAAATGCGAGGTGCGGTTTGAAAAAGCTATATGTTTGACAAAAAAGTCACACAGGAGGATTTACTTTTTAAAAATTCGTTGCATCATGATTTCTTTACATGTAAGACACGTTAACGACCACTCGGAGAAGTTCAGCATCAAAATATTTGCATCCAAAAATATAAGACAACAACAACAATAAATATTATTATCAATAACATTATCATGTACGCAGTGTAAATATAATTATAATAGACAAGTAACCTTAGAACTGAAACATCATTAAGTATAGCGCAATATCCAATTAGATATTAAAATAACGTTTTTCAAGCTCGATATAGATTTTATTAAAGACTTTTTTTCTTTTCATTATAGAAATCATACTAACCTAATGCCTAATATGTATGTCTACCGAAAGGAAAAATATCTATGATACGAGTACTCATCCTCTAAACTTAGTGTATTGCGAAATGAATATTCTAACATGTTCTATACTTAGCTACCTAATAGTTAGAAATATTTGAAATAGTAGGTACTTAACAATTATTAGAGATGAAAATTACCTACCTACTGAAATCGATTGACTGGGAAAACATTCAAACAACAAAGCCGGTAGCCATTTAGTGATACTTGTTGTTGCATTCAATATTTCGAAATCATTGTGAAATTACGTACTTCAGAGTGATACTGAGCTAATGAGTTTCGGGCTTATTAAGTTTATCCAGCATTCAGTAATGCGTTATAATATTGATGAATCATTTACTGTTCAACATGACACTGATGTGGATAAACGACCTTTCATGATAGGTGTGAGCGCTTCTCCCTTGTATTGTTACATTAAATAAACGCCGAATTGTACGTCATTCCCAGTCAATTTACCTAATCCTAGCAGAATTCAAAATCTACAATTACTGAGTACAGTTCGAAGATGCCTAAACAATGCTATCAATATCTTCTCGAACCTATATAAGGATCAGCGTCGACAATTTTATTGTTCACGTGAACTGTACCTAACTACATGCAGAGTTAATATTATGCTGCCCTTAATCTAAACTCTAAGTCCTAAACAACTACTTTCACTACGTTACAGACAGATCCTGCTAATATTCTACTCATAAATACATTTTATTTTATTTCGAAACAAAAGTAGCTACTAAAGTTCAGAACAAGGAACATTAGATTGGCGATTGAGAGTTCACAATAAAATCGGTTTGTGAGATGAGTAAAATGAGTAAAACAACCTAAAATTAGAAATAAACTATTCTGTAACCACCTGCATGTATACCAATAGAGACAGAGGTGAAAACATACCTAATTATACGAAGCTATCTGGGACACTAAAATCTACCCGGTCTACAGTTTTCAATAAATATGCAGATTAGAAGAGAGCTTAGTCGTTTCACCGTGAAGGTCTAGCTCCTAGATAATCTGTGCCGTTCCCTGAATATTGTGGGGCGACCACAAGTTTTTAAAATTTCAAACATAGCTTAAAATTCCATGAACACCGAACGCTACACGATGTTTTTGTAGAGTAGATATGTGCGGAAGTCATAACCGGTAGACGAAAACGGATGTGAATGGGCAATTTGTATATTTATCTGGCCTCAGTAAGCAGTCATTAGTATTTTGGTATTATTTATATTTATGATGGTGCCGGCTGTCATATAATTGCAGTCGTTAAGCCATGTCAGAGACCTTATGGGCGGCTTGATAACTTCTGACAGTAAGGCCTGCTACTGTCTTACAATCCTCCACCAACCCGGACTTGGCCCCCATGGTGGAGTATGGCCTAATGTTCCTGCGATGCAGGAAGAGACCCGTGCCCCAGCAGTGGGGACATACAAGGGTTGATAACCTTTAACGATATATATTTTAATCTAATTAAAATAGATTAAAATATATATCGTTAAAGGTTGATAACGATATATATATTTAATTAGACAGATAAACAATCCGCGGTGGCCACGTGAGGTGATTGACCCCATACTCTCTCTTTGAGAGAAGGCCTGTGGCCTACAGTGAGACGTATAACGTAGCTGCATTACGTAGACAAAAAAATTGCGGCAAAAGGAGGGGTTCAGTACGAATAAGGTGATTGTCTACTCTACGCCGCTGTCATGGAAAATTCCTTATGCCTCAAAAACTTGTGGTCGAACTAACCGGCGTATTTTGAAACTATACGTTACACCATAGTTTGACAGTGTATTAAAACGTTTAGAAAGATTAAATTCACTTGAGCTCTTGCGCTTAGTCTTAGAGTGTAATATTTTCCAATTATCGTACCGCGGTGTTCGCTAACTACACCCGGGCGCACTCGGTAAGGAAATACCAAGACGCAAAAGCGGTCGGATAAATGCAGGTATGAACTACATACTCAGATGTTTGTTGCGTTCAAAGGGTTATTAAAACTAAACTTCTTAAGATCTCGCGCGGAGTTATTTGTACGTTAGTGGATTTTCTGTACTACACGCTATTCAAACTTTGCGAAGAGACTGCTCCATATTAAAAGCTCGCGATGGAGTTGTGGGCGCTTCACCCCTCGCCCGCGCCTCTGCAGGCACTTTGTCATATCGCACTGCATCAAAGGACCCGCCACGTTTCTCATCGTACAAAATGCAATCAACGCGTGCAATACCATCGCCGCGCAAAGCCACCGAGCTTTTACGGAGCCTCTAAAATTACTACAGTAATCGCGAAATTTAATTAACTAAATCACGCCGAACATATCTCGGGTGCCTTATAATTTATGTCGGACTAAATATTGGCGCTGGAAATGACGTTACCAATAAGCTGGCAGCGGCGTCGGCGGAGGAATACTAATGGCCGTAATGGGCGGACATTAATTGTGGCCGGGCGGCTGCGCACGCGCCGTGCCGCGCTGCGGTCGGCCGCGACCCCGCTGCCAAGGAGCCGGATTTTCCTCTACGCAAATTCTCTCGCGGGGACCGCACGCGACGTGTCGGCAGCACAAGTAATAGCCTCTGTATCGACGCAGCAGCCGCGGCTGGCTCACTCAGATTCAAGCGAGTCCAATAACGCACACGTGTGGGCGGATCAACACGTTACAGAACGAGCGCTGCTCACCGCTCGATAACACCATTAATTTAAACGGCTCGTACGTACACCTGTGTAATTATAGAGTCGCGCCATTGTTCAATTATATTTACAATTGAACAAACGCCCGCAATCGGTGGGCTTTTTGTGGACCGTTGGGCGATTAGGAACGTTAGTCTCGCGTGCCGTAAAACGTTCGATGGAAAGTAATTAACGCGGAACAATTTGTACGACTAATACGTAAGAAAAAAAAACTACCAACCACGGTCACCGACTCGCCGACGATAACATCGATAACGAACGAAAGCCGAAATAAATCGGAGCGGCAGCGAATACAACCACTTTAGACGTTGCCAGCTCAATTACGATTTCTAATGGCGCTCGCATTTTTAAAGTTCGCGGGCAGAGCTACGCGAGCGCGGTGGGCTTGCGAAAAAACTGGAGCGTCAAGGCTTAGCGACGTGATTATGGTGAATCGTGGTCGGTTCGAACATATGAACAAACCGAGAAGAGTATTTGTGCAGCTGCTAACGCTGCTTATTAATCGCGCCGCTCGTCGTGCTTCCTGCGTCCCCGCCCGATCGATGCTCTCCCGTGCCCCGAAAATAACAGTCATGCGGAAATTAACATTCTAGCCTCATTCGACGACCTCCGCTCTAGGCTCCAGAGGACTGCGTTTAATTAGTGGAAATACTTTTTTCTCGACCTCCCCGAGATTTACATAGAAGTCACCACAAAAAGGACGTCACTTTTTCAGTACTTTTGTTTGAATCTGTTTAAATCTTTGTAAAAGCTTTCGTTGTTAATGAGGGGCGGGCGGGACGCACGTCTAGCGGAGGGGGTGGGGCGGGGAGCGAAGGTGAGCAACGTATTTGCGCTCGAGTGTTTGCTCGACGCGTAGCATTTGAGAATCGTTAGGGCGACTCTTCGGTAAACACCAAGCGAGGCGCTCGCAATTGGCCGGAATTTCTGTACGGAACTCTGTACGTTAACAATAAAAAGCTTGTTGTAGCTCGCAACGTGGACGTGTTGTATGTAATTGATTGCAGCGTGGCAGGTTCATTTGACGCTTCTGTCATTGTTCTAGGTGTTATAGTTAGTGATAATGTTCACTCGAACTTTCCCCTGGGACGAGAGTTAAGTTAGTTAAAACTTGGCAAGCAGATTACGTTAGTACGTGTTAGATGGTTATGTAGTATGAGGGTTATTTTGTAGAATTCATGGACACTAGGAGTAAGCAACTTGCGTCCTGAGACGCAGGCTACTTGTGGGCGTGTCGTGAGCGGTTAGCGTTCGGAATGCATTGCCGCGGGGCGCTAGTTCACAGATGCATGGCATGCACATTGTAGACACCGCTCAGTTCAAGCGGGTGATACGGCAGAAGGGTCGCAAGGTGGTGGTGGTAGTTGCCGGACAGTTGGTGGTGCAAGCTTGCCAGCGAATTACCTGCGGGGTATGGCAGCCCGAAGCTAGGATAGCCCGAATAGCTCCGACCTGCCGCGTACGCAGCGTACGCTGCGGGAAAACCTGTCGAGCAAATAAAAACACATTAACCCCGCCGAAAAACGAAAGCAAAATGAGCCTTAACAGTTATGAAAAGTTAATTATCAGTTCGCATGCGTTGCTCCTTCATTACGTTGATGCAATCTGAGATCTTTATTTCGTTTGTTTGTACAATCATGGCGTTAAGGGGATATCGGGCCACTTGTCCCGGTGGCCTAGTTCTAAAATAGAGTTGTCAGATGTAAGGTGTGTGTATCGTCCTCCCAGCGACAACGGCTTGGACACCGTCCAGGAGATGATATTTTGTAAACATCGTATAATGTAGCACGGCGTAATTGGACCGGCGACGGCTTTATGAAATTGCCGTTACACGTTTAATACGCTACTTCAACTACTGACATAACATTACCAAGACATTCTAGTAAGCAAAAGTACATGACAGAAAATATGTGATTAAATAAAACTAGTTAAAAATTTATAAATGAATTATGGTCGGCAGTGAAATTCACTGTTGCTAATTTAATACTATTACTACGCCCAATGGTTTTGTCGAATTATTGCCAATCAAAATAGTGTATCTGTCAGGCTGGCGTGATCCATCACTGGGCATGCACTGGCGATGCGGCGCATATGTGAGGCCGCAGTTACGCCCAAATGTACATTGAAACTTTAAATTCATTAAAACTTATTGACTTCCAAATGATACATCAATTCACGACACATTAAAGTGATTATTTTGTTGCAAATTAGTTTTACTGGTAAACAAATAAGCGAGGCAATAGGACAAATAAACTTTGGGTTAAATTTCGCTTTGGGAGGTAACAATTATGCTTACGATGAGTGGCATGAAACGGACGGTGTTCTTGAAGTAGGTATTAGAAATGATTGTGACTTTTTATTATTTAAAAATCAAATAACGTGAAAAAAAACTTACCGTCAGGAAGAGCACCCAATGACCACATGAAATCTAGAAATGTAAAAACATTTACATAAATCGAACGATCCTTTACATTACAACACCTAAGACGTAAAAAGTTTGAGTAAACGTGCCATGAGACACTATTTTGCTTGGCGAGTTACTTTACTTTACTCACTATCGATTAAATATGTTTTACATTAATATTCAAAGGTTACTTCAGAAAGATTACTCAAAGAACGCCACTAGTTTTTTTACTTGAAACTTTGATTGGCGTTGAGAGTAATTATGGGGAATGTTAATACGTAAATAGTCGAGTATATTACATAAATATAAGTCATACCCAACGATCGTAATACTAAGGTTTTAGATCTACCCTACGCTTTGTTAGTCTAAAGCTAAACATGTTAAACAAACAGACAGATATAATTACTTTTAGAAACAATATTTATTAATCTATGTTCTAACGAATGCTGCCTAGGATTAAAGTTAATACAATTAATTCTATTAGTTTCGAGAGCTACATTGAGATTTACAACGTATTCGTATTAAAATCTTAAGGGTGAGAATATAGACCTCATTCCAAGCCCAGTTGAGTTTTCGGAATGGAAACTAAGAGGTAATAAGATTATTTCATGCCCAAGAAATCTCAACAAGGCTTAGCCAACTATGAGTACCACAAATTAATAGAGTATCTAGATGAAGAATAAAAACATATACAACTAATAAGATCTAGTATGAAAATTAGTCATAGTTTGGCACAATATATGAATAAATTTAAATATATCGCTAATAGGTAAACTTTAATAATAAATTAATCTATTTTGACTGAACACACTTTATGTATAGAGTTTAAATCTATGTCTCAATAACAAAACATATAAATAATAACTTTCAAAAACTAAGTACTTCCACATAATGTAAAATTTTAAGTACAATCACCGATAATACCTCTTTTGTTCCACTCATGATACTTTGGGGAAGCTGACATGTAACTGTAAAGCTATTCATAATAAAAAAGCTAGTAAATATATCGCAATGACGTTCAGTAAAATTTTGCAATAACTTCGTAAGAAAGCGTTCAAAATGGCACACTATTTAGTAGTTAACTAAGGTATACTTAGTTATTCATGGATGGATAAATAGCGAACTTGGCAAGAATTGACAGGGCTATGCCCTATTGTGTGACTTCGCTTTCAAAAGCTACTTTCCGGTTATAAAATACCGGACTTATTTTGTCTAATAAAGATCTATTGTGAAATGAAATTGTTACGAAGCACCCGCTACCTGATACAAAAATATGTCTATTATGAACCCTACTTAAAATTGATCCAGATCTTCGTTTCATCTACTTACTGTCTTTAAAATATAATTTAATTTAATCTCAGCAAAAGACTACTTATTTCAAATCTCTAATGCTTCGTAATAAGTAGTATACAATTTAAAAATCTGCTAGCTAACTGTTTTTCTAACGATATTTACTGAAAATAAGACACTTTAGATATTATCAGTTTCCATCCGAATCGTATGCAAAAACCATTTTACTTTAGTAGGAGAAGGAATGTCAAGAAAAGCAGGAATGGATAGGACACCTCCACATACGCAGGCAATTGAAACAAAAGGGAATCCACACTATCAGTAAAAGAAACCACAGACTTTTAGGAAGGAGTAAGTCACAACTAAGACCCGCCTTTAGAGATAGGAATAATCAGTTACAGACTTGCCAAGGGAGTGGTTCAATAGTGATGAGGGTGTTGCTGAAAGAGGATCGCGGATCAGAGTGGCAACGGAGTCGGCAGCGTGGCATGCGCCAGGGGAGAGTAGATGGTCTGGAGGTCCAGGGCATGGGCGCCTAAGAGCTCGGAGACGGAATAGGCTAGGGGGGGGATGGCGAGCGGCGCTAGCGCCGGGCGGGAAGGACGCGGCGAAGGGCGCAGAGCGGCCAGCGCGCGGCGATAGGCCGCGGCGTGCGCGCCCGGACCCCCCACCAGCAGCTGCGGCCCCGGGGGCACCAGGTACGGCGCGTACCGCACCCCCGCCCCGGCCCCCGCCGCGTTGCCTAGCAACTCACCGTACGCGCCGCGACCTGCGGCTCTCGTCTTTGCCAGGTTCGCTGGGAGCATGACTTCCTTTGGTTGCGCCTTTTTGCATTCCACCTGAAACAAACCATCGACGGTTAAATCACGAGGCGCGCAGCCCGTTTCATAAGTCACTTCCTAATGAGCTTAGAGTTGATTGTGCTCTTATTAAAGTCTGCGAGCTGGCAGAATGAATTCCGTCTCGAGCGGCCGGGTGGCTCTCGAAATTGTGGAAGGAAGGCGACGCAACCAGTCGACAATCCGTTATGCTTCACGACTCGAATCACAAATTGAATTTTAATTTGCTTAAAATCAAGTCAAGGAGCTTATCATTGAATGCTTATTATACAGCAGAACAACATTACGAGGTCTGAAGAAATTGCTTAGAAATATTATTTTCTTAGCCGGTTTCGTGTTTCGTGAATTTTATGAAGTGCCACCCCGAGAGCAAACAACTGTTGATTCTAGACGGAAATAATTTCGAGGTACCATTTTACAAGGTTGTCAAGACGGTAAACTTTGGTAAATCACAGCCTTGAGATCCTTTAGTACATATCTAATGAGCCGTGTCATTAATGTGTCGTTTATCAACCGTACAGCTACAAGGACATGTACTGGTAAATTAAAGCTAAACGTTTTTAATCAGTGAGTAATTTTTACGGACACGACGGTTCTTTAGTGCTCGTACCTTCCCTGTTTCGTCACCCCGACCCCTCCCACCCTGTCCGGAGGAGAGCAGGAGGCAAGTATAAATTACCCAATCTACGCTAACCCAAACCTCTTGCAATGGAATTTTCGCAACGAAGTCGTATCATTACGGAAAAGTACATAGGCGAGCTTAAATTAAGTTTAAGCCCGCTAGATAGATAGGATTGTGAGAACCAATAATCCCGGGGGAGGATTACCGTACAACTTCGCTCTTTAAAAGTTACTTTTAAATCCATAGGTGAAGGTTGTGCCATGAACGGCAGAGAGCAGTGGTTAGCGCCAAGAAAGCTGTGCAGTTAGTGCAGCTGTAGGTATAACTGGATGCAAAGTTGAGAGTACATTTTTCATAGCGGTGCATAATCGCGGCGTGTCTTCGCGGGACATAAAGCTGCGGACACATTTGTCACGCGGCCGTCACAAGCCGACAAATGAAGGCTTTGCCGCGGCCACCGCTCGGTGTGTGCACTTTGCTAAACTTTCTGCTCCGATGTCTCTTCACACAACGTGCCTTTGCATTAACGCGCCGCTTCCACAGCCTGAGGTGCATATCTTCCAGTGTACTCAGGATTTACGAGCGAGTGTGTTTTTAGAAAGTTTTATGTCTACTAACGTGGGATTCTTACGGCGACATTTTAATTAGGAAAGTCTGCTATCATGGCGCTGAAAGTTTGTAAGAGTCTCTTTGGCGTAAAACTCTATCATCAACTAGGAAGTTTCCCTACTTATGTTCGGCATTTTGTTTGCATTACGTTCGCATTGAAAAGTTGGAGCCTTTTAAGGGGAAGCGAGCCGCTCGGCATAACAGGCTATTCTTCAATGGTCCGCGACATAAAAATCGTGAGTGTCGCCATTAGTCAGCGAAGATAAAGCTTTACAAATGAAGCGGCGCCTACGCTGGCCGTCGAGCCGCCTGCAGCCGCCAACGCCGCGGGCACCTTCCATTTGTCGAGCGACACGCGACCCGCTGGACACTGCAGATAAATACGAGACTCCCGAACTGATTCACTATAACAAATCGGCCAGATAAACGCCACGCGACACATGATTAAGACAGTGAGCTTCACCTCCATTACTAGCGAAACCTCGATTAAAAAAACAGAACAACAAAATTAGTCTTCACAATCGGGATGATCGCACAAAAGCTATCGATATTTCAGCGCGCCATGACACAGCAACTTTCAGCGCATAATATTAAAATGAGGGACGAAAAAGAGAAGTGGAGTTTAATTCAGCGCAGTAGGTAGAGTTGGAAGGGCTCTCAGCCGGAGAAATTCAGTCTCCGGTTCCGACGTTAATTGATGTCGCGTCGCTGCCGGCCGGAGCGAGAAACAAAAGCTCACAAACAATTCGCATCGGAGTTCGGAATACCGATCGAGCGTTCGTGATCGCAACGCAGTTTAATGACACGAAAAATAACAAAGGTAAATTGTATTTAGCCCCTCTCTAGGCTCAGCTCCCGTATCGACCCGGCTCGAATCGACTCGCTTCGACGCCGACTCGATGCAAAAGATCGCGGTTTAACCGAGCGGACTTAACGCGCGTATTTCCCACCGAGGCAGACATGCGGAACCTCGCGCTTAGGAACGCTTTTCTAATCCCATCAACGTATGAGAAATTTAATTGTTTCATGGCAAAACGTTGGCTTAATCCCCGTCACGGTGTACCGCGCTTTATATCGCACGTGGAGGTGAATTAAATACGATTCGGAAAGCAGCCATTAAATTTACGCACGTTCGGTTTGAGCCAAAACCTTTTAAGGTAAAACACTGATGTCAACGGATTCGAATGCGCGGCACCATGCCTAAAGCTTCACGGCACAATGATTTTCGAACTGAAGAGTTAAATCCGTTTCATTTCCTATAAATCAACCAGATTGGAGATACGGCAATCGATATTATTTAATATTGATTCAGTTCTTTCATTCGAGCGTTCTGAAGATTACGCAATCATTCCTCTATATCGGAACGTTTACACTCAGAAGCAATTGGCTGGTTGATGTTTTTTTAATTCACCTTTACGGACCATCCGACGAACATAAAAAGCAGCGAAACAAAAAAAATACGGAGAAATAAAATACACGTAGACCGGAAAGCGTATTGGGAGTTCTAAAAATCCCTGGGGTGTATTTAAGTAGATCCGGACCAAGTCGAATTTTATTAATGCGTATATTGGCTGAGTATTGCGGGGACCGATGAATTATTGTAGGGTAGGTCCTTTGGAACAGGAGTCCCTAACGATAACGCAGAGATTACGCGATTACGATATCGTAAAAGCGAGCGCTGACTCGAACACTGGAAAGGTTAATTCACGAAAGTCTATTTGAGAGTCGACCGACGTACTTGTCTACACCGAGTGACAATATAAACCACCCGGAGTGGAGCCTGCCACGCGAGTAAACTGCTTCGTGTGTCTTGACGTTAACTGCATTTTATAAGATTTTGCGTTCGCTTCCTTTGTACCGAAATTTCTGTTTCCTTCGAATGTCTTGCACTGGACTATTGTGGGCATGAGGCCAAACATAAAAAAACTTTTATTATGTGACATAATAAAATAAAGATGGCTAAATTATTTCAAGCGAGAGCATATACAAATTATCTCATGGTGAAACATGAAATAAGCGTTTGAAATATATGCGAAGTTTCTAGAGAAGAGCCACCTTGTGCCAAAGTTGCGCGGTGGGTGTCCTTGTATTTCGGTGGTTCTCTAGTTGTACGTACTGTTGGCATACGTGAGAGATAAACGCGTAGACAATGTGGGGACGGGGTGAGGGCGGGCGGTGTGAGATAAGTTTATCAGGGAAACCTCCTCTTCGTATTGACACAGCGTCGCGTCGCCTCCGAAGGCTTGCCCTGATTGCCGCTAAGCGGAAGCGGCGCGGCGGGGGCTGGGAACCTCCGGCCTCCGGGCGAGGTAAGCGTTTGCCGAATGCTCATCCGCTGATAAAAAATACTGCAGTAAAATGCTCTATTAAACGCTGAAAAGGTGCCCCATTTTCTCACAGATAAAAACGCCGACGAAAAATGGTGAAACATGTTGTAGCAAATGTTAATGCTGTCTGGCGTTTTTCTGCTACTACACGCACGGTGGGACACTGAAAAAGCCAGGCGGATGAGAAGACGCACCCGACGGAACGCACATTTTCGTGTAAACGCCATCTAACTAAAAGCAAAATATCATAAAACTGACTACACGTATGGACGAATAGACTGCTTGACATAGCGTTATTTTTACGTACCTGAAAAGGAAAAAAAACGAAACCACTAAAACCTCTTCACCCGAAGATCCGTCAGTAAATTGTTAATTTGTAGTTATATGTAAAAGGAGGGCCTTGATATTACAAACTAAAGTTTGCAGTTCAGAGATATGGAAAAGCATACCTTTTAAGTGCATATGTTACCCAATAACCTACTGTATCTGTGGCTCATTAAAATTTATGTTGTTTTATGTGTTGAGATTTTCAATGTTTTCAACTTGAATAATCTCATTTAAAAAACCTATTTAGAGGCTAAAAATTTCACCCATGCCGGGATTCGAACCCGCAACCTCTGGCTATCCGTGCCAGCGTTCTACCAATTGAGCCAATGGGCGACTCACCGGCATCAGTGAAATTTCGAACCTCTTTACTATATTCTCTGTATTACGTACAGGCAGCGACATCTGGCTTAAGCAAATTGCATCACTTACAGCCCCGACTACCTACTTTGCAGTTAGGTTTTAGATCGGAATGATATCACTGTACCCACATGATTATACTATTTTTATTTTTAATGCACTAACCCGTGCTAAGGACAAATTTAAATACCTATTTAGAGGCTAAAAATTTTTTTAGTCGGGGCTGTAAGTGATGCAATTTGCTTTTCGGAGTCGGTGACCAAAATTTATGAATTATTTATTAATATCATGTACTTTTAATAATTCATTAATATTATTTTTATTTAAATAATTTTGCGTGTATTTAAATTGAGTCTTTATAAGGGAAGTTAATAAAAAAGTTATAATAAAAAAGTACTAAGATAAATAGCAGTTAAACGAAACCATCATCACGCCATTGAGTAACGGGAAGTTTTAGTTAACATGATAACAAAAAAAAACTTATGAACATATATAGAAACTTATTGAAGACGTTATAAACGATCAAGAACCTCAATTTAAAAACTAAATAAAATAAAGCGTTAAATAATTATCGGGCGGGGCCCAAATTCACCAATGTTACTCATTGCAAAGTACCTAGGTTAAATAAATAAAATAAATAAATATTAATGGACATATTACACAGATCTCGTTAGCCCTATACTAAGTACAACTAAATGACTTGTGTTATAGGTGCTAACTCGACGATAGATTTAATACAATAAATACATATATAACATCCAAAACCCGAGACAAACTAGAAAAGTTCGTTTCCTAGTTTGACCCGGCCGGGGATCGAACCCGAGACCTTCGGTTTTACAGTCAGCGTGCCAAACCGCTGCGCCACCGAGGTTGTTTTTGTTGGATTTAAGATTATTGTGGCCTCTGACACTTGCGCAAACATTTGTCGATGTTCGATAAATCAATTGAGATCTCATTTGACAAAATCGGATGATTGATTAAAGAGTTATGAGAGAACATAGATTCGGACATACTTACATACACACTTACATGCATATATACGAGCCAAACATGATGCATACGCTGGCCATAAATAAGCGGCAAATCGTGATTTTAAATTTTAAAAAAACGCACTGGTCTTCAATAAAAACCTTAAGTAAAAAAGAAATACTCCACCCCAGTGAAGCGCGAGTCAACATTGAATTCCAGTGCAGTTACCTGGAGTGTCGCCCGAGTGTTTACGGCAGGGGGGGAAAGGCGCGCGGGGCGGCCCGCTCGTGATAGGATGTAATGCGCGAAATTCAAATCAGATATAAGCGATCGACTCGTCGCCGGGCGATAAGCGGCGACGTTACCTGCAATGCGTTCCACTGATAGCCCTCCAGCCAATCGTATTTTACCAGACGCTGTGTGCGGTCGAAATTCTGCCGCTCACCTTTAGTCTATTCCTTTGCAGAGAGAACATTATGTATGTTTATGATAAATTAATAAGTTTATATAAGTAACGGTATGTAAGTGTATTATTATTAAGTATAAGAATGTATCAATATTCAAATTTGCACTGGCTACCCGTAATTTCCTTCAGCAACTTTCCATCGTAAGGTTGTCTGGAAGAAATTGCTTTTAGCAATAAGGCCGCCACTTGTAAACTGTTTATTTGCAATTATCTTTTATTTGTTGTTTTTCCAGTGTACAATAAAGTATATTCTTATCTTATCTTCTTAACAGCTCTCAGAGCTTTAAAAAATCGTACATCTTATCGTCGCGTCGTTTCGTATGATGTATTTTTTTATGTAGCCCCCATAGTATGGGTGACCCACTGCAGGGCAAAGGCCTTTCAGCTTTTAGACCAAGATTTTCGGTCATTCGCTACCTTTGGCCACTCCGGCAAGAATTTAACATAACATAACATTTACATACAGGCACATACATTGCTTCTGGCCCCACACTAGGATACCCTGTGTCGCGGGAACCAGAAACAACGACATCACAAACATGTAAACATCCAAGACCTGGGTTCTTTTTGTCCCCAGCCAAGATTCGAACCCGGGACCTCTTGCTTGGTAGGCAGATGCGCTACCACTACGCCTCAGAGGTCGTCCAATTTGTTGAGATCATCCCGCCATCGTCTTCTGGGCCGCACCCGTTTGCGAGTTGAAAATTATTTCTTAATAATTAGTTTCACAATTTCACTTCTAGAAAGAGAGTGGAATAGGCAGTGGAGTTTTATTTTATACTTTTATTAGTAGGGTTCAAGTGTGATTGATATGATAAAAACTACCGATTTCAAGTGAACGAGGGTTCAATACCCCCGCAATGAGAGTTAAAAACAAACTTTCCAAGGACAGGGGAACACATGAGCGGAGCATTAATATTGAATTTCAATTACAGTGGTATATTGGCGGAGTGGAAATTCACCGTCATAGAAATGCTAGTTAGCCATAAAATATTAAGGAGTGGTATTCACGTGGCGCACCGCGGCGAAGGCGGCGCCCCCGCTACTCTTCTTACCGTTTCTGGAAAATCGATTGCTTCGACACGAACCGACCTGAGCCACCTTGAGCTCAAGCAAAGAGGGACACAAACGGTCACGTGACCAATCATAATTTGTTTACACAATGAACAAAACTAGCGCCATTGTTGTGCACAAGTCGTAGCGCGTAGCGGCCTCGTAGCGGTTGCGTAGCGCTACGAAAAAGCTGGTACATGAACAACTAACGGCCTTTTTTTTATAAAACACGAGTCCACTAAAATACTCCTATAGAGACGTTTTATTTATATTAGATTAGATTACTCTATATTGCAGTAAGAGTAGTACTAATGCTTTGGAATTTAAAGTTATTAATGGTAATCATGAAACCTTATCATAGGGTAATTGATGCATTTCTTTTAAGATGACTTGAGAAAAGATTGTAGACTTTTAGACCGGATTTACTTACGGGCCCGTAAGTGAATCCGGACTAAAAGTCTACAATGTGTTGTGCTTACGAAAGTTTTAGTTCAAAAATTTCAGAAAAGATGATCAAAATGGAGTATTTTTTTCACGCTGCTATAATACGGTCCGAAGGCATAAAGCTTACATTTTAAATTGTGCATTGACATTCAGCAAACATAATGTAAAATCTTTACATTAAAAGAAATTGTATTGCATAACTTGTCCTAGATGGTCATACTGAGGTAAAATAAGGGGTTTATTAGCAAAGGGTAAGACAAAAAATACCCGTAACCGGCCTGTGAGCATACAATGACTAATGAATGTTGATGAAGCGAAAGATATCTGTCAGGAACAAAGTAAAGTGGCTGACCCTGGTCCTTATCTACCCCTCCGGGATACAGGCGTAAGTTTATGCATCTTAGTATAGTATAGTATAGAAAGTATGAATGGATAAGTTGTTTTGTGAATAATGACTCTTTATTGCACACCACACATTTTGAACTTTAATATTCAATCAGTGGTTAATCAATGTCTTTTCCTTGTAGAATCTACACAGACTACTTTAATCGGCGCTTAGCGAGTGTCTTAAGGAATCTATAGATAATAATAATCACTGTAAACCTTGCATGACAACAAATATTTATTTCCTTAGTATTCGTGCATTCTCCTTTTCATTTTGTCTTTTCCATATGTCTCCATATAGGTACACAATATTATATTTATTTCCTCATCGCGTAGATTGTTATTATAAGGTATTTATGTAAGTTTATCATAACTTAATATGTAACTGTTTATGTAGGTATATTGTTATTAATATAAGTAGCGTATTAATATATTCATATTTGCACCGACTACCCGTCTTTTATTTCTTTCAGCAACTTTCCGTCATAAGTTTGTCTGGAAGGAATTGCTTTTAGCAATAAGGCCCCAAATTGTAGTTTGAATCTTTACATGTTTTATAATATGTGCTCTGGTGTACAATAAAGAATATTCTTATAACATAACATTTACATACTGGCACATACATTGCTTCTGGCCCCACACTAGGATGCCCTGTGTCGTGGGAACCAGAAACAGCGACATCACAAACATGTAAACATCCAAGACCTGGGGTGTTTTTTGTCCCCAGTCGGGGATCAAACCCGGGACCTCTCGCATCCTTTCTCTCGCATCACCTCTCGTCTCGATGCGCTACCGCTGCGCCACTGAGGTCGTCAATCTTATCTTATTCTTTCTTTTTCTCCTACAATCGCGTTTTTTATAAATAAGACCGTAATAGCACGATGATTATTATTTGGATAGAGTTTAATGCGCTTTCGTAAGAGGAATTAAGTAGTCTCATTAGTAATGTATGTCGCAGACGGACGATAACGCGACTCTCATCAAATGAAAGACCCACTAGCCAGACATAAAAGAAAACAACAGAATGGAATATTGGCAGATACTCAACAGTATTAGCTCTCGTTTGCAATTGTAAGTAACATTACAGCGGACTCGGCGCTTAACTAATTCGTATCACGATTAAAGAGGGTACTCGAAAAAAAGATAACGCAGCGTCCGGCGGCGAGACTCGCCAGCCAATAACGCAAGGCACAATTGAAATATGCACACCCTATTTTCAGCTCTGTAAATAGGCTATTTGACAGGTTTCTGAATACCAACTCAGATTTTTTGTTAGTAGTAGGCGCTCGGAAAGTGATAATTGTTAAATATTTCGTGTGTTTTTTCTAAAAAAAATATATCCTGCTCTTGACTGGTACAAAATGCTTGAGGCATTAACTCAGCCGCATTGTACGATTTTATTTTAAAATTTTTAGTGCATAAGTAATAATACCTATTGTTTGTATTCATAATAATAATAATAGTAATTGGAATAATACAAAATTGAATTCTTAAACTGAAAGTATTTCACTTTAAAAGTTCACTTTCGAAATAAGCCGCCAAAACGCTATCTTGAGTAATATGCCGCCGTACAGGAATTAGAGTCAACACTTGAGTTTTTGCATCGCTATATTTACTGACCGGTGACGTCATTATAGATTTGATTAATCCTGAAAGTTTTCAAGTTTTATTCGATTTTTTGCACCTTTTTCTTAGTTAAAATGTCTTAAATCAGTTTTAAAACTGATAATTGATATACTCGTAAATACATACTTTTTTACACACTGTCAAAGCCCGTTATACAAAAAAACACCGTGTATAGAATGTAAGTTCAATATTTATGTAATTTCATGAATATCCTAAATTTATAAATATAAACAAAACTTTCAAATGACAGAGACAGAGCAAAAACAATCTCTGGATCAAAGGAAATCATAAAAATATAAGTGTTAAACTTGATTTGATTATTTCTAGAGCCAGAGTCCATACCATTTTGGCCAGTTTCTTCAAACTAACGCGTACGAAATCCAAATACTCGTATGTATACTGAAATCACGAAAGTCGAAAGACGTGGGTGCCGCACAATCGAAAAATCCCCATAAATTCCATAACACTGAGGTTATGGCGGCAATAAATCGTCTAAGTACTCGAAAGTTTAAGTTTGATAGAGCACCGGCAGAGAGTTATTGAGAAATTAAACCTTGATTAATCAAGGTACGGTAGACAAATTCAGGCGATCTTCCGAATTAATAACAGCCCAGGAGAAAGTTTATGACGCACGTATAAGCTGTACCAATTAGGAGTAATTAAGTAGGTTGAGCGGCGGCGGCGGCGCGCGAGCAAGACTAGATTAAGGTCTGCGGCGCGCGGTCTCGCCGCTCGTAACTTGTTTTCCATGAATCTGCGTGCCAGTTTCATATGACTCCCGGGAGGAGACTCGGCTCAGCACCTCTAATGTAAATGAAATTTGCGCAAGAAACAAAGCACAGCGGCTTCCAGGCGGTCGGCGGCTTGGCGGCTATTTATCGTCGAGGACGCGTCGCGGCGTGCAATAACGCGCAGTTCATTACCGCCGCGGCGTATGCCCTTTATTGATGGCAGTCGCACCTCGTGCTAGCTCACTGTCGCATTGTCTCGTTTCAATTACGTGTGCGACTTTAACATTTTATGTGCCGATTGAATAATGCTTTCTTTGCTACTTTGTAATTAGGGAAGGGCGAATTTAATCGAACGCGCGCGGCGGGGTGTATGTTGTGTAGTGTGCATGTTTCACGCACACAACACGACGCAGGGCCTCCCTCGCTCCCTTGCGCCCATGCCACCTGTGATTAATTAACTTTCTTTCACGCTTTAAGTTCGAGTCGAAATCGTTAACAGCAGGAAAGGCCTGTTGAGCCGTGATTTACTTCTTAAGTTGAAATGTTGTTGCTGTTTCGTCATTGGAGTATTGCGTGTCGCAATGCCTGTATTAGGGCTTTATCACATCATTGTACACGGAGGAAATTAGATACCTGTCCAATAGTAATTGTAGATAGATTGGTATCAATCCCTATTATAATTTAGTTTACTGTTTATAATGGATTTCGTGTTATAATGTTGTATGTGTGTAGAGGACTATTCACAGCCTTACATGCCGGGCGGCGGGTGACGGGCGCAAGCATCGATACCAATTTATAATATAATTTAAGGGTAGGTTAGAAAACCATTTATTGAACAATTTCAGTGCAGAAAAGGCTTAACGCAGTATTTAATATGAAAATGTCGTCTAACTTAGATTGGAGTGTCAATACTTTTATACCATACGAGTTATGGAATAATAATAACAATATAAGTTTTTTTCATGAAGCCTGTATACGTCCCACTGCAGGGTATAGGCCTTCTCTCAAAAGAGAGAAAGAGAGAGAGAGGCAGCATGAATATTTTTCTGAAATATTTTTTATGGCAACACAAAAATTGTTGAACAATAAGGCTAATCCAATAACAAACACCGTATTAGACTATGATTTCTCATTGAATTTCTCGTTTTCTTATAAAGGTGTAATCTTGTATATGCATAAATAATTTCACGAGACAACCATACATAATAAGGCGTTGCCATACATGTGCAAGTCGTGACGTAATAATTTGAGCCCGATTCGTATGATGCGTTTTTTTACCACCTGACTACATCACAAACTATATTGACTTTTAAATAGGTTATAAGAAATACTTTCTGCCGGGCTGGCAGGAGGTGGCCATGAACAGACAGGAGTGGAAGGCAAAAAGGGAAGCCTTTGCCCTGCAGTGGGACACAATCAAGGCAACATAAAAAACACGAGAAACATACCTCCTCCTAGTCGTAATATCATGAGACAAAATGGCAACAATGATAGCCGATTTCCAATAGGAGATGGCACTAAAAGATTCCTCTTTTGATTCTTAATTTTTTTTATATCTTCTTCAGAAGAAGATGATATTAAAAATAATTAGTCGTAGCAAAAAAATCCGATAAAACAACACCCGTAAGTAGATCCGGACTAAAAATCTACAAAAAAATCCATGTTTATTTATCTTTTGAAACGGTCTCGCCGATTATATTTAAACACTAGCTTTTGCCCGCGACTCCGTCCGCGTAGCAAAGATTCAAGGAACAAAAATTTGCAACCCCGTTCACTCCCTTAATGGTTAAATTTTGAAAAACGGCGAAACACGTTCTCATCGTAGTATTTAAATTCATAAGTTTTTCGCCGTCGGCTTATAAATAGATAGAGAACAGTGCATAAAAATGGAAATTGCACAGATATTTCTTAACCTAAGAATACAGACGGTGGCCTTATCACTAATAGTGATCTCTTCCAGACAACCTTTGTGACCTTTAAAGTGTTACAGCTACAGTACATTTTAAGATAACTAAATCTCTATTCGACGCCAAAATAATCGTCTCCCAGCCTAGACGTCTACTAGTCGTTAGTTGCTGCGAAAATTGTTCTTAGCATTACATTTTCGCTGACAAAGTTTTCCCATTTTTTACTGTCTTCTATGGGTTACATATCAAGGGCTCGTTGGCACGTTCGTAAAACTTATGTTGTTTTTGTGTTCACGAGACGTGATAATAAAATTGACTTTATCTAAACAAATAACAAGGTCATACATTTCGTTTTCGTTGTTCGTTATCAACCTTTGTATGTCCCCACTGCTGGGGCACAGGTCTCTTCCTGCACCGCAGGAAGGGTAGGCCATACTCCACCACCAAGTCCGGGTTGGTGGAGGATTGTAAGACAGTGCGGGCCTTACTGTCAGAAGGAAGCTATCGAGCCGCCCATAAGGCCTCTGACATGGTTTAACGACTGCCATTACTTGACAGCCGGCACCAACGACTTAACGTGGCTTGCGAAGTACGGAAGCGCTCGTAAAAATGCCACTAGCGGTAGTAACGGGACTGTCACCCATCCTGCACCTGACCGCGCCTGTTGTTGCTTAACTCAAGTAATTGATTCCAATCACTCGGTTCGCCTAGGCCAAAAATTATTGGTGTGCAATAAATAGCTATCTATCTATAACAGGGAACGTCGCACAGCAAACTATGCTTCCGCTGTCTTCTTTAACATTTTTCGAGTATAATTATTATGAGATGAGTAAGAATATAAAGGCATTGCTTTATACATACATAATATTATGTAAACTTTTTAGAACGACTATTGAAGTAAAAAAAATAGAAAGTTGAGACGGTGAAGGAAAACATACATACATACATACATACATACATACATACATACATACATACATACATACATACATACATACATACATACATACATACATACATACATACATACATACATACATACATACATACATACATACATACATACATACATACATACATACATACATACATACATACATACATACATACATACATACATACATACATACATACATACATAACCTCACGCCTGACAGATCACCTTCGCTTCAACAACGTTCATAAGTCGTTGCATGCACGCACGCCTGTTCCGCGGACCTTTCATTTTCCCCTTTGCTAATACATCCCCTATTTGTTCGAAGGAAAACATCGTGTGAAACACTGGGTGTCTGAGGTGGTCAAAAACCTCAGCGCTTGAAATTACCAAAAGGCGGTGGGCACGCGTGGTAAGTAAGCCCATACTCTCTTTTTTCTGAGAGAAGACCTGTGCCTTGCAGCATAAAATCACGTCTATACCCCGGAAGGATAGCTAGAGACTGGGGTTTGCCAATTTCCACAATCCAGACAGATCTCTTTCGCTTCAGCTACATTCATCGTTCGTTGCACACACGCACGCCGTTTAGACTACTTTTTAACCAACTTAAAAAAAGGAGTGTTTCTCAATTCATCGGAATCTTTTATTTATCTTGCCCTTGGCTAACAAATATTCTAAATTAGTCGAAGGTGTTCACCTGACTTCCTTGACCTGCCCCCTCCACCCACATTCGCTTAATATAAAATTTTCAAAATCATGAAAATCAGCGCTGAGGGCTCACTCTCTCAGCACAACGCTGAGTTAGCTGCCTTTTGTGGCAATTTCAACACAAACAAGCTAAATCTATGTTTTTCGTTCATTGCTGTTATGCTTATATTATGCCAATTATCTGTTTATTTCGTTTCTGTGATGTGTCTTGTTGTTATGATAAATGTCTTTCTTTCTTATTACTTTTTTTATTATATAAAAAAATCGATAAATTTTAAGACAAAATGGAGTTGAGCTCGCGTACTCAGAAAACTACTTTTAACCTCCCCGCAAATGTACGACTACGAGGTGATGAAAAGAGCGCTCGTCACAAAGAACGACTGATATATTGGTGGCGCGGACAAATCGATAAAGCTTAGAAGAAGCGAGTCCGGAGCGAAACGGAAAGTTTATGGTAATCACGGGTGAAGAGCTCCCGTGATTGATTGTACGTCTCAGTCTACAATGGAGGCTTGAGGGCCGAGCGCCACAGATTAGATAAGGGGCAGCAGCTTGCGGATGCACAGTGGTTTGCCTCCGTGAGGCCTTCCTTTTTTTTTATGCACTCTGACATAGATAACACGGCTTCATATTCTCCTCAAATCGTGGATATCTGTGAAAACTTTTTGCTGGCTTTCCGTTTTTATGTGTATAATTTTATCAGTCAGTAAGCTGTTAGGTTTCCTAATGAAATAAATAAATATTGTTTTAATTCTTCTTTGCAAAAAAATTTAAAATTCCAAATTTAGAATTCAACTGATGCCTTGTTCAAAACTTTGGGTCAGAGTTTTTTTTTTAAATAAGTTTATTTTCATTAAAAAAATTACGGATCAACTTGTCTACTCGATATTTTAGCGGACGAGTCCGATCGGGCTTCGCTCTGATGCAGCTAAAAAGAGCAAAAAATCAAGTTAGTCCGGAATCAATAATGTGTGCTAACGAAAATATTGTTTTAAAATTTTTATTTTTATTTTAAGGCCACCAAAAAGGTTACGTTTTACTAACAATACGACAGCTGATGTCCTCTTTCGTGTCAATTTTAGTTTTTTAGTCACTCCGTGTAGCCAGTAACACTCGCGTCGTCAATACCGTTAATTGAAACTCATTATTTCAAATCAGTCTTATTCTATGCAGTCATAAAGAAATAATTGGCCTTTTTGCATCTACTTAATGAGATGATTTATACAGCGTCCAGTGGTATCTTCACTCACACTAGATGGGTGAAGGGACCACTCCGACGCTGTAGTGCCTGGGTCATGGTTTTATAGATGGTGTAGGCTTGCCCAGCACCTATACCATCCTGACAGCTTAGTCGGCCTAGCCCACAGGCAAGACCAGTCAATACGTGCGGAGCCAACCAAGCCGCGGGTTTCCTCACGATGTTTTCCTTCACGGTTAGCGTGTGGTATTGCGACTGCAAATTCGCAAATGTACGTAACTTTGAAATTAAACAAAGTCATTGGTACATGCCCGCACTCGGGATCGAACCTGGGGTTCTCGCTTGCCAGTCTATGGTTCTACCCACTGAGCTACCACCGCTGTAAAAGAAATAAAGAAATACACATACATAATACACAAAAATGTAACTGTTCGTTGTTGCCGCAGTTACAAGCAAACATATTGATACTCGTTTTTTACGAGCCTAACACAAACGCTTACTAAGGGTTTCAGAATTTAAATTTCGGTTGCTGTAAGTACTATGTATACGAGTATACCGTCGATCATCTGTTGATTTTATATTCTCTACTAGTCAGGGCTATCAACAAAGGTTCTCGCTACGTATGGGAGTGTAGGCCATTCTTTAATGTGGCGTTAAGGACAAGGGTGCGCCCGACAGCCCTAGCAGCCGGTTAAGACGCCAAGAGAAATGGCGATTGACGATCCCAAGATTTAAGTGGCAGTTTCAAATGTGCCTACTTTTAGTGTTATTTCCTAAACGGAAGCCATTTCTTTGCCTCGTGCGCGGAGATCGTGGTGAGAAATTGTTAGGACACGTCCTGTTGCACTTTCTACGTAATTGCTCGCGAGGGAGTGTGTAACTTTGCTTTGTTATGACTAAACATTTACGGAGGCGTGCTATTGTTGCAGCGTCATGCTGTGTCCATTGTGTTTTATGCCGTGAGGATCAGAACTGTGCGCGAATTTCAACTGAAAACGCAAATACAATAAACATGCACGTATACGTAAAACGAAACATATTCACTAATAAAGCGTTGTGAAATGGAATAGTCACGTATAAAGATATAATTACAGTCTATTTATCCTTACTTGGCCAATTTAGTAAACAAGATTCTACCCGTAAAGTATGGATTTTAGTCGCAAAGCGTCATATTCCCGTAAATGACGTAATCGGGGAGACTGTTTTAGATAACACGCTGTCAATTTTATAAACAAAGTACATTAGGTTGCGAGAAAATATGTCTTTATGGTATCAAATATCAATTTTGAGGTTAGAATCTTGTTTACTAAATTGGCCAAGTAAGGATAAATAGACTGTATGTATATATTGATACGGATCCCCACCCCTTAAAAAACTTGCGTATGAATCATCGAGTCCTGTCACGTTGTTTTGGAAAACCATTAGTTAAACGTCCAATAAAATGTTACGCGACGCACGAAAATAAAACTCTGAAAATTCGCCTGCTGGGTGTACGCTATAAAAGTTGCTTATTCGTGAGAAGTTCGACGTTTCACGCGAACTTGTAACTCTGTGTCCCGACCTTGTACACCGATCCTGATATATTTTAAACGTGAACTTAAGAATAAATTCGTTTGCCCATTGGATGCGGCTTTAACTTTCGAGAGATCCTTTTCTTGATAATATATTTTATAGTTCTATTTCTTTACTTTCGTCAACAACAATGTGGTTTTGTTCTTACGTTATGTTAACGCAACTTTTATTCTAAAACGCCTCCTAATAAATAGTTGATCATATAATTTAAGGGATGGTTTGATGACAGCTCACCGATCCGGACTTGGCCCCTGTGGTGGAGTATGGCCTATACTTTCCTTAGGGAAGAGACCCGTGCCTCTCGGTGGGGACATAATGGGTTGATGATGATGATTTAATATTTAACCTATTTATACAGAGTTAGTTAAGTATAAAATAGCCACTTGCAGAAATGTCGGGAATTAAGGTTATCCCCCCCATAAATAAAAAATAATAATTTCTAAAATGCGCAAAAACTGAAACAAATTAATTAGAACTCGTCATTTACAACAATTTTTTAATTAGTCTTTTTATTCTTGTAATGAATTTTCAATATTTTCTATTTTTTTGTGACGTTGCTTTAAAGATAATGTCTTAAACTATATTCGTTACATACGTAGAATTGTATTTCATTGTAATTTTATAGATCAACGGCTACGAACTAATGAAAATCAAATAAAAAAGTGAACGCCTATCGCACATCTCCACGTATGAAAAAATCTTTACTATTATACTGGCCTCTTACTTACTTTGGCGCAAAGTAAAATGGCGGTTAATAACACAAACAGGCGCCCAAGCGAGGTGCGTCACCACCTCTCAGTATTTGCTTCGCAACTTAACGATTTTCAAGGTGCGACCCCATAAAGCAACGCCCCAGGTGTGGGTGTCCTCGGCCAGCAAAATCCGGTAAATACAAATTGATGTAAGGATATTATTTCTTAACGATTCGCGATACTCATACATAGTTATATATTAAACGGGTCAAATCATGATTATTTATTAAATAAAACGTAATTCCCTTATTTCTCGACGTTTCGGCAGCGTTACAGTTGCCGTGGTCTCGGGTGGCGAGTATAGTCAATTATTGTGGGTAGTCACTATTATTTTTTCGCAGCTGGCCGACACACAACACTCACTACGTCAACGGACCGATCCGGTGATCATGGCAACTGTAATGCTGCCGAAACGTCGGGAAATAAGGTAATTACGTTTTAAAAACCTATTTGGAGGCTAAAAATTCCACTCATACCGAGATTCGAACCCGCGACCTCTGGCTATCCGTGCCAACGCTCTTTCCAACTGAGCTAATGGGCGACTCACCGGCATCAGTGAAATTTCGAACCTCTTTACAATATTCTCTGTATTACGTACAGGCAGCGGCATCTGGCTGAAGTAATTTGCATCACTTGCAGCCCCAAGTACCTACTTTGCAGTTAGGTTTTTACATCGGAATGATATCGCTGTACCCACATGATTATATTATTTTTAATGCACTAACCCGTGCTAAGGACAATTTTAAAAACCTATTTAGAGGCTAGTTACGTTTTACCTAATAAATAATCGCGATTTGACCCGTTTAATATATAATAATGTAAGGATGCAAACGATATACTACTTAACACTTTAGCCGTTCTGTTCACGGCACCTTCTTTGTGTGGAAAATTCACGGTAAGCGGAAACAATTAAGGGAGTAATGTGTAAGGACGTGCGTAGGTAATAGGGCGACGTAAATTCGCTAAGAGCCTTTTAATGGAACGGTGCGTTTATCTTTTGAATGCATCATTTGATACGCCTTTACACTTCGTGAATCGCAGAAGCGCTATTGTGGCCTTAAAGAAACCTATTCGTGTTTACAATCTTACATTCTACTAATATTATAAACGCGAAAGTTTGTAAGTATGGATGGATTGATGTTTGTTACTCTTTCACGTAAAAACAACAAAATTAATTTGAATGAAACTTTACAATAATATAGCTTATACATCAGAATAACATATGTTTATAATGATATTGTGTAATACCGCTTTTTGACTCTCTTTTCAAGTAAGTTTTAAACGGTAAATAACTCTTCCATTAGACCAAAAAATATTTTAGTATATTTTTTGAGGATCTAAAAGCAACATAAAAATATATTGTAAAACTTTATTTTCTTAAACAGTCAAAAACGCGTTCAGCCATTTTTGTCTATGGTTTGAAGTCCAAAAAAATTTAAACAAAGTTTGACATTCAATTTTCTGTAAGTGATCTCTGAGCATAGTGAAATAACAACAACGCAACCATGATTTCAGCGAATTTACATCCAAAATATACCAATTATCATTATTGCATTGTTCGAGAATGAAAAAACACGTCAATAAAGACCCCCGGGAAGTGGATTGTGGATTCGTGTACATAGTGAAATTAACATTCGAAAAACTTGGCTCAAACTTGCCAAAAGAGACCCCGGCTCTTTATCAATTGAAACTCGGGTGCATTTATGTGAAGATCACTTTGATGTAAGTCCTATAATAATCAATGTTCACTGGCTCTGGCTGAAAGATGTTTGTTTACATACTTCAGGATGGCGGATAGCGTTTTCGCCGTTACAAATTAAACGAGGAAATTTTTTTTTTCACTTACAAATTTTGCAGCCATCCTGCATACTTACTAGCAAAATTAATATATTTCGGTTTCTTACGTTAAATACTATGGGAAATATTCATTCATGGCGTCAAATTTGATACGTGTCAAATAGCGGATTGTCCAACATCGTATTTTAGCGTATTTTGGACATCGTATTTTTAATTTAGTATAGCCTGACGACGACGGCGACGACGATTTTTAATTTTGGGCATCTTATTTTAATCTACAGTCTATTTATTCTAACTTGTCCATTTTAGTAAACAACATTCTACCCGTAAATTATGATTTTTTAATCGAATACTGCCATATTCCCATAAATGAAGTAATCGGGGAGACTATTTTAGACAACAAGCTGCCAATTTTATGAAGAAAGTTTATGAACCGCGAGAAAATATGTAGTTTTGGCATCAAATATCAATTTTGAGGTTAGAATCTTGTTTCCTACATTGGACAAGTAAGGATAAATAGATTATACCATCTTAGAGCTATTCTGGCGTGCGCTGCCGAAACTGTGCTGCCAAAACCTTTTCTACGCCACGCTAATATAAGCTACTCGAAATACTAATCCTGCGCAGACGAAGTCGCGGGCTTCATCGTCATTATCGTCATCGTCAGGCTATACTAGTTCACTGCTGGACATAGCGCTCCCCTAAAGAGCGCCAAGTTGTGCTATCATAGGGGGTAATGCCCATAATCCCCACGCTGGGCATGCGGGTTGGGGATCGCAGTTCGGTGGAATTGTACTGCAGGGGGCGCTGCTGTCCACCCCCCGGTTTGTATCCCTTAGTCGCCTTTTACGACACCCGCAGGAAGAATTGGGTTGGTACTATTCTCTAGGCCGACACCACACAGCAGTAGTTAGACTTATAGTAGATCAATAGGTCCGTGGACGTGGATGAGGATGGCAAGGGACCATGAGAGATGGCATTTGGGGGGAAAAGCCTATACCCATCAGTGAGCAACGGTGGGCTGATGATGACGATGAGATCAATACATATACGTAATACAGAGAGTATTGTAAAGAGGTTCGAAATTCCACTGATGCCGGGTAGTCGCCCATTAGCTCAGTTGGTAGAGCGCTGGCACGGTCAGCCAGAGGTCGCGGGTTCGAGTACTGGCATGGGTGGAATTTTTAGTCTCTATATATGTTTTTTAAAATTATTCTTAGCATGGGTTAGTGCATTAAAAAAAAAAATCAATACCTGTTTTTTATTTTACAAAAAAAAAGGAAATATCCGTATGAGCGAGTCAAATTCCAAATAAATAAATATATAATCCAAATAACGTAATATGTTTGCAAATAGTAGCCACGATACTGGTTGTGTAAAATGTTTCCAAAACTTCGATAAAAATTACTGCGCCCTTTTTATATTGCTCCTAAGTTTATTTTACACGAGCAAAAGCCTCCCGTAGGAACAGCTTAGTCGTTTAACGCAATTCCCGTTTCTCAACCTGTGCCTCGGTACGCACGTAAATATTTTTAATCCTCGGGAGCCAGCGTTACCCTATCACTAAGTTGAGTAGGGACGAAGACGCTATTAGCTTAACGACCGTTTTAATATAAGAGATGACGTATTTTTACCAGCCATGCGCCACCGCGGCGTAGTGACGTCACACCACGCTCCGTGACGTGACGGGCTCACTCTCATTTATTGTCTGTGTAAATATACCAGCTTTTACCACTGTTTTCATATGCTAATGGATCCATTTTTTGTCACCTCTCAAAACTGAGCAAAGAACGTACGAAATAACCTTCAACAAATGGAACTTTAGTATTGATAGAACCCCAGGTGTTAGTAAGTCTCAAGATATCCGAGATATTCTTTGTATTCCTTCTCGTAGAGATATAAGAGGATTATGTCGCCCTGATCTGTTACCTTTCCTGGCTTTGTGCACTATGGATAACTAATAGATGGGCCTGGATGAATCCGTGAGGGGATCCTCGGTCCACTATAGGTCATTACGCGAGTGTTACATGGGGGTGGGCGATGAATAGAGCGTTCTTACACTTGCCGTTTCGCACGGAAGCGGAGGGTAATTACTCTAAAACATCAACCATTTGTTTGATGTCTCTCTTCCTTGTTTGCTCCACTCAGGGCCTGCCTCCCCGCAAGTTTCGTGCAGACAATGCGGGGAAGACAAAAAAGGAGCATTAATAATCAGGAATATGCATCGACAGTGGCAAAGGGAGGGGCTCGTCAGCTCTTTTCAGTGTTGAAAACAAAGATAATGGCGGTGCCCGTGGAAGCGTGCGCGATAATGTAGTAGCAGGAGCATGCTGCCGCGCGCGATTTTTAATAACCCTCCTTTGAATGCGGCGGCTTTCAATTATTGAACCGCGCTTGTAAGTTCATTCGCTTCGAATGTCAAATTTGAAACTGTTGTGTGTTCAGTTCATACACAGAACATAAAAAAGAGTAGAAGTAGTGACATGACACATTAGTACGAAAACCAGTGTAACCAAACTGATACACATATACCAAACGCACACTACGAATGCCAAGCTGCCATTGGTAAATAAAGTCAATGCCGAAAAGGTGTACATCATAAAAGTTTCAAGTAAAATATGCACCTTTTCATAATGTTAACAATGATCAAAGTCAAATGACAATGATGAAATTAAGGTTGACATTTTGCAGTAACGCTACTCTACACTAGATGGAACTACCCCCGCGTCGGACCGAAAAGAACTTTTACCTAGTAAGACATAAAGTTCAAAATTGAAAAACAAGTACATTCTCAGTTTGGGATGGGACAATGCGAGTTCTAGTTTGTCGATAGGATGAACATATCAACAAATTATACAAACAGTTTAACACATTAACGGCCGAATACGAATACTGGTACCTACTGGTACCGGCTTTACTAGCAGAAAATGCATCTTTTTACATTATCTTTTGTGCAATAAAGAATTAATACTAATAGGGTGGATAGATGCACAAATAAAACAATGTGGTAGATTTCGTAATATTTTAAAATGTTATCTATTATTAAAACTAGCTTTAACCCGCTGCTTCTCCGACGTTAGAAATTATAACACGGGAAATATTATTCTACGACTCAATTCAGATCTTTGTCTATCTGTACGCCATGTTTCATACGTAATACTAATTGATGATTGTACTAATATAATTTCATTTATACGCAGGAGTCTAACCTGGAAGTGAAGCACATTTTTTCTGGTATTTCTGCATCACATTAGTGCCACCTTCCGCTTTTTTTAGTTATTACGAAGTGTTCATTTCATGAATGCTCTGTAAATGGTAAATGAGTAAATGCTCTGAATATATTGTGCTCATCTTCGTTGGGAACCAATTTTGCCTTCTTATCGCTGCCTTCCATTTTAATTTCATATCCGGTTTCCCTAGGAAAACTAAACGAAAACTCACTTCCAAATTGTTTTGAATCCGAGAGGGTTGTTTTATTATTGCCTCGGTTTGCTGTTGTCAAAGAAGTTGAAGTATAAGGGGTAAATAGCAGAATAATAAAAAAACCATAAAACAAATAACATAACAAAACCAAAATCTTATGCTCGCCAAGAGAACAACTACTTAATGTTTTAACTGAAGTAAAAAAAACCATATGAGTCGTTTTCGATAACCTTACTTTACATCTCGGTTGGATTATTTAAAAATGTAAGATTAAAATTACTTTGATAGTTTCTTAAATATTTCAGTCCCTGATAAACGGGTGAAGAAAAACTATATCGCAATCTAGCTGTGCTCATGTCTTGCATGTGCTCATGTCATGTCTTGTATGAAAAGTAATGTATGAGCTCCAATGACAGTTTTCACATGCACAACGACTAGCCGGCGACCGGAGCTCATACATTACTACTTTACCCGGCCCGGCGACCGGACGGCGACCGGGTGCATATGAAAAGGCACTTAGGAAGTAGCTATAAAATAACAATAACTATTTTACCTACTTAGACGAATTTATTGGAATTTACAATACCTAAGTACCGTTAAGTATGTATGACTACTAAGTCATAGACAACTAATTATCGATAGATTTTTATCATGTGTGCCCCCATCCGTAATCGAGTAGAATTCAAATTTCGACAGAAATTTCTAGAGAATGTACACTTTCTTCAATGAAAATTTAACTTTACTAACCAGTAAATAAAGGTGATTTCACTTTCTCATTTTCGCATTGCTTTCCGTGTTCATGTCATTACAAATTTAATTAAAAATACAATGAAATACGTCCTAAAGATGAAATGTTACGGCATTATCGGTATATTTTGGTACCCAACTTTTATTTTTGCTCTCTAACACAGCATAACAAGGCATTTTAATAAAGTTTTCATCATTTTTTCTTTACTAGAAGCGCACGGCAACTGAAGTCAACAAAACTGTCACCGACTACGCATAGGCAATATATTGCTAATGTGAGGCACGCGGGCACCGCCCACTTACGACTTTTACTCTTTTTTTATGTTCTGTGAGTTCATATATGAGTAGAGCCATCTCTAGTGGCAACTGGATAAATACTCAAATGATAAATACTCAGTAAAATGTAAAAACTGAGTAAATACTCGTTTTTATCCATATTCTTGAGTAATTACTCAAACTATTTTTTTTTTAAAAAAGAAATAATAAATTAAAAAAAAAATAAGAAATACCTATCATAAAATTCACTTCACTGATATAATATGAGTGAAGTGAATGAATAGATATTATTATATTCGTGGTGAAATTCTTAGCCTGTTTGCATTTGTTCGACTAAAGATCCTCACCTCGATAAACGGCAAAGGCGTGATTATTTAAAGCTTTGTCAGTTAATAGTATACAGTGATATTTGACGTTACGTACGTGACGCACGTCCATAACGATACAATTTATCAAGTTCGTGGTTAAAGTAATGATACTTGAAACGGACAATTTCGAACAGCAAGGTATTTTTTGTTTTATTTTTCATTTCAATGATTAGTTTGTTGTGAACATGCACTTAGTTACGGATGGATAATACCTACTTTCGCGCTCGCGGTCGTGTCCTAGTCGAATCGAGTGAGTGGAATCAATGACATGTGTTAAGAAAAGATAAGAATATTATTTATTGTATATCGGAAAAATAGTAACAGAAACGGCAGATACAAACAAAACAACGCCAGGCGCGGTCAGGCGCAGGATGGGTGACCGTCCTGTGACTACCGCAAGTGGCATTTTTCCGAGCGATCCCGTGCGTCGCAAGGCACGTTAAGCCGTTGGTGCCAACCATCGTGTAATGGCAGTCGTTAAAACATGTTGTGGGCGGCTTGATAATTTCTGATAGTAAGGCCCGCCACTGTCTTACAAACCTCCACCAACTCGTACTTGGCCCCCGTGGTGAAGTATGGCCTAAACTTCCTGCGATATGCTGCGGGTTGATATCGAGATAATACTCGTACCGAACACACCAAAATTTGTGTAATCTCTGAGGATTTTTAACCAAATATAAGCCAACAAAATTAAGCATAAGCCGACCGTAGGCGGAAACGTGGGCGCTTAAGTTCGAATCACGTGGCGTGAAACACAATGTATTTCGAAACTCTATCGGTTCGTGGACTTTGAAACGTGAAACAAAAGAACTTCACCATACAGGAATAGTAAATCACGGGGCTGTAAAAGCGTTGAAGCCCTTGACTAGTTTCTGAATAGAGATGTCATGTGACCGAGGCTCCTCGGGGGCGTCGGGAGGAAAATCTAAACACAGTAAAACGGGTTTTCGTAACATTTTATTGGCGCTGTTTGGCGCCGCGCCAGCGCACCCCGCTTCTTTCCCTCTAATTGATACTTCTACACAGAACGACTGTTAAAGCCCGCCGAGATTGAGGTGTGTGTGCATGTCTCCTCGGCATTTTTTCCTTTATTATCCCACGCAGTTTTGGGTAATTTTTCTCTGCCTTAATCAGTGTCACGGCCGAATAATTTTTTTCGCGCCCTCGCGCCCGAGATGAATTTCACAAGATAAAAAGTGCTCGGAGTAAAAACCTGTGTACTCACCATTTTGTTGTTGATTTCGTGAAAATGTATTTCGCACACTTTATCTACTATGTCTTCACTTTGAAACGTGACGAAACCGAAACCTGTAACAAAGAGAGAAACACTATTACACATAGAAATATATACAGAATAATTATGATGCAGTGCATAATGATATAGAACACTTAAGCATACCATAAAAACCAGAAAAAAAAAGATTTACAATTATGATTTCTTAAAACTGAGATAATGATGGATTATTTTAGTTAAAATATATATTTCCAATTCATCTGAAATACCGTAAACAACTTTTCAAATTTAACTAATTAAGGGCTATCGCAAACGAGATGTCTCATCTTTGATATCGTTTTAATTAAAGGCAATTCGCGTCGAGTTAAATGTTCAAAGAGCGGCGTCAATCAGTTTTCGACAACACCTATCAACGGGCATTGTGCGGCGGCTGGCGCGGGCAGGCACCGCCACTGGCCCTTTGAGCCGCACAATTTAATAAAACTTTCGCCCGCACACTCCGAAACAAACTAAACAATACCCACACCCTTTAACGGCCTGATACATTCACGCGCTACCTAAACTTCAACTTCAAAGCAGTTCCGAACCTTGCATTTTTAACCCTAGCTAGTTCGATAAGTCGAGGATAATTTGGCCGAGTCGTGACTCCGGCGTCGTCGATCCGCAGTCACCTGGCGTAGGCGAAGTTGCCGCTTAAAGTGACAAACTAAACAAGACATGGCGCAGACGTGTTTCTGTCTGTTAACGATAAAGATACACACGGGCGCGTCCAGCAAGAGACTGCTAACGACAAATAGCATTAGGCGAGCCGCGCGTAAACACAAGGTGGCCTGCCATTACGCTGACACGCACCTCTCTCCCCCGGGCCGCGCGCCGACAACTTTCTTGTACGTTATCCACGTGCTGATTAGTTGATGGTGCAAAATTGCCTACAGCCAATAGTGACGTGCCGTGTTTGTGTTCAGGTCTCCTAATTAACGTGCCAAACGCGCCGAAGGTGACTCGACTACGCGTATGAGCATTGAACCAACACCTCCATACACCTCCTTTTGTATGTCACGTTCTGCCACTTAATATCGGCAGCCGCCTCAAATGTTACACCTTTCACGTAGGTCTATATTTATAATCTGACAACCGACGATGGCTCTTTGTTAATATTTAGTTCATAACCTTTCGCAGCTCGAGCTGCCCTAAACAAACAGCGCGAATCGCACAGAACTGGGGCGCATTTGGTATTTCGCGCGCGGGCGAGTAGTTTTGCTTGGGAATTGAGGCAAAGATAATAACACCCCGAAAAGGCAAATAGGGGTTTCATCAGAGTTTTGTAGTTGACCGTATTTTCTTAAAGCATTTGCAGAGCTCGCACTGCAGCAATTAGCGTTATTGATTGGAGAGGTTTCTGAAATAAAAGTCGATAACGTAGGATAGCTCAGAGAATCAGCAACCTGAAGTGCCAGTGGACTAGCCATATCTCGCGAAGAACTGATAACCATTGGAGTAAACGTGTTCTTGAGTGGAGACCGCGACTCGGCAAACGAAGTGTAGGACGCCCTCCGACCAGGTGGGATGACGATCTGCGAAAAACAGCCGGCAGATGCTGGATGCGGCAAGCTGAAGACAGGGCGCTATGGCGCTCATTAGGGGAGGGCTATGTCCAGCAGTGGAGGACATAATATAGCCTGAAGAAGAAGAACAAGAAGGTAGGATGCAATCCCCACTTAAATAAAACACAAGACATGCGTACTATAGCGAAATCCGATAGTAAACTATAGGTGACGTCTGCTTGCAGGGTTCATCGATCCTGCTCGATGCCGACATTTATATTGTGGGCCCGCCAACTGAATAAAGTAGGAAGTTGAAAGCGAGTGGTCGTGGTAAACTTATCTGCGGGCTCCGATAGCTGAGCAAATATGAAATTGGACGACCGAATCAAAGTAAATTAAGTTGCTCTAATGGCGGCAGACATCCAACGTTTCGTAGGCGCGCAGAAGCAGAACAAACATAACGGCTCTTTTTTTAGGAAAAGTTAGAAATGGGGGGAAAGAGAAATAGCATTGTCACTAACCACATAAAAAGTTTTGGGTTTCGCGACTTCCACGTTGCCTTTGTTTAGACAAATGGGGCATTTTCGTTAAATTCGTCCGCGTCAGCTCTCGTAACAATGGAGAAGATAAATAATCGCTGTGTAAGAAAAGGATTCCGTAAACACAATTATTTGAACTCGCAATTGTACCTGTGAAACGCAAATGAAAGTACTCTACCGTCGCTCGACGAATCACACTTATTTTTCTTCCGTTTAAGTCTCTGCAATAACAAGGAGGACTTATTACTGGCGTGTGAAGTTTATTATTATTATTAATAATAATAATAACTTTGTTATTACTATTAATAAAACCATAAAAATAATTTCAGCATACAAATAAAAATCCTAACGGAACAAACGACTCCGTAAAATATCTGAACCTAAGAACCACGAGCTGGCATTGCCAAGCTGCACCGCTAAAGACATCCTTTGGCTAAGATATCCACTAGAGCGGTAGTCAAGCCCACGGTTCCTCAATCGGCGCCCCAGATCCCTAACAAGGATCTTGGCCTGAGCACCCCAAATCCCCATAGTCTCCACAGCAAGGGACCAAAATATAATTACTTACATAATAGTGCTAGATATTATGTACATTTATAAAAGTTTCCAACAATTTGTTATCGATTTCCTTCATCTTACTTACGTCCTTTTTTATGTACAATACATAATAATCCTAAGTACTTAATAGTCATTGGTGTCCTCTATCTATCTATCTATCAATCCATATATCTATTTATGTCGATAGATTTATGTTTTTTACTGCTGCTCCAACTCTCCAGGGTTTGCTGGAAGAAATCTCTTACAGAGATAAGCTCACCTTTCTGCATGTTATTTCTTACGCAATATCCTATTTAATGTTACGTTTGCAATAAAGTAAAGTATGACAATAATAATCTTGTCAGCTTAATCTTGTCTTGTTTGTAATAGTGTCTGCTTAAACATTTGACTGAAACACCTATTTTTTTGCAACAAAAGCCAAAGACCTACGCAAATTCGTTTCCAATAAGCACGGTCAGCACAAAATCTCGCAAAGCAAACATTGAACGTTAACTGGTGAATTTTGGACGCGGCACGACAACCCTCGTAAAACCCTCATGTTTCCACAAAAGATATTTTAATTAAATCCATTTACAAAGAAAGTTGTTAGCGGACTCAACTTAATCCGAGTTTTGACGAATTAAAGTCACATCACGGATTTAAGGGGACGGAGACGTGATCTCTTCTTTTTTATTAATTCACACCAACTTCGCACCTGCGATTGTCGGTTCTTATTTTAATATTAGAGGCGGGCGGTTGTAAGATGGAGATTATGAAAGTGTCTTCGATATCGGATCTCCCGACACGTCTGTCGGTGGCTGCACGTGGATTTGACAGTGGGCGGATCCACTTCCACGCGTCGGGCCCAGACACTGGGGCCATGAAAACACAGTCGATTTACAACTGATAAATTCATCACTCTTGGGGCTGCTGCGGACGGGCGAACGACAGTTTTCCTACTGTACTATGACTACTGAACCCCAGCCCTTGTATAATCTGACCCGTTCTATATGAAACACCAGGCTGGTGGCTTTTATGGCGATATAATAGCCGTATAAAACGCGACTTATTGTGGGCGCGGATAGCGGACGTTGTATACAAGTTTATAGGCCTCTATTGGCTTGCACTCACGTCGCCTATCATAACTACTGTTAGTTACGTCTAGTACTTAACGTACCTATGTAAGTTATTAAAGCCCGCCTCCACGGACATATATAAGCTTGTTTCTTTATATATCCTCGACAAGTTAATAATGGTACTATAAGATAAAGTTAATTTGCTCCAAGGAAATAAGTGGCGCAGTAACAGAACAGAATATTTCATGTGCTATGTCATTTACCTTGATCGCGTGCCTTGTAAAGAGAAACGAAAAATGGAGAGAAACATCCCCCTGCTAGTGTTGCGATAGAAATGTTTTCTTTAACACAAAGCCGTAAGAGGAGAGCGTAAAAATATAAAGCTAAGATAAAGCGGCGAGACACGCGAAGTCGCCGAGTGTCATTAGTTGTTTGCGTTGCATGCTCAATAAAAGTAATAATGTTTCTGGTAAATAGCAAGTTTTCATTAGGAGCGAACTCGACAAGGCACTCAAATGAGCAGCGAAAGAACTTGTCCGCTGCCCGCGCGCGCTTTTCCAAACTTTCGTTATTGTTTCGCTTCATTATTGTAATACGAAATACGCAGCGTCATAATTAAGAGATACTCGGGAATTGTCCCTGCTGATGTAATAGTTATCCCAACTTTTATCTACGAGCACTCATTGTGACAGAATGTTTTCTACGTAAATAATTGCCGGATTACTTCGGGGTCTCCGCTAATAATAGCAATTCGTAATAGTTATTTCTATTACAGAAGACTCCGTTAGTTGTTGCTAAGCTTGCATAACAAGTACCTATATAACATACTTATTAGAAATCCATTCGGTATATACCTACCCACTTAGTAACAATAACGTCCTCATTCACATTTAGCGAAGCATTTCTCGTATACAGGGCACGCCTGCTTTATTTATGTATTGACGTTCGACGTCGGCGAACTCGAGCGAAGTTTTTTAAAATACTAGAAAACTTGCACGGGTAAACAGTTTATCGAAATTGCTCGTACAGAATAATACCTGCCTGTAAAACAAATATGTGCATAGATTTTAGTAGACGCTTTCAGCGTACGCAAACTTTCAGCGCGGAAAGAAAACGTGGGATGAACGCCGCTGTAAAAAGAATTGGCTCCTCTTCATTTCGTCCATTGTGAAGTTGAATAGACGACGAACAATCAACTTTCTTACGGAGCTGATTGTGAGGAGACACTCGTATTGTCTACGCAGGTAAAATAAAGTAGCGACACAATTGGGCTCCTACTTTGTTACGTAAACGCTGCGCGCAAGTTTGCGCCAATAAGAAAACTATATCGCTTATTCTATTGGCTAATAAACGGCGCATGAACTTTTTCATTATCGATTCCCGGTTACAGGGAAATGCGTCAGTAGGCGCGAGGCGACATCGTAAATCAAACAAATTATAGTTTTTTTTTTCTTTAGAGCGATAGGTACGTTAACACGAAAAATATTTGCGAAAGTGGCCGTTAGGCCGCAACCGGTGGGACAATTTATCAAGAGGACAGAACCCTCGTCCAATCGGTTGATAGCGATGCCATAAATATTTACTTTAATAAGATTCTGTCTGTTTTGTTCGCGGCCGTGTTGTTTTACGACACACTTTGCCGTTTGATTGCGACCTCTCGGCTCGGCTTTGCTTGGTATTCCTCTTCTTTCCAAGTTTTAATACAATAAGTTTTGTCAAAAACCTCATAAAACATTGGGTAAGTTCTTGAGAAACTATTTCGATTGCTTTTGATATTACTATACTGATATACCCTAAGAGAATAAACTAATGTCGTGGTTCTCTGATAAATCTAGAACATGTTTGCAATGTCGTACAAAATATTTGGCCTATGGTTGGTATTAGGTGAGAATACAAAGTGGATAAAGAAAAGATCCCCCGTGAACGTGGACGCAATATTTTAGCGTAGACATCCCGTATCGTAACCTTAGGCCTTCAGACAAAGACTTACGATCTAAACCTATTGTAGAAAGGCTTTTGTAAAATACTGTTAGGACAATGGTACCTACATAAACATGCCGCTGCTGTACCGTAACCTCGAAACAACACACCGGATTACTAAAATGGATATTTATATGTTGTAGAGATATTTTACTACTGCCTGTAGGTATACAGTTTGTAGCGCAAGAAAAAACTATCATGATTCGGATAGTTTCCTGCGTATATTTCTATTGCTTTCGTCGTAAAATTTATATTGGTTTTTACGTTGACTCACCATGCTAATACTGACATGGTAAAATTTTACGACACTGATAATGAAAAAAACTTTGTTGTAAAACAAAATGTATGGAGTAAATTATGCCCAAGAAACTATTAAACCCAGGGTACTTTCTATAGTGTCTGGGCAAATAACATATAGGTGTAGAATTTTAGTCCGGATCTACTTACGGGTGTTGTTATATCAGAAGAGTCCGACCAGGTTTCGCTCCGATTCGCAGAGCCTAATCATGGTGAGCAGAGACGGAGCTCGGACTCTTCCGATTTAACAACACCCGTAAGTAGATCCGGACTAAAAGTCTACAATGTGTTGTGCTTACGAAAGTTTTAGTTCAAAAACATGTAGGTGGTTCAGAAATTTATGTATTAAACAATCGGCACTTTCGTCAGTACCTAGGCTTCCTCGCAACGTTTTAAAGACTCAAAGTTAAGTTGATATGTAGCGGACACCAGAACTTAAAGACTATCAATTAGACTGTTCATTATAATGCGTGCATAATCGTTTAGTAGCGCGTCCCTTAAATGAATTTTGAAAACCTATTTAGAGGCTAAAAATTCCACCCATGCCGGGATTAGTACCCGCGACCTCTGGCTATCCGTGCCAGCCTGAAAATAGGTTTTTAAATTTGTCCTTAGCACGGGTTAGTGCATTAAAAAAAAAATAGTATGGTTAAATGAATTGTTAATGCTTTTGCTGTTTTTCATAGTTTATCTTATTTGACGGGATTCCGTTCCCAATTAAATCTTTCAGTGTCCGTCTTAACGATTTAACTGTAGTTTAATAATACCTGGCGTTCATGTAACGCTCTGCTTATTGAATTAGTATTAAAATTAGTATCAAAATAATATACCTTCTTATAATCACTTTTTTATTAAATCCCTAGCCTAGCTGGGTCACGACTGAAACAAATTTAATGAAAATGTAATGTTATTTCCATTTTTATGTACAATTGAGTGTTCTCTCTTTCTCATACATACATACATACATACATACATACATACATACATACATACATACATACATACATACATACATACATACATACATACATACATACATACATACATACATACATACATACATACATACATACATACATACATACATACATACATACATACATACATACATACATACATACATAACCTCATTTAGAATTTGCAGTCGCAATACCACACGCTAACGGTGAAGGAAAACATCGTGAGGAAACCCGCGGCTTGGTTGGCTCCGCACGTATTGACTAGTCTTTCCTGTGGGCTAGGCCGACTAAGCTGTCAGGATGGTATAGGTGCTGGGCAAGCCTACACCATCTATAAAACCATGTCCCAGGCACTACAGCGTCGGAGTGGTCCCTTCACCCATCAAGTGTGAGTGAAGTACCACTGGACGCTGTATAAATCATCTCATTAAGTAGATGCAAAAAAGGCCAATATTATTATTATTATTACATAACCTCACGCCTGTATCCCAGAGGGGTAGGCAGAGACCAGGACTGCCACTTGCCACGATCCTGACAGATCACCTTCGCTTCATCAACGTTCTTCTCTCTTTCTCACTATCTCTCTTTCTCTCTCTAAACAAAACGTAACGATTTCTTGCGCCAGACAGATATATGTGAACTAGTGTCTCTACAGTACTTAAGATTATGTAAGTCTGATAGAGTGGTTTCAACACTTGTATGTCCCCACTGCTGGGGAAAAGGTCTCTTCCTGAATCGCTGGAAGGTTAGCCTATACTCCACCACGGCGTGCCAAGTCCAGGTTTGTGGAGGATTGTAAGACGGTGTCGGCCCTTACTGTCAGAAGTTATCAAGCTGCCCATAAGGCCTCTGACATGGCTTATCGACTGCCATTACATAACAACCGACATCTACGGATTATCGTGCCTTTCAAAGTACGGAAACGCTCGGGAAAAATGCCACTAGCGGTAATCACGGGATGGTTACTCCTGCCCCTGACCGCGCCTGGTGTTGCTTAACTCAAGTGATTAATTCCAATCACTTGGTTTGACTAGACCACGAGCGTGCTAAAAAATGTAACGCCACAAAGGATAGGCAAAGGATAGACAAGATAAACACCTATTTAGAGGCTAAAAATTCCACCCATGCCGGGATTCGAACCCGCGACCTCTGGCTATCCGTGCCAGCGCTCTTTCCAACTGAGCTAATGGGCGACTCACCGGCATTAGTGAAATTTCAAACCTCTTTACAGTATTCTTTGTATTACGTACATTACTATTATTTTTTTTGTATTACGTATTATTTTTAGCCTCTAAATAGGTTTTTAAAATTGTCCTTAGCACAGGTTAGTGCATTAAAAATAAAAATAGTATAGCGAGACAAGAGTTTATGTTTATTAAAATATCTTAGGTACATAAGATTATGCAAGTGTATATGATCAAAATTTCATCGCGGAGCTTATGAAAAGCTCAATCAAAATAAATTTATGCAATATCTCCAACCTAACTGGGGAGTGCCGACTATTTGCAGTTTTGTCGTTAGAATCCGAGTGGCCGTATTTCCAAGCGACGTGCCTAGGTGGCGCGGCGAAGGATTTGTGGGATCCTCAGACAGCGGGACCCAGATGTGGTCACACGGACTCCAGCGGATTGTTAGCATCTGTTCTGATCGTCGGATTTCAATAGTACTCGGTTTATGCAACGGGTAAGTAGTTGTATAAAATATAATTCAAGAGATTGAAAAATATGAGGTTTATATTATAAAAACAATATTATTATTAATTCTTTATTGCTCAAAAGATAAGCAGAAGCAAAAATTGAGGTGGGCGTTATAAAATAAATAGATAAAGATACGTATAAGTACTTAAATGTGTTAGAAAGGGGCGGAGGAGCATATATAAAACAAATACATACTACAGCAATTATATAGATGTGTAGATAGGTACATAGAGAACACTTTATAAAAATGGAAATTACACAGATATTTCTTAACCTAAGAGTACAGACGGCGGCCAAATCACTAAAAGTGATCTCTACCAAGACGACCGTAACATAATAAAATACGTGCTATATTTGATATTACGGTTGTATCTATACATGTGTGTATACATTTTTTTGTCGACCTCGGTGGCGCAGCGGTTAGCACGCTGACTGTAAAATGGAAGATCTCGGGTTCTATCCGAGGTCGGGTCAAATTAGGAAACGAACTTTTCTAGTTTGTCTCGGGTCTTCGATGTTATCTATGTATTTATTAAATTTATCATCGAGTTAGCACCTATAACACAAGTCATTTAATTGTACTTAGTATAGGGCTAACGTGATCTGTGTAATATGTCCATGAATATTAATTTTATTTACTTATTTTATTTTTAGTTTTGTGTGTATTTGCGTCTCATAATGATATTAAATTTCTCGCAACTCAATCTTTTGCGTTTTTGAAAGGGTGGTTGATTTACAAAATATGAGGCTTTTCACATTGAGGAGATTACTCGCGCAGGAGCAGCGCCGCCGCAGCGCGATAAAATGTGTGAGGAAGCCCAGTGATGAAATTGCAGCGATGCTATAGTTGCGTTAAATTATTTCAACCGTTGCTTTTCCAATATTTCTCTACAGAAAGCGGAGCGAGGTTCAAACTGTTCTCCTCATTCGATTTCGCGCAACACTTGAGTTTTCTACAACTGATTTAATGGCATCTTAGGACGTCGCGCCAAATTGCCAACATTAAAACCGTAAATTTCCCGCAGACAGTACTAATTAGAGCCTGTTTTCTTTGCGATCTAAGTATCCTTAATTAATTTTGTACTAAATTGGGTGTGCAAATTTAGTTTGCACACCCCTTTTGTATTTTTATTTTTCGTAGTTCTCAAACGGAAAAAAGGTTATTCTTTTTCTATCATTTTGTTGTACATCTGTGCGTCCTTTGATTTTTTGGTCGATTAAATTTTTTTTTCAGGTTAAATGTTTATAAAAATAATAATGTTTGTATATTTCAAGAATCCAAAATCCAAGAAAAAACACAAAAAACAAAAACAAAGATTACCTAACCTGTTCGGTAGGTTCTATTCACATTGATATGCAAACTGCACCATTGTTTTATATACCTGGTGTCAACTGCTATTCGTTTACGTAAGATAGGCAAAAAGAAGTTGGCTCGTGCCGACGCGTCCTTGACGCGCTACAGAAGCGCGACGCAACAATGTCTTGATTGAGTTGTTTTAAAGCTAAAACGTCGAAATTAATATCAGTTTTGATAACTATGGTTAGTGACTCAACTTTTGGTATTCAAGTTTTTAAGGTAATTCAATTAAAATGTAATGTTTATGTATATTTGAATGCCTATTTCGTCTAGCGGTCAACACGATTGCTGCTAAAACTGGGGTCGTGGGTTTGATTCCCACTGTACACCACCATACTTAATTTATACAAATGGTCTCAGTTTGAGTGTATTTCTATGTCCTTGCCTGGTTGCTATAAAACGGGCTATCCTAGTTTAGGTCGAAGACAAGTGATTGAGTTGTGTGAAAGTTATTTTTATTGTGTCAAACATTTTGAAAACGACCCAGATAAACCTTACCTATCCAGTTGTTTATTAGCACTGACATTTTGAATGAAAACAAGCATTTATCAACTCGAAAATGTTAAGAGAGACATAATTCATCATTCACGAGAGAAATAAATATTCAACGGATATAATTTCAGAGCGACCGCAGAGTTGCGCTGCGCTCGAAGAAAAATCCTCTACCGTGCGGGGAGTTGCGAAGAGGAGGGTGTATGATACCGATAATATCGTTTTAATTGCGAATAGAAGTGGGTGCGGCAGTGCCCGGGCGTCCGAGGGGGTGGGTCGGGACGCAGCTACATTGTGATGCGGACGGCGTGGACCGCACGGGTGAAGAATGAAGACGCCCGCCACCCGTCCGCTCGCACGTACGCCATGCTTCACTTGTTAAGAAGACCGCAGCGTGAAAATCAAATATTTGCCATTGCAGCCGAAACACAAAACTTTCCACGTGAAAATCCGCCCATCGGGCGGACAAAGTTGCCGGGTCGTATTTCGAGCTGTCCTCGAGCGAGTTCTCGAGTGACCGGCCTGCTCCCTCTCGCGCGTTTATTGCACGATTGCGATTGTTTACCGGGCACTACACTACACAACTGTTTCCTGTGCTGATTTTGGCAACATTTTTGTTATTACAACCGACGCAGTCCGACTGTAAGGAAACTCCAATGCAATGCTGTTGTTTGAACTGTCGTTTCCATACTTTGAGATTATTGCGAAACTTACTTTGAAAGACTATTCCACCTTATGTGCACCGTATAGACCGATCTTTGTCCATGTGGTAATGCCGGCCATTTCAGACAGTTCGTTCTATTTTAAATTCATGGTCGATTCGTCTCTCCCCCTTTGTTCGCATGGAGAGTTTGCGTATACATTGGCCACGATCTATGAGTGCCGCGCAATAAGAGCAGAACATATTTGCTCAGCGCGCTTACGTGAGCCGAGAGAATCGAGCGATGCAGATCAGCTCGATCCACAAACACACTCGAATCGAACCGTTGCGAATAGACTCATTTGAATCTTTTCCTAGGTTATTCCACCTTTCAATGTTTCTATAATAAAAAATAACAGAAACCCGACTGCTGTGCATCAACTACTTCATAAGGTGTGAACAAAAGTGAGCTTAGATCTCGTCTGCAGCAGTCGGGTTTGCTGTTACTTTTTATTTTATTTTTATTTTTGTTCTTTTGCTGATGATTTTCATAAGCACAAAAATATTTTTGCGGTATCAGTAGTGCCATCTAGTGAACAGTACATAGAAACAAAAAAACGTGAGACAGCGCCACCTAGTGACTAAGATGTAAAATTTAGTATTTTTTGTCAGACTGCGTAAAAAAAGATATTTCATAAAATTTGGCAAATTCTCCTTCAGGCTATACTCAGATCATCTATGATCTGAGAGGCTATAAGTCCACTGCTGGACATAGCCCTCCCCTAATGAGTGCCATAGCGCAAGGTTGTGCATGGGGGATTATGGGCATTACGCTGCTGCCCACCCCCCGGTTTGTGTCCCTTAGTCGCCTTTTACGACACCCGCGGGAAGAATTTGAGTTGGTGCTATTTTCTAGGCCGACACCACACAGCATGCACACAGCAGCACATACAGCGTTTGTATTTTATGAACAGGAAATAGTACAGTATAATATTTTTTATTAGCTTGTTGATGACGGCAAAATAAGACAATACGTATTCTTAAAGTCCTGTGGGCGTTAATAAAAGGGAATAACTGTTAATGTTAATGAGTATCAATGGAAGTTTTTTGGGTAGTCTTGTTTGGTCGCACCCAGTGTCATTAAAGTGGAAAGTTGTGCAAGAGTAGCCATTTCTAATTTGCCACTCTCTTGCTGCGTTATACGTCAACATGTCAACATTTAAAAAACTATAATAGTAATCTCAAGAGCTCCATGCAGTCACATTAGCGCTACTAAAAGTAAATTACAAATCCGTTTTTGTAAAAAGTGATAATCTTTAGTGATATTTATACAATTTTAATTGACAATTCGTTTTTTCACTTAATTATTTAATATTACATTGCAGCTAACCCATATATAGATATATCAATATATAGATATAGCTCTCCGAGCCCAGCACGCCGCCTTTTACTAAGTAGGTACCTGGTACTGGCATAATACCAGCGCTGGAGTAGCTCGCTTCTTCAGCACATGCTGAGACAGTACCATTTTGCACTTATCACACCCACCCGCAGAAATGATGTCTCATATCTTTCGTTATGATGCAGGTTATGATCCTTGCATGTTGGAATGTTAGATTTATTATTATTATCTACTCTGCTTATGCTGTTTGTTTTTGTACTCTTATGAATGTGCGTGGAAGTGTAAATAAATAATTTATCATATCATTAATGGAGATTTTTAAAGACTCAAGGCAAAAACCTCAATACTAGATAGCATTAACGCCATCAATGTTTGTTTTGGGCATAAACTATATCTAGTTCGACTCTACAGGCGGAAGATTACTTTGACGCTGTATGGACGAGGAACAGACTGGCGTGGCGTTGTTCTAACATTTTATTAAGTCTATGCTAACCCCGGTACAGGAACAGAGCTGAATTATCGTTAGATAGCTTACCTATATTTTATAGATTTACATTTACTGATTATAGTCAAACGATAAAATACCTTTTGGTCTTGCGAACCGCGCCCAGTATTTTGTAAATATTGACGAAAATTGTTTGGAATTCGTTGCACAACAATTACATCTAGTAAAACTATTATTAAGGGAGAGTCATTCCCTGTCTAAGTTTTGAGTCTAAATAGGATTAGTTGATTAATAACTGAAATTTACTAAACATTGCGGAAAGTGTGGGTTAAATAGTACCTTAAAATATTTTTTAATGCTTGTAATGTTTGATCTGTAATACCTTTTTAAACCCATAACCGCCAGAATAAGTGCCGTTTTCTTCATAAAACAGTGAGTTTTAACTACATATGATACAACAACTTGCAATGGATTCGCATTATCATGAAAAGAGCGCCTCATTTACAAATTATTGTATCATAACAAATGACCGGTCGCGGTTTAAAAAAACGTACAAAAGATTGTCATAAAAACACACCGTCCAAATATCACTATAGTGCAATAGTTTTTTCGTTTTCAATTCTAAGTCGTTTCTCAGAGTCTAACAATAATCAACTTCATAATCCCTACACGAACGATCGATTTTAACTTTTTTTTATCGTCACAGCTTATCAGGAACCGCAAAATGAAAACAGGCCAGCAGTTTTTTAATTAAACTTCCCCTTGAGTTTATAAACTAGCAATTCCGGTTGGATTCGATAAATCGAGGCCGGGAGTTCAATTTCGGGCAAACCTCGGGGTCTACTCGCTTGCCGTCTTAAGGACTATCTACAATACAACGTGCCGACGACGCCACAATTTGAACCTTAAATAATCCTTAAAACTATAAAGTTTGACGGGTACTAACTTGGTGAATCTCCGCAACAACTTGGCAACTGTTAAATGCCGAGTCTTTTGTGTTTGTAATGTTGTCGTCATTCAGTGGGCAGACTAGCATCCCGTTGATCGCATGGTATATTTGAGTCGGTGGAGGACCGTGGATGCGGAATTGTGGATTGTGATGACCATATGTGATTTGGGATTTGGGAAAAAATGCAGAGGGCAGTGACGGGCTGATGATGGTTGTAGTTTACAAGCTTGTAAATGTTGAAGGACTATTCAAGTTTGTAACGTCCCAGGCTCATTATAACTTCGATCAATCTATATATTCACCCGAATGAAGAGGAATTTACTAGTTTGAGTAGGTTAGTTTCGCAAAGCGTGACAGTCGTAATTCGGAAGTACGAGCCCTTAGTCTCGGCAAGCGGCGGCGTCGGCGTCAGCGTCGGCTCGTAATTGTCAAACTCATTAACATTTACGATAATGATGTGACCTGTTCGGCTGAGCCATGACGTCGCTATCTGGGTGCTCGATATAATAATATGTTACGGTTTAACTCCTGAAGTAAGCCCCGAAGTGGGATGGTGAGGTTAACCAGCTGTGGCGATTTGATTGAGTTTCTGTACCGATTTTCTACTCCAATCATTGACTCATCTATTCTATAACTGCACCATGGCTGTCTTTAGAGTAAACGACCTTGCAGAGCAACTCGAACCAGTGTATTTTCAACACAGATATTATTTGTTCAGCAATACCTTAAGTGGTACCACAAATTTGTTTAATGTGAGCAATCGGGCCGAAACAGTCTTCTTTACCCTTAAAAGCATGATTAAAATTGAACGAGATAAGCCTCTTTCACACGTCTGTTTTGAGGCTAATCCCTAGGAGCAGAGTTAACCGTAATACAGCCATAACCGGCCTATAGATATAGCTCGTTCTAATCCAGCGAATATGCGGCATAGGCGTGCTCAAACAGTGCCCTGATAGTTCCTCTAGCTCGTAACTCGCTATTTGGTTTCACTGGCGGTTAATAATTGATATCAGCTGTATTCAGGCAAGTTACGCCACGGGTGTGTGCGAAGACAAGAGATTCTGCTATTACGGGCATTAGATAAACAGACAAGTTGTGTGCCACTATATTGCCGAGATTGATGGAAATTCTGTAAGCGGTATTATAGGACTGCATTTGAATTGGAGGTAAATTCCATTGTTCTTACGTTGTAGCATCTTACTGGCTTCCCATTCATTAGACTTTCGTACTTGAAACGGAAAAGGAAAAAGAAACTTAAATCTTATAGAATTACTATATTCCATCTGTAAGTTCGTCTGTAAGTCTGGATTTTTTTTCTTAAGAACGGATAAACCTATTGATAACAAGGCTTCATTAATTATGATTAAATACTTAAATACTGCAAATACTTTCACTAATTACTCATTCACTAGCACTGAACTAACACTTATAATATGATCTGCATATTATTTGTAATTATTTATACAATTTTCACACTCTAAATCACTAAAATAAAGCTATAAATGTATAATAAACACGAAGAGGTAAAATGACACTGACCACCCATACAGGCGGCGCAATCCGGGCTAAAAGTTCGAAGCTTTTTTCACATTATTTTTACAACGAAACTATTATTTGAAACATAGTTTCACACTCTTCCCAGTAATTTGATATATAACAAATAAACAAATACTCAGCGGTTTCTTCTCGAAATAATTTATAAAACTTTAAAAGGAGGAACTCACGGCGAAAACGTAAAATGGCGTCTGACCTAACAGGATTATGTGGTTTCGATGAGAATTAAATTTTTTTCTTAGACACGTCATTTGGTTGGTTGGTTGACAAAAGTAATCCTTACTAAGCATTGGCCAATAAAACAACGGATATTGTCCATAGAGAATGCACAGATCATAGATAAAAAGAGTCCAATCTGAGCGTTCCATAGCGTTCATACGTCTGTACGCTAAGCATAATCGGTACGAAAAATTAGCGTTCACCCGTATGAACGCGAAGCGCGTAAAGGGTATTAGGAGCGCAGATATAGCAAGGAGGTGCGCGGCACCTTATTGTGTCAGTGCCGACATGAGAGACGCGACGAGGCCCTAGAGTCTAATATGTACATCGTTTTTCAATATAATTATATAAACACCTATGATTGAGGCTGTTATTTGCCTCAATTTGACAGTCTACAAAGCAATAGCAGTGCAATACAATTCCGGGGGTATAACAGGCGGAAATTAAGTAGGGATCTCTTTCGCGAAGAAGATCGAATGGCGCGAGGCGCCGTGTTAAATAAAACGGGTAATCATTGCAATGCGATTGGTTACTAGACTAACGATTGTGTGAATGAAACGACCATTACCGGACTCGCCCCCCCGAATGACGCGCCTCCCGTGACCATATCGACAATCGACAGAATATCAGCGTTCACACCCGAGCACCTTACGAGTATCTACTACTTACTACAAAAATGTACCTTCCTCGCTTTTTTGAGCCCATAGTACGCCCCTAAAGGTACTAGGAGCGCAGATAAAGCAAGGAGGCGCGCGGCACCTCATTATGTCAGTGCCGACACGAGAGGCGCGTCATCAAGTCGCGCCTACGTCGCCTAATCTTGAGGGGACACCTGCTGCCGCAACCACGGTATTGCATATGCATGATTTCCTGCATATTAATATTGCAACGGATTATGAGGCGCTCGTGTGGGTAGGGCTCGCTTGTGTATAGTCGATAGTCATACTACCCACGCACGCATTTTACTGAGATATGTTATGAGAGGCTATACAAGAAAAAAAAAATATCCGTGGTATTGTGGTTTGAAACTTTCTTATAAATAGTATATTACGTTTGTATTTTTTAATTTTTATATAAAAAAGATCGCTTTTAGGGTTTTGTATCCCAAAAGGAAAAAAACGGAATGGTTATAGGACCACCTTGTGCGTCTGTTCGTATTTATGTCACGACTTTTTATCTCGAAAACGCATGGATCGTGTTGAAATTAGAACCGTATGTTTAAGTTTACAGTACCTTGAAGTTGTAAAAAAATCAAACTTTTAAGTTAGCGAAAAAACGTTTTTGATACAAAAGATATAAATTTGTGAATATTTCAAGCGTTTACCTGTAGCCGTCATCAAAAATGAGAAAAAACGGCATAAAAAATCACGTGCGTTGTATAGGAGCCTTACAAATTTATTTTATTCTGTGTTTAGTATTTCCGGCAGCCAAAACACATCACCTGTGAAAATTTCAACTATCTAGCTACCACGGTTCATGAGATACAGCCTGGCGACAGACAGACAGACATACAGACGGATAGTGGAGTCTTAGTAGTAGGGTTCCATTTTTGACCTTTGTGTACGGAACTCTAAAAATGTACATTACAGTTTCTGTTATCTTAATTGTGGGTATGTCTCCCATTCACGCAGGATTAAGGACTTTTTCTCACGTTGAATGATTAAAAATACATTTAAGTCGTTCATCATAAACACTCTATTATGCCTGGAATTAAACCTGTGCTTACACTCACGCATTTCATTCCCACGTTTGGGCTGACAAAAAAAATCGCCCAAAGAGACGGCACACCAAGTTCAAACGCTTTTTTAACATACGTTAGGGCAAGCAGTGCGTGTGACATCATCTAGAGTCGGGCTGATGAGAGCGCTGCAAACACGTCGCTCTCTCCGACCCTCGAAGCGCCTCGGAGGCCGCGGCCCCGTAATGACGCATCTCTTGAGACATGCAGAGGGGAGAATAGTTATGTATACTGGCAGAGGAAAATGCCGTATTTTAATCACGCTACACCGGATAGTTTTTTTTTCTCTAGGTGGACAGTGTTTGCTGGCCGGTAGTAAAGACCAGCGAAAATAAAACGAAACAAAAGTGACAGCTTTCGCTACATCCGGGCACCGTTCTACTTTTAAATTAAAGGTGGGTAGCGACTAAAGAACTCTGTGACTTGCATTACCATGAATGTGATAGACAGATAGAATATTCTTTATTGTACATATAAACTACAGTAATATAAATTATATAAAAAAATTACAATTAATTGTAATAATAAGATCTAGTTGCACCACTTCTTAAACACGTACCTACTTACGGTGCCATTAAAAATGAATTTTGTGTCATACTTTCGCTACTTTTGTCATAGATACTTGAGAAAGTAGTGCAATTCAGCTTAAGTTGGTTGATTTACCAACGTCAGGAAACCCGTCATTTGATTGGGTTTGCATGTATTAATTTTATTTTCTTTCGTTTGGGCTGTTACGTGTGTATATTACGTAGATGCAAAAGGCTAAAGTTTACCAACATAGTGAAGCACGGATATTAAAAGAAAGTGACTAGAGTACAATTTACTTATCATTGACACAATACTAACTTATAGTTCTGCTAGCGAGAGCCTTGTGTTTTTCAGTAAAACTTCATTACCGTAAGTGTATTAAAGTTAAAAACTTTTTAACTTTCAACAAAAAGAAAAAAACCGACTTAACAAGAAAATGAAAAGCGTAAAATAAAACAATTTTTGTTTTTAAAACCGCCAACAGCTTCTTTAAGATATTTGTAATTGTTGACTTTTGAGTTGACGTTGACTTCTGTGGGAGACCAGAGCAAAACATAATTCCTGGGCAGAAGAAAGGAAACGGCTATGGATGGACGGAAGAACAAAAGTGAGTCTATCTGGATTCCGCTGTTTACTTTTGAGATCGATATCAACCCTTGTATGTCCCCACTGCTGGGACACGGGTTTCTTCCTACATCGCAGGAAGGTTAAGCCATACTCCACCACGGGGTCCAAGTCCGGGTTGGTGGAGGATTGTAAGGCAGTGGCGGGCCTTACAATCCTCCACCACGGCAGAAGTTATTCAGCCGCCCATAAGGCTTCTGACATGGCTTAACGACTGCCATTACATGACAGCCGGCACCAACGGCTTAAAATGCCACAAGCGGTAGTCACGTGATGGTCACCCAACTCGCACCCAACCGCATCTGTTGTTGCTTAACTCAAGTGATTGATTCCAATCACTCGGTTTGACTAGGCCACGAGCGCTTCAGATTACTTTTGAGATACGGAACCCAAAAAGTACCACTAACATAAGCATAAAGCACTGTTTCGTATAAATTAATGCTATAAGGTCAAGTCGAGAGAAGAAGTGGCACTAAAACAGAGCTTTAAGATTAAACTCGTATCGATGTATGATTGAAGAGTCGTAAAATTTGAGGCTAGGTCGTAAAATGCACGCGCGCTGTGGTACGGTGAACGACGCACGATATGCGACGGAAGTTTGGGTTAAGACTAGAAATCAATTTACTAGAAACTAAGGCCTACTAACACCACTTTTAGAAATAGGACGTATTTAACTAAAAATTTTTGTACAAAAATTTCATAAATTTGCTGTTTTAGTGACTTTGTAGCAGTCAATGTCCACTCTTGTAGGTCCCCACTGTTGGAGCACGGGTCTCTTCTTGCATTGCAGGAAGGTTAGGCTATACTCCATTAGAGGGGCCAAGTCCAGGTTGGTGGAGGATTGCCAGTGGCGACAGTGGCGCGCCTTACTGTAAGAAGTTGTCAAGTCGCCCATAAGGCCTCTGACATGGCTTAACGACTGCCATTACATGACAGCCGGCACCAACGGCTTAAAGTGCCTTGCAAAGCACGGAAGCGCTCGGAAAAAATGCCACTAGCGGTAGTCACGGGACGGTCACCCATTCAGAACCTGACCGCGTCTGTTGTTGCTTACTCAAGTGATTGATTCCAATCACTCTCAGAGAGTGATTGGACTCTTCGACTAGGCCACGAGCGCTTCAGAGGTAATACCAGTCAATCTAGGTGAAGTACGATTTGGTATAAGTCGGTGTGGTTTTAAAAGATTTTATAAAGATCAATTTGATTTTTGTCTTATTGATTTTTTTCTTTATTAAAATTGTGTAAGAATTTATAACTAGGTTTTTTTCCAACGGGTGGTTAGTGGTTAGTCACTAACCACACATGGGGATAAAAATCAAGTTTCAAACTCTTCAACAATAACAAAATGAAAATGAAACTAATTATCCTATAAACCTACGGTTTGGAATATTTGCCCTATATTGTAAAATCCAATTGCCAACTGTACAATCTTTACTGGTACAAGAAAGAAATTAATAATAATAAAAATATATTGCATCCTCAAGATGAATTTCTTCACTCCAGCGAGTGAGTATTGCAACTATAAATTCACAAATAACATTACAACAACGTAACTAAAAATATGCATTAATAAAAAAACGTAAGTTTGGCCCTAAGCTACTTGGTCTTAAAAAATTTAGTCGATACTTCAGATTTCATTTGCACTCCCAGTTTACTCGAGACTTTCATCTCATTAGCGCGGAAATAATAACTGTGTTCAGAGTGGAAAGGCGTTTTGCTGAAGTCTACTAATATTTTATGACAAGTTAATATTTTAAAGTAAACCTAGTTAAGCTTAGTCATATATAACTTATAATATGTAGCATTAGATTTAAATTTGGAAGCAACGAAAGCCCTTCATCTGGCACAGCTAGTTTTTCATTGGTTTTAGACTTTATTTCAAAGTGATAGGGTTCATTTTATGGTGGGAACTATAATACCTTTTCCTGCTAAAGGGTTAAGTCACAAATTAATATTTATAACTTAGACTATAAGTTTTTTGGATTTTTGGCAATGCAATGTTTCCAAACTTACTTATCGTGGAAAAAAAGCCTTCAAAAGAGATTACGTATCTAAGACACCATTGGTGCCAACTTCAAGCAGTCAAGAGTCAAGTCCTCCCTTTGGTCACATAAATTTGAATTCGCCCAGAAGACGGGGGCCTCTTCATATATTATACTTGCGGTCCAACTCGGACTAACCAAAAAATATTGATAACACAGCTTTAACTCGATAAAATAGCCACTTCCGTGCTGTCATCTAGCGAAGTTACAGATTCATACGTCAAATTATATCAAATTTGACGGCGACAGCAAATGTTTTAGTGTTTTCGCATCTTTCCCATTTAATTACGTTTTTTTTTTCAGAATAAGAAGGTTTGCATTGTGAAAATAAATAATAAATAGTAAACATGTTTTCACAGTAAACATAATGACATTCTTATGTATAGGGTGGATTTTTGAGACGGGTCAATAAGGAAAAGTACCTTAATCGTTATAGTTACAGGAAAACGTTCTTAGGGGACCATTCCCAGCTTTTTGAGACGTTATGAACTGCATTCACAGATTTTAAAGAAAATTTACAGTCAGCGAAAAATTTGTTAAAATAAAAAAAAATATGCTAATCGATTCTATTTCGTGTGGTGATCAAAAGTCTGTATAGAACCATTTTAAGGTTTGAGTACTAGAAATGACAGAAAGGGCCAAAAACCTTTTTACTGTTATTATTATTATTATATTATACTTTATTGCACACAAAACACTTTTCATAAATTTTGTACTGAAAAACGAATACAACTCTAAATTATTCTTTATTTTGGCAATCACATTTCTTATTTAAAAGACTCTCAGAATATAAAGTATACAAAATTTTACATGGGTTTGTAAATGAGTCAATCTTTTGTGCTGAGCATTTCTTCGCTCGGACTCCCTTCGGGAAGTGACTGTGCATTCCCGGGGCGCGACTCGGTCGCTCTAATGAAGCCTCCGGTGGCCAACTACAAAGCCTGCCTCATCCCATCTCCGGGCCAATTGTCCAGATTTCCAGCAATAGTCTGCTCCAATCCGATGAGATAAGGAGTTTAATAAAGGATCGACTAAGGGCCAGTTTCTGAGTTGAAAATTTGCGTCACTTAAGTAAATACTTAAGTAACGTTCTGCCACGCTCTTAGCTGAGATTCGTAGAACAGCACTACAGTTAAGTATTTACTTAATAACGGATCGGTTGAGGTATCTCTGATTCCTACGCGTTGACTTAAAGGTATATGAAGCAATGGCTAGACTATAATCAGAAACTTATCAAAAGTAGCAATGCATGCTGTGTTCGTGGCCTTTTTTCTTGCCACCAATACGTCCCACTTGTAACTATGTGCTATTGTCTTTTTTTGTTTCTTTCCCATTCTTGATTTAATTGTGTTATTTTTGATGTCTGTACTTTTGTGACAATTTCAATAAAAAGTTTTCTTTCATTCTTTGAAATAAATCAAGTATTTTATTCAATTTAGGACCCTTAATGGAAGTCCAACTCATGATTGGTCGGTTTTTTCGTTATATGATAGAGAACAAGCTAGTGCGTCGTATTTACGTTCTATAATTACCGCTATGATAAAAGATAAATAAGCGTTTTTTGTTTTCCTCTAAAGTAATTTTAATCACGTTTTAAAAAAAAGCGCCATACAAATCGAACTCAAGTTATGACGTCACGACTTGAACGCAACGCCTTATAATATATGGAATGTTATCAATATTAAAATTACACCGCTTTTAGAAAATCCTTGGAATCTAAAAGCCACGCCACTTCAATCTAAGTTCAACCCGAGTTCCCCATTGAAAGATAGTTGGGTCAGACGGAAAGTACAAGTCTCAACAGAACAAATAACAAGGCGTAATAGCGTAAGATAAAATATTACTGCTCAAAGAACACGCAGATGCGGCAAATTCAACTGAACCCGCGAGCCTTGGGGAGTGCGAAACAAACATCGTAAAAACTCATGAATATAGCAAAGAATTCGCGAAGTTATAAGTGAGCATTTTTTTCGTTCGAGCCCCGTCTTAGGCCGGTGTTTATATAATACGAGCGGCCCACGCAGCTACCTAAATTGATTGGAATATATTCGGATCACTACCTACTTATTTCAAAATTATGTAAGGTTATTAGACAAGTGTAGTATGCTATATAGCAATGTGACATGCCGTCATGTGCCTAATTAACATTGTAATATCTAAAGGCGCTACCTTCGAAACCAGCAATGATTTAAAAGCAGTAACCAAGTGAAATGTGTGTTTAAAAACATAAATACATATGAAATGAAATGAAATGAAAAGGTTTTATTCAAAGTAGTGCAGAAGCTGCGGCTTAATGAACGTTACAATTCAAACTAGGTGTCCATTTCAAAATCTAGATCATTTTGGAGAAAAAATGGACAAAAAAACTCCAAACTTAGTCTTTTCAAAGTCCTTAATTTAAATAGTTTACATAATTATTATAAAACATAGGACTCATACATTGTACTGGCTTTAATTCCAGACCTCATTGTCATCTAGATAATCCTTTATGTTATAGTAGCCCTTTTGGCACAAAGTGTGCTTAACATATTTTTTGAACCGCGATTCAGGCAAGCTTAATATATCTTCAGGGATTTTATTATAGAAGCGTATACAATGCCCCATGAAGGATGTATTAACCTTTGCCAGCATAAATAGTGGGAACGAAAGTTTATGTTTATTTCTAGTATTTACATTGTGTTGGCTACCCAAAGTTTTAAAGTTACTGATATTTTTTATTTAAAAAACATAAATTAAAATATATGAAATATATGTGATTGTTTTGTTCCACTGCCAAACCGTCAAACCATGCAATAATCCAAAATAAAACTCGACGGCCTCGGTGGCGCAGCGGTATGGCACGCTGACTGTAAAACCGAAGGTCTCGGGTTTGATCCCCGGCCGGGTCAAACTAGGAAACAAACTTTTTTAGTTTTTCTCGGGTCTTGGATGTTATTTATCAAATCTATCGTCGAGTTAGCACCTATAGCACAAGTCATTTAGTTGTACTTAGTATAGGTCTAACGAGATCTGTTTAGTATGTCCATTAATATTTATTTATTAATTATTTAAAACGTGTGGCTTTATTTTGCTCTATTTTTCTATTTATATAACTATCTGTTTCGATAAATAGAGAAATTGAAATGAAAAAAATGTTTATTTATCACTCACAGATTAGAGAACATATGAATACTATAAAAAAATTGAGAATTAACACTTTACTGTATATAAACATGAAAATCACACAGTCATTTCTTGACTTAAGAGTACAGACGGCGGCCTTATCAAAAAGTGAGACTATTTAAGATAAATCGAGTGAAATAGTGACTAGTAGTGTACGAAACCGAATGCATTAGGAAATCTCCAGGCGGCGTTTGCAAATTCCACCCTAAAAATTCCAAGTTTTTGCTGCGACACCATGATAAGTGAATTCGTACAAAACGAGCGATAAGTCGCCCGAGGACAGCGCAATGCTACGCCGCCGGCTTTTTCCTAATCCACGTGAAAAACGGAGATGGATTCTTGAAATAAATTTAAAAACCACACGATTCAAAGTTTAGTAATATCGTGAGTGGTTCAGTCTGGCCGTATACAGGCTGGTTATTTGAGACGAGCAACTAGGTAAACTGAATATGCCATTTGTAGCCATTAAAGAACGTTCTTGTGGAAACACGTCTAACTTTTAAATCAATATCGTTAGAAAGTATAAGTTTTTTGCTGAGCGGCAATTAATTTAAAGGATCTGTTAGGATCGTGCTAACTGGCGGGCCCTCTGGGATAGCGTTATGTTATGATATGTGACAGTTAATTTTAAATATTTAAATTCAGTTCATGATTGCTTCAAAAGTTATATTTGCTTCCTAAGGTCTTTTTTCAATGGTTAAAATAATGCAAATTCCCATAGCTGTCAAATTTCAATTTTCAGTTTATTTATGAACTAATATTTATTCATAATAAAACATGAAAATGACAATCACACTATTTTGCCAAACTGTCAATGCACTTTATCGTTTGCTTATGATACTAATGAGTAAGGTTTAAGTTCCGAATATTGATCAAATTACTGATATTAATCGATTATTATTTGCTATATTTTCAGTGCCCTTTCCACATTTAGTTAGCGCAGCTTCTGCGTGTTACAAATTACCGCTGTAGAAAATTTAAAAACTAAATATGAGCACAAAAGTTCAGAACAGCATTCTCAATACAAAGAAGCAAGAAACAGATAATGGTACTTATCTGTATGATGCACTAACGAAGGAAAATGAGGCACTTCAAATAGAGCTTCAATTGAACGGCAGACACGGGCTCGTTGCGTTTGTATACATTTTTACTCAACTCGCAGTAGTGCCTAAAGAAAAGTAGCTCTTATCTTCTCTCCACTAAGAACTAAGTCGTGGTGCAGCAGGTGAATAAATAAGTTTGCCGTTCTATAAATAAGCTCGTCGAGATCTGATTTTTGCAGATTCGCAGTGCAATGTTTGAACGCTATTAAATATTTGTTTTTTACGGTTGATTTCCTTTCTCGCAATTGCCTCAACAAGTCGCGAAGAGTGAAATATTTTAAGGATTTTCCCCGAAAGTGGTCTTATTTTTTCTCGTTTAGATTGACTAGACGTATTTGCATTTTTAGGAGGTTTTTTATTCACTAACGTTTACTCTACAGAGTAAGCGCTATTAAGTGTATCCTACAGAATATCCTATTCGATATAGGATCATATAGGATAAACAGATTTTATTACTTTCACAACTTTTATCTCTACACTATTTATGTCAAATTCTTCTAATGTATAATTATAGTGATAGTTTGTGAAATATGGACTTTTTCTACCCAGCAATTTCATAACTTTCACATTACTTAAAAAAAGTTCAAACTGATTATGATCAGATCTGGCACACTTGAACCGATATTTTTTGATCCACAAAACCCATGCTTATTATTTTCCTGATAATGAGTTATATTTCGACATCAAACTTTTCTAGTTTGTCTCGGGTCTTGCATGGATGTTAACTATGTAGGTATTTATTGTATTAAATTTATCGTCGAGTTAGCACGTTAACACATTAACATTAAGTACTCATTAACACATTAACTATTAATATTAAGTAGACTTAACACATTAAGTCATTAAGTTGTATTTAGTATAGGGCTAACGAGATCTGTGTAATATGTCCATGAATATTTATATTTATTTATATCCCTTCCTGCATAGCAGGAAAGTTAGGCCGTACTCCACGGGGGCCAAGTCCGGGTTGGTGGAGGATTGTAAAACAGTAGCGGGCCTTACTGTCGGTTTATTTCGAGTTACATTTGTAAAGCCTATGCAATGAATTGAGTTGAATGCAATTATTCAATTCAACTCATTTATTGCAGTCATGTTGTAGGTAGGATGGTATTATTACATTGAATAGATCATACAAGATGCCCTTTAGGGCGTGGCAATATAAGTACCATGCTTATAAATGTCATATTAATTTTCATTACATTACAAGTGTCATTAAATTAAATTTGTTATTAATGATGGAATAGCCTAAATATCATCTGTTAACTATAGTAATTTATTAATAATATTATAATTTGTTTCATATTTCCAAATTTAAATTTTAATAGCTATTAATGTGAGACCTATTCCGAATATTAGTCCTATATTAGTCTGATGGTCATTCAGACTAATATAGGACTAATATTCGGAATAGGAATTTTATAGGAATTTTATCATACGGTATTATTTTGCAGGTCACTCCCACCTAAGTATCACGTTAAAATGTCGTTTAAATAAAAGAAAACTAACAATATTACATATTCTACGTGAGACCTGGGAGTGGCAAAAGAAGCAAGAAAGTAGAATTAATGTAGGTAGTAGAAATGGGTTTCTTGAGAAGTATGTGTAGTGTTACTTTGAATAACAGGATACGCAATAGTTTGAATAAAAAACATTGTGGACTGAAAGAGGATGTACTGACTAGAATTGAGACAGGAGTGTTGCGTTGGTTTGGACATGTGGAAAGGATGAAGGAAGAAAGATTGACGAAACAAAAATATATTGCGGATGTGAGTAAAAGGGCTAGTAAGGGACGTCCCAGGCGGACATACATCGACCAAATTGGGGATGTGTTAGCAAAAGAGAAGATTAAAAGTACCCGAAACTGGCGTGCGTGCATGCAACGACTTATGAACGTTGATGAAGCGGGGTGATCTGTCGGGATCGTGGCAAGTGGCAGTTCCTGGTCTATGCCTACCCCTCTGGGATACAGGCCTGAGGTTATGTATGTATATATGTACTTTTTTGCCAAAACAAGTCTGCGTGTATGGTACACGAAGACAAGCACTTTAGTACGAAGGTAACTACCAAATTAAAGCTTGACGTTTACCGGAGTTACTTTGAGCGTTAGCTAGTGTGTTGGCGTTTGTACTACAGGTGTACCACTAACACTTAGGGCGAAAGACGCCGCAGGTTGTACACAGTAGAACAACGGCAAGTGTACTTCGAGCCGCTTATTAGAGTTTGCTCTTCACATTAGTGAACAACTTCGCCATTATATTTGTGATTACCCTCTATTCTATTTGTTGTAATACATGATAGGCCAATTAGGGATGACAGAAATTATTGAATACCCTGTTTTGTACAATTTTCTTCAACAGTTTTGTTTTATGATAGTATCCAATACATACATAACCTCAGGCCTGTATCCCAGAGGGGTAGGCAGAGACCAGGAACTGCCACTTGCCACGATCCTGACAGATCAACTTCGCTTCATCAACGTTCATAAGTAGTTGCAGGCACGCACGCCGGCTCCGGGTACTTTTTATCTCCCCCTTTGCTAATACATCCCCCATTTGGTCGATGTATATCCGCCTGGGAGGTTTCTTACCAGCCTTTCCGCTCACATTCAAATGGTTAAAAAAATACCAAAAAAAAGCCAATGTAGGAGAGCAAGATGACTAAATGTTAGAGCAATCTTTTTCAAAGTATGTGAGCCGCGTGTTCTTCTATTGTTGTTTATTTATCTTTATGTACCTAATTCAATAGGTGGAATGCGACATCGTTGTGGTAAAAAGTAATAGTTAGGTGATAAAAAACGTATGCTGTGTAGTTTTGAATTTCAAAAATAATGTCATTAACAGTATTTTTAGTAAAAACTCATCTGAAATTGAATACTCAGCAAATAATCCTATGCTTTAGAATAAAAAATAATATTTTTTCCTTCGTTTGTCGTTTGGAAAAAAGAATTGTCTCCAGGCGGTATTTCATAGGAAAAGAACCGGCCAAGAGCGATTCTGCGTGATTTAGTTATAAATTTATTGATATCAACCCTACGTACGTCCCCAGTGCTGGGGCACGGGTCTCCTCCTGCATTGAAGGAGGGCTATGCCATACTCCGCCACGGAAGCCAAGTCCGGGTTGATGGAGGATTGTAAAACACTGTCAGAAGTTATCAAGCCGCCCATAAGGTCTCTGACATGGCTTAACGACTGACATTACTCAACAGCTGGCACCAACGGATAGACGTGCCTTGCAAAGCACGGAAACGCTCGGTGAAAATTCCACAAGCTGTAGTCACGGGATGGTCACACATCCGGCACCTGACCGCACCTGTTGTTATTACCCTTAGTGATTGATTTCAATCACTCGGTTCCACTAGACAACGAGCGCTTCGCAAATTATTAATTATTCAGCAATAACCAATCGATTCAGCCATCGAAAATAATCAAGAAACGCCTTCTTGTACGGATTCCTACACTACGCGTGGCCCGACACGCCTTTAGTTTTGTTTAATTACTTATTTTTATTTGTTGGTTACATACATACATACATACATACATACATACATACATACATACATACATACATACATACATACATACATACATACATACATACATAACCTCACGCCTGTATCCCAGAGGGGTAGGCAGAGACCAGGGACTGCCACTTGCCACGATCCTGACAGATCACCTTCGGTTCATCAACGTTCATAAGTCGTTGCATGCACGCATGCCGGTTCCGGGTACTTTTTATCTTTCCCTTTGCTAATACATCCCCTATCTGGTTGATGTATGTCCGCCTGCGATGACCCTTGTTGGTTACATATACTATGAAAATCTTAAGTAGCTACCTATTACGGTTCAAGAGATACAAACCTTTACAGTTCAATATTAAATTAGATTAATACTCTTTATTGCATACCACAGACGACGCACGGGTAAAGAGTTAGACTGAACTACATTATAGTCATATTTTTATTCGTGTATAGAATAATAATATTATTATTATTATTTATAGAACCCTAAAAAAAGTAAAAGTCTTTTCAAAGATAACAAAAAATATTATATAAGACGAGATTGATTGATCGCCTTGATCGATTGTTCTCATAACTTGAATTTTACTTTAAGTGAAATTCTGGAGCCATTCCCTAATCGAAAGGAAGTTGTCCATATTAAAATTTCGAAGCGCAGGCCTCGATCGAATAACGTTTCCGTGAACAAACGTCAATGGGATATTCAACAACGCAATTAGGCGAGACTCGGTTTTATTAAATTTAATCAAGAAGTTGTGTAATATCCCGCAGATTGGCCCAATCGGAGCCGTGGCAAGTTCCGATACCGTCTCTGTAGTTGAAAACTAATTTGGAAAATAAGTGTGGAGCTATCCAAGTTCTGCATAGTTGCCTCAAGAAAAGGATCGCGCCGATGCTACAGCCCCTCCTTCACCATTATTACCTACCAGTTAGTGGCTATAAAGAAAACGCCTTGTTTTCCGCTTCAAAAGAACTATTACTTACCTACAGGTTATACTTTGAAGTGCTACAGATAATTCCAGGGTTCGCATTCAATTATATTCCGACGATAATGGTTGCCGAGGTTTTTCCGTTAGCATTATCCGTTCGTAATACTTTCGAGACTGGCGGAATCCCATCAGAAGTTTATAAATAAATATTACCGCCTGCCGAACCACAAGATAGGGGTAGTATGTGACTATTCCATAGGTCGCTGTATATGTAGCGAGCGGGTGTTATCGGCAGTGATAAGCTTTGAGTTCAGTGGGCCGGAACGGCAGAGCTGCCGCGTCCCCCGCACGGTCCGCCCGCTCTCGCCCACGCCCTAGCCTATACGCGGAAGAATGTCCGATTTAACATTAGTGTTGTACTCTCTTATAATATTTCAGGTAAAAGTTTCGCAAGCTCCAGTGAAATCCTCGCGAGTGTCTGCAAGGAATAATAAACAAGCCCAACCACAAAAGATCTACAGTAAACATAAAAGTAGAATGCAAAAGCAACATACCTACACTATTTGACTCAACTCACATACGGAGCAACAAAACATTTTAGCTGCCACAAAACGTGCACTTTTAAAAATACTCCAGTTTGTATTTCAAACTGTATCCGGGCTGGTAACCGAACAAAGATTCTCAAACTAACTCCCGGGCCATTGTATAAGGCACCTGAAACCGCCCGTCGCACTTTCCAAACGAGAATTGCACAATTTTAAACAAAAGTATAGACGCGACAGCACGGCATTACCATAAAATGTCGGCCGGTAGAAGAGCGAAATTGCTTTTTTGAACTCACACAATGTTACACTATTAGAAGTTGAAAAAGTGTAAAAGTTGAATAAAGGTTGGTGGAGGGCATGCAGGTGCCGCCCGTAATCGTATTCAGTGTGAGACTTTGGGTTAGTTGATGCAGGAACGGATTCACTTCAGACCTGTGTACGGAAATGCTGTGGAATACTTGCCGCCAACTTAAGTCAGATCTTCTGCAACTTTGTTTTTACAACCAGAGTTTCGGGTATTAACGCGGATACATGAATCCGAATATAATGAAGTTTGAAAGAATACAAAGTTGTTGTTTCGGTACTGCGCCTTCGCTGCGGCTTTGCAGAAGTAGAAAGAAAGTTTGTCGCTAAGGAGGTGGAGATTAGAACTATTCGCGGTAGTTACTATCTGCTAGACTGCAAACTAGCAATGATACGATTCAAACTGCATTTCAACTACGACAGTCACTAACTCTGAAACCGTTTTAAATAAATAGTGTATTGTTTTGCATTAATTATTAAAAATGAGCCGTTCATTGTTTCCTGTCAATCCGTGAAAAAATAAATGTCAACTTCACGTGCATTTCATTTTAAAACGGGCTTCATTAATATTACTGGATAAAAATATGGACACAATATTTTGACGTCCGACGCTTTTTATTACCAAAGTATTAATGGTCAAGACCCACAGCGAGGGCGTGGGCCGGCGACATTGGACGAAACTAGCCAAGGACCGGATGGGCTGGCGTGAAATAGAAAAGACTTATGGCCAAAAGTGGGCTGATTTTTTTCAGGCAAGTTTTTTTAGCAAGATGCGTGAGTAGCGTGATAGGTATTCGTATAAACTCGAAGTTGCTCATTCTTTCTCAATCTGGTCGCCAGGAAAATGGATTGAGCGGAGAGCCTCAGCAGATAACGCCGGGTTCCGTTCTCTCCGGAAGCCGGACCGTCCGGCGGCGCTCCGAGGCGGTGCGGGCGTTCACGTATCGAACCGATGCGTTACCGTATACTTTATCTGTTTCCGGCACTCGACGCGGCCTGGCGCAATTATCGGAAGCGTGTTCGAACGCCATAAAGGTCCCTCGAACAGTATAGAGCTACTTCCCCCCCTTCGCGAGCCCCGACCCAAGGAGATCGGCGATAAAAGTCACGGTAACATCATCAGTTAACGGCTACTATAATTAAACTTTCAACAAATCACTGCGGTGTCTATCTGAGTGTTACATCTGGGTTATTACTGGGCAAACTATTTTCAATTTCTTTTTGGTACGAATAAATCATGTTTCCGATATCAGCCCTTGTATGTCCCCACTGCTGAGGTACGAGTCTTTTCCTGCATCGTATATTGAAAAATTTATAAATATTAAAAAAACTACAGAACATGATTTTGCCGTTAAGGTAGTGTAATCTTCTTAAAACCAGAAAATAATTTAATATCTTTAGTAATATTCGGTAGCTAAGCCAACTAACTCTGAAACGGTAGTAGCGGAGCGGAGAGAATCGAAAAGTCGTGGGAAAACATCGCAAGAAAACCCTAGTGACTGAAGTGTTAACATACCTCAGAGCTTGCTACGTACAATGGCCCAACTATGAGGTTAAGTGCGGAAATGCCGTAGATAGTTTGAGCCAACTAACTCATGGGGCACTGTGTCTAAATTATTAAAAAGAATATCAACGAAATAAATTGAATGATACCAAAAATGCCCCACACTTTTTGGCTTAGCCACTAAACATTATGAAGGTAGAAAACTATAGTTTTACTACTAATGACTTATATTAAACGTTGTGTTAGGTTAGATCAGCACTTTAATGATGTAACTTTCCACATATACAATTATACATCTCTGTGCAAGAACGAAATATCCACTGGACTTTGTCGTACAATTATATACGCTAGTAAAGTTGAAAATCGATGCGGCAGTTAAAAACATAGGTGAAAATTGTTTTGATAGATATGTTTAGTACTGACTATCATAGTGACTTAGTTTGTCAGCTTCATATAAATAAAACTAATAACAGCGTATTAAAAACTTTGCCACACATCAGATGCAGTACAATTTATAATGTCATTGAGATAAGATACTTTATTAAAAACTATGTTAACAACAAACAGAAAGCTATTGAGAGTTTCAAACTTTATCGACGCAGTGGGAGTAAGGCCGGGCGGCCTTCGCCTGAAAGTTTCCTGCGTCTTCCTATTATTTATTATCGAACATAAATAAAATTAAACGGCTCCGTTTCTTTAGGGCGGCCGCAAATCGCGTGGCCTTCAAAGAATAATATCCAGGCAGGATAACGAACACGAATTGCAATTTGATGAATTACGCAGCCTCTCAGTTTTCCTCTAGAATATCTTTCGCGACTTATTATAGCATTAATGGAAGTCGGACGAATCCAAATTGACTTCGTTTAAGGGGGCCAGGTATTATTTTCTTAAGTGTAACAATGAAAATATCTATTACGTTTGTGTTCATTAGTGTTGAAATGCGAGATTGTATCCTTCGCAATTAAGTGGAAATAATTGGTAACGTTGAGAATTCGTTTTATAATTATGCGTGCCTATTATCATTGCGATAGTTAGGCCGCGCTGTTAGCGTAATCAAATTGTTTCGTAGATGGCGAATAGAACATTATATTAAACTCAATGCTTAATGCTTAGTGTATAAGCCAGTTATATACCTCGCCTCGTTGGTCTAGCCGTTAAGGCACTTGGTTACCAAGAAAGAGGTCGTGGGTTTGATTTCCACTGGGGCCGCCGTACATTTGTGCAAGTGGCCTCAGTCTGGGTGTGTTTTCATGTTTGTGATGTTATTGTCTGGTTACCATAGTACAGGGTATCCTAGTTTAGGACCAGGTCAAGTGATAGTGTCGTGTGGAAGTTATTATTATTAATATACTTCTTGACACATCTATTGGCCCACCTTGCATTTTCAGTTTCGTTTAGTCCTAGCTAAAAATTATATTAGGTCGAGCGAAAAGTTTTAATGCAGTTTTGAACCAGGTTTATGTAAAATGTATCAGGTTTAAAACTGCATAAATTGTTTTTGTTCAATCTAGCAATCATATTTAGGTATGGGCTATCGAAACCTAAACTCTAAGGTGGGGCAGTAGATATGTCCAGGACTGTAAAATATTCTAAAAATATGCCTAATGCACTCAAGAGATTTAAGTTTATTGAAAGTGCAACCAATGCACCTAGGTGAATCAATCCGGTCAATCCAATTTGTACCAGTAATCAGGTCGTTACATAATAAATTGAGATGTGCAAAGGCATGTCTCAGTAAGAGATGTATTCCAGCAAATTTAATCTGCGGTTTTCAAATGTATGGCTGATATATTCAGATACAATGTAAGCAGATATTATTATATTTTTACGATTCTCTAATAGTAAACATAGCAAAAACTATTCAGCATTGGCAAACGAGTCGCTAGATTGAACTGGAAATGGGTGGGTCAGCTGGGGGGAAGACGGTAGGTGGAGTAGATGAACCTATATAGTGAGTCGGCGAAAGGAAGGATTCGGAAGGCAAGGGAACGTTAGAAATGGCATTTGATGGAAAAGGCCTACAACCAGCAGTTAGCAGCTGTGGGCAAATGATGACGATGAAAATGTCGACGAACATTAAAATGTGAAAATTACTTTGCTGAATTCCGCCATAAATCCCACAAGCACCATGCGGTTAGTTAATGCACTGCTCTCCCTCCCAGTTTTTCAAGCAGAAGTAAGACACGAACACACCATCACGGACACCAATACTTTCGCCTCTAACTGAGGCATCATGCTCATGCTCCTCAGGCTCACAAGTACTTGTGAGCCTAAGAAGCTTGAAAAAGAGGGAGGGAGGGTGGTGCATTAACTAACCGTATGCAGTTAATGCAGGGCAGGCAGACATTTAAATGCTGTTATGGATATCCGCAAAGTTACGCCTGATTTCATACGACAAATGAGAACATAGGATCTCACTGACGGGTAAAGGCTTCTTCCCTGTTACGTCAAACCCTTTCATTTCCTATTTTCCTCACGGCTTTAGTAATGTTATCGACCCATTGGGTCGCTAGTCTGCCCACCGATCGTTCACCCGACCTTGCCCACTATTGTGTGACCGCATTAGGCCACTGTCCGTTTTACAGCTGGCCTAATTGCTCTGATCACCTCTACAATATCTTAATTATTTGCGTGCCAATGCCTGAGACTTTGCGCTCGGTTCCACTAAGCCACGAAGCGAAGGCGTTGGAGCAGGAAGTCATGTAATAGCAGTCGTTAAGCCATGTCCGAGGCCTTGACAACTTCTAACAGGAAGGTCCGTCACTGTCTTACAATCCACCAATCACCAATCCGGACTTTGCCTCCATCCATCCAGAAAGAGACCCGTGCCCCAGCAGTGGGGATATACAAAGGGTTATTATCAGTCTACGACTTTGTTCTTATGCTGAATTACAACGATGCGTACACGATCGATAAGTAAAATAAACATTACACTCCTTCTTTGCTTCGACGGCAGTGTGAAAATTGCCTTGTATGCATAGCAAAGACAAGGCTACTCAGTTTGTAAGCCAGAAACAAATTGTTTACTCGCTGCGGCAGCTCCTACCTTCGGATCTCGGTTTTCATAAGCGCGAAAGGTGCCCCAGGCAGCCGCCGACAATTTGGTTCAGGAGACCCGCGATGCAGGGGATTTGCTGACGAACTACGATCGCGCAAACACGTACTCGTTGAAGGCTTCTTTATGATGAACTCGGAGTTAATATGCGAGTTAGTTGTTTATTTAGTGAAGACGTGGCTTTGAGTAGCGCGTTTAATAAACTACTTGAATAAGCTCCAAAAGTAGATGTTTTTTATGTTGGGTTTCCATGTTGGCGACATTTTCCACTTTGAAGTTAGTTCAAGATAATTTACTAATTCCTGGAAATTGTGATTTATTTTACAGCTATATTGAATTAATGATTATAATAAAATAACGTCCACTTATGTTTATTGAATGATTTTTTGTGTGATTTGATTTAAATGTTGTTTTCTTCAAATATTTCATAGTTTATTTTAATTTGTTTTTTTCAATCTAGTATATACAAAATTCACGATATTTCTTTGTAATTGGAGCACATGTAGACACGATTATATTATTATTAATGCACTAACCCGTGCTAAGGACAATTTTAAAAACCTATTTAGGGGCTAAAAATAAAATAAAGCAGACACGACTTTAGTAAAACATACGAAATGTGTATGACAACATGTTCCCCGCAAAACAGAGGAATAGCGATATTGCTAATACATTGAAAAGTATCATTTTATTACCTTTGTAACGGTGCAAACCTCTTTACACCATTTTTATTTCTTTTCTATCTATCATTTTCAAATATTTAATTTACGTCACACATTTTTCGATTTCTATCATTTTTCATCATTACAACTTTACCCTTCGAGCAGATCTGACTATTTTACCTGCTTATCCGTTTTTATCCAGTTTTTCTGTTTTATTATAAAATAACAATCTACAAATAAAACAACACCTGAAGTCGTTCCAGTGTTATTTATATTTTTAAAAGTTGTACTTCATTTCACCTTGTATCTTATTTTATTACCATTTAATTACCTAGTATAAAATAAGTCAAAATAGGCCACACAACCGGCTTCTACACTATTTAGTACTTTGCAACACATCAAATTACTGACGTACTTCATTAACGCAGTAATTTATATAAAAACTATCGAAATTTAAACATCAATATGTCACGTGAATCTACCGTGAATAAAATAATAATGAGTGCCTGTGTAATGAAGCGTGATATATCAATTAACGTGCGAAACGTGGAGATTGCGCTCAACCGCGCATGAACAAAAACCGCCTGGCAAGCGGGCGACCAATCGGAATAAAAATTGTGAATTTAAAAAATCTAAACAACCGATAAAAACAATCGAATAAAGTAGACGGGGGTTTCTGGGCCCGATTGTAAATAGTTGAGATATGGTTTAAAAAAAGCGTTGTATTTTTTTATTTTAAAATATAAAAAATGAGCTCAATTCACAATCTGGAAGACAAGAAATATTAAAAATAAGTTTATGTTCCTAATATAGATACCAGATACCAATTACTTTAATCGATTAGTCTGCATGTATTAAATAAAAAACACCTGCACCAGATGATTGATTCAATCAAATGAAAGAAAAACATCCTTGGTCGGTGCTAACAGTGACAGGCGTGACAGCTCCCTGACTCAAGCTATGACACGGATGTCAAAAAAAGACGGATGGAACCTTCTTTAATTAATCACGAGTCAAATGGCCGCCGTCTCTTTATGTATGCGTGTCATCGGTGTTGCCAGACTAATATCACTTTGCCCACTTTTTCAAATCAAGAGAATCAAGGTGCTTCAGGGTGCTAACTAGCGTCACCAATGGAAAAAAGTCATAAGTTGTGTTATAATACGTTTTATTTTAAAAGTGAACATGAAAAATCTTACCAACTGTGACAACTATTTTTTAAACATACAGTCTAGAAACTACAATCAACAACCAAGGACTTCAATCACTTTCCGCCAAAAACAGCCGGTTTAACGGAATTCCATTAAATTTCTAATCTATTGATCATATGTTCTAGACTGTAAGTTTGAAAAATAGTCATCGCAGTTGTTAAGATTTCTCATGTTCACTTTTAGATAAAAACGTTCTATAAAAAAGTTATGAATTGCTCCGAAACGCCTTAAATCATGTTATCAGAAAAGTAAACTTACCTAATCTAGTGAAGATTTCACTTTTATCATACATTACTGAGTGACTTAAAAGGTTTCATGAAGGAAGTGGGGCCTCAATTGAGGGATTGGTTATGATTAGAGATCGGATAATCGGATACATATTTGCATAAAGTTGAGATGTTAGCTAGCATTGATAGCATTTTCTTTTAGTTTGTTACTATAGAATCAAATTGGGTGTAACTATATTTACTTATTTTAAGGTGCTAATATGGAGTGAAGTTTTGTATAAAAAAAATTTGGGAGTTTTGGAATCGACAAATTTAGTGTTTTTGTAGCAGATACCTATAAAAACTGCCTCTTATTTTTTCTTCAATTTTTAAAAAATTGATAAAAACGAATAAGAAACAAGAATTAGAAAGAAAAACTAATTACATTTACAAATTAACGTGAAACAGCGTCACCAACTAACTCACGCGCTCAATTTACTCACATTATCACATGTGACGAATAATAATAATAAAAATAATAAATAAATAAAACTTTATTTCAGACTATGCGTCCATACAGGCAGGCGGTACAATAAAAATTAAATTAAAAAGAAAAGTTTTTAGAACTACTTATACAACAAAGTAGGGTCAAAGGGTGCATTAGTACTAAGATTACAAGACACTTTTACGTATCCAACACTTGTACGTATCCGTCAAAAAGAGCCTGTCAGACAGCTCTCTTATTATTGAGTATAAGTGGAAAGTTTAGGATACAAAATATCTAAGTAATATCACTGCCACCTACGACGGTGGCGGGTGTTTGACAACTTAACTAATATCAGCTGGATGTCAGTTGTCAATAATAATTGTAGGTTATCTCTTGTTTTTTATGTTTGTGGTATAGCCATTGGCACTATAAAAAGAAATAGATGGCTCATGCACAACGTTGTTAGATGTCCGCACAAAGCACGGCTTGTACAGAAATGAGGCTGCAAATTTCATACAGTTAAATATTTAAAGATAATAAAGATATGTTATTTTATAAGGGTTACGGTTGCGTATTTCCATAACTCCATATAAAAACTCTAATAAATGCAACAAATACATATTTCTCCACTTTTCGGGAATTTTTCCCGAAAAAAAACTGGTATCACTGCGGTATTTGACATCCCAATTTGTAAGTAAATAAAGAAAAGTAAACAAAACTAATAAGGAAAAATATCACGAATCAGTAACTTAAAACATTACTTACGCATGGTAGGTGCTCCCATGAGACTTATTGCATTTTTTCGAGAAGTGTTTACACCACCGTACCACACAAGACGACATTTCTTAAAATTTTCTTTTGTGGCAAACAAGACTTACTGGCACTGCTGCCTGGAGCAGTGGTTATATACTCTTTGGCCTGGAGCTTAATGGCGGCAGAGTGATCGACTCGGTGTATCAGGGTGAGTTAGCTCGTGTATGCACACGAAAGTGTCGGACTAGGGGTGCTTCACACCCTTTCAATGCGAGATGGCATCCGTCTTTTTTTGACATCCGTGATCTATGATCACTCGTCTTCTCCCAGAATAATAGAGCGTCTTCTCGTATCGCTTAGTGTGTATTGAGTGTGTTTCCTGTTGTTTTTGTTATTATAATTCTCCGACCAGTGCTTTCTTTCTACCGACTTACGATTTTGCTTAACTTGTACGGACATGCACGGATAAGTTTAGTATAAGTTTCATTGTCAGCTTGTTGCATAGCCTCACTTTTACTAAATCTCTTATAACTCTGCTCTCAGATTGCCAAAATCCGCAGAATTTTCCGAGATGGTTTGCTAATATATAAGCTCTAAATTGACATCTCTTTCACTTTTTTACACCCAGGCCCAAGAATGTATGAAAGTGTATCCGTCTCCTTTGATTATGATGATAGCAACCCTTTGTATGCCCCCACTGCTGGGGCTCGCGTCTCTGCCTGCAACGAAGGAAGTTAGACCCTACTCCATCACGGGGCCAAGTCTGGGTTAGAGTAGTGTAAATCGAATAAATTTATCCAATCAAAACTAGAAATATAACAAAAATGGTGTATTTTTAGGGCCAGCATATCTTTTGGCGCAAGTTTCCGGTATTTAAGAAGCTCATAGCTTAGCAACAAGCAATATGGATTTAATCACTTTTCTCTATTTAAAAAGGGGTAAGGTGATTGCGTGATTGAATTTGATGAATCAAATTACGTCCCTGTATAACTTATTAATCCTGTAGATATTATTTTAATCAATTCAGATTTTTTCTTGCTCTTCATATGTAACATTTTTGTGATAAAAATTATCATCAGCTATATTTTTTGAGTTGTAAACATTTTTTTTTGTAACAGTCCTTTTATTTTGATTTTTTTATAGTTAGAAAAGATCTCTTAATACAGTATTTCTCTTACCATAACGGATTGGGTAGTTGCCTTTTATGATCATTAGCATTTGACGCCCACTGCAAGACATAGGTCTTTCTTATTGTTTTCCAAGACTACAAATCTTGCCATTGCCAAAACAATTTTAAAATTATTACCCTTTATAAAGTTATCAAAAATTTTAAATTTTTTCCTTGTTATTTCGTTCGTAATGGGTTCGTGTGCACAGTCCAGGCCGGCCGAGAACTTGGCCTGGCGCACTATGCGCACTTTGATGCAAGGAATGAAATAGGTTCCTTATAGACTTTTAGTTGTAAAACGATGTTTGCAACTTTCGAAAGCTACACTAGATACCACCTGCTGCTGTTTTTTGTTTTATCAATGACTCCTGTAAGTCACCTCACATATAGTGTTCGACAAAAAAAATCCGTTCCATCCACATCGTAAGCGTGATCGTGAGGAAACCTGAGCGACCGAGGTGTACACATACTTCAGGGCTTGAAATTGCCCACCCGTGGTGGGCACGCGTGCCAACTAAGCCAATACTCTCTCTCTGAGAGAAGGAATATGCCCTGAAATGGGACACATATAGGGTACTTAAAAAAATAATCACGCTCCACAGACCAACGGCATAGCCAAGCATGAAAAACACTACCCTCCATCGCCGGCGCGGCCGGTCAAAAATAAAACAGTTATTAATTTAATCGAAACTCCTCTTCATTAGTTTCAGTCGTGCAGTTCGGTGAGCAAACAAATAAAAATGTTTGATCCCGCCGCCGCTGTTATGCAATTTGAGCAATATTGGAATTGTTACAATCGGGTGAGTGCGGTGCCCGCCTGGACTGCCCAGCGCTGCGCATTTGGATGCCGCCAATTTATTCGTTTATGCTGCTTTGACGCTCCGGGTTTCACGAGCTATAGACGCATAACTGGCACGTTAAGCGAGTTGCCTGAAATAAAACATAACGGCCGAGATATCTCTAGTGCTATCGAAGCGCTGTCAAGCAAGCTTTGGTGACGGATTTGAAGAGTTTTTATTGATTATTAGCTGACCCTGCAACCGTTGTTTTGTCATTATAATTAATAATTACTTCACGACCTATTCTCAGATCTACTAATTATTATTAAAAGTTAAGAAATATCTGTGTAGTTTCCATTTTTATGTACAATAAAGTGTTCTGTATCTATCCATCCATCTACGTATACACAAAAAAAATATAAAAATCTGTGAGGCCCTTTTGGAGAACTGTTACAATACTGTTACAAGATATATTTATATATTTAAATATTATTCATTATTGTATTTTATAGTGTAGATTAGATAAAACTAAGATTGGCCAACAGAACCAAGCAAATAAATTTTTAGTGGACAGGTTACAAAAAAAAAAGTAATCCCTGACTTCATACATTGGGTTTATTAGCTGCCTTCAAGAATGTAACTTATAATTTTAATACCTATTATTAGTCAACCAGTGATTGGGCTTTGCCCAGCTGTAGGACACAAACTTAGAGCCTACGAAAAAATCAGTTCAGAATCTGAAGAAAAGTTACTTACATAAAAATAACATAATACCATTTTTGGATGTACAACAAAATCCTCTCTACTTTGTTTTTTTTGTGAACACGACGAGTCCACTTGAATTAACAAACAGATTCCTGAAACTCCATTACTTATTTACCATTATAACTGGGCAGGCCTAACACGTCGCTAACACAGCACAGGAATATGACGACTTCCCTACACAATATACCTCGCGTGAATTATTAACAGGTGAACCTTAAAACCGGTTTTAGGCTCACACATAACCCTGAAGCAATTAAGCGGAGCCTTTTAGGGCTTAAATAATTCACTGCATGAGAGGGAGATGTCAAAATTCATACAGAGTGCAGGTTTGCGTCGAACATTGTGCTAAACCAGCCTACACTACCGCCTCTTCATTTGAAAACTAAATTTTATTCCTAAAAAAATTAAGTTTATATTGGAAGAGTTCTACTCTTCATTGTACACACTAGAAAACAAAATACCTACAATCAAATGCTTACATATCTAAGTTTTGCCGTATACAATTGGCAGTGAAACCCATTTTAGTGTACAAAACTGTAAAAAAATAATAATGCAGACTATATAATTATGTTCCATTGCAGAACACAAGATTTCTCTAAGAGAGAGAGTATGGACTTAATCTCCACGCTTGCCCACCGCGGTTGTGGACACCTGAAACACTCAGGTAATTATTCGCAGTGCGTACAAAATCCTGAACAATTCCAATAGTCTAACTGTCAAAATCCTTATTCCAAAATAAATTACAGACAATTGGAATCGCTTAGGATTTGGTGTGCTAAATATTGGGGCTGGTTTCGTTACGATGCTAAGCTAATTCTCTTTTCCTTCACTGCTAACGAGTGTTATTCATATTACAAATTCACAAATGTACAAAACGTCACCTTCAGAAAAACTACACGCACCGTCATGTTTTGCGTAGCCACGGAAACAGCACAATTTCAGTCATATAAAACTAACAGCAAGCCAACAAAAAAAGAAACAAACATTGCATTTAGTCAGCATTCAGCAATTTGCGTTGGGACATTCTCGCCTCTAATAAGCCTAGGTAGCACGGGAGCCGCACCGTGGCATCTGTCGAGCCTCTCAAGCGAGTCGAGGGCGCGCGCGTTCGTTAGCGGCGACTCCTACTCAACTCTTGTCTACTCGCTCAGCTCTTTTCATTAGGAAGTAATTCAGAGTGCTGGCCGCTCTTCCGCTTCATTCCTTCGCGTTTGTGCCGGGGAAGGGTTCTCGTGGGCACGCTGATTCAGGTAAGGCTTTTGTGACAAGATTAAAGAGAGCACGGCTTTCTTAGCGCGCGGCCAACGTAGCCTCTTCGCGTTCTAAATTTGGAATTAAGGTTAGCGGGCTGTTGCGTCGCCCGAGCTACATTATGTAAAATATTAAAGCCGAGAGTGTTGGTTTAATTTAAAGGGAGATTGCTTGAGAAAGTTGTCCTCTTAAACGTCTTAATTGACATTAAATCGACTGGTCTATATACAGCAACTTTTGGCCCGTGTGCGAGTTATTAAATTATCTCTTGAAATAAGTCGACATACAGGTCTGGAATAGTGACGTAAATGGAGCAGCTAAATCCTTTCGCAAAGCCAACGCGAACTAGGAGTCGTATAGAAAATTCTAGTCGAGTGTCATTGTGCGGTGATGCAGCGACACGGTGCGCCGGTGTGTTCCGAAATTACTGCACAGCCCGTCACTTCCGCAAAATTACTCGCTCCTCGTGCACCAAACGCGGCGTGGGAGAGCAATTTAGTAATGCACTTTTATCTGCGAAGCGGATAACTTAAACGCGTGACGTTCAGGTGTGAATCGCAGTCGTTTGATTTGGCAAAACGCTCGGGAGGTTTTAGGCGTTCCCATTTTGCCGTTGACGTCTGCGATAAATGCCTAAAATAAACTGGTGAAAACAATATATATTTACTTTGAATTATTGAGTTTATTAAAAGAAATGGAACGAAAGACTACATTTATACGAGTGTATATTGTCACACTATATAAAAAATAATATTGTTAATGTAAATTAACATGCTTTCTTATTACTTCAATTTATTCAAGCTTGATATCATACGATACTCTTAGCGCCATCTAGGAAAAGCACAGTAAACCCTTTTGGACGTGTGTACTAATCTTTATTCGATCACTAATTGTCGTGTAGACAATACTTTAACTTTTTAATTGAACGATGTCAACTGTCATTCACTTCAAAAAATACCTTGTCATTGTCACGCACTCTCACGGCACCGGAGCGGTCTGGTGCTAAATTGTCTTTAAATATCATTCATACTTGAAATTACGTGTTTAAAAGTGGTTGGGTGTTTTCAATCGGGGCAATCCTGGGTGGATTTCCTAAGTTCTCATCATCAACGCATCAACGTCAGTGGTGACTGCATCGTGCTGGCGGCTGTCGAAGGCGACGGCGAGCTGGTTGCTCAGGTGGCTGAGCTGGTGGCCCATCTTCAAGGCACCGGGGGCGGTGCCCTTCACAACGGGACCGAATTTGTCAAACGTTCAGGGGGTTATCACATCATCAACGTCATTTGCGAACAAACATTATTCAAGTAGGTACTTCGCAGAAGGTTACTCTGCGAAGTACTTGAATAATGTTTGTTCACTACTCTTATTTAAATACATGACAGACCTGTTTATTTGAAAATGTTGTAGTCAATCAAAACAATGTTTCTCATGCCCTTGACCTAACATATTGCCACGAGCTACGTGGGCATACATACTAAAAAGCAAACAGTTTAATGAGCCGTGAAAATCTTTTGTTTGTTACCGAACGTAAAGTTCAGCAGTAACACTCACGACTGTATCATTACAAAACGCTAGGGGCGCAAAACATAAACAAAAGCGTCTAGTGCAAAGTTGGGCCGGCCACTAGAGCCCGCCTATTAAATAGGGTCGAATCCGGCCAAATGGCACTAGGGATTCCAAACAGGATTTACTCGACACTCAATGAGAGCCATAAAAATATAATTACATTGTCTCCAATGCGAAGTAACAAACTGAGTTAGAGAACAAACAAAGCGACTTGCATTCTCATCAGCGACTACCGTGACACGTTTAATTAACACCGCCCTGTCTGATTCCGCTGATTACCGACGTAAATGCAAATGACGGAGATAATAACTCAACGTTTTCTGGGTCAGAGCCTACTGCATACAAAAGTGGAGTAAGGTATTTACGCAAAAAGGCGTATCATTCAAATCAATCCAGCTTTATCGCGGGCAGAGATCTCGCGCGTGTGTGCGGTACTTATGTAGGTACATGCGCCGGTATCGGCCGGCGCGATCGTGGGGCGCGATATTTGTACCATTCGTCTTTGTCGTACCGTTTCCTAATTTGAATAATCGTCGGCGACTAAGGTGAGAATGCGGAGTGATTTGCCGCAGTGTGGAGCTTCAGCCCTATTGACGGCGTAACGAATTGCCGCCTTTCTCCAGTTGGGTCTGGAAAAGGAAAAGGACATGACGGCGAGTGATATTCTGCATTACACGCAAAACAAATTATTAAAACAAATGGCGAGCGTTATATGAAAGAAATTCGTAGACGGAAAATACTCCTCGTCCCTGGCTGCTGGGAAATCCGATTTAATTTATTTTTATCGCAGAGCTTTATAATTTCATTTTCGCACTTTCCATTTCAAGCGAGCGCCGACGCCGCGGACCGCCGCCTCTATCCGAATGAGATCTCCACAAAATCAGGTACAAAAGAACGATAATGAACGTTCACTGCTCGCTACCTAATCTAAATTATTATAAGAGTCGAAATTCTTACTCGGCAGCGAAAGAAATCAACTTTATCTCGCGCAGCCGGAGACGTTTAATAAAATTAAAATGGTGAAATAGGGTCCATCCCGATGTTTACTGTGACTCTGTTACGGTATTTCGATTCTAATTTTCTTTTGCCACTTTGTGAAAAAAAATACTCTGAGGCAAACTTAATCTTAAGTTTATTTTACTTTAAATGAAAAAGAAACTCTTCTTAGAATTGTTTTCTTAAATGGAAAATTTTATTTGAAGCTCTCTTACTACATCAGGATTTGAGAAGAAGTACGATTTCAGTGGTATTTAACAAACAAAAATAACTTTTATGTTTACTTTGTATTGTTTTCCTTAGATACTACCTACAGTCCATTTATCCTAACTTGTCCAATTTAGAAAATAAGAATCTGACCTCAAAATTAACATTTGATGCCAAAAATATATATTTTCTCGCAAGTTCATGAACATTGTTTATAAAAGTGCTAGTTTTGTATCTGAAACGGTGTCCCAGGTTACATCATTTATGAGAATGTGTTCGTTATAGACTAAAAATGCGTACTTTACATTAGAATCTTTTATAGAAATGGATAAATAGACACAGTACAGTAGACGACAGTTACTGGCACAGCGACAAAAAACTGAAATAAAAATTAACCATTTGTACTGTATTTTTCATATAATTTCTGTTTCTGTAATTTCTGTGTACAATAAAGAATATTCTATATATCTATCTATCTAACCAATAGGGTTAAGCAGACTACTAAGCAGGCGGGACAAGCCTAGGTACTTCGTAATTTTGAATTTAGGTTCCGTCTGCTTAGTAGTAAATGCTCAGCACTCGGGTCGTTAGTTACTATTTATATCCGTTTTTTTTAAGATTAATTTGTTGGTTTCATGTGGATTTTATATAGCCTCTACGAGTATAACCTTGGAACGTTGTATATCTTTAATAATAATAATAAACACTGGAACGAATTCAGGTGTTGTTTTATTTGTAGTAATTTTATAATAAAACAGAAAAACTGGATAAAACGGATAAGTAGGTAAAATAGTCTGATCTGGTCGAAGGGTATAGTTGTAATGATGAAAAATGAGGGAAATCGATAAATACCTATGTGACGTAATTTAAATATTTGAAAATGATAGATAGAAAAAGAAATGAAAATTGTGTAAAGAGGTTTGCACCGTTACAACCTCTAAATACTAATCGATTAAGATCACAATTATTTGACAAAATTTTACGGTTGTAAATTTTTCATGCACAACCCATACCGTCGAGTCAAACACATTAACCCTTCCTTTGGGCTTCACCACAACCTATCCGCTTTTGCAAGTATAGCTTCCTTCTCCCTTTTCTTCTTTTTCCTTCTCCTTTTATTTAAGATATACTCAATCCGACCAAAACATAAAGATAAAAAACTGACTAATTTCTCGTCTCGACCAACTATACTCTATCAAGTTGAGTGTAGGTTGTAAATTAACAGACCAATTTCGAGGTACAAAAGTAAACGACAATAGCTTATAGAAGATTGAGATCCTCATTGTTATAATATCACTATTATTACCATATTATTATCACTATTTTAACATTATTATTGTATTTAGTAATAAGGCCACCAACTGTACATTTTATTTATATAATTTCTGTTACTGTAATTTCTGTGTACAACATATAATATTCCATCTATCTATATAACATCCGAGACGAAGGAGCTGGACCGTTTTTTGACATTTACACATGTTAAATGGAACTGTTTTGTAAGGATTTTTTTTTTGTAATATAGTGCAATGAGTTTTTTTGGGAAGAGAAACATAATAATTTGTCGTTATAAAATTAAAAGGAGAAAGTTATGTTTCGCGCAATGTATTTGGCCTGGTGCATTCTGTTCTCCTGTGCACTATACGCTACATAATTAGTAATTAGATGTTTTAGTTCAATCTAATTTCTCCCAATTATCAACAACATATTTGCACCAATTTATTATTTGAATTCATTCCAAGGACTGAAAAAATCATCCCACCCACTAACATGTTCACACCCGTACTTTCACACTTATTCACGAGCTCAGGCATATTCTGAACCGGGCAACTGAGACAATGCACGGAAGGGCGCGGGCGAAGTTTGCCGACGACCGAAAATATACCGGAAAGAAGGTAGGAGAGCGCCACCAGAGCCACCGCGCCACGGCGGCGCCAGCCATCGATTGCTGCCGCCCCTTCGCACTAACTCTATTTTTCGACTTCCTTTTCCCTGTCGGCCGTACGACTGACTTACATTAACTTCATAACTTGTTAAACACAACTTTAAGAAATATGAGATAACGGCGGCCGTAAGTAAGAGCCGCGGAGAGATTTGGAAAGAGCGTTTCGGCCGCTTTATAGATACGTTACATCACATCCTACCAAGTTAATAAGGTTTGCCGTGGCCTCTCACTCCCCGCCGCCGACTTGTTCCTATCATATTTCAGCCTACACAAAGAGGGTCGCTTGAGTATTTTATAAGTAATAAGAGCAAAGTTGTCGGGATAAGGAACGATGAGTCCCTCTTAAAGAGAGTTGGAATTATCTAGCGAGGGTATCCAGTCTACCGAATAAAGTGGCCTCTCTGAAATAACAGTTTGGGTAATCAGGAATTGTCACACCGAGCTGAGCCGTAATTAGGCAAATGCACCATGTAACGTGAAGCGCCTTGGCCCCGGCTTCTGGCAGACAGCCTCTCTCCGTATTGTGCCCTCTAACGATTGTGTAAGCGTACTTTTAGAGCGCAATTAAAATTTAAGCGTGTCTATAATAAACCTAACTGCAAATCACCTAAGCGGGGCGCAGCGGCTTACGATTGTGCTCCTTATTAATTTCATGTTAAAAAGGAGTAAAATATTGTGACTAATAAAACGCACTTCGTACCTAAGTAATCGTTACCGTTATCGTTACCAACCCTTGTATGTGCCCACAGCTGGGGCACGGGTCTCTTCCTGCATCGCAGGAAGGTTAGGCCATACTCCACCACGGGGGTCAAGGCCGGGTTGGTGGAGGATTGTAAGACAGTGGCGGGTCTTACTGTCAGAAGTTATGAAGCCGCCCATAAGGCTGACATGGCTTAACGAATGCCATTATATGACAGCCGGCACCAACGGCTTAACGTGCCTTGCGAAGCACGGAAGCGCTCGGAAAAATGTCACTAGCGGTAGTCACGGGACGCTCACCCATCCCATACCTGATCGCGCCTGTTGTTGCTTAATCAAGTGATTGTTTCCAATCACTCGGTTCGCCTAGGCCACGAGCGCCTTTCACGAGCGTACTTAGGTAACGCGGAGTAATCCGCACACTCGAGTGTTTTGTGAGATCTGTAATTCCGGGCGAGGGGTGCGGGAGGGGCAACTTCTGAGTGCAGTCGGAGTTCATAAAGCACCTTATTCGAAATAACAACGCGAAACACCGCGGATGTCTAACTTAAATAAGATTTAATATTCCTATCCGACTGTAAGTTTGCCGAAAGAGCGTGTGTAATCAAAATCTGCAGTAGGAAAGTTTCCCTGGAAATCTCCGTACAGCAATGGCGGGCTGGGCTGTCGCTTTAAAAAAGTGAAATGAAGTTGTCGCTTGAAACTAATTCCATTTCTAACTTTGCGTTAGAATAGTTCCTCTTTTATGTTTCGCAGTTTTTTCGTTCCAACTTGCTTCCAGAAAAAAAATCAATTCCGCTAACTTACGGAAAAGGCAACTTCTGAGGTGTTTACATTGAAAGGACCGTCGCAGTCTGAACTCGACTTAAAATTTCACCCCTCCCCGCCTCAGAGCTCTACGGCACAAATTCCTTTTTAAAATTAACCAACTTTTTAAAAAAATATTTGCAAATAAGTATTTCCAACGCCAAATAGGGTACCCCCGCGAAATCTTTTCGAAAGTTACGTGAAAAGGAGCAAAAATCTCAAGTTTAAAAAGTTTGTCTTGAAATAAAAAAGTTCACCGTCGAACCTAGACCCGTTTTTACCAACTTCACCTGGCAATGTATTACTTGTTCCCGCTTCATAATCACATCACGTCGCTTAACTAATTCAGCGGCGTTCAATATTATATGATACACAAGTCTCTCTCGGCCGAGTCGATCGTGCAATAACGAGCGCAAATCCCTTGAAAATAAGAGCATAACTATTAAACGTGACTAAGTAGGTTTGTGACAGAGCGAGTGGAGTGGCCCTTGTCCATCAAGAACGCAATTAGTACGCTTTTTGCTGCAGTCGGATGCTTTGAGTAATGATTGGATGTTTGGCGAGTTGCGGTTGTTTACGCTCCCAGTAAACGCTGATTTATCGCCGCCCTCCCTTCAGTGAAACGAAGACGTTTTCTAACCCAACTCAAAACTTCATTTCATGCGCAGTGTTACGATTTAATTGCAACTTAGCTGATGTTGTAAAGCCCACGGGGCCTAGTCGAACCGAGTGATTGGAATCAATCACTCGAGTTAAGCAACAACAGGCGCGGTCAGGTGCAGGATGGATGACCATCCCGTGACTATCTCTAGTGGCATTTTTTACGAGCGCTTCCGTGCATCGAAAGGCACGGTAACCCGTTGGTGCCGGCCGTCATGTTATGGCAGTTGTTAAGCCTGTCAGAGGCCTTATGGGCCCCTTGGCTTGATAACTTCTGATAGTAAGGCCCGCCGAACTTAGCTCCCGTGGTGCAGTATGGCCTAATCTTCCTGCGATGCAGGAAGTGACCCGTGCCCCAGAAGTGGGGACATACAAGAGTTGATATCGATATTGTGCCAATTCAACAATATGCTGTAGCGAAATGACTGGGAAATGAGTTACCTCCGTGTTTTGCAGAGAAAAGAACATGGCATTGGCACAGGTTGCGTGGCACCTCATGCTTATCAGGATCTTTCACAGTTGGCGCACGACGGAGTGGGTGGCCTGTATATGTATAGACACGTGGCAACATTACTTAGTGACGCAGCAAACTGCCTCCGCAGAGTTCATTTTATTTTGCGGATAAGAACGCTCGTATGTCCCCGGGATTCACTGAAGCTTTGTCGGGGGAGAAAAGAATGGGTCGTGATGAGAAATGTGCTGGAATAATTTATCTTTGGGTTAGTTTAGGGAATGAAGCTTGTCTCTGACAGAACCTCACGCGGGTGACGGCTTATTCCTAATTCAGGCGAGGCGTTTTCGAAAGAGAGATAAAGAAATGCGTATGAATTGTTGAAAGCGCATGATGACTGGCATGTACCAAGTGCCAACGTGGCTGTAGCGTAATGCCGAATGAGAAAGATTGCAACGCTAACAACACTTTTTTCACGTAAGTCGTTATAAAAATCCAGACAACAGAGCACGTGCCGGTTATGGTTGAAGATGTTGAAGGCGAAGCACACGTGGAGATTTATTGGGCGCCGTAAACGTATATAAGAGAAAGTTGGCCCGCTCGCCGCGTCTTCCCCACTTACGTGGTGATAGACTACATTGTTATACATTTGACAGGACATTTTTTTATTTTAAACATAGTGATGATCATGTCAAATTCTTGCCGGAGTGTTCAGAGGTGGCAAATGACTGAAAATCTAGGTCTATATTATGGAAGCTAGATGATAAAAAACATACTAAAATATTTCGGTTTAAGATGCCGCCAAGTGTCTACATTCGAACTTTTTTTAAGCTTCAGTCAGTGATAAAGATAAAATTAAAGAGTACCAATCAACTAGTTTATTACTTATTTACTGACACTTTTGATAAATATTTGATATTATTCAAAGACAAATAAAGTTAAATTATAGTATACTTTTTTTATTTTAAGCAAGTAAATATTTAGTCCTCTGTTTAGTGAGGCCTTATAAAAACTAAAAAAAAAAATATGGTCTTAGGAGGATATTAAAATACTTTTCATAATAAAACAGCTAATATTCGATTTATTCGGATATTCGAATAATGTGTTATTAATATTTGTAATAGACGAATAAACCCTAGTCACTGGCCAGTAGCAACTATATAATTTAAAGTCAAACGTATCTATACGTACACTTTTCTACCATAAACCTAGAAACACGTTAAGTTTTTACTCCAATATTATATGTAATGTTTTCAGCGCCAGCTAGGCGCCCGTTGCAATATCTTGCGTTCAACAACTACTTCCATCAATTTGCTCTATCGAAGAAAGGAAAAACTTAAATTGGAGCGATTAAAGCGCAGGCTCTCGGTTGATTGATTTCTTACAGTCCGCCGCTCACCGTCCATTGTGCCCCCAGATTTATTTCTGTTTTGCCATTTTTATTGCGTACTCAGAACTTATAACAAAATAGTTACGGCTGTAAAAAGGTTTTATTGGTTAACCTTCGGCGGGCTCTGTCATAAAATAGATTCGTGGAGATGTACGCGCTGCTGTGGATTTTGTATCAGGATCGCATGAATTAGTGATGGCCGCGCAAAACAATACCGAAGTTGCCGTATGGAGTCATTTGTTTTAGATCCGGCTGTAGGCCGCGGCAACAAATTCACCCGACGGCGAGATATAAAACGGGTGAAATAGCACGAATTTATCGGCGTTTTGTGCAAATCTTGGAATAATAAAATATTTGCTATTGAATATTGTATGGAAAGATTTTTATGAGTCTCACTCATTTCGTTCCATTTTAGTGCCATTTTATGCAGGAGCCCCATATAAAACAACATGCATAAATTCTTAGATTGATACTTTCTTACGTGCGTGCCGCTTCCGGTATTTCTGAGTGATTGTTACAGAAAAAATTGTCCTTACCTGGAACAGAGAGAAATTTATAAGTTAGTACAGTGCTGGCTGAAAATCAGTGCTGAGGGTTTACACCCTCAGTACGTTGCAATACATATTTTTCTTTCTTTCCAAAAATATCTCAACCAAGATCGTTCTTATCGACTTTATAAGCTGAAAAAACAAAGAGATGTTTAATGAAATACTTGTCTTCAAATGCTTCTATTAAAAACCTATTTAGAGGCTAAAACTCCACCTATGCCGGGACTCGAACCCGCGACCTCTGGCTTACTGTGTTTTTTAAAATTGTCTTTAGCACGCGTTAGTGCATTAACAAAGAATAAGTAAGTAATTAGTAAGTAAGTAATTTATTGACAAAAACATACAATGTAACTTTCAATATGTATATAGGTACAGAATATAATCATGCTTCTATTAGATATAAAGAGAGCTGGAAATATGCTTTTGGTAGACACTCGTGGAAAGCTGCACCTTTCTGACGTTTCCGTGGTTACCTTAAAGAAAATTTCGTGCTAATATCACATTTATTTTGATCATCGTACAGGGTGTGTGTCATTAATCTGGAGTATAATCTAATAAAACCTTAAATTAAATCGAATTGAAATTCATGCTCCCACATATTTTATTACATTCCTCCCAGGAGCGAAGTTTCATCAAAATTAACAACTTCACCTTATGGATTAGTCAAAAGTTATGGTGTCGTTCTTTATTTGAATATGCAAATAATTTTTCAGCGTGCGGCGCCGCGCTCTGTCGAATTTGCCCAGAGTTGTTTAGCATAAACAAATCTGCGGCGCCTGGCTCTAGTTCCTATATCCGCCAGTATTCAACAACATAGCCAAATCAATGACATAATAAATATGAACTTTATTCTTCGCGCTGTAAGGCAGTGTTTTGGATACAAGTATAAATTGCGGGATTGAGATTGAATTAGTTTTAATTTCGATATTCATATTTGGAAATCCTGATAAGCGAACCCGTGTAAACAAGAAAAGCTCTAGATTTTATTTTATTTAGAATTAACGATTAATTCATTCCCATAACCACACACTCGCATGTCGTATACGACCAGATAAAATCAGGCTCCGATTACGAGTAACCGCCACAGTTTTCGTCGCGTTTCTATAACAAAGCAATAATAACATTTCGAGTCGTCCTAAAGTTATGTACTCTATTATCTCCGCGGAGCTTTATCGGTAATTGAACAGAAACTATTTCGTTTGTAAACCGGATTATTGCGGAATTCCTCGCGTTTGACCCTTCTTGTGATGGTATTAGTGTTATTTAATACAAAATACAAGTCGGACGGGCCTTATTTACGCCTTGTGGTGACCGCTAAATCTACTTAAGTATGTTGTTTGAAATAGTCATTTATTTAGGATGCCATTAATCTGTTTTAAGCTGCGAGAACTGCGTGGACGTACCAAAAGTGACTCGCGGTGACAGTCGCTGCAGGAAAGCGCCCAGACAGGCCTGATGGCTGCATTAAATATTAATAGCTTGTGGGACCCAACTTAGTTGCCAGCCCACTCTTTGTTAAGGATGCTCATTAACTGACAATGGCCGTCAAGATATTTTCTGAGAGTTACAGCGAGTCTATTAAAGTTAGAGGTAACGTCGTCGCCGACAAGAGTAAATAATAGCTTAGGAATTTTAAAAGACCGCTTTAAAGAGTGCGCGCGGAAGTTTTGAGCCAAGACTTCATCAAGTTAAAAAACTTTCGAGTGATTTTTAAATTGTTAAGCATGAAACGTTGTTCATACGCTAAGTTTTTCGGGATGCGGAATTAATATCATGAGGCGGCAAGAAGTTGTAAAGTGGATCGGTGTAATTTATCCGAGAGATTTATAGGTAGCGGCGTGGTGTGTAGCCAACGCATTGCGGCTACGATTGGGCGTGCTACGCTCGTAGCTACCGTGCTACGGGATCTTGCTACAACGCGGCGTAGCTCTGTCTTAAGTTTTGATTTAACGTATTACTTAGAGATTCTACACGTTTCGGCTTGAAAACGCGGAGCGGAGCAGTCTGTTAGGGATTTGTGAAATTATTCCCTATCCACACACAACAATTTAACATCTACCAGTTTATTTTTATTCATATATGTTTATTTATTGTGATTCTATAGTAATGTGTAATGTACGTATAAGGAAACGTACGTATTTGAAGCAATCTAGCTTAAATAATTTGTATGGTCTAAGATGTGTTGCAAACAGGTAAACCATAGCCCGATACAAGATCGTCGAAATATTACATATAAATCTTGCTCTTTTTTATTTTTTAACATAACAATACTAGTGAAGTAAGTAAATACATAGGTTAGTACAGTCTGTTAGCTTTTAGAATATATCTCGGTCTCTAGAGAAGGTTTTGGTTTTCCCCGAAAATACAAGCGTGTAACATAACATAACATAACATTTACATACTGGCACATACATTGCTTCTGGCCCCAGACTAGGATACCCTGTGTCGTGGGAACCAGAAACAGCGACATCACAAACATGTAAACATCCAAGACCTGAGGGGTTTTTTTTTTTGTTTCCAGCCGGGATTCGAACCCGGAACCTCTTGCATGGTACGCAGACGCGCTACCGCTACGCCACAGAGGTCGTGTAATACTACTTCCTGCTCTGTATAAAACTTTTCTTCACTATTTTGTCATTCGATTTCGAAATTGTGTCATATTAGTTCCGATATTTCTAATACACGAATATATCCGATTCTATCCAATAGTAGCCGAGGTATATTCTAAAAGCTAACAGACTTTACTCTCTCTTTTTCTTACGCTCTCTGCCACATATTGGCGTATATAAGCTGCATTAATATATTTAGTATGTCGTAAAAATAAACGCACCTAGATATTCCAATAAAGCGTATAAAATATTCTAGCTTCCAATAGAAACTGTATTTTCTGAAAATACGATAGTGAGTTTAATACCTCGCTATAGGAGTCTGAGTAGGGATAAAATAAAAAGGCTTTAAAAACCTATATAGAGGCTAAAAATTTCACCCATGCCGGGATTCGAACCCGCAACCTCTGGCTATCCGTACCAGCGCTCTACCAATTGAGCCAATGGGCGACTCACGGCATCAGTGAAATTTCGAACCTCTTTACAATATTCTCTGTTGTAAAGAGGTTCGAAATTTCACTGATGCCGTGAGTCGCCCATTGGCTCAATTGGTAGAGCGCTGGTACGGATAGCCAGAGGTTGCGGGTTCGAATCCCGGCATGGGTGAAATTTTTAGCCTCTATATAGGTTTTTAAATTTGTTCCTTAGCACGGGTTAGTGCATTAAAAATAAAAATAGTGTAATAAAAAGGCTTATTCGACAAAAGCGTAATTCTTGCTCGGATTCACATACGCCTGATACCGGCGTCCGCTACATTGCGCATCTGCTGAGATAACTAGGTACCACTATAATGTAGTATACAGAAGGTCAACTAAAAAAAATCTAAAATATAATTCAGTAAGCTCATTTAAAAACAGACTACATACATAAAATATACAAATCTGCTTGTATATTAATAACTAAAAATAATAATTATTATATTAATATTTATTATTATACTTTATTGCACACGAAACATTAAATAAGACATTACATAAGAAATAACCTGTACAAAGGCGAGCTTATCTCTGTAAGAGATTTCTTCTAGGAAAACTTGTAGAGTCGGAATAGCAGTAAAAAACGGGTCTATATACGTGTACAACATAAACTACATAGACTGCAAAAACCCTTAACAGTAACGTAAGCAGAATAATTATTATTATAAAACAAAATATTTACCTAATTAGCTATTGCTACCTTAGGAGCCCCAACTATGTACTGGTAACAACATAGGATTGCGCGTGGTGCAATAGGTGGTGATTTTAAAATCGGAAGCAATATTTGGATGAAAACATCTTTTCATTTTTAAAAACAGTATTACAGTAATGTTATAAAATATTCGTAAATATGTCTGTAGTTGACAATTTTGTTTGCTTCTATCCATCGGCCATTTTAAATTATAAAATAGTGCGATATTAGTATTTATGAGATTCCTTATTGTTAAATTTAAAAATGTACTATCATCTGTGATCATCAGTTTAATACAAATGGAGCGTTGGGCCAGAATTTTTATAGTTATTTTATGACTTTAGGTCGTATTCCAATAGTCAATACAAACTAAGTAAGTATAAGTAAATGAATGTACTTACACATGACCTCTTGCTTAGAGTATGCGAGTAAATCATAACAATTTCAAAAACCTATTTAGAGGCTAAAGATTCCACCCATGCCAGGATACGAACCCGCGACCTCTGGCTATCCGTGCCAGAGGTCGTGGGTTCGAATCCCGGCATGTGTAGAATTTTTTGCCTCTAAATAAGTTTTTAAAATTGTCCTTAGCACGGGTTAGTGCATTAAAATCATATCAAGTTGATCTTCTGAATATTAATACTTTTGGCTAACGCCTCTTAGGAAGAACGAAATAGGGTAATGAAATGACTATCACCTGCGCGCTAGGCAATCCTTCCCACGTTACGAATGTAAAGCAATAATAATTTGTTTATGTGACACATGAAGCTATGATGCATAATGAGCGTAATTAATTAACAAGAGCAATGGCTAGTAAATCTATTAAAACCACAAAACAGTTTGAATCAAACATTGTTGGTATAATTTGTTTATAATTTACAATTCAACAGGTTAAAAAGTAAACTATTATAATTTCTTATGTGTAACGCTTATTAATGTAAATTTATATTTTTTGAATGATTTATTTATTTAATGTTATTATTTATTTTGAAATTAATTTAATTTTATCTTAATATTGTTTACCTGAAATGTTTTTTTTTTATAATTGTATTGACATTTTATAATTGACAATTTTAATGACAAAGTATTTACTGTTAGCTTTCTAATTGTGACATACTTACTAATTTACAATAAGACTAATGCTGATCGTTTTGGGGTTTGCCTGTTATGACAAACCCCAAAACGATCAGTTATGTTATGAAAATAAATAAATAAAAATAAATAAATAAATTTTTTATCAAACGGATCAAATCCATCAAGTTATAATATAAGATAAGAATATTCTAATGTAATCCTATCTAATCCATCTATATTTTATACTCACATTTTTTACACGGTGGAGGGCAGTGCACAATTATTCCTTGGTAGGGTTTGAGGCCTTTGCCCAACAGTGCACAGTGGGTTCTGTTTATGGCTAATTAAAGTCTGTCTAATCTATCTATCGCTTGCAGCGCTCGTGGCCTAGTCCAACCGAGTGATTGGAATCAATCATTCGAGTTAAGTAACCACAGGCGCGGTCAGGTGCAGGATGGGTGACCGTCCTCTGAATACCGCTAGTGGCATTTTTCCGAGCGCTTCCGTGCTTCGCAAGGCACGTTAAGCCGTTGGTTCCGGCTGTCATGTAATGGCGGCTTGACAACTTCTGACAGTAAGACCCGCCACTGTCTTCCAATCCTCCACCAACCCGGACTTGGCCCCCGTGGTAGAGTATGGCCTAACCTTCCTGCGATGCAGGAAGAGACCCGTGCCCCAGCAGTGGGGACACACAAGGATTGCTATGGAGGTAAAAATATTCAAACGATTACTACAAACCCATTAAAACATTAGCATACACCCTCTTGTTCTTACCGTCGATTAAGAGAGACCACCTGACTAACAAGCCGAGAGTTCCCACGTGTTTTAGTATCGAATTCACTAAACCTGAATTTGAAACATTAATTCGCTTTCAACACGTTACGAAATCTTACTTTAATCTTTTCGCTTAGGCAGGGCGAAGAGGATCACTCTCGCCATGTGAAATTTATCTTGGTAGCGAGCTGAATGTAAGCATCTAAAAACAATATTACGAGTATTAAACCACGTTTAAGACGATCTCACAAAGTCTCTCTCGAATAGAGTGATCTATACTATTTTTATTTTAATGCACTAACCCGTACTAAGGAAAATTTTAAAAACCTATTTACAGGCTAAAAATTCCACCGTGTGATCTATTTTTGTTACATGGAACCAGCTTATATTATCTACTGGAAATTTTAAAACAATGCATATTTTCATTATGCTGTACTGTGAATGAAGCGCTCGTGGCCTAGTCGAACCGAGGTATTGGTATCAATCAATCGAGTTAAGAACAACAGGCGCGGTCAGGTACAGGGGATAACCGTCCCGTGACTACCGCTAGTGGCATCCGAGCGCTTCCGTGCTTCCCAAGGCACGTTAAGACGTTGGTGCCGATTGTCATGTAATGGTAGTCGTTAAGCCCTATCAGAGGCCTTATGAGCGGCTTTATAACTTCTGACAGTAAGGCTCGCCACTGTCTTACAATTATTCACCAACCCGGACTTGGCCCCCGTGATGAAGTGTGGACTAGCTTTGCTGCGATGTACGAAGAGACCCGTGCCCCAGCAGTGGGGACATACAAGGGTTGATATCGTACTGTGATCGCCGGTATACAGGATACGAGGAGCATTTTAATGGCAAAAATAAGTCATTCGGACCTTGCGTCCTAAGAAAACCCGTGGTTACACAAAGGGCCGGTTTCTGAATAGAGAATTTCACTAAGTGAATACTTAGTTAACTGTCTTCTTAGCGAAATTGTCGATAATTTACAAAAAATATATATCACTGAAGATTTAAAAACCTATTTAGAGGCTAAAAATTTCACCCATGCCTTAGCACGGGTTAGTGCATTAAAAATAAAAATCGTGTAATCATGTTGGTACAGTGATATCGTTCCGATGTTAAACCTAACTGCAAAGTAGGTAGTCGGGGCTGTAAGTAATGCAATTTGCTTAAGTCAGATGTCGCTGCCTGTACGTAATACAGTGAATATTGTAAAGAGGTTCGAAATTTCACTGATGCCGTGAGTCGCCCATTGGCTCAATTGGTAGAGCGCTGGTACGGATAGCCAGAGGTTGCGGGTTCGAATCCCGGCATGGGTGAAATTTTTAGCCTCTAAATAGGTTTTTAAATTTGTTCCTTAGCACGGGTTAGTGCATTAAAAATAAAAATCGTGTAATCATGTTGGTACAGTGATATCGTTCCGATGTTAAACCTAACTGCAAAGTAGGTAGTCGGGGCTGTAAGTAATGCAATTTGCTTAAGTCAGATGTCGCTGCCTGTACGTAATACAGTGAATATTGTAAAGAGGTTCGAAATTTCACTGATGCCGTGAGTCGCCCATTGGCTCAATTGGTAGAGCGCTGGTACGGATAGCCAGAGGTTGCGGGTTCGAATCCCGGCATGGGTGAAATTTTTAGCCTCTAAATAGGTTTTTAAATTTGTTCCTTAGCACGGGTTAGTGCATTAAAAATAAAAATCGTGTAATCACTGAAGATGTATTAACCTGCTGCACCCAAACATGTCTTTGACCTATTAAAAACATAAATTTTCATAAAAAAATTGTATGTGTAACTTTGGCCTATTAATAATTCTATATGCATATAGCTAACACGAGTCATAATTACCATAACCCACGATCAAGAGGGAATGTTAAATCATATTATGATAATTATTATTGTCAATAAATAATTTACATAATTTGAACAGAAAATTTGCTGTGTGGTGTCGGCCTAGAGAATAGCACCAACCCAATTCTTTCCGCGGGTGTCGTAAAAGGCGACTAAGGGACACAAACCGGGGGATGGGCAGCAGCGCCCCCCGCAGTACAATTCCACCGAACTGCGATCCCCAACCCGCATGCCCTGCGTGCGGGTTGGGGATCGCGTAACGTAGAGCTCTTTAGGGGAGGGCTATGTCCAGCAGTGGACTAGTATAGCCTGACCACGACCACGACGTACAGAAAAGAAACGTCGCAACTTCCGTCCCACTTACCACGAGAAGGTTGTCGCAATCAAGCTTCGTCGATATTAAAATACGATTAAATTCAAGGATCCGCGACACGCTTTCTCGCTGAGATTACAGTGTAACTTTAAACGTAACTCACGGTATGATTAGGGCGTCCCCACCCCACCGACGCACATTTACATTCGGCCTCCAGAGTTTACATGCACTTATTTTTAAACTTTTAGAAGATTCTACTATTTCTAAAGGATAACTTTCGTGAGCACTACACATTATTACTACCTGCCAGGTTAGTAAGAAGACAATATAGTCGACCGTTTCAAATGTCAAAAGTCGCAACTTTTCAGTATATTAACTGTCTCGTAACCCGTGTCTTATTCTTATTCGTCCGACAAGTTTTTTCCGGAATCCAAGTTAATAATGTCACTACTATTTTGAAACCGGCTGATCGATATTTATACAGGTTTTATTGGGAGGGACAATCACAGACGATATGTAAAATTCAAGATTATATTCAAGTAAATTGTAAAATACAGCTACTTGTTTTGAATAGCTTATAAGTAGTTAAGAGTTCCGTTTCATGTTTTATTTACACAGTTTAAGGTAAACCTAATTGAGGCTTGTAAGTAAATTTAAACCTCATGTATGTTATAAACTAAAGTGCCTGTTGGATTACTAAATAAATAAAAAAAACAAAACAAAAATATATTTAAAAAAATATTTTTTTGTTTGTATTTTATATTTTTTCATTTCAATTTTTCCATTAGAATTTGTTTTTTTTTTCAATTTTAACTACCTTTCTTCGTCACTAATCTGGGAATAATGCTCTGATGTATATTCTTTCTGCCGATGATAATTTTTTTAGCCTCAACAAACCGTATAAAGCCCATTATCCGCTACTTTAAAACATAGTTTAATTATTTTTTTTACTTCAACAATCAAATGTATTGAAATTTACTTAATTTCAGACTTGTGCCTGTTGGATTACTAAATAAATAAAAAAAACAAAAATATATTTAAAAAAATATTTTTTGTTTGTATTTTATATTTTTTCATTTCAACTTTTCCATTAGAATTTGTTTTTTTTTTTTCAATTTTAACTACCTTTCTTCGTCACTAATCTGGGAATAATGCTCCGATGTATATTCTTTCTGCAATTGATAATTTTTTTAGCCTCAACAAACCGTATAAAGCCCATTGTCCGCTACTTTAAAACATAGTTTAATTATTTGTTTTACTTCAACAATCAAATGAATTGAAATTTACTTAATATCACACTTTTCCCTTTTGAACGTATTTGTATTGAGAACTAATATTATTCACATACTAGGTATGGTGACTTTATGCTCCATTTTATTAAATGTTCACTCAACTGCAAGTGCATCTAAATAAACTCCAGCTGCAGTGGATGTAATGTAACCATGGCTAGGGAGACCCGCCAAAATAAAAGTTGCCGAAACGGACTATGTGCAGTGCAGCCGTGAAGTTATTAAGGATACGGACTGGAAATATATCCATCAAGCTCGGATATTAAGAAGTATGATCGAGGGTTCAGCGAGAGATTTAGATACGGTGATATTATTCCCCACTGTTATTCTAGAAACTCGTGAGCGTAAGCAAAGAGGTAGATTGCAAAGCAATACTAATAGTTGTTATTGAATAAGGTGGCAAAGAGACTCATTTGAATCTTACAGCAGCTGAGCACATTTTTTATTGCGAAAAAAGGATATAAAAGGACTCGTGCTCTTAGAATAAAATGGAATAGAAAATTATTTCTTGCGTAACAAACATGTTTCACAAAGGCGAACGATCCCATCTGTTACAAACTTAACAGTTGAATTATAATGTGTGTGTTTTGATATGTAATGTATGATTATATTAGACCTGTTGTCCACTGCAGGGCTATGTCCAGCAGTGGCCTACATAATATAGCCTGAAGAAAAAGAAGAAGAAGATTTTATTAAAGTTGTGGAAACCTTTAATTCGTTATTCAAGTATTCTGTTTAATTACCAATGTCAAATTGTTGTACTGGTTGGTTTTCCTAGTATAGTAAATAATATAAATTAAATTAAATTAAATTTGTTTTCGTGCTTACGAACTTGACTGCTCAGTTCGGTAGGTATAGAATTTTCATATTTATAAACACAAAAGCCTGCTTCGTGAAAAAATACAGAAATTTCGAGTTATTTTAAAAAAGAAAACCATATCCTTGCAGTTAGATTTATTGAAACTGTCAGGGCGCAACTCCTACTCTATTTTTGTGAACTCTCATTAAAATTAAATTAAATAAAATGAAAAGGTTTTATTCAAAGTAGCGCAGAAACTGCGGCTTAGTGAACGTTGTTTACAATGCAAACTAGGTGTGAATTCAAAAAATGGACAAAAAAACTCCAATCTTAGTCTTTATTAATTTATCTTTAAAATCTAAGCTAAGCTATGCTGTGTGGTGTCGGCCTAGAATGCTATGTGGTGTCGGCCTAGAGAATAGCACCAACCCAAATTCTTTCCGCGGGTGTCGTAAAAGGCGACTAAGGGACACAAACCGGGGGGTGGGCAGCAGCGGCCCCTGCAGTGCAATTCCACCAGACTGCGATCCCCAACCCGCATGCCCAGCGTGGGGATTATGGGCATTACCCCCCCATGATGGTACAACCTTGCCCTATGGCGCTCATTAGGGGAGGGCTATGTCCAGCAGTGGACTAATATAGCCTGAAGAAGAGGAATTTACTAAGCCGTACGGTCTCGGTTTTTCACTGAAAGTCACGCGCAGTCATAAAAATGGAGAAACGTCAGTTTGCCCAGCCTTCAGTTCAGTCAGTCAGTCCGTGGCGTTACAAGCTACAATTACTTAGACAAGCTGTCGGTTTGTAGTTGGATTAACCTTGCATCATTAATAGCTGAAATTGTGTTCACGTGGCTCCCCCCTCCCGCCAAGCTGGGCCCGCCCCCGAGCGCCCGCTCCCACCGACGACTCTTCAATTAGACGAAACTTTTGAATTTAAATACCCATCGATCGCTTTAGGGTTAATTAAGAGTTTCGAGTTAAGACTGTTAACTATAGTCATTTTCTTATTATGCTTAAGGAGTCGGATCGATGTTTCTTTGACATCTGCTGTTTTTAGGGTTCCGCAGTCAATAACATAACATTTACATACAGGCACATACTTTGCTTCTTGTCCCACACTAGGATACCCTGTGTCGTGGGAACCAGAAAAAACGACATCACAAACATGTAAACATCCAAGACCTGGGTTTTTTTTTGTCCCCAGCCGGGACCCGGGACCTACTGCATGGTAGGCAGATGCGCTACCACTGCGCCACAGAGGCCATCGATAAGTAAGACTTATAATTTTATTATGTCCGTTCGTCTGTTTGTTTGTTGTTATTATTAACACTTTTATTGCACGTAAAGAAGTGTACAATATGGCGGTCTTAATGCCTTAGACATTACGTTTGTCTGTCTGTTCGTTGCTTAGTACATGGGCGATTAGTACAGGGAAGTTGAAATTTGGCACGGATCTACATATTAAACTCGCGGATAAAAAGGTAGAATAATTTTTTTTCTCCCGTAGTGTGGTAAACGATCGATAATTCTATGAGTGTAGAAAAACCAATTCTAGATTAACAGATGGGATCCATTCACGAAATAATAAGATTTAAAGCGCAAAGAATTGTGAGTATCCCCCTCCCCTCTATTCGCTAAACAGCGATTTAAAGAAAGTTGAAAAAAATCTGGGCAACAGCATATACAATGAGGATAAAAGGAACGAATCAAAGCAAAGTTGACTTGTTACGAACAACTAACACTAGAATATCTTCATCAATCAAAAACCCTTCTTCTGCGGAACCCTACACTGCACGTGGCCCGACATGGACTTGGCTGGTTTTAAAACATAAAACGGTTCAATGAGTTATTTGCAAAGTAAGCACCTAAGTTAATGGTGTGCAGTAAAGAGTTATCTTTCTAACCCAAGTCGACTTACACTAGCTTAGTTAAATAAATTCATTTAGTATTTTAGCCAAACATCAAGCGCTGAGGTATTTGAACTCCTCGACTTTCAGGTTTCCTCACAATGGTTTCCTTTACGGTTTGCCAATCCGCGGTGGGCACGCTTGGTAACTAAGCCCATACTCTCTGTCTCTCTCTCTCTCTGAGAGGAAGCCTGTGCCCTTCATTGGGACGTTTATAGGCTATAAAAAGTATTTAAGTCAAAGAGTCGATAAGGAGACTATTCAAATTGAACCCAAAACTCAAAGTGCCAACCAATGAAAAAAAATATTTCCAAACTGTTACGCACATTGTCCAGAACATTTGATACTATGGCACCAAAACAGTGAAGCCTATAGTTTAGCTACTGTCAGACATTGAAAATCTTATATTCCCATACATTGGACCAAAAATTATTGTAACGTGTTTATAAAATATACATATTAGAGTTTGTGTAGGGAGTCTTCGTCAACACTTTACCAGATAAAAAAAAGAGAATTTTATAGCGTCTGTTCTGCATTATTAAAAATGTATAGGAAAATCTGACCTTTAACGTCTACTAGTACTTAACGTATTCATTTTAGGATATAGGTTTCTTAGTATGAAATGAACAAATCAATGTGACCCATCGTTTGGAATAGTTTTTTCGCTGTTTATTTTCATGTTTGGGCCCAACTTAGTATGAAGCGTGAATGGTCTGCTTTCACTATTTAATCCCCGGTTCCAGCATAAAATAGCTTGATGGTATGGTCACCTGAATCACATTCACTTGCAAAGTTTCATATCCAAGTTAGAGATGAGTTAACACCTACGAATATCACAAATACTTATTAAAACGGATTTCCTAGATTTGGTACAGATTGGTGACGCAGTGAATTAGTTAGGTGCTTAGAAATGATGCTGATATTAACCCTTTGTGCGTCCCCCTGCTAGGGCACGGTTCTTTTCCTTCAACGCAGAAAGGTTAAGCCATACTTTGCATAGGTATTTAATAAAAAAAATATCCAGAACAAGTACAATTTACAAATAATAATAATAACTCAAGCCTACACCATCTGAAACCATGTCCTAGGCACTACAGCAACCGAGTGGTCCCTTCACCCAGCTAGTGTGAATGATGACGCCACTAGACGCAGTATAAATCATCTCATTAGTATCTAATCATCGTAGATGCAGAGGCCAATGTATCTTTCACAAAATAAATAAATATTCATGGACATACTACACAGATCTCGTTAGCCCTATACTAAGTAGGTACATCTAAATGACTTGTGTTATAGTTGCTAACTGGACGATAGATTTAATACAATAAATACAAAGATAACATCCAAGACCAGAGACAAACTAGAAAAGTTCGTTTCCCTAGTTTGACCCAGCCGGGGATCGAACCCGAGACCTTCGGTTTAACAGTCAGCGTGCTAAACCGCTGCGCCACCGAGGTCGTCAATCACAATCACTTGTCCTGGTCCTAAACAGTGTACCTGCGTAACCCTGTGTTTTAGTAACCAGGCAAAGACATAACAAGCTTGGAAATACACCCAGACTGGGACCATTTGTACTGATTTAATACGGCGGCCTCCAGTGGTAATGGCTAGACCATCGAGCAGAAAAATAAAACGTACTAATAATAAGGTTATAGTTTCACTTAAAAAAATAAGAGCAAAATTCATATTTAATTAAATAGCATTAAAATGTGAAAATTACTTTGCTAAATTCCGGCAAATTTTGTTTTTTGGCGAAATTTAGCACAGTAATTTTTACACGCGAAAACTCACACACAAACACAGACAGACACACACATACACAGACACACATAATTTGCATGCCGCATGTTAGATATTAGTATTAGTATATTTTGCCTCACATGTATCTTCTACTAGATTCAATATTGTTTGATAAACATGACATCACCACCCACTGTTTTCCGCCTTTTGCAAGAAACACGGGCCTACTAACCATAAATACAGGCCACTAGATAGTCTAGTTATGGTAGTAGTCACATAAAATTTCGTAATTGTTATGTTTTTCTTCTAGAATAATATAAGCACAAGAATCTAAGTCTTTGTAACCATTCCATAACATAAATACATTTTTATTTCACACTTTAATATTATGGATTACCGCAAAGTAACGCCTGATTCCATACAATATTTAATTAAATAACAAAAGTGAAACCTGATTGAAGCTAATGTAAAAGCGTGTTAAAAAAATGAACTCCACTATAAAAAGCGGGCTTTTTCATAAGAGTCTCAACCATCAATCAGTAGGATGGCCAACGCCATCTATCAATGTGTCATAGCGCGAGACAAGCAGCGGCAGATGGCAGCACTGGCAAATGAATTTTTGAAACCCATTCGTGTGATCCGTAAAAGTAAGTCAGCAGAAAAGGGTTGGATGCTTTATACGAAATTGCAAAAAGTTTCCGAGAGTTTGCGAAAGAGCCTAAGGAGACAAATGGGTACCCTTAGCTTTTATTCCCAGCCATGGACCTTTAAATAGAAAGCGTAAAATATTATGAGTAAAGATAAAAGAGACGGTCTTATTGACGAAAAATACATCGTTCAATTCAAAAAACATTTTGTTATATGAGGATGAAAGCTTACTTGAGTGAGACAACCGAAATTTGGTAACGTGTGTGTTGTAGTGCAGAATAAAAAATCGGTCACGTGCAAGTTGGACACACGTATGAGGGTTTCGTATAATTTAATGTACAGAATTATTTCTAAAATACGCTACTAGCACTTGAGAGTTCAACAATTTTCTTGTTACATCTGCAATCAGTCCTCGGACTATAATATAATTTGTTATAATAATATATTTGTTATATTATTTTTTTGTCAAGCGTATTCTTCTTTACGAGATTCTCCCCGTATTTAGCTTCTATCAACATGTACAGTGCAGGTTTCATACGCAGCAGAGCGATGGCACATAAAACAATTCTTTTACGTTTCTGCTGTAATTCGGGTCTCCTCTTTTATAATGTTTAGTGCAAGTTGTTCGTGTACTTTTTAATAATTATGTACTATGGTCGCAATGGCAATACTATAGTTGAAGGGGCTTGGTGGCGCAGCGGTTTGGCATGCTAACTGTGAAACCGAAGGCTTCGGGTTCGATCCCGAACCGGGTCAAACTAGGAAACGAACTTTTCTAGTTTGTCTCGGGTCTTGGATGTTAGCTACGTATTTATTGTATTAAATCTATCGTTGAGTTGGCACCTGTAACACAAGTCATTTAGTTGCACTTATTATAAGGCTAACGAGACCTGTGTAATATGTCCATGGATATTTATTTATTTAATAGCTCGCAAGATGGTGTTTCGTAGGCGTTGTGGTGTAATCAGGTGGGACTTACACTGCCCCATAGTTCTAAACCATACTTCCAGGTCAGCTTCAGTGCAACTTTTTAGACTTTATTGTCATATGTTATCTGCAATAGTAGCTGTCATAGATCCTCTTGTCTTTGGTAAGTTTTAAGTGTATAATGTTTAGACTTTAGAGGATGAGTCCCCAAAATAACTTCTGTAGCACGCCAGCTTTACTGTTGTAAAATTTGGAGGTGCCACGATCACCTTTAACTCTAAATATTCTTTCTGATAGATATGTTCTTAAGATAATGAATGAAGCTGTAGGAAAGCCTTTGTTTTATTTTCTATAGTAATGCGTTTGTGAAACACATTTTAGAAGGCTTGGTTTATATCAAGAAATGCTGCTAAGTATTTTTTTCCCTTCGATACTCTTTCGCACACGTTCATATACTGTGAGTTTGTACAGTACCATGTTTCTCTTGAAAGCCAAACTGATCGGCAGGAATGATGTTATGTTTTTCTAACATTGGCTTCATTCTACAAAGTAAAACTTTCTCGAACAGTTTCGACACTGTTGGCTTGGAAAGGTTTTCCAAATTTGTGCGTCATTACAATTTGTGATAGGTACTTTCCACAGAGATGGATAATATTGTATTCTGAGTAAAGCATTAAACAGAAAAGTGATATACACTATGTCTTTGCATTGAAATTCCTTAAATCTTCTTTAGTGATTCCGTCAAACCCTGGTACTTTCTTGTTCTGAAGTAGTCTTTTTCTTATTTTTGTGTCAGCGATTCGACCAGTTTATATTTTTCCTGAAGTAGTCTAATGAGTCGCTGAAGTTCTTGTGGAGATACTGATTTCAAAGGCAAATCAAGTTGTAGGTCCTAGTTTAGATTTGATTCGACAACCTTTTCAAATGTTGTATGTCCATCGTCGTTTCGGGCAAACAATTTCAAGAGTTGATTTCCTAGCAGTCCGATGGTTTTATATTTAGTGGTCTGTTAGAATTACTTTGTACTACTTTACTAAATCTAATACTAGGCCAGATTTATTACTACTTTTGGAATAGTATTTCAAGCACATTTGGTGTGACACTTGTACATATTACTGTGTTTCAAGGATGGAGATCTTATTTCGGTTAATTTGTTGGCTGAAACCACTGCAAACCAATGGATAATACTGTGAAAATGTTGCCTAGCCACCTATTACGGTTTATGAGATCATGAGCTTTATAAGTCCGGCAAACGTAGTAATCGAAAGCTTTGCGTTCAATACATACTATTAGTTGAAACCGAATCGAATTTTTTCATCTTTTTCTTAAGGCTATATTATGTAGTCCTCTGCTGGACATAGCCCTACTCTAATGAGCGCCATAGTGCCCTGTCTTCAGCTTGCCGCATCTAGCATCTGCCGGCAGTTTTTCGCAGATCGTCATCCCATCTGGTCGGAGGGCGTCCTACACTACGTTTGCCGAGTCGCGGTCTCCACTCAAGAACACTTTTACTCCAACGGAATCGGAAAATTTCTTAACAAATAAAAAATCAGCCGTCCTATGAATAAGTAGATTCTGTGATCGAAGCAATTCTACCTATATAGGCTCAACACACTGTTCATTTTCCATAACAACAAAACATTCCCTAACTTGTTTTTGATTAATCGTCTTTTTTACACGACCACTCAATTTCGTCCTCAGTGTTGGTAAATAAACTTGCCTTCAGTTTTTAAGATGATCATTTTTTTTACCTTATCCCTCGCGGTGAGGCCTGGTGATACATTTTCGGGAGCAAAAAATTAAAATTATAAAGGGAACGTTCCTACAATTTAAATCGGGCACGGCCGTCCACGGGACGTGACCGAATCGGACACTTTTATGACGCAAGATCCTCCCCGCTAAATTCGGCGGCTTAAAAAGGGTTGATAGCGACTCGCGCTGCTGTCACCTGAAAAAGCCAGGGACACGCAACGAAACCTTCATCACACGCCGCGGCCGGACTTTCATTGATAATTAATGGGTGGTGCCAGAGTAACGAAAATAGACGACTGCGAGCTCCCGCGCGATAACGATTAATATCACCGCACCAGCAAAAACAAACCTACACTTGGTGTGATAAATCATATCACCTCAAGACGCAAAAATAAATGAAGCCAATGATAAATGACACTGAGCTCGCAGAGTGCCAGCGTCAATTGAGCTGAGTGAATTTGAAAATTAAAGCACCTAGCGCGCCCCATTTCAATCACAGGTGTGCGCAGGCTCTTCAGAGGGCGCGACGTATGACAAAAATACTCCAACACACCCCGCGGCGCTGTTCTAACAAAACTATTTGAGTGAGTCAAAACTCCCGCTGACATTGTCAATTATTCGGGGTGGGAAATTTCCCTCCAACGCGACGCGTTCCAACATTTATGTCTTTATTTTCCTTTACTCTTGGCAATGTCAATATCTGAGCCTCAGAAATGGTTGGAACGTGGATATTGTGACGTCTCTCTGTGCCTTTGTCAGCTATTTCACGATTTCAACTTAATAAAAATAACTGTTATATTTTGTAGCTGATGTTTTCAAAAAGGAAAATCCGGGGAGATTATCTTCCTAAACAGTTACGGAGGCGATTTATCATTGTTACTTGACCAAGCGATTTAACTTCGTAAACTGCAATTTAAGTAGCGGAATCTCGTCCACAATTCATCTCAATCGTGTAATAGCAGAAAACTCTTATTTGATTTCACGATAATGGGCAGGGAAGTGGCCCCAGGTAGCCACTACCTCAGTCTCGGAAATTGCGTTAGCCACATTCGAGGGCCAGGAAATTAGAAACGTTCAAGGATGTAATCGAATGTCTCCACTCTGCCGCTGAAATAAACCTGCCATTTTAATCGAGCTTCAGAGACGTTCTCACGTTAGTAAGGTGTTATTGGGTGTTTATGGAAGCTGTGGTGTCTTGTTAGTGGTTTATCCCTATTAAGGCTTAAAACACTGTCATAATAGAAATCACATACACTTGGACCTTATCACCTTGACATAAAATCCAATTAACATTGATAAAATCAATGAAATAAATATTCTTCCCATGCCCAATCTTCTTGCCCAATTAATAGAAAAAAAATTATATTCTATAAAAGTTACATGCAACTTATACATTCAATCGTTTCCGCCAAACTAAATTATGGTTACTTATGATTTGAAATATCCAGTTTTTCTATTATTTCACTGATAATAAACTAATATATGACAGTAAATTCTTCAATACTAGGAGCAAGTTTAACCTTTGAGATTCATGTTACCTAAAGTAACGACATTATAACTATCTCAGCATCTCTTTGAATGAAGAAGATTGAAAATTTGGAAGTGCAGACTTTTTGCGACTCAAATAACAGCCAGACCAGAAACGGTATCTCGTGAAAAAATACTGTGAATTTAGTATGAGGTACCAGGCGGAAATTAAAAATTGTTATTCATTTAAAGACAATCAATTCAGTGTTGATTTATTGGAATTGCAACGAGCGGGGTGCACGGGAGAGCGACGTGTGCGCGTGTTATTGTACTTTTTTGTCCGAATGAGCAAATATTGCACTGTTCGGCATTAAAACGAGCAGGGATTTAAAAGTCATATATTTTTTAATCGTGGTCGGAAACAATAGAGAAAAGTTTGTTCAAAATTTAAACAAAAACAATGCAACTAAAGGACCTACACAATTTAATAGGCGATGAGTTCCCGTCTCTCAATTGTTTTGTTAAGAATACAAAATAGGTTTCCTAACGCGATACAAGTAGTGTGGCGGGGTGACTCCGCTAATTACGTTAGTGATACACCCCTGGACGGGGGGCTAAGCCGCGTAGCTCCCTCAAAGCAAACGACTCCTCTTTCAGAGTAAACAAACGCTCAACTTTACCAGGAAAAATTCGCAAACCCACTTATTTACGTCTCGGAGGTATATACAATGACAACGCGCAAAAAAATAGCGTTAGGAAATGCCGTGGAAGGAGAAATTGAGTTATAATTTTTCATGTGCGACTAGTTTTTACTCGGGCAATGTCGATGCACTACGCTGACATCAATGACACTTTTATCGTGTTCGACGATATTGTACAGGCGACACTAAAAGCAAAATCCACTGTTATGAGCGGTATGTAGTTCAGAAACTGAAAAATAACCTTAACAATTGATCTCAAAGAAACTTCATCCTATTACAACGAAAAACTTAACCTCTGAAGTGAAATAACAGATAACACAGCAAAAAACTCTGCTTAATAAACTTGTACACATCCCCCATTTTATCTCATAACTATTTCACGAAAAAAACTTGCCATGCCAAACCAATAATATTAAAAGAGCAAAACTGCGAGAGTTTCAAAAATGTCAAGATCTCAAGTTGAGCGTAAACTATCCAGATATTATATTTACGAATGTATTGATCCTGTGGGATCGGATGTTCGGTTTCGTTTCGGTCAGAACTTCGCAAGCCCTCTGCGGCGAGGGAGTTGCACTCGACAATCTTATCAGGGAGAGAGGGAAAGATTTTCCAGTGTCCGGTAGGATCTCACCTCCGTGGATTTCCCTAGACGCGAGTGACCGCGCCCGTCTCGATACAAGTTCCAATTATGCGTGTACGTCCGCTTTACACGATTTGCATTTTAACTCCGCTCCTATTTCACTGCTGCATTGAATATCTTGTTTATTTCGAGCAATCCTTTGTTTCCAAGAGCTCTAGAGATAAGATGAGTCCTCCGTTCATTTTGTTTTGTTTACACAGATACCTGTGACTAAACAAACATCACACACCTCATAGCTGCAAAATGAACACGTTCACAAGAGGAAATCAAACAAAAACTCTCCCTTGAACTAATCAAATAAAACCGTGTTTTGAGATATAACAACTCAATACGAGTATTTTTGCAATCGCAACATCGAGCTAGGCTAGTCGAGCTGGTTCTCTGGTTCTTTATTCAGAACACATTAGAAACTGCACGGCGCAGAGCGGCCGCCGCACAGATAATGCCATTGCAATACCCGGGGGCCGATTGTATTGGCAAATTGGATCAAATGCAGTGGTCCCGTGAAAAAGATAAGACTGTTATATCATGTAGCAGGTCGCGACTATAGGAAATCGCTGCTAAAGCCTCCCCGTAAACGACTATCTACTTTAAATATAAGCCACTCAGAGATTTTTTTAATCTTCACGTTTCCGACGTATGGCTTATTTATCTACTTAAGCGTATAGTATCGGCGGATTATTCTTGTTTCTTTTTAAGTGCAAGTTTTGCCGTTTTATTTCGCTGTACAATTGAACGTTTTAAAATGTTAAAAGCGTATTATTTCCCCGCTTAATGACCGCGTTATTAAAACGTGTCAGACATTCGCACAGCAGTATTTATGGTAGACAATAAAAGCGATAAGATAGGAGTAGCAACAATAACTGGTGCATTGCAACCATTCCCAAACATATCGTGTGTGTTTCGCGTGTTTTTTTGTTTTGTAATAACGGGTACAATATCATAGTGGGCCGCCGACGCCACCGGCAAGCCATTTGTACGAGCGACGGATGAAAAAATATCGTCCATGTAAACGACAATGCAGATTATTACAGCCCGACGGGGAGGCATAAAGAGTAAGAAGAAAAATAATGGACTCGGCTGTGGAATCCACGGGCGTCCTCCGGGTGACTTACTAGCTCTCGAATCCTTATGTTTCTTTTCAAGTAAAGGGTTACTTTTTCTCACATAAATCACATTCTAGTGCCCTAATGGGTATACGTACGAAACACATATTTCACCTAATAACACACACAAATAGGAGGTAGGTACACGGAGTTCATAGAAAGCAGTTAATATTTACAATACGGAGGTAGTTCAGGCTATTCGTGTATTCGTCTAACATTGGATAGTCAGACTCATTTTACTGCAGTTACGGGGTGAATGATTAATCATTTCGCTTCAGAGCCCGCATTGTGAGGCCACTGTCAAGCGTTTACCCTACTTCGTATCAAGCTGTATCTAGCTGCTAGGTATGCAAAGGTTGACGGAATTCCATGTTTACCTTCGAAGCCGTCCGTCCGATTTCATTGAAAAACGCAAGGTAAACCGATTACGCGTTAAATATGCATAACACGCTGTCATCACAAGGCACTCTTTCCTAATGTTGAGTAACTGGACATGCAGATTATACATGTATATGATGAGCCTCAGATACATATATAATTCTAACTGTGGTATGCTTCTAAGTGTTTGCAAAAGGAAATTACATAGGTCGGTAACGTTTGTTTAAATAAAACCGAAAAATAATCTTCAAGGCCGAGAGGTGGAGTGTAGCTTAGTAAAGATTTTCTAATGTTATGTAATTTGCTACGCGCTAAGTTGTCAAAATTAAACGCTACACTCAATGACGTCATCTGCTACGCGGCTACGAGAATGCGCCGGAGCACCGCTACAATTTTTGTGTTTTGCAAATTGTAATTTTTGTTTGATAATGCTCATGTCAAAGTGGGCTTGCTGACACTACGTTGCAATTCTCAACCTAAAACTCACACCTGTATAGAAGAGCGGTAAGCAGAGACTAAGGTTTGGCACTTGTCACGATCCGTACAAAACTGCAATCTCTCTTTATTTTCTTAATTCATTTTAAAACGTATAGTGATGTATACACAAAGTATGATGTAGACACAAATAAGATGTTATGATATGAATATTATTACAGTGTTAGAAAAAAGCTAAAACTGTCGTTAGCATTACAAATTATTCAATACTTGATTTTGACCTGGTCGGGGTCTTTTGACAGAAAAATACTTTAAATAAAGATTTATTTTAAAAATAACTAAAGAGATGGATATAATAGATGAAAAAGTCAATAAGCCATTTATTCCACATCAATATAGGATATTTTTTATTCCTCACCAGCCTGGGTAGTACGATGATTTGCCCCTTTTAACGTCAAAAGTCGCGACTTTCCAGTACATTAATTGTCAAATTTTTACATTTCATTACCACAACATGCGTGACTCGCGCCATCGTACTACAGTCTGCTAACTTTTAGATTTACCTCGGCTACTATCGGATATATTCGTATAATAGAAATATCGGCACTGATGTGACATTAAATAAACTTAATAAGAAAAGTTTGATACAGAGCAGGAAGTAGTATTACACTCGTGTGTTTTGGCGAAAACCGAAGCCTACTCTAGAGCCCGAGGTATATTCTGCCTATGCTGCCAATATAATATAATTTCGAAAAAAGTGATGTAACAAATTTACGGTCTTTTAACGGGTCGAAAATAGGAAAATCTTAATTGGAATGCGATATAAAATACGGCACCGGCGTAGGCTTATCTCCGACGCTGACTCATGATGTCATTATTTCCCTTTTTGCAAAATTTTACCGAGCAAAAGCAGAGACGCCGCGCGAATACTAATTCGGCACGGTCAATATATTGATATTGGAGTACGGCCGTGTAATACGTGAGGAATGCAAATACCTATTCAAAATAAAACAGACGCGGGCAATTTCAGTGTTAAATCTCATAATTCAAATTTCTCCCGTTGTTTACCGGGCACGCTTCGGCGGGTATATAGACTCGCGAGATCTACCCACATCCGTAACGAAAGCCTGCTCCGTTATTTATGGAAAGCCACGTTTTCATTGTTGTTGCCTCGTTTTCATTTTAACATTTAATTTTTTTCTATTTAGGCATTGTATTTTCGTGATCGCGCGAGTTAAGGCAATCATTTGTTTTTCTGTGCGCGCTCCCCCGACGCACTGGGTTCCGGCGGGTTTTGATTTATGCCACCTGTTTGCGGCTCGGTTGGCTGACGTCACGGCTGTGCGCCGCCCAAACACACGTGGGATAGAGAAGGATTCGTGCGTAACGTCTTTGGCGAGGGAACGGGAGGTTGCAGCGTTCATTTGTGTGCATGTTTAGTGATAAGGCCTTCATCTACCCTTTGGTTGAGAGCTCGTATCTGTGTAATTTTTATTTTTATGAACAATTCTGGTGCCGGCGACTTCGTCTGCGTAAGATTAGTATTTCGAGTAGCAAATTATCACATAAATATTTTTTTAAATGTAACGGCCTCGCAATATTGATATGTTACAGTCGCACTAAAATATAGCGGTTTCGGCAGCGCACGCCAGAATAGCTCGCAGATGGCACATTTTTCTCTACTTATTTGACACCTATCGTCATATTTTGGATAATTCACTCAATATCTTTATAAATTGTAGCCTTTTAACGGTGCAAACCTCTTTACAAAATTTTATTTCTTTTTCTATCTGACATTTTCAAATATTTAAGTTTATATTCAGCCTAAGTGTTATTCTGGTGTATAAGCATAACACATAGGCTAATATATAATTGTAAGTTTCATTAAAATCCATACCGTAGTTTTAACGTGAATGAGTAACAAACATCCATCTATCTATACTTACAAACTTTCGCGTTTAAAATATTAGTAGGATAAAGTATTCTTTATCGATCTATCTGACAACAGTTTGGCAGCATTATGATTTGTGCTATTGTCATTGTCATTGCGACACTGGACCGTTGCACATTTGTGTTTCAATAAATTAAATTTTAAAATTGTAACTGTCCATTTCATAGAAAAAGTTATCTGTTGGTAATACTGGTCGTTGTTCCCGTAAGCTGCGGTGGTTTAGTAAAAATATGGCTTATTTGCATGGCCAATAGATCTCGTACCCGCGCGTAAAACACTCGGACGTGGGAATAGACGAAATAAGATATAAACGGATGCTAGCACAGTGAATCTCAGATTTTATGGCTATCGCGTATATCTTTAAGTGAAATATGTCCTCATAGCATATTCAATTGCTCTAGCGTTATTATTATTGTAGAATTAGGTTGACAGTGTAATGATGGTATGAGGATATCAACTCTTTGTATGTCCCCACTACTGAGGCACGGGTCTCTTCCTGCATCGCAGGAAGGTTAGGCCATATTTCATTACGGGAGCCAAGTCCGGGTTGGTGGAGGATTATAAGCAGTGGTCGGAGTAGGTATATTGATTTTAGATACTTGCGTCATGATATCATAACATGGACATGCATTTCTTCCGGAATGTACCGGAGTTTCCAAAAATTTGGTAAATAGAGTAATAAAATAAAAAACCATATGTAAGCAAACAAAATTGTTTATTGTTAATACAAATAATCATTATTACAGTTTTATTAAAAATAATTATTTTTAATCCTCATCGGTCACAAGTTCTACATTTTGATTTTCTGTCTCTATACAATTAAAATAAATAACTATAATTTTTTCAATATTTTCTAATTTTAAGCTATTTCTTTTAACATCTAAGATCCATTTGTAAGTGGAAAATGATCGTTCAACATCTGTAGATGTCAATGGAGCGAATTTGAAATAAAGTTTCTGATTATTTGCTACGCTTTTTTCAATACTCTCGCTGTATTCTCTAATTGTATCTAAATCTGGATTTCGTTCCATAACTGATTCTATTTTATTTTTTATATTCTCATTATTGCACTCGTTAAGCGTAGCCCTTACTTGATCAAATACTAAAAGTGAATCAGCTAGAGATAAATTTTGTTTTTGTAACTCTTTTAGGGCTAGTAGTATAATAGAGTAATTTTCTTCAATATATTTTAAATCATTTTCTAAATTTTGTTTTTCCAAAATGTTTTTTGCGTTTCGTATGGCTATAGCATCAGAACTGCTCAAGCAGGATAAAACTTCTTTTATTTTATCTAAATGTTGAGCGTAGTAAGATGCTGCCTGTAACCAAGTACCCCATCTGGTAATGACTGGTTGCGGAGGCAACGGTAAGTCAGGATATTTTTCTTTTAAAATGTTTACCCTACTAGGAGCCTTTAAAAATACTTTTTTAACATTTGATATAAGAATATCAACATCGTTGTATTCTGACCTTATCTGCTCACTTACACGATGAAGAGCGTGCGCCAAACATGTCACATGCTTCATTTTAGGTAAGTAATGTTTTAAATTTCGCCCTGCAGATAGCATGTACGCTACACTGTCAGTGCAAAGCATTAAAATATTGTCAACTTTCGCTTCAAAAGTGTTTTGCCATAAATTTTCTAGACATTGCAGTACAAATTGTGTTATTGTTTGTCCATTTACTGCTGTTAGCATTTTACAAGCAATCAAATAAGGCCGGCCTGCACTATTACTAGGATGCAATGGTTTTATTAGGAAATTGACTATGTATCGACCAAAAATGTCTGTTGTCTCATCCAGCGATATCCATAGTTTCTCATTTTTATTAATTTCATAAATCGAATTGATTTTATTACTATAAAACTTCTCCAAATAAACTTTTCGTAACTGTGATTCGTCAACCACTTTACGATTGGTACAAACGCAACAACAAGTACTGCACATATATTTCTGAAAAAACTCTTTGAACGCTGGATTTTTCATTTGCGACCAAGGAATATTGCATAGAATCAGGAACTTAATGAGGTCGAAGTAAAATTCCTCTTGCGGTCTCTTAAATTTTCCTTGATGTACAGCGCCTTCAATGTGTTTGGTAATGTTGCCTCTATTCACAGCTTTCAAATGACTTTCACACTTTGTACAGTATATAGTGCCACTAGCGTTATCGTAAAGTAGCTCAGGATAGTGCAATAACCACTTTTGTACTGTTTCAGTCTTGACCTTTGCCATATTTATTTATATCTCACCTAAAACAATGATTTAAATTTACAATATATACATACACAACTGTAAAGTCTATAATGAAATTCTGTTTCATATAAAGTGTTTTTTTTTAACTGAAGCGGTGATAGCCCTGCGGTGTGCGTACCGGACTCTCATGCGCTGTGATGATTGCTATAAAGTGATTTTTTTAACTGTTTCCAAGTTCTAAAACCTTCTTAAATAGTGAAAATAATTAAAACTTACCCGTACAAAAACAACTTCAAATGGGCCCAATCCAAGAGTAATAAATCGATGTCCGTAGTTATAAGCCAAATTCGTCGTTTTAAGTAGATTTCAGAAGACAGTAAACAAGCCAGGGTCAAGTCAAGATATTCACAACACATAAAATAAGCGCACTCCACGAACCGAAATAAGTGAGTGAGCCACTTGGTCTGGATGTCGGTGCGAGCGCATTGTTTTCGAACAAACAGTCAATGAGTCATCCTGGATACTTGATTCTAATTGGTCAGATGCGTTGAGCATAGAGATAAGAGGACAAAAGACCCTGTTTGCCGGATGTCGTGTGTTGAAATGAATATTATTATTATATCATTTTATACATGCTTAGGCTTTTACTCCAACACTTTTACTACAACAAGGTTTTTACACACCAGTCATTTTTTACTATTAAATTCTGGTCATCTACGCCACTAGCAGCATAGCGTTGAGAGTATTGATACATTTTTAACTAGTTTCATGTAATAATTTCGATGTTTTGGTATTTTTATCATAATAATCCGGAAACTCGGAGGCGTATCCATATTAACATATGCGTTTGATGTCAGTGACCTTAATTCAATATACCTACTCCGACCACTGATTATAAGGCAGTGTCGGGCCTTACAGTCAGAACTTATTTAAGCGACAGCCGGCACCAACGGTTTAACGCACCTTCCGAATCACAGAAGCGATAGGAAAAAGTGCCAGTAGCGGTGGTCACAGGGTGATCACCCATCCAGCACCTGGCCGCGCATGTTGTTGCCAAGTTATTGATTATACTATTTTTATTGTTAATGCACTAACCCGTGCTAAGGACAATTTTAAAAACCTATTTAGAAGCCAAAAACCCCACCCATGCCGGGACTCGAACCCGCCACCTCTGGCCACCCGTGCCAGCGCTCCATCCAACCGAGCCAATGTGCGACTCACCGGCATCAGCGAAATCTCGAACCTCTTTACACTATTCTCTGTATTACGTACAGGCAGGTAATCCAAGCCAAGTTATTGATTCCAATCACTCACTTGTCGTAGGCCACGAGCACTTCGATTTTATTTTATAATAGCAAAACGGCGCCTCTACCAAATATAATGGTTTAAATATTAAAACGGCTAATTCAGCGATAACATATCTTTTTAATATCGACACGTAAACCAAATAAATGTTTGTATAGACTTTTTACGTAACGATATTATTTAAATATTTAAAATTCTGACGAGACGGCTGTGCCGGCCAGCTATTTTAAAGAAATATCATTACAATAGTTTATCGCATTTTTATGCCACGACACGCTATTACATTTTATTAGTTATGAAAATGAAAAACAGTTTAATCCTCTTTCAAGTGTAGAATATAACTGAACTCATTTTAATTTAAGACGATTATGTTAGCAAAACACTTTGCCGCAAAAGTTTTTTCAAGGCGGAGAGGCAAAAAAAACACCGCAACATGCCTAAACTGTATCACGAAAAACTCGAGAAATTCTCCCTAGAGGTATTTTTCTTCTAAGTACCCGTTACGCTCAACCGTAACAAGGCGTAAGTATAAGATAATACTCGAATAGATTATAAGATGTCTCGGGGAAAACAAGATGCTTGAAATCTGTTTACAAACAGGATAAAGTGAAGGAAACGCTGAGGGTACAAATTGCTACGAGCACGCAGCGGGAGCGGCGACCATTCCCCATTCCCTCACATAGCTGCCAGAAAATGAAGATAAACATTCCCAACTTACATTGTGGACTCATTAAAATAAAGAAAAAAAATGGTCTACCCTTCTTCTTCTTCTTCAGGCTACATTAGTCCACTGCTGGACCTAGCCCTCCCCTAATGAGCGTCATAGCGCCCTGTCTTCAGGTTGCCGCATCCAGCATCTGCCTGCAGTTTTTCGCACATCGTCATCCCACCTGGTCGGAGGGCGTTCTACAATACGTTTGCCGAGTCACGGTCTTCACTCAAGAACACGTTTATTCCAACGGTGGTCGGTTCTTCGCGACATATGGCCAGCTTACTGCCACTTCAGCTCGTTAATTCTCTGAGCTCTGTTGATAACTTTGGTTCTCGGTCGGATGCATTCGTTACGAATCCTATCCTTCAGAGAAACTCCGAATCTATTTCAATTAATTAGCATGTACTTGTCCTCTGGAAGACATAGGCCTCACTAAGGCACGCCACTGCCCTCTGTCCTTGGCCATCCTCATCCAGCCTCTGTCAGAAATCAGCCTCAGATTGTCGGTCTAGCGAGCCGGTAGACGTCCTAAGCTGCGTTTGCCAGTTCGTGGTCTCCACTGTAGAACCCCATCGGCCATCGGTCGAAGATATATTTAATATCTTCGGCAGATTTGTATTAAATATATCGTCGAGTTAGCACCAGTAACACAATTAATTAAGTTGTATGTTAGTATGGGGCTAACGAGATCGGTGTAATATGTCCTTGAATATTATTATATTTGAAATGAAATGATATCAATTTTATTTCAACGTTAAGAATTTACATTCGCTTTGCTGAATGTCAATGTACAATGTAAAATGTAAGCCGCGGCCTTCGGGGCATAGTGTAGCAAAGAAAAAGACAGCGCTTAAAAAACTCCACTTTGACCATCTTTTCTCAAGTCATATTAAATATAATACATCTGTTGCCACCTCTACGTTTACACTATTTTTATTTTTAATGCACTGACCCGTGCTAAGGAACAAATTTACAAACCTATTTAGAGGCAAAAAAAATCACCCATGCCGGGATTCGAACCCGCAACCTCTGGCTATCCGTGCCAGCGCTCTACCAATTGAGCCAACGGGCGACTCACGGCATCAGTGAAATTTCGAACCTCTTTACACTATTCTCTGTACTACGTACAGGCAGCGACATCTGACTTAAGCAAATTGTATTACTTACAGCCCCGACTACCTACTTTGCAGTTAGGTTTTAACATCGGAACGATATCACTGTACCCACATGACTATACTATTTTTATTTTTAATGCACTAACCCGTGCTAAGGAACAAATTTAAAAACCTATTTAGAGGCTAAAAATTTCACCCATGCAGGGATTCGAACCCGCAACCTCTGGCTATCCGTACCAGCGCTCTACCAATTGAGCCAATGGGAGACTCACGTAAAGATGTATATTGTAAAGAGGTTCGAAATTTCACTGATGCCGTGAGTCGCCCATTGGCTCAATTGGTAGAGCGCTGGTACGGATAGCCAGAGGTTGCGGGTTCGAATCCCGGCATGGGTGAAATTTTTAGCCTCTAAATAGGTTTTTAAACCTCTACGTTTGGTAAGATTTTATGATTGCCCTCAATAACTTGAAATGCCAAAGTGAGTGAATTATCTTACTAAAGCAAAGAAAACAGAAAGAGGGTCTCTTTGGCGGTGCAGCGTGGCAATGCTGCCAGTGTGTTGGGATCCTATGGTTTTGATAATTTCCGGATTGGTTTGTTCAGTTAGGACTTTTTTGTATGCCTAAATTATTAATATTTTATGTGTTCTGTGTTCTTGACGAAAATTTATTTAATATCGTACTATGGATGTTTTTTATTATATCTTTTATTGTTTATTTATTAATCTATTTTAATCTAAATTAATCTATTTTAATTTTTACTGACATTTTTATCTAAATAAAGTAAATATTCTTAGAAGAAAATATAAGTGCGCTAAATTCAAACTTGTGATCAAAATCTGACCAGCTCGTCCATTTTTCCTAAATGGGTATAGGTAATTTTATATGGACGTTGGCTCACTTTTTTTTCGCGTGGTAGATAATTAAATGCAAGCCTTAAAAATACTTTTGAGACTTAAATTTTATTGAAAAAAAATCCTTGAATCGGCTGGCCGTCCCAAATATAGCTGGAAGAACGCAGTGGCCAAAGACCTGCGTGAACTGCAAGCGGGAGTATGGCGAAAGACCGTGCAGGCCAGAGACAAGTGGCGAGTTCATGAATTGGAGGCCAAGACCAACTTCGGGTCGCTAAGCCAGCGGAGTAAGTGAGTAAGTAAGTATATCGGAGGCTATAACGGTGGGAGACGTCAAATGAAAGCAATGATCATCTGCATTGTTATAGATCCTGTGACGTCACGGGTAAAATAATTCTTTTCGTGTGTAGAATTTCGGCTTTAACGCAAAGGATGCACGGTTCAAAAGGCACAAGAATACAATATTAAATTTCCTTTTTTGTTTTTTCAAACTCTTTAATCTGGTTAACGGCGCTGGTGATACAATTATATAATACTTTAAATAATTAAGTAGTCATGTTAAATGTTATTGACTACTGTTATTGTTTTCCTTAATAAATAAAAATAAATAAAAAATAATATGGCAGACCGATTGAACCTTTCTCCAAGTCCAATTTTTCTAGTACTACGTATATATTGTACTACGTATCGATTGATGCGATAAAACTATACATAGTGGTTTGATATGACATAGCGCAACAAGGGTAATTATCTGAACGTTTCAGCTACTGGAAAATGTTCAAAAGAGACCTTATTTAACTCTTAGGGTAGTTACAAGAGGACGACTCAAGACGATATTTTTGCACAAATTTGACACCCAATATCTCAGCTTCGGTATTTCTTAGGGCTGATTTTTCAATCCTCGCATAAAACTTATCCGTCTAATAAAGTAAAAATTTAAGTTTTATATTATTTACACAATAATATAAAAATGTCACCGTGAAACAACAAAAGAAAAGCAATTAGAACACATTTTCGAATTGGTTGTTTGATATAATATTCGACGAATAAGCTTTATCCGAAGATTAAAAAATCAGCCCTTAGAAGAATATTATTTCATTTCTTGTAGCGCTATATCATAGCATTATTTAATTTACTGCATCTTACACGTCACATCTTACGCATACATTATGTTATCTGCCGCGCAAAAAATAAATTGCTATCTGTACCCATACCCCTTTGAATTTCGAACTCGTTAAGATGTTCGGTACTATACCCTATTTATTGAAGCTTGAGACAAAAGGTAAACAAACAATAGAAAGGGTAATTTATTATGCCAAGTTTGTTATTAATCAGAAATAAAATAAAAAAAATCGAAATTGATTGTTAAAAGTATCGTAAAAATATATACCTAATATGTTTGAAAAAAATAAATATTCAATTTAGTTTTCATATTTTGGTAAATAATGCATTTTATATAAATTTTATTTTAGTACATAACTTTTTAATAGAATTGTGGCACTGTAAATAACCCAAAAAGTCAGCGCTTCACAAATTTTGAACGTATTATAAGTTATAACACTGCTTATTAAAGATGTAATGTAATGCAAACGTTCTAATTTGAAAGATGCTATTTTATTTTCGTTCGGGTTATTACCGCCATTTTCATTCTCCCAACTTGTTGACGCGAGCGTGCTGTTTCTTCCGATAAAAGTTTGAGAATCACTATTTCTGTGTTTACCTTTTGTCTCAAGCTTCAATAAATAGGGTATAAGTGATCGGCTAAGCGAAGAATTGAACTTTTTCTTGCCGGCTGGAATGAACGAGCCTAGCCAAGTGCTGTTCATTTAATATGCACGCTCCGAAAACCAGGTTTCGAGTGGTATGTTAGCCCTTCAGAGCTCTACACACGTATAACAAGCGAGCCCTTCAGAGCTCCATGCATATAAAACTACATTGGACTCTGCATCTACGTAATGAGATGATTTATATAGCGTCCAAGTCAGACCAGACCAGACCAGAAGCACTCGTGGCCTAGTCGAACCGAGTGATTGGAATCAATCACTTGACTTAAGCAACAACAGGCACGGTAAGGTGTAGGATGGTTGACCGTCCTGTGACTACAGCTAGTGGCATTTTCCGAGCGCTTCCGTACTTTGCAAGGCACGTGAAGCCGTTGGTGCCAGCTGTCATGTAATGGCAGTCGTTATGCCATGTCAGAGGCCTCATGGGCGGCTTGATAACTTCTTACAGTAAGGCTCGCCACTCTCTTACAATCCTCCACCAACCCAGACTTAGCCCCCGTGGTGGAGGATGGCCTAACCTTCCTGCAATGCAGGAAGAGACCCGTGCCCAAACAGTGGAGACATACAAGGTTGATAAGGGTTTGTTCAATTCTATTTCCTTCAGTGCTTATAGTAACCATGTAAGTTTACAACATTTTAACAAACGTGTATAGACAATTATTAAGGTAGGGTAATTTTTATCAATTAATTTTAATTGCCACACATTCTATTGGATAGATTTAAGGTTCCGTACCTCAAAAGTAGAAACGGAACCCTTTATGGATCATTTTGTTCTCCGTCCGTTCGTAGGTTTGTCCGTCTATCCGTGTGTCGAAAATTGTTTATCTAAAAAACGCGTGAAGGTATCAAGTTTAAACTAAACCGTGTACTCAAGTCTGTTGCAGTCCATTAAAGTTGTGGAAAAACCAAATTTCGAAGTTACCGCAAGAAAAACTTACGGCCATTTATTCCGCAAAAAAAACGTATACTTTGGCACTCACGGCAATCAAAATTCATAGGGTACTTCTCGTTGACTGAAAACTATGAAATTTAATAGCTAGTAATATCGACTTGCAAAAAAAATGCAGAAAAAAGTACACATTTGTTATTTCACAAAAAAAAATGTCATCAAGTTCGAGAAAAGCTCGGAAAAACTGCGAGATTTGATTTCTAAACTATTTATAATAAAGTTTGTTCGAAACCCTTGGTGCGCGAATCCGAGTCGCACTTGGCTGGTATTTTTTTACCTAGCCTATATACGGTTCACTGCAGGGCATATGTCTTCTCTCAGAGAGAGAGAAAAAGTATGGCTTAGTTACCATGCATGCCTACCCCGGATTACCCTGAAATATCTGAACACCTCAGAATGAAACTCAGGTCTGTTCACGGTGATTTTCTTCACAGTTACCACCGTCACGGTCCACAACTATCTTAGTTACTGAATAATTTCTTTCAGTGATTTTCCATAAGATTAAACGATGACAAAATGACTGGCTTCTAGGCAGTTTGTAGTAAGTAGCTATAAATATATTTTTGTAACAATACACCAACTAGTTTCATTTTTAATCTAACTTCTTCTTCAGAGCTAAAGACATGAAAATGTGTAATAACGTGAAATTAAATCTCAAAAATATTTTTTCTCGAAATTAATATACGAAGATAGTTAAACCACAATTGCAAGGTTATTTCAAATTTTATCTTTCTACAGAAACTTTAGTAAAGCCTAGTAAAGCCTGACGACAACGACGACAGAAACTTTCCATCACAAAATGATAGGAATCGCTTAGAAGAAATATTTCTATTCATACCTCTTATAAAGTCTTACGTATAACTTTTCCAAATAACATACCTGAAACAGATAAAAATGAAAACATTTATTGCCAAAAATCACACGTGAAACGAGAAGGAATTGTTCCGGGAAACTAATAACTAAGGGCGGATAATGAAACGCATTACAGTGTGAAACCGGACAAATAATAAATAAATATAAATATTAATGGAAATATTACACAGATCTTGTTAGCCCTATACAAAGAATAACTAAATGACTTGTGTTATAGGTGCTGACTCGACGATAGATTTAATACAATAAATACATAATATTACATCCAAGACCCGAGACAAACTAGAAAAGTTCGTTTCCTAGTTTGACCAGGCCGGGGATCGAACCCGAGACCTTCGGTTTCACAGTCAGCGTGCCAAACCGCCGCGCCACCGAGGCCGTCAAATGTTTTTGAACATTATCAACACAATAGATAATGTACAAAAACACAAGGCAAACAGTGAAAGATGGTGAAAGACAACGCTAAGGTGTGGTGGGAAATCATTTTTCACCGGTGCAGAGCCCGCTATCGGCTAATGCTTTGCTCGACTACGAACTTATCTTAACGACCTCCTCTTCCACCTTAACTGGAAGGAAATAAGGGCCATTTTGCCCGATTTTAACGTGTATGGGTAAGGTTGGGCTCGGCGTACAATGTTACGTTTCAACGTAGGCTCGACCGCTGTTCTGATAGATAGGAAATGAAGACAGATTAAGCTCACGTGACTTAACAAGCTCGCTAACTCCAAAGGGGATAGACATTTGTTTATTATTGCTGATTCTTGCACGCGTATCCCACCGTGTATACATCCACATCACTGATATATGCACACATAGGTACCTTACAACATTTTAAGGCTAAATATTCGTCTTTATTATTTATTTCGTCAATTGTAGTGTATATAATCTTGTTCCAAATTATAGCAAGTTCCTAAGTGTTCCAGATTGTTTAAAAGTTATTACCGTAATACAATGGGTGGAAATTATACTACATCTGGTTCTCTAGGTTGGAAAAACTAGACACCGTATCACTGACCCTATAATTGCTTGAACGCTGGCGTGCGTGTAAACAATTACATGTCAGTTCAATTTAAACACAAACCTAGATAGCGCTTTGCATTATTTTTAATTTAACTGTCTGCTCAACCTAATTTTGAATTAATACAGCTTTACTTATCTAAACTAATTCTAGACAACTGCTGCTTCCGACTTTTTACCAGGTGACTTGAGTTGAATACGTCGACTAAAAAGCTAAACCGAGTCAGAGTAATAGCTAAAAACCGCAAAAGTATCATTTATTTTTATTTCGTGTGTATAATTTATTTTCGTCAAACAATTAGGCCATGTACCCGGGTCGGGCGCAAGGCCGCGCCGGCGCCGCCCGGAAGACACTTACGTCACATCGGGTTCGCCTCAAAAAAGGGTTCTTTAACCAACATTTTTTGTTGCATAATCCCACGCAACGCGCCACGTCCATTGTGCCCGGATAATGCGCGCCGCGCGTTTAACAATTCTACACCGAGATGGGCTTAAAGATGTCATTTCCAGAGTGCGACTAAATCCAGATTTGTTGGCGAGTGACTTTCTAATTCCGCTCGCGGGAAGAACTTTGTGAAACGTATACTGTGTTCGTGAGACCTGCAAGTGACCGCGAGCTGCCTCTGCCTAATCCGATCCGCATCCCGAGGATTGTTGCCCAAACTTGTGCCGAGCGCCCGCCGCCCGCGCCGCCACCCCGGCCCATTTATAATCGCTACACACTAAACAAGTATTCCGAGTAATTTATACCGCAGCCGAAATAAGTTTAGCTACTCCGAAACAATGTTACAATACCCCCGAAAGAGTAAAATCTGTGGTGAAAAGTAAATTTATTCATCACAGCGGCGTTTATAGGTACTCTAAAAAGATTGTTTCCTGGTGCAATAACAGTTCTGACAATGTAGAATGCGATGCTTTTCTCAGAAGCGTAGCGTGTATCGATGGCGGTGGTTATTTGAAAGCTATCAAAATGCGATTAGATGAGCTCATTTCCGGGCGATATGGTAAAGTGGGTATAAATAAATATGTGGAGATTGTAAGAATTGGCCTATAATAGTGAAAGGGTAGTAGCAATCAGTGGGTAGAGAGACGTTTTATTAACCCGTCAGAGTGGTAGTGGTGCGGGCCTGGCTAATCAATCGACGGTCGCGTGTTGACCGCACTATCTGTCTCGCCCCGATTGGGCCCAGATAACGAGTCTACGCAAGATTACTTACATATATGGGAATGGCCCATTTATAAAATTAACTTCTTTTATCTTCGCAAATAGACATTATTAAGGGGGAGTAAATAAGTCTAAAAGAGGCTCGCTCGAAATGAATAGGTCGAGGACTCGAAGATAATGTTCGATCGCCTCTCTTGTTACTTCTTATATTGGTATCAACGATTTGTATATCCCCATTACAGGGGCACGGGTATCTTCCTGTATCGCAGGAAGGTTAGGCCATACTCCACCACGGGGCCAAGACCAGATTGGTGGAAAATTCTAAGGCAGTGGCGAGCCTTACTGTCAGAAGTTATGAAGCTGTCCATAAGGCCTCTGACATGACTTAACGACTACCAGAACTTAACGTGCCTTGCAAAGCACGGAGTTACGTAGTTACGAGATGGTCACCCATCCAGCGCCTCACCGCACCTGTTGTTGCTTAACCCAAGTGATTGATTCCAATTCTACTAGACCACGAGCGTTTCTAAGACGCAAATTTATAGATTAAGCATATTATCTACTTTGTGTACTGTACTATGTTACTTTATCGTTTGGTTAAAAAAATATCAATCTCATCTGTCGTTTTTCACTGAATTAAATTGTGGAACGTCAACTGCGTCTGACATGCATTTATATTTTATTATCGCTAGGAACGTTCTATGTGGTGGAATTCGAACACGGACAGTGGATGTCAATTTAATCGGTTTCGACTATATCGGATGTTGACGCGGGTAATGCAGCGCGGTTGACGGGGGCATATTAACACTGCGCTGCTTTTGCTGGCTATTTTTGGGGCCAGTTTCGGAATTGAGAATTTCGCGAAGTAAATTCTTAACATCTGTAGTGCTGTCTCTTTGAATTTCTCAGCAACGAGTGTGACAAAACGTTACTTAAGTATTTACTTAGTGGAATTCTCAATTCAGAAAACTGCCCTTTGTTTTACAAAACACTTATGTGTATTTTTATAATGAAACACTTCAGGGTACAAGCCTTCTCTCAGACAAAGAGTATGGGCTTATTTACTACGCGTGCCCACCGGGCATTAGCAATTTTAAGCCCTGAGGTGTTTGAACACCACAGAAACTCAGGTTTTCCCACGATGTTTTCTTTCACAATTAGCGAGTGGTATTGCTACTGTAACTTCACAAATGTACATAAACAAAGTCTTTGTTTTGAAACCAATGACTTTGTTTTCTAAGTATTGAAAACAAAGTCATTGGTGCATGTCCACACAGGAAATCGAAACTGGGGCAACCGCGGCTCCGATACAGATTATTATAACGTTTAAATACTAGTTTACACCTGAAAGTATTTTGTTTCACTAATTATAATGATTAATTAAAATAAGTTCATAAAGAAATAATAAATCCATCTAATCCCATTGCCAATCCGCGGTGGGCACGCGTAGTAATTAAGCCCGTATACTCTCTCTCTTTGTGAGAAGGCCTGTGTCCTGCAGTGTGAAGTTTATAGGCTACATAAAAAAACATCTACTCTCTATAGAAATATACTTAATCTTGATAGCACTACAAAATTTACCGATTCAATGAATTTTCTAGTCTTCATAAATTACCGAGCGATGAATGCTAGTGGACGGCGAAGTTAGAAAGTAAACTCCGGTGACAACTTTAAACGAGATTAAAGTTATAATTTACTTGACAAGGAAGCATTCTGCTGTCGAATATGGAGCTGAGAGCGTAAGGCGTTTTGCATTGCTGACATAATTTGTTTAACATAACATAACATTTACATTGCCCCCATTCTGGCCCCACACTAGGATACTATGTGTCGTGGCAACCAGAAACAACGACATCACAAATATATAAACATCCAAGACCTAGGCTTTTTTTGATACGTTTTTTTTTTTCAAAAAGTAAACATCATAATCTTTACCACTATGACCACTATTTTTGAACCTACAGGGTCAATATCCCACCTGCACAAGTAATTCACTTCACCGCCGTAGTAGCTTAAATTACTGGATACGAATGCGATCGATGTGGATCGAACTCAGGTGCGAACGGCGCTAGTGAATAGCGCGGCAGTTTGGGCCCATCAAGTCAAAAAAAAAGAGTTCTAATCTAACCTTGAATCAACAACTGAGGACTTTATCGATTTCCGCCAAAAACGGCCGTTTTAGTAGAAATCAATGAATGTTCTACTAAGTTCGATGTTGACACTACTTTGATGCTGGTACTACGTTCTAGGCTGTATGTTCTAATAGTAGGTAGTTATCACAGATATTAAGAGCTTTTTAAAAACTTATTTAGAGGCTAAATTTTTAGCCTCTAAATATTTTTTTTAAATTGTCCTTAGTATGGGTTAGTGCGTTAGAAAGAAAATAATCATGTAGGTACAGTGATATCATTCCGATGTAAAACCTAACTGCAAAGTAGGTACTCGGGGCTGCAAGTGATGCAAATTACTTCAGTCAGATGTCGTTGCCTGTACGTAATTTAGAGAATATAGTAAAGAGGTTCAAAATTTCACTGATGCCGGTGTGTCGCCCAGTTGAAAAGAGTGCTGGCACGGATAGCCCGAGGTCGCGGGTTCGAATCCCGGCATGGGTGGAATTTTTAGCGTCTAAATAAGTTTTTAAAATGGTCCTTAGCACGGGTTAGTGCATTAGAAAGATCATAAAGATTTTTTAAGTTTACTTTTTGAAAAAAACACGTTATGATTTTTATTCCATTGGTGGCGCTAGGTAGCTCCCCAAAGCTAAACTGGTCGAATAGATTTACTTAAGAAGAAGAAAAAAATCACAAAGGTTAGGTGTGCCGAGATAATTCGCAAGTATCGCGCGTTTCTTTCGCATAACCGTACGTCTCCAAGATAGCGAAAGGGACCGGCTCATTAAAGTCAACGCGGATGCGGGACAACTTTATGCGCGCCGATATACCTTTAAGGCGTTTAAGCGGCCGAGGAGAAGGAAAGAAATAGCGCTCCCGCCCCGCGTAATCCGCCCGGAATGCCCTTTAAAAGCCTCAGAATTTAATGCTAAGTATCGCAATTTCAACACGACGCCGCACGGCCGCGGTCCACGAGAGGATTGAAAAAAAAATTGATACATGACTCGGGAAACAATCACGGTTAATTAGCGGACCAGCGTCTAGATTCTGCTTATGCACTGTGGTACAACGACAATTGCATGAACATAGCGATTGAATTACGTTGCTACTTCAAGTCTACGCGCGCACATCGATATCAACCCTTGAACGTCCCCACTGCTGGGGCACAGGTCTCTTCCTGCATAGCAGAAAGGTTAGGCCATACTCCACCACGGGGGCCAAGTCCGGGTGGAGGATTGTGAGACAGTGGCGAGCCTTACTGTCAGAAGTTATCAAGCCACATAAGGCCGCTAAAATGGCTTAACGACTGCCATTACATGACAGCCAGCACCTACGGCTTAGCGTGGCTTGCGAAGAATGGAAGCGCTCGCAAAAAATGCCACTAGCGGTAGTCACTGGACGGTCACCCATCCTGCACCTGACCGCGCCTGTTGTTGGTTAATCTATCTATACATATACAATTCAAAGTCCTGACTGACTGACTCACTCATCAACGCCCAGCCCAAGCCGTTGGACCTAGGAAGCTGAAATTTTGCACAGAGGGTCTGTATATAATGTAGGCAAGGAATAAGAACGGATTTTTTGAAATTCAATCCCTAAGAAGGCGAAAAGGTATGCTAAAATTTGTATGGGAAGTAATCGAAATGTTGTCTAATTTTCTTGAAACTTAAAATCAATAGTCTTCAACACAATTGATTGAACACGTATTTCACCGTTTTTTCAAAATTTAACCCTTAAGGGAGTGAAAGGGGTTGCAAAGTTTTTTTCCTTGAATCTTTTCAAAAATTGGACCTAGGAAGCTGAAATTTTGCACAGAGGATCTATTTGTAATGTAGGCAAGGAATAAGACCGGATTTTTTTAAATTCAACCCCTTAGGGGGCGAAAAGGGTTTGTATGGAAGGTATAAAGAATGTTGTCTAATTTCTTGAAACTTAAAATAAATGCTCTTCAACACAATTAATTGAACACGTGTTTCGCCGTGTTTTCTAAATTCTACCCTTAAGGGAGTGAACGGGGTTGCAAAATTTTGTTCTTCTGACTGACTCACTCATCAACGCCCAGCCCAAGTCTTTGGACCTAGGAAGCTGAAATTTTGCACAGAGGTTCTGTATATAATGTTGGTAAGGAATAAAATAAGGTTGTTTGAAATTCAACCCCTAAAGGGGCGAATACGGTTGTCAAAAATTTGTATGGGATAGTTCCCATACCAATTTTTGACAAGTAGTTGTCAAAAATTTGTTTAGTTCTTTGATAGTTCAAAGAACTAAATCTAGTTTAATTTGATAGTTCTTCTACGATTTGTGGCAGAGTTAGATAATTGATCAGAACAAAAATCGTTTGCACCTTTTATTGAAGCATGCTGAATAACTAAAGTCCACGCGGACGGAGTCGCGGGCAAAAGCTAGTTAATGTACTATAATACTAGAAAGTCGTGGCTTTAGACATTTGAAACGAGCGAATAGCGTCATCACACTATCTGGGCTGAGGTGAGAAGTGTATAGACGGACTAAACGTAACCTACGCTATTGCGGAATTTAGATTCCGTAAGATACACTTCATTCTCATTAGTCAGACAGATAGATAGAGAACACTTTATTTCACAACCAGAAAAAAGAATACAACCATGATTTCTTACATCTAAGTAATGTTTGTCGGTCATATCGCTAAGAGCGATCGTATGATATGTACCGTAATATTATTGTTTATTTCAGATAAAATATCCTTAAAAAGTTGGCAAATCACTAAGAATATGTGATTAACTCAATCGAGAGCTGAAGTCAAGTTTGATCTCAGATGATCCTTTGATTCCCTTAATAAAGTCGGTTGACTTTTCACAATATTGTTTCCTACGCGAGCCTACAAAGCGGCAACGAACCGTGTCACAGTGTTCTAACAAAACTTTACGACACTATAAATTCACTTTAACTGTGTCTTAAAGTAGTAATTTCACGTGTAAAAAGAATTTAATTATAATTTAGGGCAACAAAGTCGAGTCGAGTAGCGATGTATTTGACGCGGAGCCGTGCGACCGAACGTTCGTTTTATGATTTTCACCATCAACAGTGCACTTACAACGTAAATCAAATACACTGTAAAACGAATACTATATATCTATTGTGCAGATGTAGAACGTTGTGGACTGAAAGAGGATGTAGTGACTAGAATTGAGAAAGGAATGTTGCGTTGGTTTGGACATGTGGAGAGGATGAAGGAAGAAAGATTGACGAAACAAATATATATTGCGAATGTGAGTGGAAGGGTTGGTAAAGGTCGTCCGAGGCGGACATACATCGACCAGATAGGGGATGTATTAGCAAAGGGAAAGATAAAAAGTACCCGGAACCGGCGTGCGTGCATGCAACGACTTATGAACGTTGATGAAGCGAAGGTGATCTGTCAGGATCGTGGCAAGTGGCAGTCCCTGGTCTCTGCCTACCCCTCTGGGATACAGGCGTGAGGTTATGTATGTATGTATGTATGTATGTATGTATGTATGTATGTATGTATGTATGTATGTATGTATGTATGTATGTATGTATGTATGTATGTATGTATGTATGTATGTATGTATGTATGTATGTATGTATTAACTTATCCTAATCCTAAAGAAATCATCACGCTTATCAAAAGACTGAATATGAAACAGATCAAAAGACTGTGAAGACTAGTTAGGAGTGCTTTGGCCATCCCAAATTTTGAAAAACCAGGGGTCCATAGTTTTACTTGTAACGTTGCATAAATCGCAGTTTCTGTGTGATCACGTCACATTTTACAGTAATATTATTAGGGCGAAAGTTTGTGAGTGTGTATGTTTGTTACTTCTTTACGTCAAAACGACTCGATAGATTTAAAAAAAAAATTGGTATAGATTTAGCCGACACCCTACATAGTGTTCTAACCTAAATAAGACATAGGTTACGTTTTACTGTGGAAAAATATCGTGTTCCCATGGAAAAATCAATAATCCGCGGGTAAAACCGCGAGGTATAGCTAGTTTTAAGTAAATACTTTGATTTGATTACGAACATCATCATCATCCATTTCTGGGTATGCGATAAATTCACGCTACATTTTAAAATGTCAGTGGAACAAAGATCCTCACAATTTGCCAGTAAAAAGCTTTATAAAAAGTGCGTAGCTTCTGAATTGATGGACCAGTTTGTAACCAGTACCACGAATTGATTCTATGTGAAGTATCTTGTTTTATGTAAACTTAATTTAAGTAATAGTATAATCATGTGGGTACAGTGATATCATTCCGATGTAAAAACCTAACTGCAAAGTAGGTAGTCGGGGCTGTAAGTGATGCAATTTACTTAAGCCAGATGTCGCTGCCTGTACGTAATACAGAGAATAGTGTAAAGACGTTCGAAATTTCACTGATGCCGGTGAGTCACCCATTGGCTCAGTTGGAAAGAGCGCTGGCACGGATAGCCAGAGGTTGCGGGTTTGAATCCCGGCATGGGTGGAATTTTTAGCCTCTAAATAGGTTTTTAATTTCAGTAATTTGTTAGGTATTTTACGTAACTTAGTTTTAAAGTGAGTGTAAGTCTGCCAACAAACTATAATTTAGTTTGGCGGAAACGGTTGTTTGTAAAAGTTGCATGTACCTTTTATGGAATAAACATTTTGTTTTCGAGATCCTGTGCTATACCTACGCAACCACAGCTTACCGGCTCTCAGACTGGTGGTTTGCCGAATCATCGTTTCCTTCCCCGACATTGCCATTTCGTTGTTAAATCTGTCCACCTGTCATCTCTAGTCTGACTAGCTAAGTGCTCAGCACACATCTAATTTGAAGCTGAAATACTTTCCCTCATGTCTGCCACTGTTCCGCTTTTTGTTTCTCTAGCTTTTTTTCTTCTTCTTATTTTTTTACTAGTTTATGTTTTTCTCTAGCTGGTTGCGCCTAGTCATCTCCTTCACCTCGAACTGTCCGTGTTCAATTTTTACATAATTTTGACAGTTTTTAACGATAACCTCTTGGATTATTTTTTGTGATATGATCAGAACCTGAGTCTTGGGCATGTATATTTTTTTAAGGCTAATTTTCAACGATGCTCGGTGGAGTTATGTTTATTCAAAATTCATTCAAAAGCTCTTCTCCAGAATGAAAACGTCGGTCAAATTTAAGTAACTATTAAATAGATAGATAGAATATTCTTTATTGTACACAGAAATTACAGTAACAGAAATTATATGAAAAATACAGTACAAATGGCGGCCTTATTACTAAAAGCAATTTCTTCCAGGCAACCGTAGACGGAGACAAGAGAGAAATTAGAGACGGGTAGTCGGTGCAATACAGAAATATTGAAATTAGTAATTCAACTTTAGATTATTAGTAAATCTAAATTTGAGATGTGATAGAGAAGTACCATTAATATTTACACCTGGTTCTATCACGAAACACGAAGAAAATACGAAAAATGAAGCAATAATTGTTTACTGCATAAAATGTTTTGTCAAGGAAGAAAAGATAAACAATACAACACAAAATTTAGAGACTTTATGATACATTTTATTTATCTTTTCTTTCTTGTCAATTGAAGGCTAACTTAACTCGGTTGTTCTGTAATATTTGGCTCTTGGTTGACTTAATCCTTCCTTGAAATGTAGGGCTTTGCCTACGACATCTGTCTGGTCAATGTTGTGACATTCGCCTTTTTGTAAGCTTAAATAAAAAGTAGCTTCCAAACGTCTCTGTTGATAAGCTTTTCTCTCTATGACACGGAATTGTGTCACAACTGAATTGTTAATCCCCAGTTTGAATTAGCATGAAATATTTTTTCCACTATACTTTACTGTGATTTAGTCTCATTCATAGGTACCTAGCAGTGAATTCACATATATTTTAAGGCATTAAAGCAAACGTATTTTTGTAACGCCAATTGCATTAAACACCTACAAGTTCGTAATTGAATAGACTCTCATAGAGTTTAGAAAGTATTTTCCTTTATATTCTTTTTTTTTAATGCAGTAACCCGTGCTAATTTTAAAAACCTATTTAGAGGCTAAAACTTCTACCCATGCCGGCATTCAAACCCGCGACCTCTTGAATTTGAAGCAAGTGTTCTACCCACCGCGCTTATACTACTTGTTGCAATAGAAATGAAGAAAAAAATCATAAAGTAGATTAAAGTAAAGTAGGATTTACGAAAGGACACAATACAAAATAGAAAGCTTCTAGAGGACTCTAAAAGATTGTAGAGCATCATTTTGCCTAAAGCTTCTCACACACGAGTTGCAATCTTATCAACGTTTTCTCTATGACAACAATGTCCAAACTGAATTACGCTCTCGCTATGAAAATATCCCAAATTCCACGCTCAATGAAAACCCAATCACCGGGCGTAATCTGTTGTCTAACTGGACTTAAAGCAACTCTAACGCCCTGAGAGGGAATCTCAAAAACAATCTTCAGGCGAATCCTCTTTATTCTTACGCCTCAACAGAGTCATAACAATTTTACTCGGCAATGAACAGTTTTGTGGAACGAGCTCGCGCTATAATCGGGAGGCTCCGCACTCGCTGCCGGGCTGTTTAATTAATTAGCAGACATCGACGTTCGAGGAGCAGGTGCGCGGCAGCCGTTACTGCCGCCATTACACCGACCGGGCAGACGCACCCGCGCCAGACCCTGCCACGCGAGGAACCTACCTAGCTGCTGTAACCGCCTAATATTCAACGTAAACGCAAGCCCGAGCCAAAACGCTACCAAAACAAACGGGCGCGAAGATACAGCGAATTCAATTTACAATTCCTCCGTACATCAGTGACGTATCAATTGTTCGATCACAGCGAAGACAGATAAACGCACCGATCGCGCGATTGCTTTTTCGATGGAAAAGACTGGAGATTCATTGATAGGACGCGCGAGTTCCAAAGTGAAAAATGTACATTTGGATGGCGATAATTCGTTTAATTTCCGGCGAGGGGGCGTCGGCGGGGATGTGCGCGGGGTGGGGGCGACTCGGCCCAGATTAATTCAGCACCGACGCCGGCTGAGATAAGGACACTGAAATAAATTGAAAATGTTCAGAGATTGATTTGAATACCTCGGAGGATATATCGGCGGGCGGGCTGTGCGGAATGACCGCCGCATCGCTCTCTTATCCGCCCAAACGCCACTATGAGCGACTTATCCGGAAAAACTCGCGAGCTAATGAATAAATTAAACTTCGCTTCGGTGGGCATCGTGAATTAACTTTGGGGAGGCATAAATATTTTTCGGAACGTATGGAGGAAAACAGAACAGAGTAGCTTCATTTGTCAGTGTTAGAACTGAATTGAATCAATAAATTTATTCGTCGTCTGTTCACATTTCTTTGAGAAATTCCGAAGAAACCGAGTTACAGTAGTATTCAGTAAAGTAACGAACGTATCATAAACCATACGTACCACGATGACTGTGAATACGTACAGCTACCATCAAACATAGTTACAGTCTAGCGCTCAAGCTAGTAAAACGGTCATACAGTCCACAGAAATGGCGAAGTTACAATGTCTTCTTAGCTACTAACCCACATCATCATTTTTATGACAGAGTAATTTGTTATTCTTTCCTCAAGGCACCAAAACCTTGTAAATTCTTAAACGTATCTGGTATAGTGTTAGAAAGGATTCGGTTACAACATTAAAATGTTTCTTCTTCTTCATAAACATAAAATATTCTCTTATGCGGAATCTTCCTACAAGTGGAATTGAGCACGTGAAAACTCTTCTAAATCTAAACCTGGGGAATAATAAATCCTCAAATCTGAAGGTTGTGTATTAAATCGTTTGTAAAATGATAAAATTAATGTAATCGGCGTAGGCGGCCCGCGATGGGACAGCGCCAGGAGGCGTGAGCAGAATGTCAAATGAACTCGAGAAGCACGCACCTAGCGACCTTTCTACCCCAGGCCGTATCCAGACAGCGCGAGACTCCTATTTGCATATTGTTGTTCCTGTATCTATGTATTCTGTCATCGCAGGAGAAACAACACAAAAGCACACGTTCGTATGTAAAAGAATCAAGTTTATCCGATCAAAAAAGCAAAACAAGTACGTCAAGCAATTGCACTGCAGCAAAGCCACAACGGGCTCAGACATTGTGTGCTCCTCGCAGAATGGGGAATCAAAACGACCGTCCCTTTATGAAACAAATTGATTGCCGGCTCTTCGCTCGTCAGGCGCCGGCCGCGCCGCTCCGCCCAGCAGCAGATTGCTAATAGCGCATGCTAAACTTATTAGCCAAACGGAAAATGGCATTAGCACACGGACGGCCGACGCGACTCCCGTGAAACTTCATTCGCCCGTCAAAGTCGACACGACGTGTGTGTGCGATTGTCGAATCAATCAAACGCTCCCCAAACTAACTCGGACCAAAAACAACTCGACAGATGAAATCAAACTACTGGAATGACTTTGGGGCACGGATAATAAAATATGCTCCAGTCAAACGCACCGGCGAAAAATAGGAATCCGAAGTTTAATTCGGGTTGATATCAAAACGTCGAGTGAAACGGCCGCCCTCCGAAACGTTAAAACAATTTTATCCTAGGTAATCCCGGAGTGTCAGAAGATAATAAGAGTGACATTTGGAGCGGCGGTTAATTCTGCAGCGGCAGTGGCAGGCCGGGCCACGTTTGTGACACGAAGTAAGCCCGCTGGCACGGGTAAACCCATCAGGTGCGAGTCGCCCATCTAATAGGCACTCGACACTGCTGCCGGACTCGCTATCAACTGGCTAACGTGGTTCGTTTTGGCGCCTCCGAACGCCGTAGGTTAAAGTTATCTATCCGCTATCTGTCATATAATAAATGCACGCAAGTGATATACTCGCATCATGTAAAGGACTAAGGACTTCTTAAATGATACACAATTCATCTCAAATTAGTTTTAAGCTTAAAATTTTTTTTTTGTATTACAAGATTCGTTTTAATACTTTTATTTAGTTTCTAATTTGGCTAATAAATAGGAAGGCTGTTTGATTTCACAAGCAAAGTAATATTTGTGCACCCTGACGGGTAGAGCATGCTTGTACCATAATATTAAGTTACCACCTACATGATAATGTAATGGGTAGTATTTAATCGCAAATAAAAAAAAACAATTATTGTATCCGAAAATAATCCAAATTCATATCAAACTTACTGATTGCACAGCAAAATACTTAACTCAAAAAATTACTAAATAAACTACATTTATATTCGTGGTGTATCGCTATTTATTTTAAAGTAAAGCTTTTATATTAACCCACAGCTAATAATTACAATGGTTTTCGGTCTTCCATGTTAAACCTAACACGCTCAAACGCGCTCCGCGACGCAAGGCGCTTCGTCGCACCTATATTTTGGTTGTCGCAGATTGTTCTCTTAAAAAAGTCGCTTAAAATATAGGACTGAGACAGGTCTTCTCTCAGAGAGAGAGACTAACTATCTTTGGCCTTTGCATCTATGTATTAAGGTGATTTATACAGCGTCCTTATAGCGTGGCACCTTCATTCAGTCTAGATTGATAAAGACACCCTCTGACGCTGCATAGCCCAGAACATAGATTTTAGATGGTGTAGGCTTGCCTAACCCGCATGCCCGGCGTGGGGATTATGGGCATTATTCCCCAATGATGGCACAACCTTGCGCTATGGCACTCATAAAGGGAGGGCTATGTCCAGCAGTGGACTAATATAGCCTGAAGAAGAAGGCTAGTCCAGCAGCTTAATCACTGTGGATAGGCGATTCCAAACGTTGAGGTATGTCATCGCCTCAGGCACTCATTTTTTCTCACGATGTTTTCCTTCACAATTAGCCAATGGTACTTATACTACAAAGTCACAAAAAAAAGTCATCGATACAGGTTTCAAACCGCGAGTAATAATAATAATTAAATATGTACTGCAACGTCAACGCGTCAAACGTCAAGCATAACTGGCGCAGTTGAAAACAAAGCTCCTCGCGACGGCTGGCTTCTATGCACACATTTAACAAGGAACGAAAGCAATTATTCGCATTCAGTCAACAAAGACGTCGCGGAGGACCTGCACAAAGAGCCCATTTCATAAGTTAAAGCTTCACCGGCGATAGTTATCCGGGCGCAACTAGTGATGCGATAAATCCTGAGAGCACACTAACCACCCACAGTCTAGCAACCTGCTCGCGCCAGCCTGGCCACACAATCCCCTGCGAGGATTACGGCAGAGAGAGAAAACTAAGACGATTAATCCCACTGGGTGGAGCGGCAACGAGAGAATTTATTATAAAGCGCTCGATTTTCACTTGTTTTTATGCGGTGTAAGCCGTATCGATGGTAAGCGTTATTGAGAGGTTATCTGGTGTTCTGTGGTGAATTTCATGCTTGCATTTTAGGCTTCGGATTTCGAAGTGTAGCCACGATAGGCAACGATGAGATAATATCTTTCTTTTTCCTTTTTTTAGCTTTATGATAAATGTTTGATGTTGCTTATGTCACATCAATGCCGATAGATATCTTTTGAAACATCTCTTTGGGGTGTTTTTAGTCATTTTTTTCTCTAAAATGGTGAAGATTTTGAAATGAAAATGGACCTTCACTTAGTCGCAGTTTCTGATTGGATTTGCGACTAACCTTTTTGATTGATTGGATTTGTTTTGACATAGCGAGCGCTTCGGCTATTCCCTTTATAGATAGGAAACACGTTATTGTACATAAAAATAAAATTACAGATATTTGTTAAATTAAGAGCACAGACGGTAGCTCATCATTATAAAGTGATCTGTTCCAGACAACTTTTGGAACATAATTACATATATTATGATCCAATGTAAAGCGCAACTAAGGTTGCATTGCCATACACAGGGTTAAGACCTTGTTTATGTCACTGCTAAAATTATAAACATTAAATGCATAATTATACTATTTTTATTTTTTAATGCACTAACCCGTGCTAAAGACAATTTTTCAATTCAGCCAGATGTCGCTGCCTGTACGTAATACAGAGAATAGTGTAAAGAGGTTCAAAATTTCACTGATGCCGGTGAGTCGCCCATTAGCTCAGTTGGATAGAGCGCTGGCAAGGATAGCCAGAGGTCGCGGGTTTGAATCCCGGCATGGGTGGAATTTTTAGCCTTTAAATAGGTTTATTAAATGCATAGTTGATACTTGTTTTATTTACAGTGAATTTTCTAAACAGAATGGAGACTCTAATAGACAGACACCTTTTTATTCTTAGATTTATTCTTAGTATTTAAGCGACTACGCCGGGGGAGGAGGGTTGATTTCTCTAATTACGCTTACGTAACTCGCCCATTATAACTAAGTTGGTGATGTAATGCTCTTTGCCGCGCTGTAATGTCACTTCGATGCTCTCAAGTGTTGCAAAGCTTTCACAATCACGTCGTTGAGGTGAATACTGCCACACAACTGCTTTAAATATGAAAAAAAAGTGTATAAGGGAAGTGGATTCGATTTTCGAACTCAGGGAAAAGAAGGTTGAAGAAGGTCTGACGTCACACGCCGACGTCCTAAATAATTGCTCTGTCGAACACACCTGGCCGCGGAGGAAAATTAAGCGCAACTCAATTTGACTGAGTGATGATGAAGCGGCAGCTAGATTACGGTTTAATTAGCCACCGACGGCGATACAGGTGATTAATATATTCATAAAACCCCTAATTTATCTTTGTTTATGCAAAAATTGCCTGAAAAATACCTCTTTCTCTAAGAAAAGTACATCTTATAAGATGCTAGCCGTGCCCCGCGGTGTAAGCCGCGGTTTATCGTTTTTCCCATAGGAATAAGATATTTTCCCGTAGTAAAATGCAGCATATGTGTTAATCCAGGGTGTCAGGTAACTGCATACTAAATTTCATCAAAATCGCTCCAGCCGTTTAGACGTGAAGTAATAAATTTAATATACACACTCACAACCTTTTGTCTTTATAATATTAGTGTAATAGTGAGATGTTATGTGATGATCTGTTGTGATGCTGCCCGTCACTTTAAGTAATTAATTCGCTTTATTTTATTTTGAATAAATGTGCACTTTCATTGCTAGCTTGCTATCCATTAATAATCTATTAATTAAGAAACTAGCATCTTTAACGTTCATTGACTAAACATTCTGTTTGTATTACGGGTGGAAAGAATTGATTTGATTTAGTTAAGCTAGCAGCCGTAATAGCCGACAGAAAAGGCCTATACCCAGCAGTGGCCCGCGGTGGGCTGATGATGATGATGGTGAAGATGGTGAAGCAAGCAGCGCTGTAGAATCAAATACAAAACTACCTAGTTTGTTTTTAATTTTCAACGCACCGGATTAAAACATGGAACAAATGACACACAACAACAAATAAAACCTTGTAAATTTATTACATTGACAATGAACAAGTTTATACTATTTTTATTTTTAATGCACTAACCCGTGCTAAGGACCATTTTAAAAACCTATTTAGAGGCTAGATGTCGCTGCCTGTACGTAATACAGAGAATAGTGTAAAGAGGATCGAAATTTCACTGATGCCGGTGAGTCACCCATTAGCTCAGTTGGAAAGAGCGCTGGCACGGATAGACAGAGGTCGCGGGTCTGAATCCCAGCATGGGTGGAATTTTTAGCCTCTAAATAGGTTTTTAAAATAAGAAAAAAAGCTTTTTGCAGGCGACGTACTGATTTGTAACGTAAGAACATAACTTCTCTTCAAAATATTTCTGAGGATTCTATACTTTTCTGCATATATAATCCTGGTGACTTGAGACTTACTTTGTATTTACTATGTTTTTATTATATTTTTCTTCTGTTTTCCTTTTCTTACTGAAATAAAAAAAAAACTGTCAGATTTTTGTTTTTGTGTTTTAAAAACTGATGGCGCTGGCAGATAGGTCCGAAAAATCCCTATAAACATGATTGAGAGATTCGTTTGACACTCCATGCAAAGCGATCGATTTTGCAAAAAGTTTCAAGCCAAACTCTTATAGATATCTTGCTATGTGGTGTCGGCCTAGAGAATAGCACTAACCCAAATTCTTCCCGCGGGTGTCGTAAAAGCCGACTGAGTGACACAAACCTGCTGGTGGGCAGCAGCGCGCCGTGCAGTACAATTCCACCAAACTGCGATTCCCAACCCGCATGCCCATAAACCACCAACCAACCAACCCGGACTTGGCCCCCGTGGTGGAGTATGGCCTATGGCAGTGGTATGGCAGTGGGGACATACAAGGGTTGATAACGATGCCTTACCTTAGGCATTAGCCCCCAATGATGGCACAACGTTGCGCTATGGCGCTCATTAGGGGAGGGCTATGTCCAGCAGTGGACTAATATAGCCTGAAGAAGAAACTCTTATAGAATCGTCAAAAAAAATCGTATCCATTGGTGGCACTAGTATTGCCAGGCGTCCGTCACTCGCTCAAGGTCACGCGTTATATACCTGCCGTAGTAACTATTATCTAATCTGTGGTATTGCTGCACTAAGTCCCTTAAGGTAGCATTAGGGTTGCCTGGCCGTATCTTCCTGTCCGATCCATTCCTAATTTTTTGTACGAGTTTTTTACTTATGGATATTAATTAGTCAGTTCAAATGTCTTTGAATTAAATATAGTTCGTGACTAGTAATAATTATGTTCTCTAAGAAAAAAAATATAAAGAAAAGAAAAAGAAATAAGGAAAGACATTTATTATAACAAGACAATAAATCTGTTTGTGTGGTTTTCTTCGACTCAATTTTCACACTTGTCATTTGTCCTTTGTGTTGAATACGGTGATCTTTGTGCGTCAAGTTCTAATTAAGGAAGTCAACAGTTGCCTAGCGAGGCATAAGATAATTATATCGATAAGATAAGGTATGAATTCGATGTGTTATGTATTGGAATCCGTGGACAGGGCTCGGATGGATGTGTCTGTATTCACACAGAGTATGGACGCTACAAAGCACTTTTACAAGCCCTTCCCAGAGCCAACTAATTAACTAGCGTTATCAATGAAAAAAATAAACCTTATTTTTTAAAAAGGTTTTGCAAATAGCATCACAAATCTTAATAATTGTGGTAGCTATTTTTTAAGGGCTAAAAGGAAATTAAACCCTAGGAAATTAAACCATTTTTGCCAGAAACGGAAACCAGTGGATTTACAGTGCAGAGTATCCTGAAGCGAACGCGCCGATAGCAAGTCCTCGCGACACACACCCGCGATAACGTTTATGTTCTTCTTGCATGATAAGGCACTCTAAAGACGCCTGTCCCCGACCGACACACGACACCGACCGCCACTCGTAAAAAAACCCACCCGTTTATCCGAATTAGCTACTATCCGATTACTTTTTATTCGACTCGAATAACCCACTCCGAATAATTAGCGATAACATTCACGTGCCGCGACGGGTGGGAGAGTTTTCGCCCGCCGTTTTCCACATAAATTGGATAGGTAACTGTGACGACTCGGCAGTGTTTATTGCCAAATTCACAGCATTGACTCGCGACGGCGAACAAAAAGTCGTCAAGCGGCCGGACGTCCGAGGGTGAACATCCCGATAACGAACGAACGATAACCGGCAAAATATTCTCGCAGCATTCGTGAAAAATAAACGGCCAGGGCCCGGTTAATTTAATATGAGAGAGTCGGGACATTTCATCATGCAGCCAATGTACCTGGTGTCGTTTTATTGCTCAGATGGGCAACGTGAAGCGGACGAAACAATTGGTCTAACAAAGAGCGGCGGCGGCGGTCGCGTTTGACAGCTGTTAAACAGTTTTATTATTGCTGGACGAACATCGCGCCGCCTATTTGCATAATTGAACGGCCACTTGGAGGCGCACCGGCATTGTTATACTCTGCCGTGCCGTTTGTCAGATTCGCCGTATCATTTATGCATGTGGCTCATAAAGAGAGGAATCGTCGTTTTTTTCTAGAGCATTCATTATTCGCCACTTGTATTGTTTGTTGGGCTGACCTCCTATACGCTGAGAACGGTTGAGGTCGGGGCACGCAAGACATGTCGACTTTACTTTATTGACGTAAGCCACCGCATTTTTGTAACAAAGCGAAGGATGAAAGCGCTTAATTTGGAATTTGGTCAGGTAAAATAAACATTTGCTTTCTGTTGCGCTCCAACAAGTTAGAGGACCGGGGGCACAGTTTTTGTCGCGTCGCGTGCAACACGACTTTTCGTTCGACGGTTTCGTGGAGCAGTTTCTGAAACGAATGCTCCTATATTTAGATATCAAAGTCACTTAAGCAACGATAAGCCACTTCGCCAAGGACGGGAACTCATTAAAAAGTGCCATCTAAAAGTTTCAAATGCCAGTTCCCGCACCGATCAAAGTTGACCTGCAACTCTTACGTTTGTTACAATTTACTAACAACACGCGTAAGTAGTTATCTCTAACTGATCAGAAAACAATAAAAGAGCTATAAAAAGAATAAAACTAGTGCACAAAAAGCTTTATCTCCGAAGCGTAAATGTTTAATGGCCGACAGACACCGGCCTCGCGGGTTGCGCCGGCACCGATTTAAAACTGATGACTTTTGAAAGCAGCTACGGAAATAGCTACTTAGGGTCGTGAACTCGGACGGGCACTTAAAAGAAACACTATTAAAACACGTTCTTGTCTGTATAGACACTAGGGTTAGTTCTTAGTTCCGAGCGTGCTACGAAAAGAATCGGCGTAGCGCTAGTGCAAAAGTAAATGTGTCTCTGGAAAAATAAGCTTACATTTTCTTCAGACAAACGCCATTAATTGAAATCAGCATTGTTACAGTGTAATTAAGTAAAATACAAACTAACTTCCAAGTGTAATACGGCAACAAAGTCGAGTCTGTAATAAAAATAGTTGATGTTATCTTTCAAAACAATCCCGACGAGATAAACAAAAACAAACTCTTTAATAGGAAGGCGCCGTTGCTTACTCATTTAGCATTTTATTTTGACGCACTCTGGAAATGTTTTTATCTTTTGCTTGAGATTTTAATTATGTTCTTTACACTCACAAAGACATTTAACTCCAATAAGCCATCAGGAGTTTATTAAAACGAAACAAAGAGCATACCACGGCGACCGCTGACGTGGCATCAAAAAGGGTAATTATTTTGTACCGTCGCCATTGCCTGTATCGTCGCTTGGCTAGTAGACTTCAGTAATAACGTTAGGTTTCACGACAATCCGTGGACGAGCCGTAGCACAAAGCTGAATACCTAATGACAACCTGTTTGAATGTTCAACTTGGTCACAAAGGCATAAGTCAAAAGCAGCTCTAGTTAGAGTAATGGAAACTTTTGCCGGTAGCTAATACAATGCCGGCTGAATACATCAACCGGCGCACTTGCATGGGTCCGTTTATTTCACTTCCCGTCCCGGTCAAAGGCCGGGCGCGGAATAAAATTATTTTTACAGGATTAAGGACGAAGTCAAAGAGTTATCTACCTTACTGTTGTAAAAAAGAGAATCCCTTTCGTCGAAATTAAACCCCAAGTGATTGTTTCCATAAAAAAGCGAGACTAATCGAGATCTTCGCTGGACATCAAACGGCCCGGGGGCATTGTTAAAAATGATTACAAAAATACCTCGTAAAAATGAATGTTAATTTTTATTTTCTGTACATACTTTGAAACGGTGTAGCTGTAACCATCTAGCTTTTACGCTTAATAAAGAGGACTTTTTTTTTATTAATCATTGGAATGACATGAAACCTGATACCTCAGGACTTGAAATTGCCAATCCGCGGTGGGCACGCGTAGTAATTAAACCCATACGCTGTCTCTTTCTCTTAGAGAAGGCCTGGGCCCTGCAGTGGGACGTTTATAGGCTACATAAAAAAAGTATAATCCATAATATATTTATTTTTTCCTGCATTATTTTATAAAAACGCTCTTCTTATCTATAGTTATATATGAAACGGGTCTTATCGCGATTACTTATTACGTAAAACGTAATTACCTTACTTCCCGTAGTTTCGGTGACGCTGCAGTTGCCATGGTTACGAGTAAACTGAAGGAGCGAGTAAAGTCAATTATTGTATAGGTCTATCCTCAAGTCACTTTACTCACTACGTCCGCGGACGCAGTATGGAAGGCGCCTGATTTATATTTACTTTACGATGGATTCCACGTGAGTCTTTTTTAATTTAATTTGCTTTCCGATCGATACTGCGACAGTAATGCCGATTGGTTGAAGGAACTTTCGGTTGACGCTCGATCCATTTGTTCATTTTGGCATCTAGAAGATGTACAGCTATCTGCGGACTGGATTACCTGACCCCGACCCGTTCATGTCGCATTTTTCAAGCCTTCAAAATCACTATGAAAATTCGTGAACTGAAATTTTCTCTTTTAAGCGTTTTACGATCTCTGTGGCGCAGTGGTAGCGCATCTGCCTATCATACGAGAGGGCTTATGTTCGAATCCCAAAATAAAACCCCAGGTTTTGGATGTTTACATGTTTTTGATGTCGCTGTTTCTGATTCCAACGACACAGAGTATTCTAGTACGGGGTCTGTAGCAATGTATGTGCCTGTATGTAAATGTTATATTATGTTAACGACCTCAATTGATAAAATTAAAAACAAAAAAAGACAATAATAAAAAAAAATACTTAAAATCTATTTTCGATATCGACCGAGTTTTAGATCTATCTTCCTTTTCGGTATACAAGTGTAAGTTTCTGCATTATATGTATTACGACAAATATTTTTTACGATTACTATGTTAATCGTTTGAAACCTTAAGAATGCATATCCTTCTCACACATACAAATATATACTCATTATTAAACATATCTTCTTCTTACCAAGTCTAATGGTAATACAGCCTAATAAACCTTCTTGGGCTCAGTAAGTAAACTTAACAATCTTCCTTTTCGGTATACAAGTGTAAGTTTCTGTATTATATGTATTACGACATAAATATTTTTTACGATTACTATGTTAATCGTTTGAAACCTTAAGAATGCATATCCTTCTCACACATACAAATATATACTCATTATTAAACATCTCTTCTTCTTACCAAGTCTAATGGTAATACAGCCTAATAAACCTTCTTGGGCTCAGTAAGTAAACTTAACAATCTTCCTTTTCGGTATACAAGTGTAAGTTTCTGTATTATATGTATTACGACATAAATATTTTTTACGATTACTATGTTAATCGTTTGAAACCTTAAGAATGCATATCCTTCTCACACATACAAATATATACTCATTATTAAACATCTCTTCTTCTTACCAAGTCTAATGGTAATACAGCCTAATAAACCTTCTTGGGCTCAGTAAGTAAACTTAACTATCTTCCTTTTCGGTATACAAGTGTAAGTTTCTGTATTATATGTATTACGACATAAATATTTTTTAAGATTACTATGTTAATTGTTTGAAACCTTAAGAATGCATATCCTTCTCACACATACAAATATATACTCATTATTAAACATCTCTTCTTCTTACCAAGTCTAATGGTAATACAGCCTAATAAACCTTCTTGGGCTCAGTAAGTAAACTTAACTATCTTCCTTTTCGGTATACAAGTGTTAGTTTCTGTATTATATGTATTACGACACAAATATTTTTTACGATTACTTTGTTAATCGTTTGAAACCTTAAGAATGCATATCCTACTCACACATACAAATATAGTCTCATTATTAAACATCTCTTCTTCTTACCAAGTCTAATGGTAATACAGCCTAATAAACCTTCTTGGGCTCAGTAAGTAAACTTAACTATCTTCCTTTTCGGTATACAAGTGTAAGTTTCTGCATTATATGTATTACGACATAAATATTTTTTACGATTACTATGTTAATCGTTTGAAACCTTAAGAATGCATATCCTACTCAGACATACAAATATATTCTCATTATTAAACATCTCTTCTTCTTACCAAGTCTAATGGTAATACAGGGTAATAAACCTTCTTGGGCTCAGTAAGTAAACTTAATTACCATTTTTACCTAATTATTTAAGGAACATTATCTACGCTAAAGAAAAAAAAAACAAAATAAAACGCTTTATTCATTTATTTAACAGGTCTAATCGCGATCAATAACTATGTATGCATGAGTATCGCGAATCATTAAGAAATACTAAAATAAGCCGCTCTAAGATGGTTTATACAGGGCGTACCAAAGTTATGGGCCATGAAGGGAAAGTACCTTAAATATCGTAGATAGGGTATTTTGCTGAAAGAAGACTTTATGTTATTTTTAAAAGTTAGTAATTCTGCATTCAAAGATTTTCAAAAAAATACTTGCCTTGTCTGGGAATCGAACCGAATTATTTTTTTAAAAAAAAACACCCCTACTTTTATGATGCCAATCGAAGGAATGGCCAAAAACTAATAACTCTTCTTAAGTAACATAGTATTTTAAAAGAAAGGAACAGCGTGAAATTAATCATTTTAATCAAATTAAAAACATACATGAAACTGCCGTTCTTCTTCCAACTTTAAGTCGGTTCGATTCCCAGACAAGGCAAGTAATTTTTAGAAAATCTTTGAATGCAGAATTACTATCTTTTAAAAATAACATAAAGTCTTCTTTCAGCAAAATACCCTATCTACGATATTTAAGGTACTTTCCCTTCATGGCCCATAACTTTGGGACGCCCTGTATAGTATTGACACAAAAGCAAAAATAATAAGAAAGGCGCATGAAACATAATGGATTTCCACACAAACGCAAAATGGATACTTCATTAATTTACTTACAATGAAACGACGATGGATGAGCGCAATTAAGCCGATGCAATTAATGGCACTGGATAATGTTCGCCGTGATTTATCAGGAGCAGCCACTCTCCCTTGATTGACATTTTTAATTTACCTCTGCGCCTCAAGACCCACATTCCCTGGAGGTGACTAAAGGGGAACTGTTGTTACTTTAACGCGTACATTCAATGTTGCCTTTCACCTTTAGCAAATAAATCCACGGTATTTCTTGTTCGATTTTACTGCTTAGTATTTCACAACTGACAATAAATTGACTAAGAGCCATAATAAAATCATGGTATTCCCGTGCCCCAGCAGTGGGGACATACAAAAGGTTGAAAACATTCGTTGAGAAATCCTCGCTACTTGCAATCTTACACAGTATATAGAGGAATAATACCTCTACAAAACAGAATTACACGGAATGAACAGACAGTACGAGGAGTGTTCAACGGTTGAAACGAGCAAGTCTCAGAGGCGCCCAAACCTGTCAGAATTGGACGGGAAGAGAGGTCAGTTCCTGAGGGCTCGTAATGGACTGAAAGCTCAAACAGTTCGCGGTTTGTTAGTTGATAGTAGTTGCCCCTATGCATCCGACTCAGCCGGCTGAATAAGTAAACCTGCAGACTCGCCTGATGGCTCAGTTAACCACTAGCTTTTTCTAGAAAAAAACATTTACGCAAAGTCCCTTTGTAGCTTGATAATTGAGTGCAAACATAGGCAGCGAATTGGTAAGTGTCACTATAATTGCTGTGTACAGTGAAAAGCAGACTTTTTACTCTAGCCGACGTTATTTTAACGTAGACGTATGTAGATTTAACCGAGTAGTGACACTGACACGGACATAAAACAGGCCGGAATTCCATGACGGGTGACACAATAAATTCACGGCTCGACCGTTCTAGAACAATGCTGTACTTGATAATAACGCCAGACGACCGCACTGAAAACATAACCCTTCGGCTTCATTTGCAAGCCTATTATCATAAACATACCAGCGTAACTTCTCACTCGACTGCCAATAAATCCACTTATCGTCTGTGTAGCGAAGCAAACCTTGTGCACGACGGGATGTGGCGAATGTTAATTAAGTATGTAAATACGGTAAGTACAAAATGATCGCCCGTGAGCCCGCAGATTACTTTTGTCAAGCACCTACTAAGTGAGTGTTAGACTCGCCGCGACAGCAGCTTTGACGTCCCAAGTGAAAATTGTATTGAGGATTAAAGTGGAGCCCAGGCCTTCATACGTCGATGTAGAGTTCTTAATCGATTGAGTAACCCGCGGCGTTTACGCCTTTATTCGTGTGGCCGGTGTCAATTATAACCTTCTATTCGATTTGATGCCCGTTGGCTCCCTTGGGCTGCTGCCCGTTTGGCCAGTAAAGTTTAAATTAATTCCATACTGACACATCGCACCTTGCGCTCGCTCAGATTGTATAAATAATAAGTAATCGCAGATTCTTCGAAACAGTTTTAGAATTTTATATTTAGTTTTCTTGGACATCAGCAGGTTCTAAAAAGTGCTACTAATATGATTTCTTACCATTGGTGGCGTTAATTAATAATTGGTTACACCTTTTTGGCGCTAACTTTTTCTAACAAATATTACTTTCTAGACTTAGTAATCTGTGATTTTAAGTGTTATGTAGATGATTTAATTAGGTGTCAGTATAATTATTGTTGTATTTTTCTCTTGATGCATGCATTTCTTGTTTAAATCTTAATTTAACCCAAATATTTTAATGTGTTTTTGTGTATGAGTTTTCTTTTTTTTGTGTTTAGTGTTAATTTCATCCAAATGCTTAATGTGTGTCTTGTAAATGAATAAAGAATTATCTTATCTTAATCTAGGATTATTTATTTATTTACAAAACCCACAGCACTGGTTCATAAATATTCACTGTTATAAATATAATTTATTAAATTAAAAAATCTATTAATTAAGGACTTTTACCTACGGCAAACTTGATACTGCCACAGAATTCGTTTATACGATTCTTGTTACCATGGCAATGCAATAAATAAATATGTTAGAGTTTGGCATGAAAAAAGGTTACGGTAACAATAAAATATTATCCCACGCAAACGCATTACCGGGGTATCAAGCATCCTATGTCTCAATTTAGATCTTTGTTTAGCTGTATGCCAAGTTTCATGCGACTCCCTTCAGCCGTTATAGCGTGATTGAGTAACAAGCGTCCAAACATGTTCACATTAAATAAATAAATATTCATGGACATATTACACAGATCTCGTTAGCCCTAAACTAAGTACAACTAAATGACTTGTGTTACATGTGCTAACTCGACGATAGATTTAATACAACAAATACATAGATAACTTATAGATTAGATTCGACTAGAACTCTTTAAAAATCTTACATATATAAGTATTGCCGTTCAAAATTGGTGGTCTAATCGCTAAAAGCGATCTTTTTCAGACAACCTTTAAGATGAATAGAACTGAAAGACCAAGAGAGTGAAGTAGGTTGGTGTACATGAAATATAAAATGAAATGCAAAACAATATCACACTTTAAAAATTGTAAATAATTATACTATTTTTATTTTTAATGCACTAACTTGTGCTAAGGACAAATTTAAAAACCTATTTAGAGGCTAAAAATTTCACCCATGCCGGGATTCGAACCCGCAACCTCTGGCTATCCGTGCCAGCGCTCTACCAATTGAGCCAATGGGCGACTCACCGGCATCAGTGAAATTTCGAACCTCTTTACACTATTCTCTGTATTACATACAGACAGCGACATCTGGCTTAAGCAAATTGCATCACTTACAGCCCCGACTACCTACTTTGCAGTTAGGTTTTACATCGGAACGATATCACTGTACCCACATGATTATACTATTTTTATTTTTAATGCACTAACCCGTGCTAAGGACAAATTTAAAAACCTATTTAGAGGCTAAAAATTTCACCCATGCCGGGATTCGAACCCGCAACCTCTGGCTATCCGTGCCAGCGCTATACCAATTGAGCCAATGGGCGAATCAATAACAAAAAACAATAAAAACAATAATTGCAAATAACTTTTAAAGTGCAAAAGATTATGAAATGACTGAGTGCAAGATAACGATTAGAGGCGAAAGAGTGGAACAAGTAAAAGAATTTGTCTATTTGGGGAGCCTGTTTACGAGGGATGGAAAGTGTGAAGGTGATATAGAAAGAAGAGTAAAAGCGGGAAATTGTGTAAACGGTGCCTTGCACTCCATTGTGTGCAGCCGAAACATCTCCAAAAGAGCTAGATTGGCTATTCATAGTGGCGTGCTGGTCCCAACACTTATGTATGGTAGCGAGACTTGGGTGTGGCAAAAGAAGCAAGAAAGTAGAATTAATGCAGTTGAAATGAGGTCCTTGAGAAGTATGTGTAGGGTTACTTTGAATGACAGGATACGCAATAGTCTGATTAGAGAACGTTGTGGACTGAAAGAGGATGTAGTGACTATAATTGAGAAAGGAATGTTGCGTTGGTTTGGACATGTGGAGAGGATGAAGGAAGAAAGATTGTCGAAACAAATATATATTGCGAATGTGAGTGGAAGGGCTGGTAAGGGACGTCCCAGACGGATTTATATCGACCAAATAGGGGATGTATTAGCAAAGGGAAAGATAAAAAGTACCCGGAACCGGCGTGCGTGCATGCAACGACTTATGAACGTTGATGAAGCGAAGGTGATCTGTCAGGAGCGTGGCAAATGGCAGTCCCTGGTCTCTGTCTACACCTCCGGGATACAGGCGTGAGGTTATGTATGTATGTATGTATTTTTAAGTGCACATGATATATTTAAGAAAAAAAAGGACTCGAAAAAAGAGTTTAATTTTGTGTATTAAATGTCCATAGTAGGTAACCTTCTTTTTTAAGACGTGGCTGAAAAAAAAACCATTTCTTTGGGTAATTTAGGATATAACAAAATTAAAACTGTAGTACTTATTAGTTTTGCAGGTCAGTGTAATAACAGGATAATAAGTAGAATATATTAAATTTTTAAAATTAACAGACACACTATTTCTCTCATCGCACGTGCTAAAAAGTCGTGTGGCAATTCGATATTTCGATATGGTCAGCTGACGCGCTCGCGGCGCGACCCACCGTGTAGCGTTTTCACACCTAAATAAATTTTGGTATTAGGATTTAGCCATTACAAAGGCTTTGCAGTGCGCTATGCAAACACTAAATGACAGGTGGACGCTGTGTGCCAGCGAATGGCTTTTTTATGCAAATAGTCTTTCAGCCGGTTCATATTCCCGCAGCCGGAGTCAATTTGCGACGAATCGCGTGTGACATTTACTCGAGAACAGGGGGGCGAGTCTCTTAAAAACATAGTTGTTCATTATCATCGTTATCAACCCTTGTATGTCCCCACTGCTGGGGCACGGGTCTCTTCCTGCATCGCAGGAAGGCCATACTCCACCACGGGGGCTAAGTTCGGGTTGGTGGAGGATTGTAAGACAGTGGCGGGCCGTACTGTCAGAAGTTATCAAGCCGCCCATAAGGCCTCTGACATGGCTTAACGACTGCCATTATATGACAGCCGGCACCAACGGCTTAACGTGCCTTGCGAAGCACGGAAGCGCTCGGAAAAATGCCACTAGCGGTAGTCAAGGGACGCTCACCCATCCCGTACCTGACCGCGCCTGTAGTTGCTTAACCAAGTGATTGATTTCAATCACTCTGTTCACCTAGGCCACTAGAGTTCAATAGAGTCATATTAGTCGGGTAATGGTCCTTTCATTCACACTATCGGTAGTCTTTTAACCAATCGCGTTACAATGGTATAACCCGTGCTACTTAACTCGGCGCCTCGCGCGTTCGATCTTCTTCGCGAGAGATGCCTATTTAATTTGCGCGGGTTGGACCACTGGAATGCCATTGTTCTGCTGTTGCTTTGTAGGCTACCAAATTGAGGTAAATGACAACCATTGTCGTGACGGCCTCGGTGGCGCAGCAGTTTGGCACGCTGACTGTAAAACCGAAGGTCTCTGGTTCGATCCCCGGCCGGGTCAAACTAGGAAACAAACTTTTCTAGTTTGTCTCGGGTCTTGGATGTTATCTATGTATTTATTGCATTAAATTTATCGTCGAGTTAGCATCTGTAACACAAGTCATTTAGTTGTACTTAGTATGGCGCTAACGAGATCTATGTAATAGATCCATTAACATTTTTTTTATTTTTTTTTTATACATACATACATACATGCATACATACATACATACATACATACATACATACATACATACATACATACATACATACATACATACATACATACATACATACATACATACATACATACATACATACATACATACATACATACATACATACATACATACATACATACATACATACATACATACATACATACATACATACATACATACATACATACATACATACATACATACATACATACATACATACATACATACATACATACATACATACATACATACATACATACATACAAACATACATACATACATACATACATACAAACATACATACATACATACATACATACATACATACATACATACATACATACATACATACATACATACATACATACATAACCTCACGCCTGTATCCCAGAGGGGTAGGCAGAGACCAGGGACTGCCACTTGCCACGATCCTGACAGATCACCTTCGCTTCATCAACGTTCATAAGTCGTTGCATGCACGCACGCCGGTTCCGGGTAATTTTTATCTTTCCCTTTGCTAATACATCCCCTATCTGGTTGATATCTTTTTTTTTTAAAACCTATTTAGAGGCTAAAAATTCCACCCATGCCGAGATTCGAACCCGCGACCTTTGGCTATCCGTGCCAGCGCTCTTTCCAACTGAGCTAATGAGCGACTCACCAGCATCAGTGAAATTTTGAACCTCTTTACACTATTCTCTGTATTACGTACAGGCAGCAACATCTGGCTGAAGTTAATTGCATCACTTACAGCCCCGAGTACCTACTTTGCAGTTAGGTTTTTACATCGGAATAATATCGCTGCACCCACATGATAATACAATTTTTATTTTTAATGCACTAACCCATTCAGAGTCGCCCATTAGCTCAGTTGGAAAGAGCGCTGGCACGGATAGCCAGAGGTCGCGGGTTCGAATCCCGGCATGGGTGGAATTTTTAGCCTCTAAATAGGTTTTTAAAATTGTCCTGAGCACGGGTTAGTGCATTAAAAATAAAAATTGTATAATCTTTTTTTTATCATTCTATTGGAAAACTATGTAAGTATTACACTCTAGGGTCTGAACAAAACTGGTTAATGTGGTGAAGCTTGTCGCAAACTCCTACACATACCCCGTTGTATGTGTTTCATAATGCAGAGCTTAGACCGCACTCGTGGACTTTCTAATTAAAAACGAACTTAAACTTCGCGCTCAGGCTTTAGAAATGACCGCGTTAGGTTCTTATCGCTCGCAGCACACGTCTTGAATACAAATTCAGTTCACGTGTGTGGGATTGAGCACCGATGTGTTTTATAAATAACTTTAGAGAGGTATACTTAGGAGTAGGTGCATTGAATTACGTGAACTCGCGCCAGCATCCCGGAGGAGTGACATTGGTCTTATACCGTAGAAGACATATAGAAATAAAAGTTATTAAAATATTGAATATAACCACAAAAAATCTTTTTGAAGGCTTTACGAATTCATAACCAATTTGAAAAATAAAATTAATATAATAATAAAGAAACTTAAAAAAAATGTTTTTTTAATGGATTGTAAACGTTTTCTTATAAGGGGGAAGTTGATTAATATTTTTTTGAGATATGTAACTCAAATATTTATAAACGCTTCCTGCATTATAAGGCGTTACGCGAGAGTGTGTCGTCATGGTCTAAGGCCGATTTGTGTGACGCGTTTTGACTAAGCGTATATTGACTTTTCTACTGGTTATATTATAAAAAGTATTAGTCGTAGAGAAAAGCATAACACGTTTATTAACTATCTTTTATTGTGTCCTATTCTATAAAAACACTTTTAGTTCAAGTTTTCCATAGCCACGATCCTGACAGACTTTTGCTTCATCAACATTCATTACTCTTTACATATTCGCACGCTGGATTCAGGTGCTAAGGACTACTTGAAAGTTTTTATTTTATAGAAAATATGGTAATGCCTGCTGCCAGTATCACATTCGATATCAACCCTTGTATGTCCCCACTGGGCACGCCCAAGTTTGTGGAGGATTGTAAGACAGTGTTACATTAATGTGAGTATTGCATTTTTTTTTCGATATTTTATTTTTATTGACTATGTAAACAGGTACAGCACTTGTAGAAAGTATAACGCAAAAATACTCTCGGTCATGTCACCTATTTTTGGATAAACGTTGTGAATTGAAAAAATCGCCGCAAATTAAAATGTAAATTGCGCGTATATTTAAAATGGAGAGGTTCATTTTCTGCGGTTATTGGCTCCATGTGCTTGAATGGAAGATCACCGATTACGGTTGACTCATTTATTTTATTTTTAGGTAACAAACTGGATATTTTAAAATGGACATACAAGTGACAATAAACGAAATACCACATACCAAAGCGGAAACATTTATATTTCAATCAATTCATCTCCCTGTATTCGTAATTGAAACATATTATATTTATGCTATGGAATTTAAGTGTTTTCCGAATGTTTTTTTAATGTGTAAATAAACCACTTGTATTTTTTCTTATCAGATAAGATAAAATGAAGTAGTTATTTGAAACTAAACCAAACAAATCGTTATAAATCTAATAATTTCATTTCTTAGCTAAACGTTGCCTGTTCTGTACCTCTCCTATTGCCCCGTATTGACTGGTAGAAAATGCAATTAGAATTAAGCCTTTCTTTTGTACACTTTTTTTGTACAATAAAAAAAATACTAAACTTAATTGCGGATGTTTCAGCAACGTTCCAGCCACTGTGGTCACAGGAGGGCGATGTGGCAACTACATATTACTAAAACAAAACCAAATCCCCGTAACGCCCATTGCAAGGAGCCTCAACTTTAAAACCCGGCCAACACTGATGCGAAAACCCTCCGGTGTATTGTAAAAGATAATCGCAAGCAGTGGGTACTTCGTACTCGCTACCACACCTGTTGCCCGGAGCTGGTTATAGTTTTACAGGCACACCGCACATAGGATGCTAGCCCGTTCACCTAATGAAGGTACCAGCCATGTTTTAGCCTAATGTCCAGGCCAAATTATCTTGCCTAGAAACTTTGTTGTTGAGCAAAATGTCAATTCAAGTTGCAAGCTAGCGATAGACGACTGCTGCGACTATCTTGTAATTATGGTAACATAATTTCAAGTAGCGAAGGCAGAGACGAAGTTTAATGTCGCTAAAACGGAAGAGGATTGTCAGGTTCGTGACAAATGACAATGTAACGACAAATTGCTTTGACTCACATACACGCACAAAGACGTGTGTACACTCAAACACCTACACACCCACTAACGCAAACCAGAATGTAACTAAAAAAATATTAATTAGAGTTCATAAAGTAAATCAATCAATCAACGCTGTTTTGCTATATAAATCAGCTCACAACCTTTTCTCAGATCTATGAAATATACACAAATAAAATCATAAAAATGGGTAAAGGCGTTTTGGAATAATCGAACTGTTCCGAAACGCCAACAAACACTGACACGAGATTTTCTGAAGCAGATATTTATAGAGTTCACATAAACCAACTGTCATACCAAAGGTTATTTTAATAATACCAAAGACCCCAAATACTATAGGTACACTTGAATTCCAAGATCCTCACGATGCAGATTCGGCTAGTGTGCGGTTTATTTGTATTTATATTTTGTATGAACCATTGTCGCTGCCAAACCATGAGTTTATCTTTCAAATATGAAGCTCTAAGTAACCCACCGCTAGATGTGAATATCACAAAGCTAGTGTAACAATCAATGATGTGTAAAGCAACAACACCACTAAAGCCATTCCGCGATCACTTTACAGCTCGAATAACATTGCAAACATATTCGAAACGTGAGCGCTGTAACCAAGTGCTTCCCATCACACGTCAGACGAATTTGTCTTGTTCGAGGTGCAATGCCTCATACCCTGTTACACTTTATAGCGTTCCGCTTATGAAACCACGCCGTCACTGGCAGTAAAACTTTCAGCGGATTGTTACATTGAAGCCAACTAAACAAAGACTGCCGGCACGTGGTCGGCACGTCGCCCGTGCCTTTTCATGGAGTATCAACGCCGATTTTATGTTACAAATACAGGCGGTAATTTCGGGAACGGGAAAAATGTGTACCGGGAATCCTTGATAGGATCTCGCAGCGAGTATAATTCAGGGATTTTTCTGTAGAGCCGCGGGCTACGCGAACGAAGGCGCGGCGGGTGTTCGTAACATAAAAATCCCGTTACCGTGACGTAGTCCGACAGATTGTTTTCTTGTTAAAAGGATCAAAACAAGAGTTACTTAGTCCGTTTTAGTCAGGAAAATAAATTTGCGAGGGTATTTGTTTTTTTCGCCCGCCAATTCAGTGCGATTTCCATTTTCCTATTTCCGTTTAGAGTTTTCCTCAATAAGTGTTACCGAGAACGTTTTTTACCTGCGTCTCAATCGTGCCCGCCTTAACGTATATCTGTCAATCGGAATTTTCACGTAGGCAAGTGTTGGATATTATTTCTTTGTTTCAAGTGAAATATAATAAAGTTGGTCGTCGTGGCGGCGTCACATCGCCGCTGACAATGAGAACGCCCCAGTCCGAATTATGGCGGCAAACACGCAATTTGTCCCGAGCGTTAAATCGACCACAAACAAAAGCCCAGGAGCGTTCGCGCCGCGCCATCATTCACCTGCGGTCGGACATGATAATGAGATGGACCTGCCCTGCTTCACATTATGTACGAGCACCCAATGTAACAACGAATTCAGTACAATGTCCTGGGTCGTACTGCGGAGGCATCAGGGAGTCCATTCGGCCGGTGACGTTTCTAATTTCAAAATCTGTCATCAAGAATTAGGTGCACAGCACCTGAAGGCTCTGTAAAGTATAGATTATTATACTATTTTTATTTTTAATGCACTAACCCGTGCTAAGGGCAATTATAAAAACCTATTTAGAGGCTAAAAATTCCACCCATGCCGGGATTCGAACCCGCGACCTCTGGCTATCCGTGCCAGCGCTCTTTCCAACTGAGCTAATGGGTGACTCACCGGCATCAGTGAAATTTCGAACCTCTTTACAATATTCTCTGTATTACGTATAGGCAGCGACATCTGGCTGAAGTAATTTGCATCACTTGCAGCCCCGAGTACCTACTTTGCAGTTAGGTTTTATGTATATAGTTAGAATATTTTCGGGGCTTAATCGCGTAGTAATTTATTGCAGTCTTCTCGTGACCACGATGACTGTAACGTCGTCAAAACGTCGAGGTAAAATAGCAATAAATTATTACGCGATTGAGCCCCGCTAAACAGCAGTCGCTGCCTGTACGTAATACAGAGAATGTTGTAAAGAGGTTCGAAATTTCACTGATGCCGGTGAGTTGCCCATTAGCTCAGTTAGAAAGAGCGCTGGCACGGATAGCCAGAGGTCGCGGGATCCCGGCATGGGTGAAATTTTTAGCCTTTAAATAGGTTTTTAAAACTTAGTAAGTTTATCGGGTTGATATCAACCCTTTAATGTCCTCACCCACACGGGTCACCTCCTGTATCGCAAGGTTAGGCCATACTCCACCACGTTTAGTAAGTAAGTTTATCCGGTTACAATTCAATAATATATTTTTGCGAATAACTGCCAGCGGACGCTGGATGCGGCAAGCTGAAGACAGGGCGCTATGGCGTTCATTGCGGGAGAGCTATGTCTAGCAGTGGACTAATATAGCCTGAAGAAGAAGAAGAAGAATATATTTTTACGTTATAATTAAGACACTTTGTTTCGAATAGCGAGTTCACTAAATTTAAGTGAGGTTTAGGGGAACATGAGCCCGTAGACACAGCCTAGGACACTCTACTCGAGTCATTATTTTCCTGTGGTCACACGCTTTAATGAGGTGGTCCTGGCTACCTCTACAGGGTAATTTACTCAGGTATTCAGCATCAAACATTACCTATCTGTTATAAAACATTTATTAAAACAATCATTTAATAGGCTTAAATTATTTAAATTACAATTAGACATTACGTTTGATTGACAAGGTTTACTGAAAGAAATCTCTCACAAAAATAAACTCGCCATTTTACAGGTTATTTCCTGTACCATGTTTTTTGTCTATTTTTCTTAAAGATTCGTTAACGTGTCAATATGGTATGTGTATGTCAAAATTGAAAATTCAAGCGTTTACTAAAATTACTCGGCCACCTATTTGCAATGAGCTTTTCGTTAATAAAATTAAAATAGACAAAAAATAGGCGTAGATAAACCCGATACAATGAGAAGGGGTCCCAAAATTCAGCGTCATCAAAATTTGACAAACTGAAAACCAGCGCTGTGCATTCGTGCAGCTTACGTATGCACGGCGCTGGTTTTCAGTTTATCCCCAGCGCAAAATTGACCAAAGACATAAGATTTGTAATTAAGTGAAATTGACTTAGGTCAAATTTAAAACATTTTCTAACTGAAAGTGGTTCGATAAGATTTGTCAAAGTGGTTAGTAGGTTATATCTATGTTTTTCATGTACTTTCAAAATGTATCATGTGCACTTAAGAGTATTAATCTAATCTAATATAAATTTAAAATATTTCCTAACAGGAAGTTATTCAATTTTTTAATCTAATCTTATAAAACTAAAACATTTTCTAACAGGAAGTGATTCGATTATATCATCAATACGTATTTAAGGAAAGATTTGCGCTATTTCAAAAACACGGTATATAATATGTATTTTGTGACAACTGTAATTTTATTGAATCCGGATTTACTTGATTTATTGTCGGTAGAGTCTGACCAGATTAATTCGGATTGAAATCAATAATATGTAGTTTTAATCAAAAAAAAAATATAAATTCATACGCCACGTTTTAAAAAAAATACTTTATAAGGAATACACTATTTTTATTTTTAATGCACTAACCCGTGCTAAGGAACAAATTTAAAAACCTATTTAGAGGCTAAAAATTTCACCCATGCCGGGATTCGAACCCGCAACCTCTGGCTACCAATTGAGCCCATTGGCTCAATTGGTAGAGCGCTGGTACGGATAGCCAGAGGTTGCGGGTTCGAATCCCGGCATGGGTGAAATTTTTAGCCTCTAAATAGGTTTTTAAATTTGTTCCTTAGCACGGGTTAGTGCATTAAAAATAAAAAATAGTGTAATCATGTGGGTACAGTGATATCGTTCCGATGTTAAAACCTAACTGCAAAGTAGGTAGTCGGGGCTGTAAGTAATGCAATTTGCTTAAGTCAGATGTCGCTGCCTGTACGTAATACAGAGAATATTGTAAAGAGGTTCGAAATTTCACTGATGCCGTGAGTCGCCCATTGGCTCAATTGGTAGAGCGCTGGTACGGATAGCCAGAGGTTGCGGGTTCGAATCCCGGCATGGGTGAAATTTTTAGCCTCTAAATAGGTTTTTAAATTTGTTCCTTAGCACGGGTTAGTGCATTAAAAATAAAAATAGTGTAATCATGTGGGTACAGTGATATCGTTCCGATGTTAAAACCTAACTGCAAAGTAGGTAGTCGGGGCTGTAAGTAATGCAATTTGCTTAAGTTAGATGTCGCTGCCTGTACGTAATACAGAGAATATTGTAAAGAGGTTCGAAATTTCACTGATGCCGTGAGTCGCCCATTGGCTCAATTGGTAGAGCGCTGGTACGGATAGCCAGAGGTTGCGGGTTCGAATCCCGGCATGGGTGAAATTTTTAGCCTCTAAATAGGTTTTTAAATTTGTTCCTTAGCACGGGTTAGTGCATTAAAAATAAAAATAGTGTAATCATGTGGGTACAGTGATATCGTTCCGATGTTAAAACCTAACTGCAAAGTAGGTAGTCGGGGCTGTAAGTAATGCAATTTGCTTAAGTCAGATGTCGCTGCCTGTACGTAATACAGAGAATATTGTAAAGAGGTTCGAAATTTCACTGATGCCGTGAGTCGCCCATTGGCTCAATTGGTAGAGCTCTGGTACGGATAGCCAGAGGTTGCGGGTTCGAATCCCGGCATGGGTGAAATTTTTAGCCTCTAAATATGTTTTTATACTTTATAAGGAAGATAAATAAAGCTTTCTTTAGCGGTTTTAACAAAGTATTAGACTGACACCATTAAAACCACCTTTACAGGTCCGAGAAAGCAATTTCAACATAATTCCGCAGGGAAATGACATTAAACGATTTTGAGAGTAAGGCGATATGATGCTTAATTAAGGGGATAATGCTCTATAGGCGCTAAGTTTTAACCCGTTGTAATTAACTTGGTCTTTGTAATTAGGATGGTTAATAAATGGGTGCGTAGTAAGTCGCTTCGAGATATGCCCGGAATGTTTTAATACACTAAAACAAGCGTGAATAGTTCGCGTGTGAGTATTCCTGCTAATGCGCCAGAAGGACTTGCCAGTTTCTGAGTCTCAACAGTGGTTTTGGAACTTGACGAGAGTTACCACGTAATTACTACAGTTTACATGAAACGTACTTATGCACACTTTCAAAATTGCTGAAAGCTTAAAGTTTCGGAACGACAGACTCCACACGGACGGTCGCGTTAATTGCTATTAATGTTAATTAATCAGACAAAGTTTTTGTGAAGCTTAATGTGGAGTGTCATATTTATATCTACATGTGTAGAATATTGTCAGTTCGATGCAGCTGCGTAGTGCATACGGAAATAATTACGTGGCATGCGACGGGGCCGTCCCGCGGGAGGGCTGCGTGGCACTCTCTGCCAGATAGCGTACACATATTCTGACTGTAAATGCGCCCGCCGCTGCCAGCCAACCCCCGATCCTCCGTATAAATGCTAGTTTATCTAATAAGAGACATGCAAGGCCCGCGCAACGGCTTACTCGGCATGACTGTGTCTTGTACGTTTTATAACTGCCATTCGTATTCAACCTGGCGCTCCCAGATCAGATACCGCTCGGCCCGCTGCACTCTACAAGAATTAAGCCGGATAATGTGTGCAATTTCCCACTTCGAGAATCTTGTGAAAGCGAGTGAATAGCTCGGTGTTATGAATTGAACATGTTCGGCACCGGACGCGCCAGTTTCCAAGTAAAGTCTGTTCCAGTTCTAGTCGATAAGTGGTGTAATAAAATTGCATTTAACGGCACGCAGACACAAAGGATGCTTCGTTATTATAACACTATTGGCGTATTTGCTCATGGAGTGCTCCGGTTATTGTTAGCAACATGACAATGAGTCGGCTACAGTCACTTTGCATTCTTGGCATAATGGATGACTTTTCAATTGCCGGCACTCTATTTACCTTGGCGGGCAAGGAGGTCGTCGAATAGCTTTCCACTGTGTCATTTCCCGCACTCACTACATTTTTTGTCCATCCCTCTTCGGGGCCTGCTCCCACAGGAAGTGATTTGCTAAAATACACGCTTAATGTATATTCTTAGAGGTTGGGCCTCTTTGGTTCAATTGGTGACTCAATTCATGGTTTCGATTTATGACTGTCGGGTTCTTAAGATGTTTTTGTCGTCGGCCTAAACGAATTTGCTGGTGTAATGGGTTTCCTATTTAAATGCGGCCAACAACTTTCTTCGCAAAAACAAGCTGGAGTTTTCTTTGAAGTAGATGCAACCAAATGTTGTATAAGAATGTAGTTATAAGTGTGTATAAAATATTAAGCGGCACTTTCCTTATCGGATCCGTGTTATGTGAAGTCCCTGAGGTGACCACGCTCGCATGGCTGCGCCGGCCAGTCCCGTATATCATGAAAGGCACGTGAGACATTGGGATGCCTCAAATACTTCCTGAGCTATTTCTCGCTACCTTCCCGCAGGGAGTTCCACACTTTCTAAGATGTGTAAATGGACTGTATACAAAGGGGAACACTGAATTTAATGTTGCCTCCATAAGTTTACTGGAACTGGGGCGGCAAGTATTCTGCACTAACTAGACCTGTCTTCATTAGTTGGGACTTATTTTGTTGGCTTTAATTAATGAATACTGTTCACGAAATATACAGTGCAAATTTTACGCTATAAGTTCCTGCCTTGCATCTGACTTTTTAGTGCAGACAATATGGCTCGGTGGCTGCGCTGCAAAGAACAGTAAGGTAACCAAGTGATTACAGCCGGTCCCGCGGGTGGTTGTGTTCGGAACACCTCTTCGCATATGCATCACGCTGGCATGCAGCCGCGGCCCATCGGGGCTCGCAAGTTGCCACTCAGCCACTGGTAGCTGGTCTGCCGAGAGCGGCTTGATTTTCTCCTTTTCGCTCTAGAAAAGTTTTGCATCGCACAGCGCGGATGCTCAATCCTTCAACTGCGGTAATGTTGATCGCGAGAGGTTTTGGGAGCGGGTTTTTGAACGTATTCAGTTTTTGAATTGTATTTTTTAATGACTCCTGATACTCGTGCGTAAATTTGACAGGAGTGATATCAATTGTATTTTAAGGTTATTTGGGGAGCTAAGTAGTGTCACGAAAGGAAAAAAAACATTGTAGGTTCTAGACTGTAGGTACTTAAAATAGTTGTCACAGTTGTTAAGTTTTCTCATGTACACTTTCAGATAAAAACGTAATATAAAACAAGTTATGATTTTTGTCCATTGGTGGCACTAGTTAGCACCGCAAATCACCTTAAGTAAACTTTATGAAATTTGCAGTCAGAATATTTTCGGGGCTTAATCGCGTAGTAATTTATTGCTATTTTACCTCGACGTTTCGACGACGTTACAGTCATCGTGGTCACGAGAAGACTGATGGCTGGCACCCGTTCGCATCTTCGGCTGATGAGAGTTCAGACTACCTTCAATCAGCTATCACAAAGCACTAATAGGGTTGCGACACACTACACTGACAATGTCGGACGATAAGCCATGCGACTTTTTTCCACTCGAACACATCTTTGTTATATATGAAGAAAACACTGAATTAATTAATCAAATGTTTATTCTAATGAGCACAGTAAACTGTCGTGGCACGAGCCAAACGAGCGAGAGAGAGAGCGAGCGAGAGAGACGCAACACTCTTCACGGCATTAAAATAAATTAATAGTATCTAGGATGTTTTTTATTTATGGCTATCCCTTCACCCCTATGAGATAATTACAGAAATGTTACATATTTTAAAGAGTATTTTATGTTAAATAAATACCTAGGTACTTAGTAAATTTGTTCTCGGCATCATGCTCAGCATACATTCTTATGAACGTCCTACGAACAGACTTAATCCTAGCTTAAACTAATACAAGTTCTTGGCATCATGCATTACTGCATACATCATAAGAAGTCCTACGAACTAGTGTGATAGTAATATATCTAACTATGTACTAACATTAATTTTCCAAATTTTCACCACATTTCTGCATCTGGTTTACATGTCTTTTCCACTTACAACCACAAACATCTATGTTATATGTAGTATTTGGTACTGATTCTTCCAATACTACTCCTTGAATCCATGGCTTAAGCCCCCTACGATAATCTCTGACCATTACCTTTTCACCTACCTCAAAGTTAACTGTTCTCTTATGTAACATGTTCTTACTTTGTTTTTCAAGCATTTCATATGTAATTTCTGGCAAAGTTGGTGGTCTCAGCAATGTAAATCTATTTCTGAGCTCCCTGCCCAGCATTAGCCTGGCAGGAGTCATTCCCGTTGCACTATGGGGCATATTTCTGTAGTCAAAAAGAAATAAATTTATTGCCGACGCTAGTGTATTTCCACTCTCTTTAATTTTTGTTACATGTGATTTAAAAGTTTCTACAAAACGCTCCGCGGCTCCATTAGTTGCCGGATAGTAGGGTGGTGAAAAGGTATGTTTTACATTGATGTTATTACAATAATTGCTAAATTCTGAACTTGTAAAGGTAGGGCCGTTATCAGTAACCAAGTGGATAGGATAACCAAACCTGGCAAATACATATTTGAAAACTTCTATTGTTTTCGTGGCAGTGATATTAGACATTTCAACTGCCTCTACCCACTTTGAGTAACTGTCAACTATCACTATATACATTTTACCATAGAAAGGCCCTAAAAAGTCAGCATGTAACCGGTACCATACTGAGGGCGGTGTTGGCCATGCTTTTACTTGACATTTTCGTGGGGCTTTTTGGTTACTTAGACACGTTATACAATTGTTAGTTATATTTTCAATTTCTGAGTCTACTTGTGGCCACCAAAAATACGAACGTGCTAGTTGTTTCATTCGTACTGTTCCGAAATGACTTTTATGCAACTCTTCGAGCACTGTGTCTTTTAATATTATTGGTATATTTATTCTGTATCCCCAGAATAAGCAGCCCCGGTCAACACTGAGTTCATTTTTTTTATTAAAGTAAGGAAGTAATTCCTTTCTTAACGTTCGTTTTTCTGGCCAGCCATCAGTAGTGTACCTAATAACAGTTGACAAAATTAAATCTTTTTTTGTTTCCCTTTGTATTAATTTCCAATCAAGTTTCTCCATTCCAGAGTTATTTATGTAATGAATATTGCTAATATCGCCATCCTGACAAATTGGATGAATATCTATATCGCTTTTAATATCTGAGCTGTTTGTGCGTGACAGGAAATCAGCTGGGTTTAAATTTGTCTTAATGTATCTAATTTTATAATTGAATGCAGATAGGAAAATTGCATAATGTTGTAGCCTTTTGGCTGCCATCTTTGGAATGCCCTTAGTTGGACCAAAAATCCTGACTAATGTTGCATTATCAGTCTCTAATTCGAATGGGCGCCCATAAGTATAATTATAAAATTTGGTCACACCAAAAATAATTGCCATGCCCTCCTTATCAATGGCTGAATATTTTAATTGTGTTGAATTTAATTTTTTACTTGCATATGCTATAGGCCTAACCACACCTTGTGCATCACGATTTGATAGAACAGCTCCCAAAGCTGTATGTGAAGCATCACAAGTCAAAATTAGAGGTAATTTAGGGTCATAGTGGTATAAAATGTCCATTGATGACAATTTTTCTTTTATTTGGTTGAAAGCATTGTCACATTCCTTTGTCCAATGGAATTTATTCTTTTGTGTACATTCATGCAGTGGTGCTATTATTTTTGCCATGTTCTTTAAGAACCTGGAATAGTAAGTGACTTTGCCTAGAAAGGACTTCAGCATGGTAACATTCTTTGGTGCTTCCGCTCTTAACATAGGTTCTATATTTTCCTTTATTACACTTATCTCTTTGTTAGTTATTCTAAACCCAAATACATCTATGCTTGTTTTGAAAAATTTACATTTGTCAATCTTTAGCTTAAATTCACATTCCTGCAGTTTAGTCAGTACTTTACTGAGTGTTTTTAGTGTTTCATCTACTGTCTGTCCTACTATGTAAATATTGTCAATAAATACTATGGTGTTTTCTATGCAAGACAATTTGTTACACATCAGCCGTTGAAATGACCCTGGCCCTGTACTCACACCATAAGGTAAATACTGGTACTTGTAAGTACCTACTTCGGTTGGTCAGTTCTTGTGATTCTTTATCTAAAGGTGCCTGTAGATAAGCCTCCTTTAGGTCCAGTTCGCAGAAATATTGTCCGTTTTTGAGTCTGTCAAGTATATCATAAAAATGGGGCAATGGAAAATGATCCACCTCCAAGTGTGGGTTTAAAGTAACCTTGTAATCTCCGCAAAGTCTTACTGTTCCGTCTGGTTTTATAATTGGGACTACAGGCGTGCCCCACTGGCTATATTCTACAGGAATAATCCTGCCATTTTCTAGTAATCGATTAATTTCAGATTTTACCTTTTCTTTCAATGCGAATGGTGTCCGACGTACAGGCAAACACTTTGATTTGGCATCCGGTTTTAATTTTAATTTAATTGTTTCACCTTTGAAGTTTCCCCATCCCGGACTGAACATTTCTGCAAACTGTTCCTTTACATGTCGCTTTGCTTATTAACTGAGTAAATTTCATACTCATTAAACAACTGTGCTACAGAAGCCTCCACGTCTTCTGGTTCCTCCACATTAGGGTCCTTTGTATCTTCCTTTTCCAGAGTATATACTTGCATTCTTTTATTCCTAATGCACATTTTATATATATGTCCTTGTTGGCCACACTCGGAACAAAACTTCTTTAGTAACCTGCACTGCGCCTTGATATGGTTAGTTGCTCCACAGCAATAGCATCTATTGTCACTTTTGTCTGGAATCCTTCTTGTTGCTGTTCTGTATTTATTGTCTTCTCGGTTTTTCTCCATCTTCGTCTTCTTGTAATAGAACATTTCCGAGACATTATTTTCACTTTTTCCATTTGTTTGTAGTAATGCTGCCTCCACTGTCCGAGCTAGTGTGATAGTTTCTGTGAAAGTCATTTGCGAGCTACTCTTTTACAGTTCAAACTTCACTAGTTTTGAATGTACACCATCGATTAGCTTTTCTTTCATCTGGTCCTCCAGGTCTTTAAATTGGCACTTGGCACCTATTTTTCTAAGTTGCAAGGCATAATCTTCCACTGTTTCGCTAGGCATTTGGTTTCGACTGCGAAAAACTGCCCGATCTAATGCTGTTGGTTGTTTTATTGTGTATTTCTCCTTAAGTTTTTGGCATAGGTCACTAAAATTTAGCTTGAAAGGTCTATTTGGAGCGCACAAACAATTTAACACTTCCAACACTTTGGGTGTAATTTTTGTTAATAACAACGGTACCTTTTTTTCTTCTTTGACTTCATTCAGTGTTATGATGCATTCCAATTGTTGCTCAAAGCACTCCCAGTTTTCTCCGTCGAAAGGCTGCAGGCTATAAGTAGCCATTTTAGTTTTCTCTTCTAGCCTTTCTAGGTGTTGTTTACTTAAACAATAGTCACGGAGGAGTTTTCTTAGTTCATCCACCTTTAAGGATTCGTGGTTTATTCCAGCTTTTCGCAAATACTTTTGTAATTCTTCTTTGCTTAGCCTGTATATCCAAGAACACTTCCCAGACGATAAAATTTCGTTTTCAATGTCAGCGTGTGAACTGTTTTCGTCTGTCATTGAAACAAAACGTCACCGACCGACACTTGGCTGTGGGTGTCGTAATTTTTATTTGCACAATGGGTAATATAATAAGATGGCGGCCACGGCGTCCTGCTTAATGCAATACCTATTTGCACTTACTTATTACTTGAGTTTTGTTGGCTTAATTTCGCCGATTCTTATTTGTGCACACGCGCGGTTCTTTATACCTCGTCGCCAAACTGTTATATATGAAGAAAACACTGAATTAATTAATCAAATGTTTATTCTAATGAGCACAGTAAACTGTCGTGGCACGAGCCAAACGAGCGAGAGAGAGAGCGAGCGAGAGAGACGCAACAATCTTGATGACGGATCCCACGTTCATGAAACATGTTTATGAAATTCATTCCCGAAGTTTAGGAAAAGTTGTGGTCGCGACTAAATTCATCAAATGTATAGCTATGTATTATTAAGAATATAGTGGCGTGAGTTAATGCCCAATGAAACAATTGGGCAATACAAGCCTTTATTTATTTTCTTTTTTAGGGATTTTTGCTCACAAAAAGTGATGACGTTTGTAATACCATAGTTTGTAAGAAAAGTGTGCAACATTATACCTGCCCTTGACAAAGATTCAGCTAAAATGCTTTGGAAGGACTTTATTCATGTATTAAATACATCCATAAATATTAGGAACTTTACGTGAACCACGGACAATCGAAGTTTAGGACATAAATATTAATTGGAAAGTTAATACAATAATTCATAGATACTATGTAGGAACATCTTTTAAAAAAAATATTATCACAGTTCGATATAAAATATATTATTTTTACAACTATTTGTAAGATCCTTAAGTTGAATACGGCCACAATCGGCTTTAATTTCAGAAGATACTAATTATCAAATAATCGCGAAAAAGAAGTTTGTTTAATTTTTATTTAAGTGAAAAAGCTCTATGCTATAAATGATCTGTTAAAATGACATAAAAAATTGATAACGCACATATTTTTTCCTTACGTAGTGCAATAAAGTGTCGCACTACTTAGAACAGAAATCAAGACTAAGCCTTAAACCGAGACCTCACAGTTTAAATTACGAATCACATTAACATGTTTGGAGGTGAATCAATTTCGTGCCATCAGGTTGGTATATCAACGTGGCAGTCGGTTTCCCGCTGTCGGGCGCATCTAAATCCAGCATTTCCCGGCTTTCCCGCGGGACACTGTCTTGCGCTACCACCACTTAGCACTTTGTCAGTGCCAATGTACTCCGTAGCCCGTTTGAGTCTTACCACCTTGCATTTAAGATGATAATACAACGGCGTGGTGTGCCAGAGTGTTAGAATAGTCCATTTCTAGGTCTATACTGCCTTGGAGTTGGTAAAGCCTTCTATTGCTTGCCAGTGATATTGAACATGTATCAATGCTATATATTCTGATATGAATACTCTAGACGTATATATTTAATGCACTGGCAGTGCAAAGTAGAGAAATAATACATAAAGTGTTTTAAGGTTATTGGAATGGGTTCATTATCTCTATATTGAACGCACTTTCCTTCTGAGAGAAGGCCTGTGCCCTGCAGTGGGATATTTATAAGCCACATAAAATAACGCACTGGCATCGAATTTGTAACTAGAAAAAACGAAAGATTTATTGTGTCGATGAAAAAAATAATCTAAAACAAATCACACCCCAGCGGTAGGTGGCAGCAAGATACCGAGGCAACGTCAATACGTAAAGCACATAAACATTTAAAAACAACTCCCGCGGAATACCGCTCGCTATTTTTTCTTCTCGCCGTTTTCGAGACTGAGAGATATTCTATGGCACTCAACGGAAACGATAGCCATTTATGATTCAAGCGCTAGGCGTCTTTACACATCACGATCCGAGACGCCCACTGAAATATAGATAACACTACTCTTATGCAAAGTGAGAGGTGGAATTTACACGGTCGCGGGCGCAGGCCTAGGAATGTGTCCCGCAGGTGCGTGGGCCGACTCGCAAGCCCAAATGGAATCTGTCCCACCGAGATTGGTTCCGCTAGTTCGCTTTTCTCTTTTAATATTTAGTGTTCAGGCACTCTGTGCAGCTACCCGGCTCTATTTGAATTCCAACTTATGTAAGCAACAAAAAACCCCGCAAGAACGGCGCTTGTGAGTAATATTGTGAAGTTATTTTAAAAGATCGTTTATTATAGTAATCTCGAACAGAAATCACGAGAGAATTATTCGTGAAATATTTTAATTAAACAAAAGAATGTTTGCGAGAACTTTTTGTTGAATTACTTTTTCAAATGGGCTCATAAATTATCTTGTAATGGTGCTATTAAAAGCATCATTCGCGAATATTTATGCCTGAAAAGGATGAAGGATTTTTTTTATTCTTGCAAAGCTTTTCATATCCACATATCCACCCATTGAATACGGTCGGTCGCTATTCAAATTTGATGGTACATTATTACGTTGAACGGATAATTTTAAAAATACATAAATGACTCTCAATTACTCGATAATATTCACAGATCTTTTCACTGTCAAACTGAGAATTTAACTGGCCATTTCGATCCAGCCTGAAGGCAGCTATTGATAATCTACCGTCATCCCTAGAAATAGGAATAGAAGAAAAATGGGCGGGATCAACGGGACGAAAATTTATGATCGAATAAATCTCAATTTCGGGTTTTTACCGTCGGTTTCTCGCACACCGACAAAGAGTTAATCTACTGGTAATAGATGTCTATTGGCCAAGGTGCGTACAAAAAGAGCAACTGCCAACAGTAGATTAACAGCTAGTTAGTGTACGAGAAATCGGTGGTGTCTCGTGGGTAGCGACAGCGGCCGGGACCGGCCCGCACTTGGAGTTAAGAAAAATAGATAATAAAATGTATTGAAATGGCGGCGGCCGGCTTATCCGGTTGAGAGTCAATGAATATTTGATTTCAATTTTTTTCCCGACGTCGCCGTGAAGTATTCACGCCATACCTAATTTGATTTTGGCCATTCCGCCCGTTCGCTGGGGCAGTTTGCATTAATATTCAGTTTGAATACGCGTTTGGGTTGCCTCTTGCCGGAGTTTGATACAAATAAACAGCGGATATTTTTACATTTCTTGTGAGGCTAACCCGACCCAACTGATTACGTTTTGGGATAATAACCTGCCCAGTATTAGGGAAGGCTCCTCGAATATTTTTATAATAAATATTACTTATGTACAAGTCCATGTATTGCAATGATTGGATTATATCAAAAGTTGGTAGGGACCCCTTAAAGAAATGCTTGCTGGCTTGGTTATTTTAACGAGACATAAAATGTTTACTTTACATTAGCTGACTGGCTGCCACTTGCTAAATGTACATGGTATGCTAAAAGCGTGATTTAATTATAAATATTCAATTAACGCAAAATCTCTTGGCTCACAAATCTTCTCTGAAATAATTACCTGAAAGGGTTTCAAGTATCATCAGCCCCCGTTATAAAAGCATTGACATTGCAAATTGTCAAAAAGGAAATTTGGATCTTAACTGTGCGAAATATAGAGGCCATTATTACCCCGGCATACCTACGTGAGGGAAGGATTTATATTTACGGAATTGCATAAATGACAACATAACGGTATTTTATTGACTTAAATGTTTGGGTCGACCTGGTTTTTGATTGGGGGGTAACCGACGTTAATAAATTTAACATTTTGTTGTAACTGCTGTTCAACCTTCGTCGGCAACAAAAGACGGCTGCTTTTGGTACATTTTCGGTAGATTTAATTAAAATATTACGCGTTTCTGAGATAGCGGGAGCTCTGGCTATGGTTGATTTTTTTTAATTATTTTATCTCGGTAGAGACAAGGTTGAACAGGACTGAGTTGTTTTAGTAATGTATGGAGGAAGGTTGTGTTAGTGGCAAAACTTGGTTTCTGTTCCCTCTGAGACACAGGCGTCAGTTAGGGGTATGTGTAAATGTATTGTTTTATTAGGAAGCGCTCGTGGTCTAGTCGAATTGAGTGATTAGAATCAATCACTTGAGTTAAGCAACAACAGGCGCGGTAAGGTAAGACTACGGCTAGTGGCATTTTTCCAAGCGCTTCCGTGCTTCGCAAGGCACGTTAAGCCGTTAGTGCCGGCTGCTATGTAATGGAAGTCGTTAAGCCATGTCAGAGGCGTTTTGGGCGGTTTGATAACTTCTGACAGTATGGCCCGCCACTGTCTTACAATCCTCCACCTACCCGGACTTGGCCCCCGTGGTGAATTATGGCCTAACCTTCCTACGATTCAGGAAGAGACCCGTGCCCCAGCAGTGGGGGCATACAAGGATTGATATCGATCGATTGTTTCATTGCACATGAGACACATATTGACTGACCGGAACCAGCGTGCGTGCATGCAACGACTTATGAACGTTGATGAAGCGAAGGTGATCTGTCAGGATCGTGGCAAGTGACAGTCCCTGGTATCTGCCTACCCCTCTGGGATATAGGCGTAAGGTTATGTATGTATGTAGGATATTGATATTGGAAAGATTTGGATGTCTACCATACAGGGTCATCCAAGCGTAGGCAACTAATGACAGTATTGTTAAAAACATTTAGTTCTTTAAGTTATAACACACTTTTTATGTAGGTGAACATTTCGGTACAAATATTTTTTTTTCATTTCTTTTTCATAGGCTCTGTTTGCAGTACTAAGATATTTTTTTGTAACCCAAGGACATCAACAATAGGAAAAACCGATCTATGAACACCAAAGATGAAGCCCTTAATCAAAAAACTGTAATCAGTAATCGTTTTCCTTCAAAACAAAAAATAAACTAACAATCAAAACGAAACAACAGTCCAATAAACTAGCGCAAATTAATCAAACGAATTTTCACTTTCACCCTCGCTCATACTGTAGGAAATCTCAACGAGGAAACCATATATTCTATCCGGATGTCGATTTGTTATTTATTATGCCGGCAGCAGTCGTAACGCTGGGGGGGCACTGCGTACACGGCGAGCCTATTTAGCCACTATGCTACTTCGAGGACTCCTCTTCGTCTGAGCTGCTGCCAGCCTGGCAAGACCTCCCCTGCTCCCCACGCATCAACGCCAGCCGGCAAAAGGCGGAAAGCTGAATGAATTGTCGCGTGTCACGCTTCAGTGGCCATATCCTACGCAGGGTCGGCGCCGGTATTTATTCGTTGCTAAGTAACCAGCCTCGACTTTGTGGCGAAGACGGCCAGTGAAATGAGGCGAGACGCGCACAAAAATGATATGTTCGTCTCGATGACATGCAAGGAACTTCTAAAGGCCCTTGTTGTGAGGGAAAACAGTGACACGCAGCGCACGTGCGTGATTTTGGCCTTTGAGCAAACTAATACATTTTATTGCTTAAGGAAATATATTTCCCTTTTATTGCCCGATTAATGCGACGTTAGTGATGAACTTTTTTTGGAATATGAAGTCGTGTGCTTTAAATAGACCGTTTTTATCGTGCAGGAATTTTGTTAATGATCACGTAGATTTTTTTGGTGCTGATAATACCCTCCACAGAATGTGAATATGAAATGAAATGAAGTGAATATTGTAGTTTTTTGTTACTTTTACAATAAAAGAAAATAATTCAAATATAGATCGAGTGCAGATTACCTGTGTGGGCATGTACCAATGATTTTATTTTCTAATTTATGTACATTTGTAAAGATACAAATACCTCAAATACCTGAACGCTTGAACTTGCCAATCCGCGGTGGGCACACGTGGTAATTAAGCCTATACTCTCTCTCTCTCTCTCTGAGAGAAGGCATGTGCCCTGCAGTGGGACGTTTATAAGCTACATAAAAAAGAGTACATACCTCTGTGCCTATTGGTTTGTTTGTCGAACATTAGCATGGCGTCCTCGATCTGCAACAAAACAAAAACACATAAAATTAACTTCAAATCCGTGAAGATCGGAAGAAAAATGGAGAAAAACAAGGAGGTCGCGCGCAATTTGAGCCCCGCCCTGGCAATAAAACACTCCGGCGCTGTAATAACGAATAAGCACTGCACAGAGTAAACCACACGCTGCAAATAAACTTTGATAAGCGGGGGCGACCAGGTAATAACGTATTCATAGAGAAATAAATGGAAAGTCGTCGGTTAGGATACGAACAATACACGCGAGCGGAGATGCGCTGTCGACGCGCCTGCGAGCTATACACACCTCACCTCAATTTACCCGCGAAGGAGCAAAAACTCTTTTTGCAAAAACTCCACACGAAAAACCAGTGATAAATCTGAAATGGTACGAAATTGCATTGCAATATTCATGGTTTAAGGTGGGCGCCCGTTCAGCGAGAGTACGTTTCGGATTCGGTTAATTATACATTTTTAACTTTTAATTTTGACCGTCGGTAAAATGTCGCCGTAACTCACGGAGCAGGCAGCAGTAGAATGACCTCCCGTTAAAAAATTGCTGCGTGTGGGGCAGAAGCGTGAAGGTCCGGCTTGAGGCCAGAAGGGGTGCTTACCATGAATCGAAGGTTTTACCGCCCTTATTTGCGCTCTTTCACGCGGAATAATGCATAGAGGGGGATGTCCAAATAGTACATTTGAGTGCGTGTGGGGGAAGCTCATGGTTGGGGATCGGCAGTCACTTGACGTCGGGGGCGGCACTGCGCGCTTGCTTCAAAGTAACGGATTTCTGGTCAAATCTAGAGATTTTTAACAATCTCGTAAGATTATAGGGCTGCATTCTTGTACCGAATTTTTATTACTTTTTGCGGTTCAATTAACAGAAAAATAACACCCTTTTCTATAGTGAAGGTTGTTGAGCTACTTTATCCCAGTTTTATCAAACTATGATTCTCTCCACTGCTACGAGTAGATTGCCTCAAGCACTGATTTGGTCCTAACCTACTACATCTTAAAAAATCTTTGCCGGATATAGAAATGCTTAGTCCTAAAGCGACTGTGGTAGGGACTATTATCTTAAAGGATTTTATTGTCGAAAAAACATAAAGTACAGCGAAGTTTGGACCGATTTTGGCCGATTTTCGCAACGAACTCGGTCAAACTTAAAATAAATTGTGGCAACACTGGCTTAAAGTCGGCCATTCCCCAGGGTGACATTACGCGGGAAGGTCGGTGCGCGACGCACTCCCGATGATCGATGCCGAACAACCGTAACAGGTGACCTTTCCCTGAATTATTCCTGCCCGTAGAAACGTTTATTTAGCGGTGATTTGTTTGTGCGGGAATTGCGACGCTTTTGTTTGGACACCGAGCGAAGTGTACAATACTTTTTGACGCTAATAAATATAAATGAATTTTAAAACTTTTTTTCCGTGTTATTTCAGTCGCCGGATTGCTGTTGCTGACCGTTTTTACATTCAAATGGGGCATTGGCCGGCTGAGTTATATCTGACGCCACACCTACTATTTACATCGATCGTTTACGAGCGTAACTTGTTTGCGGAAAAGTTTTCTAGTAAGAAACCTTGTAAGGAAATTAAACAATTTGTTTGGACGGCCGTTCGGTCACAGAACTCGAACTTTGCCCTCCAGGGAGCCGTTGCCAGCCGTCCTGTGGTCCCGATCAATGTGCTACATGATTATGTTTAACGAAGTTAATGAATACAAAGCTGCTAAATGAAATTGTGGGTTTTCCGTGTATTCGGGCGTGTTAATCATGATAAAATATATTTTTATTTTACCAATGACGTTTTGGCCTTTTTTTGGAACTTTTACAAATGAATATTATAATAATCTATAATATAAAAATGAATCACCGAATGTGTTGGTAAGCGCAAATCTCGTGAGCAGCTGAACCGATTTCGGTGGTTCTTTTTTTAGAATATTCCTTGAAGTACCAAGATGGTTCTTACGGAGAGAAAAAAAAAATTAAAATGAAAGAATCGACTGTTAGGCGGTACGAAGTTCGCTGGGTCAGCTAGTAATTAATAACATTCTGAGATCAGTTCAGACAAAATCTATCACTTTTCGATACTGAAAAAACGATTTTAAAATTTTAGTGAAAGGTTGTATATTTTTCTAATAGCTCTCTGGGGATCGCAATCATAAGTATTTGTGCGATAAACATTATTATTTTTGTGTAGCCTATAAACATCTCACCGCAGGGCACAGGCCTTCTCTCTGAAAGAAAGTAGTGTGGGCTTAATTACAACCCGTGCCCACCGCTGATTGGCAATTTCAAGCGCTGAGATATTTAAACACCTCAGATATTCAAGTTTCTCCACAATGTATTTAAATTATCTCTAATCTTATTTTTTTACTGAGTACCTACTGAATTGAAAATATAATGCAATTTACGTTGATATTTTCAACGTATGTTCTACAAGGCTAGGTTAGGTGCGCAAAATTGGAGACAATCCAACCAGTAAACGCTCGGAATTTTTATAGTTTAGCTCGGACATGGCAGGAATATAACAAAGTTTCAAAGACGCTCAAGAAGTTTCTTTGTCTTTTGTGAAATATTTTGCGTGAACATGTTCAAGACATGACTCGACAAGCGATAAGAGATCGCTTTGATGGATAAGGAACAAAAGCAGTTAAAATGACGCAACAATATAAAGTACACTTTACGTATTATCAGATTTAATACGTATTATTATATGACACTGTACCAAAACCAATCGAATGTAATGAAGCAAAAACACATCATTCACAGAGATAAGATTCTTTGCTGGAATAAAAGGGAAATTAATTTTCTAATCGGGATTTAATAGCATTAATTTTTTTTATATATTTGTGTGCAACCTCAAATAAAAGTCATATAATTTTTAAAAGTGATAGATTTTGGTTTTTGTGTGTGTGTTATTTTATAGTTAATTTTGTAATATAGTGAAATATCTAACTTAGTATAAAATGTAGGTTCTTTAAAGTACTTTACTTTGTTATTACTAGTGTATAAAAGTCTGATAAGATAGACTTCTCGTCATAGTAAACAAAAATTCATTTTCCTATCATCAAAAACACTCTCGCTTCATAACTGTTTAGTGTATTTTTTTTTAATGCACTAACCCGTGCTAAGGACAATTTAAAAACTTATTTAGAGGCTAAAAAATCCGTAAAATTATGTCAGAGAATATTGTAAAGAGGTTCAAAATTTCACTGATGCCGGTGAGTCACCCATTAGCTCAGTTGGAAAGAGTGCTGGCACGCATAGCCAAGGGTTGCGGGTTCGAATCCCGGCATGGCTGGAATTTTTAGCCTCTAAATAGGTGTTTAGTGTATTTTTCCATTGTTCGATAACTCTCCAGAGTCGTTCCATCGAAATTATTCCTACTCATCGGTCAACAATAAATGCACAGTAAAGTCTAATCAACCCGGCCAGGTATTATTGCATAGTAATTAAACCTCATACTAGGCATCACATGGGAGGACAGGGTCACAGACGTGAGAGTCCTAAAGCCATCACAACTGCCCAGTCTTACAGCTGTACTCAAGGAGTGTCGTTTGCTTTGGCTGAAGCATGTCCAGCGCATGGGTTCTACTCGTCCGCCGAGAGCTGTCATGCTTGAGCTGTGCAGTTGCGCACGCCAAGAGATGCGTCGGAAGACCGCTACTACGCTTCAAGACTGCGTCAAGCGCGACATGGCGGCTTTCGGATTCGATCACCAGACCTGGGAAAAACTTGCTGTAAATCGTGCCGCCTGGAGATAGGAAGTTCGGGAGGGCCGCACCGCAAGACCTGCGATAAAGTGTGGTGCTTGGGACTGCCGGACAAGAGAGCCAGGAGGCACCGAATTCAAACCGACCCGACTCCGGGCTCTTCTTTTATCTGTCCTACATGCAGCAGAATTCGGATTCGTATTGAATGCATCCGACAGAGAACCAAAGTTATCGACATAGTTCAGAGAATCAGCAAGCTGGAGTGGCAGTGGGCTGGCCATATCTCGCGAAGAACCGACAACCGTTGGAGTAAACGTGTCCTTGAGTGGAGAATGCGACTCGGCAAACGTAGTGTAGGACGCCCTCCGACTAGGTGGGATGACAATCTGCAAAAAACTGCAGGCAGATGCTGGATGCGGCAAGCTGAAGACAGCGCTCTATTAGGGGAGGGCTATGTCCAGCAGTGGACTAGTATAGCCTGACGACGACGACATGCAGCAGCTTTTGAATCGGAATTTTTAGTCACTCAAAAAAGTGTCAAACACACTGTAAATCGTCCGTAATGGACGCAAAGGTCTATGAAACCTCAATACATAATTATTAATGAAGCAACTTGAGCATACAAACAGTTTTAGGAACCAGGTTTCATAACCCGTAAATGTGCAATACCTAATAATATTCATAACACGTTACAGTTCTTTCATAATTATGACTTATTTAAGGGGAACCAGCCCCCAAGCTCCCGAGGGATGCCTGTCTCAGTGCGTCCAAGCAATTTACCTGCACGCTTTTAAGACGCCCGCTTAATTTTTCCCACTTCCCTCTTTATTGTCCCGAGATTTAATACAATCTGAGCATCTACAATGTTTTATCTTTGTTAAATTACGTCAGTGTTATATTAGTGTTTAATCGTGACGAGTTTTGAAAATTGCGAGCCAATATTCACAAACAAAGAATAAAATAATTTCTATAACAACATTTAAGAAGATATCAAAATAACAATATCTTTCTGACCTTTCATAGTTAAAAGCTTTATGTATCTATAAGTATATATTTCAATATATTTCTCCCTTTGTTCCGTTATCTCATTTTAAACGCCCTCTGCTAAGGTAAGCTGGAAGAGATCTTTCTTAGAGATTAGTTCGCATTTGTAGCAATGTTATGTAATAATATTTCATATTGATGGTTTGCAATAAGGAAAAAATAAATAATTAAGATAAAGAATTTGGTGTCTTTGGATAAGTATTTAGAGAAGATAAATACGTAAACCAAAAATATTGTTTTCCGCGTCCATTTTTCTTCACAAATTAGTCAAGGAAAAATTCACCCATTTGAGCATAATTTAACATCCGGAAATTGTACAGGAATCCGCAACATGGCCTTTACGTTTCCACCCGCCATCCATCACTTAGCCCCATGCGATATCGCGAGCGCAAACCAACGGTTGTCAGTAAAACTAATATCTGAACAATCGCGCCGTTATTTGCCGTACTGCACTGCAAGGCTTGGCCGCTGTACGGCACGTCAATCATGTGGTCTTCTTCGACTAACAAAATGCTTGAAACTACCATCAACTGAATAGGAGTTGTTGCTTATATCTGAGTACAAGTTATACCTCGTGCTTTGGAGTAGGCTTCGGTTTTCGCCAATTTTCACCGGTTTTCGTACTTAGATCGAGTTCTGATTTCAAAATTAAGTGTCATATTAGTTCCGATATTTCTATTACACGAATATATCCGATTATATCCATTAGTAGCCGTGGTATATTCTAAAAGCTAACAGACTATACGTACATATTGTGCATGAAAATTCTGTGATTTGTAGACAAGTTGGTAGAGTAGCTCTTAAATTGTGTGTTAGTCTCTTCTTGCGTGTTAAAATACGCCGATGCTTTTGTTAAAGTAAATGACTTTATCTTTTGACGTAGTCATGACTTCACAGCCCCAAAAAGATAAACTTATCGTTTGATAGCCCGAGAGGATGTTTTGGAACTCTGCGCCGATTGTTAGCCAAGTTTGCGTAGCGTCATCCCTCACTCATCCCATTTATCAATCGTCCGACCGAAATTACGAGTCCTTTGTCAGTTATTGGCGGCGGGTACTTGTGGAACTATGCAACCGTTTCCTCGGTTTATGTTCTAGAACAGCCAGTAAGTACGAAGTTACTTGTTAACAGTTTAACAAGGAGTCCGATGGTTCGGTCGGACGCACGTCCGTCAGAGGGAGCTCTGCTGTGGCCGTAACAATGTAGCTGTCCGCTTAGCTTTCCGCAAGTCTACATAAATTAACATTCTTATTGTACCATTCTGTGTGAGATAGCGAATAATTTTCAAAAGATAATTCCCTGAACTACGCTCGTCCACTTCTATACGGGCTTGAAAATGAATTTATTTCAAACGGTACCCTGTTGACTATTGCGAACGGAAGTGAGGGAAACACAGAAAAAAGGGGAACACGACGAAAACCTTCGAGAAATAGCTTAAAGAAAAAGTTTTAATTTGTTTAAATATTGCCGCGAGTTTCTCTACGGGCAAGTTTAGTGCCTCGGCACTACGTTGGCCGCGGCGGTCTAATGGGAAAAGCCACCTGCCTTAGAGGCGACATAACAATTAAGTTGGAGAAGAAAATATTAGTTGAGCTAATAGAGCCACTCAAATACACTTCGGCGGCCCCGAGACACCCCTGGCCTAACACGGAGGCGATTATGTCGTATTTTCGTGATGATTCTCCCGAGGAACAAACTCTTGCCGGGAAGACCTTTCTCTTTGTTACCCAAGAGCCTCCACAAAGTAATACCACAATAGGATTAGAAAAAAAAAATCGAGAAATTTTTAAGTGCCATTTCATGTAGCTTTTAAACGTCCCATTGCAGGGCATAGACTTTCTCTCAGACAGAGAGTATGGGCTTAATAACCACGGGCACCCATTGCGGATTGGCAATTTCAAGTGGCAAGTGGTAAGCAAAACTATTTTTATAGCTTTGATACAATTTTAAAATTAATATCAAACACTTTGTGTTTTGTGTAATAAAGAATTTAAGAATAATAGTAATAACAATAATAATTATTATAATTTTTAGCTGTAGATGTTTTTAAAACAAAGTTTTACTTTTTTATACCACTGAATAAATAAAAAAAAAAATTCTAGTACGATGGAGTGCCCACCTCAAGACAGATAGACAAAATCAAATCTTATCAACAATTAGGCTTTCCCAGAACGTGAAAAGTCGTTGAATAAAATATAAGCCAAGTTTCTGAAAACCCGAAACCGTTTTTCGTATTTAAATAATCACTTTAACAAACAAAACTCGGGCCAATTCACTTCATTACTTATTAACCGGCGCTTGAATATGAGACACCGTTTCGAACCTTCGGGACTTTGAATCGCCGCGCCGAAAAAATCACCGTCGAATTCACTCCCTACAGCACTCACTACTGAAACTTTTATTTGTTTTATTCCACCTGTTTACATGACATTTCGTTTTTATTGTCCATCGTAAACATAGCTAATTTCCAGCTTTACGGCCGACCGAAATGTAAGTTTTTCGGCAGTAGCGCCGGCGAAGTACCTACTTATTAGTAAAGTTGTAAAACTTAATAATAATTCGTGTAATCAGCATCCGTAATCAATTTGTATGCTCTGTTTTAGTGGAGTGCTACATAAAGCATGTATAACGTTTATTCAACCAGTGATATCGGAAAACAATCTAAATCTGTGTTTCGGACACCCTTGAACTGTTCAAAGGGTATCTATTGTAATCAATAGATTTCAAAAGCTATCTTAAGCTTCAAAGGACCTTCTTCGCCTTTATCCTTTAAGAAACCTTGAATTTCTAACCTAGTCAGGTGCCTATAGAATCGTAATAAAATGTTGAAGTGACATCAAAGTCCTTGTGAGACCAGTAGACCCAATTTTTTTGTTGACAACTCTTTTGAACTTCCACGTGAAAAGCTTTGAAAGGCAGTTTAATATATGACTATTGATATGTATGTTCACGCTGTAATTATTTGAATGAGCAAAGAACACTATGAACTCCTTATGTAATTATTATTTATTAATTCTACATAGCAATAATTCCCTGACAAACTTTGGTTAGCTGTATGTATGTAATCAAGGCTAAATCGAAACTGGACACAGACTTACCGAATTTGTGGTTTGAAGACACATTTTTGTCGAAGAAAAAAATAAGTCTGAACACGCTCTAAAAGTTAAGTAAGTAAAAATTTTTTCGATATCTTTCACGACAAAAAAGAAAATAGCAAAAAATTAAAAACAAATTTCATTACCGAAATTTATGGTTCTTTAATAAATCTATCGATATCTCATTAACGACGAACAATATGTGAGAAATGTAAAGAATCTGAATTGTAGATCGTAAAAAAGCAAGAAACAAATATTGCATCAAAATTTCCTGATCGCTTCGGAAAACCAAGCTATTCTTAAATAACTGTATTTAACCCTTTTTTTTAGGATGGCCAAATATGCTCATAGGAAATCTTCATCGACGATTTAAAGTTAAGCTTTTACAGGCCTCTACGTAATATCCAAAACCTAGCCTTCTCGGTTGACATGCATTTACAAATGTATATAATGACTGGACTAAAAGCGACTCGCTGTAAATTATAAGGGGATTTCTCAAACTTTGCGAGCACTTCAAAAGTTGAGACCTGGCATGTGACCACGGCCTGATGTTAATTACGAACTTTTTAAAAACTGCAACTCATAATAGACAGGCCGGCAAAGATGAATGATGTGTTGGGCCCCGCTTGTTATATTTCGTCCAACTTTTGCGAGGATTCGCGGAAACAAAATTACTAATTATTCAACAACGAAAACTCGTGAATTTGACTGCCTGACCTGCAAGCGATTGCGCCCTAATTACTACACATTAATTATTACACCATGAACTGCGAATATTAAAATTGCGTTGGTCAACCTTAACTTCCCCTAATCAAAAACAGACCCCACTTACCCAAAGCCAGTCTTAATAAAATTGTACACAGATTTGTTTTACTTGAAATTATGTGTTGTTGCTTGCAAAGGAGCGCTGTGATTAACAATAATATTGTTTCAAAAACTTTGAAATGCATCTAGTGACACGAATCGATACTAAAAGGCATAATACCTCGCGTAGATTATACCTACTTATGCCACAGTGAAAAATGTACCGAGGCGAGATCGGGCGAGCATTCGACGGGCGCATAATGACGCTACTGAAGTTTCACTCGTTAGTCTGATGTAGATTGTTGCCAGTCATTACTACCTATGGGTAAAGGTAGGGGCCTCATACGTTCGCTTCCATTTTCAAAATTACTTATTGTTTACTAAGCAAGTCCCGGCGGTCTCGAAATGAGCGCAATCTGTTTACGCTCTCGTGTAAGTATCGCTCTACTTCTCTTGTTTATAAATGAACGCGAAAAAGATACGTAAAGAGAAATTGTAAGAGATTTGTGACGCAATCTATTTCTGTCCTTCAGGATTTTGTTGTTTTAGAAAGAAAACGTACCATTATTAAGGGCATATAGAAATAATGTCAATGCTTTATAAAGACGAGGAGAGATCAGTGCCCTCATTTGACAAGCATGGCACTACCTACGTTTTCTCGAAGTGTTTAGTCACATTTTTTATTACGCTTATAATTATAACGTAGTCCTACAAAATACAGGATTCACTGGTGAAGATTTAGTAGACAAAGAACCGCTTTGAATAAAAATGGTCAATTTCATCACGGACCCCCTCACTCTCCACTGATTTTCTAACCCTCTAGATAGAGAGATAGAATAAATAGTATTTATTGTACACAGAAACTTATTACTTGAGTAGTTCATGAAGCCCTAGAAAACTTGGTTTGCAGCCTTTCAGTTACACTATTTTTATTTTTAATGCACTAACCCGTGCTAAGGAACAAATTTAAAAACCTATTTAGAGGCTAAAAATTTTCACCCATGCCGGGATTTGAACCCGCAACCTCTGGCTATCCGTACCAGCGCTCTACCAATTGAGCCAATGGGCGACTCACGGCATCAGTGAAATTTCGAACCTCTTTACAATATTCTCTGTATTACGTACAGGCAGCGACATCTGACTTAAGCAAATTGCATTACTTACAGCCCCGACTACCTACTTTGCAGTTAGGTTTAACATCGGAACGATATCACTGTACCCACATGATTACACTATTTTTATTTTTAATGCACTAACCCGTGCTAAGGAACAAATTTAAAAACCTATTTAGAGGCCAAAAAATTTTCACCCATGCCGGGATTTGAACCCGCAACCTCTGGCTATCCATACCAGCGCTCTACCAATTGAGCCAATGGGCGACTCACGGCATCAGTGAAATTTCGAACCTCTTTACAATATTCTCTGTATTACGTACAGGCAGCGACATCTGACTTAAGCAAATTGCATTACTTACAGCCCCGACTACCTACTTTGCAGTTAGGTTTAACATCGGAACGATATCACTGTACCCACATGATTACACTATTTTTATTTTTAATGCACTAACCCGTGCTAAGGAACAAATTTAAAAACCTATTTAGAGGCTAAAAATTTTCACCCATGCCGGGATTTGAACCCGCAACCTCTGGCTATCCATACCAGCGCTCTACCAATTGAGCCAATGGGCGACTCACGGCATCAGTGAAATTTCGAACCTCTTTACAATATTCTCTGTATTACGTACAGGCAGCGACATCTGACTTAAGCAAATTGCATTACTTACAGCCCCGACTACCTACTTTGCAGTTAGGTTTAACATCGGAATGATATCACTGTACCCACATGATTACACTATTTTTATTTTTAATGCACTAACCCGTGCTAAGGAACAAATTTAAAAACCTATTTAGAGGCTAAAAATTTTCACCCATGCCGGGATTTGAACCCGCAACCTCTGGCTATCCGTACCAGCGCTCTACCAATTGAGCCAATGGGCGACTCACGGCATCTGTGAAATTTCGAACCTCTTTACAATATTCTCTGTATTACGTACAGGCAGCGACATCTGACTTAAGCAAATTGCATTACTTACAGCCCCGACTACCTACTTTGCAGTTAGGTTTAACATCGGAACGATATCACTGTACCCACATGATTACACTATTTTTATTTTTAATGCACTAACCCGTGCTAAGGAACAAATTTAAAAACCTATTTAGAGGCTAAAAATTTTCACCCATGCCGGGATTTGAACCCGCAACCTCTGGCTATCCGTACCAGCGCTCTACCAATTGAGCCAATGGGCGACTCACGGCATCAGTGAAATTTCGAACCTCTTTACAATATTCTCTGTATTACGTACAGGCAGCGACATCTGACTTAAGCAAATTGCATTACTTACAGCCCCGACTACCTACTTTGCAGTTAGGTTTAACATCGTTAAACCGAACTATGTTAGGGGGTTAGTGCATTAAAAATAAAAATAGTGTAATCATGTGGGTACAGTGATATCGTTCCGATGTTAAACCTAACTGCAAAGTAGGTAGTCGGGGCTGTAAGTAATGCAATTTGCTTAAGTCAGATGTCGCTGCCTGTACGTAATACAGAGAATATTGTAAAGAGGTTCGAAATTTCACTGATGCCGTGAGTCGCCCATTGGCTCAATTGGTAGAGCGCTGGTACGGATAGCCAGAGGTTGCGGGTTCAAATCCCGGCATGGGTGAAAATTTTTAGCCTCTAAATAGGTTTTTAAATTTGTTCCTTAGCACGGGTTAGTGCATTAAAAATAAAAATAGTGTAATCATGTGGGTACAGTGATATCGTTCCGATGTTAAACCTAACTGCAAAGTAGGTAGTCGGGGCTGTAAGTAATGCAATTTGCTTAAGTCAGATGTCGCTGCCTGTACGTAATACAGAGAATATTGTAAAGAGGTTCGAAATTTCACTGATGCCGTGAGTCGCCCATTGGCTCAATTGGTAGAGCGCTGGTACGGATAGCCAGAGGTTGCGGGTTCAAATCCCGGCATGGGTGAAAATTTTTAGCCTCTAAATAGGTTTTTAAGCCTTTCAGTTGCACAGAAGGACACCAAAATAAACGACCTTTCCCCCTCTGGGCCCCTTAGGGGGAGAATGCAAAAATAAGAGGCACTTTGTAATAAAAGCTAAAACGAAAAAATCACGGTGTACGCTCTTAACAATATTTTTTTTTAAAAACGTCTCCCAGAAAGTAGCTTGCCAGGGACCTTAAAAATGACACTTGTGGGAAAATGACCCTGCAGTGATCAAAGGTAAATAAAGCGACAAAGCTTCGGGAGAGACCCAACAAGCAGCCATACATCTGGCGCATAATCGGAACGAATGGAGAGAGCTGGTGAAAAAAGCTGCCCCATAGTCACGTCCCTCAGCCATGAGGATACGACGTAGAAGAGTAAGATCAGCGGTAGGCTGATGATAATGGTTACATGGTAATAATGATAATAACAATTTCTTAAACATACTCGTAACACATATAACACCCCTGATCCCAAACAAGATACCCTGTGGCTAAACGTACGCAACACTAACGTGATAGTACACACAGACCCTTATCATCCTTACCATAATGATAAAGTGGCCACAACTAACAAGTTCATAACGCTTTTACTGCTTAAAAAGAATATTTACTGCAACACGTACACGCTTAAAATATTCACAGAATATTTAGTTGTATATTTACTTTAAAATAAATAGTTAAAATAAAAAAAAAATTAAGGAGGGCTCTCATCCGTTACGAAATAATACTCAACACCAAAAAAAAAAAAATTAGTTTAAATGTATGTGAAAAGTTCAAAAGAACTCCAATGGCGATTTTACAACAGCGGAATAATAACTTATTCGCCGTCTGATTTTCTGTATTGTGCTACTGACGCTCTACATCTCAGCAACTTATCTTGAGAAGGCTTGTCATCCATTGTAATATTTTATTAATACTGGGTAAGATGCAGCGAGGCGCGTCAAAATTGTTAAATCCTTACAATGGAGGTTCTGTTGTATTCTTCAGGTCGAGTGGGCAAAACTTCAGTGAGGATATCGGGAGATAGCGAGAACCCGCTCTCTTTGATTCAATACTAAAGTGTTGTGATTTTCAGTGTAAAATGGAGATGAAGGGCGCCAAGTGTGATTAAGAGCGGCAGGGCCGGACTCATAAAGCACTTTCCAGAAGGCGAGCCGTCAAGTGCGTGACGTCACGGCTACGCCGACACTCCTCACTCTCGATTTGCATATAAATCGAATAGCGATAATCGCGTCACACTATCGCTATCGAGCGCCCTGAAATTCGTTCAATATCCGATAAGCCGATGCAAGTCTTAACCGACAAAAGTTTTAACCCGGATAAGGGATAGACCTACAAGTCTTCTACTATGTAAATTAGGATCCGTACCAAACTTTCGGCCGGCCACCGCAACTAGGTTAAGTTTTCGGACAAAACTTACAATATTGGTTAGGGGCTGCTTTCTGTAATTTGAGAGCGAAAATAAAGGGGCGCGTGGCTAGATTGAGAGTGTGGTAATATTTTATTGACGCTTCGCTATTACGAGCCCCGGCCAGCGACGAAACGAAAACTGTTAATCGTGAAAAATGGGTAACGAGAGTTAGGTCCACGAGCACTATGCGAGTAAAATTCTGTGTGAAAATGAAGAGGTCGCAGTGCGTGTCGGTGGCACCGGGTGCCGCTAACGGTGGGGCACAAATGACCCGCCCCATAAACAAGCCGGCGTAGTACAGGCTGCCTGCACCGTCCACCGCACGACCGTAACTTCTGCCAATTACAAAATGTAGGACTTCACCGACCTTTCCATAAATATTGCCTCAAAATCCTGGAAGCACGGGTTTTCTTTCAAATGAGTCAAGAAACAGATAAAACGCATACCTATCATTTACCTGCTGTATGCGTGATAATCGACGAAAACATTGTGTAAAATATCTTTCTTTAATATTTTTCTAAGGTATACATTGTGTCTTAAAAACAAATCTACAGTACAATAAGGCCCGAAGGCAGCGGCTTACATTTTATATTGTACAATGACATTCAGCAAACAGAATGTAAATTCTTTTCGTTGAAATAAATTGATTTGATTTGTAAAATCATTCGACAAACTGCGTGGCATTTTGTTGCGGTATTATGGCTTACTTCTTATTGAATGTCTCTGCGGGTTAAAACGTTTGAATATTTCTAAAAGACAATGGACGTGGCCCAAACAAAAAATTGAAATGAAATCCAATAGTCAATATAAAATTTCTTTACACATCCAAAGTTTGGGCGAGAAATGGAAAGCTCTTTAATTATACAAAAAGTGTGATCCGCTCTGAACTTTGTACCTAATGCCACTCAATATAAGAGTTTATAAGAATTTCAATAATTATTCATTTGCGCGGGACAAGTGCGCGATATTGCCAAGTTGCGGAGACCTTTTCCATTGTCAATAGCCGTGAAAGTTTTTTTTTTAACTCGGCCCGTTCTGAGTGCATGTAACTTTCCTTTTAGAGGCACTAGCTGGGAGAAATGCAAAGTTACTGTGATTGGCTCCGCCCTATGCCCGCTCAAAAAGGAGCCAATGGGGAAAAAGTTCGCAACAGTATTTTAAATTAGCGTTGTTACGTATAATGTAAAGCGAATTAGTAGTGCTTCAATTGATTTTGTCTCCTCCGCGTTCGTCCTCACTTGAGTGAAAAGTTCGCCGGAGGGAAAATAAATGTCATTACCGTACTTACTTAAATAAAGACCCATTTAGTAGTTAAATATTGACTCAATAGATAGGCAGGCTTTCGTCTCCTGTTTGTTTACTAGTTTCAGTGGGATCGCACACTGAAAGCACGTTATTTTCATAAGGCATGGGCCCTACCCTGACCCAGTTCTTTAATTCCATCTCTTACCTATAACGTTTTATTGGCAATGGCCCATTACGACCTACATTATCAACATCATCATCCAATTTTACTATTTCTAGTCACGTAATCTTGAACGACGAATATAAACCATACGCCGCGCACTTCCAAATATAACCTTAGAATACGGGACTCGATTCAATTTGTATGAATGGCGAACTGTAAGGGCTATATATTATCGTGAAACTTTTTCAATAACACTTCCGTCGTAAAATATCATGTCATTTTAGATCCCTTCTTTGGCATTGCAGATTTCAGGCCTCGGGTCCTTGGGTGGTATCAACTTTGCTTCTAAGACAAATATGAATAGAAAAATGAATTATACGTAGAGCTGGCTTTGCGCGACGTAAGAGCGATGGCGTCACTTTGCGTAGCCCTCCGAATTTAACCAGTCGTTTGTGCGCCGTGGCAACTTGCCTCGAGGTCACATTAAGTGAATTGCCAGCGTCAATCAAAGCCTGCCTTTCCGACATATCTGCCCGAAATATAAGTGCTTACTTCCCTACCTTTTTGCCCGACTCTGGCGGAGCTCCAAAGGCGGGTAATGTGCTTGGCCCGTAAGATAAGATAAGAATATTCTTTATTGTACACCAGAGCTCATATTATAAATCATGTAAAGATACAAAGTACAATTGGCGGCCTTATTGCTAAGAGCAATTACTTCCAGACAACTTTATGATGGAAAGTTGGTGAAGAAAATAAGAGTAGGGCTCGTATGTATGTATATAACTCCTTAACCAAGATGAGATTTTGAGAAATCTCAAACGATTCTTCGTTTTTGCGTAAGATTTAAAGACTGTATAAAATCAGCATAAATACAACAAAAAATAAAAATATGTACTAAAAAAACAATAACATTAATCTGAAATAAACTCACGTGTTATCTAGATTGGTCCTACCTGCTTAATAGTTAATTTTCAGCAGTCAAGTTGTTGCTTATTTTTATTTCCGTTTTTTTTCGTAATTCTGTTTCATAATAAAGCTGTGACGTTAACACGTAATTGAATTTTGATTCTCTTTAAGTCTAAGTCTGAAATTACGGATCGGAAATCATGTGCTAAAACCAATTACATTGCCTAGGAAGTAAAAGCGTTATCACAGCAACAATCACCGTGTAAACTACCACAACTTGTGTGATTCCACCGTCGATATCTCAGAAGGGATCGATGTTTACTCCCGTATCTTGAACTATCGCAAACTAATCCATATTTAGTTAGTAACTAAAACTGGTGGGTTGGGCCGTTAAAATACCGAGGCACGCTATTTTCTGGCCGGTTGGGCGCCCGATCTACCGGCGATCACAAGCCTTCGAATCGTACCTTCGCCACTGATAAATTACAAGTCTTAAAACCGGTGGCAGGTAATTCGGCACAAATTCCTAGTCCCTGCCCCGTGGAAAGTTTCAACGATTACTTTTACTTCTAATTTATGTCCCTGGGTACCGACAAAATGGCGCCAAGGGAGGGCGGGGCTCAGGTGAGACGCTGTCGAAATTTTTGTATTTTTTTTTCTTTCCGTTAAATGAGCTCGCCAGCCGGCCTGTGTTATTGGAAAGTGCTAGGAAAAGGTCGCAATAAAGAGTTTTATATATATATTTCTGATTGAATTCCAGAACCAAAATTCAACACATTACTTAACATGAATTAAAACTACCAGGTAAATGCACGGAATATAGCTTTTAATTACCTAAAAAATATTGAACAATTACTGTTTGACTTAAGAAGTTAAGAGAAGCCCAAGTTTATGTCGCCAAAATATTTTTATTATTGATGACCTCTGTGGCGTAGCGGTAGCGCATCTGCCTACCATGCAAAAGGTCCCGGGTCCGAATCCCGGCTGGGAACAAAAAAAAACCCCAGGTCTTGGATGTTAACATGTTTGTGATGTCGTTGTTTCTGGTTCCCATGACACAGGGTATCATAGTGTGGGGCCAGAAACAATGTATATGCATGTATGTAAATATTTAAAAAAATGAAAAAGAAAGTTATTATAAAAACGTTTTTAACTCTTATGAGATCTCTTTTAGACATAGATTCACCTTTAAAACGACACATACGAGTATTTTTTATGCTTTAATTTCATACAAACACAAATTGTGAACAGATTTGATTTATTAATTGCTCAACCAGTCAAAGGCCGATCGATGTTGTATTGTAGTCGTGAATTTAGACAGGACTACATGATTTAAAAATCAATAATCCCATGTCGAACTGAGGATCGCTTGAGACCGGCTCGGTTAATTTAGAAGGATTTAAAAACCTATTAAGAGGCTAAAAATTCCACCCCTGCCGGGATTCGAACCCGCGACTCTGGCTAACCGTGCCAGCGCTCTCCCAACTGAGCTAATGGGCGACTCACCGGCATCAGTGAAATTTCGAACCTATTTACAATACTCTTTGTATTACGTACAGGCAGCGACATCTGGCTGAAGTAACTTGCATCACTTGCAGTTTTACATCGCAATGATATCGCTGTACCCATATGATTATATTCTTTTTTTTAATGCACTAACCCGTGCTAAGGACAATTTTAAAAACCTAGTTAGAGGCCAAGAATAAAAATTTAGCCTCTAATTATATATTTTTTTAATGCACTAAATTAAAAAAATAATAATTAGAAGGATTTAGTTTTTTCGACTTTTTGTGTTCGTAATTGTCTTAACGATGTTCCAGTGAAAGATTTTGTGGAAAAAAATCTTATTGTAAAAAACAAAAACGGGTGAACTGACAGGTCATCTAGTGAAAATAGATTTTAAGGTCAGGATTTTCGGCATTGAATCCCGAATATTTTGTTTCGCAATTCCCTAACTCACAAAGTATTTATTTATTTGGCAGACACGAAAAGCATAAAAACAGCACACTCAAAAGCCCCACTGGCGTGTCCTTTATCATCACTCGTACCGTGAAATCATCACCGTACTACCGATCAAACTACCTATCGGAATCGTAGAACGCCCGACTTCTCAATCGGGAGACCGTAGGTTCAAATCCTGGCAAGTACCAATGACTTTGTATTTAAAATTATGTACAATTGTGAACTTATGGTAGCAATACCACTCGCTAACTGTGAAGCAAAACATCGTGAGGAAACCCTAGTGTCTGAAGTGTTAACATACCTCAGCGCCTGCTACGTACAATGGCCCAACTATGATGCTAAGTGCGGAAAATCTCAGGTGTAAGTGTACTAACTAGGTAAGCAAATTTTAAAGGCCATTGTACCAGCTGATATATCAAGTGCCATCCATCACTTGCCCTCGCAGCACGTTGCATGAGCGCACACGGCGGCGTCGGCGGCGCCCAGGTAATAGCCGTGTGCGCCGCGCCTCCACAACGTAACCGTGAAAAGTTCTTTACACCATTTTTGATAAGATAGGAATATTTTTTATGGCGCACTGGAAAAACCACACATACAAAATAATTAAAAATATACATAGTACACTTGGCGGCCTTATTGCTAGCATTTTAGACTTTACTGCACACAGTGTGCTAAAGAATCTAATTTGAAAACTGATAACCATTTTTAGACCGCGACCGTATGTCTCCACTTTAGGGGCACGGTTATTTCTTCTTGAAAAAAAAAACTATATCTAGGTACGTATTACTTTTTAATTGTTGTAGCATCGATTCTAACGAAAAGAGTATTCATGACGTTTTGATGATGAAACTCTTTTCTTTGTTTAAAAGTTGACATAATTGAATTTTTTACAAGGACATTTATCAAAAATACTAGGATAGAAATTGATTGTAAAACCATGGCAACCTCGCTTGGGTGAATCTCTATTTCTCTTCTATGCTCTATGCCTAATCTATGCTCTATGCCTAATCAAATCACATAATATCATTGACCATGTGGCATAGATTTGTGCATGCAATTACCAACCTTAAGGTGGTAAACATTATACTATTTTTATTTTTAGTGCACTAACCCGTGCTAAGGACAAATTTCAAAACCTATTTAGAGGCTAAAAATTTCACCCATGCCAGGATTCGAACCCGCAACCTCTGGCTATCCGTGCCAGCGCTCTACCAACTGAGCCAATGGGCGACTCACCGGCATCAGTGAAATTTCGAACCTCTTTACACTATTCTCTGTATTACGTACAGGCAGCGACATCTGGCTTAAGCAAATTGCATCACTTACAGCCCCGACTACATGGTAAAAATTTTCAGACCGCGAGTGTACAAGGGTTGTTATCGATTAACATGTATAGAGAATAAAAAAAACCCAAGTGCTCGGCGTTAATGACTAAACAGTTAACTCACAGTGGCAATTTTGTATTCGATCGGGTGTTTGTATTTCAGTTGTATATTTATGTCTGCCTATTGTATTTTCTCCTTTATCTCTAAATTAAACGGTAGAGTTTCTGTTATTGTGTTGGAAAGCCAAACAAATAATAAAAAATACAAAAAGGCAAATAACAAGAGAACGGGACAAGAAACGCACCAGACTTTTTTTTGTGTTTGCTTTACCTATCGTAAAAAACTTAATACAAAGAAGTGTCAAATTCTGTGCTACTAAAGTTAAACAACCAATAATAATAATCGTTGCGTTACGTTATCAACCCTTGTATGTCCCCACTGCTGGGGCACGGGTCTCTTCCTGCATCGCAGGAAGGTTAGGCCATACTCCACCACGGGGGCCAAGTCCGGGTAGGTGGAGGATTGTAAGACAGTGGCGGGCCTTACTGTCAGAAGTTATCAAGCCGCCCAAAAGGCCTCTGACATGGCTTAACGACTGCCATTATATGACAGCTGGCAACAAAGGCTTAACGTGCCTTGCGAAGCACGGAAGCGCTCGGAAAAATGCCACTAGCGGTAGTCACGGGACGCTCACACATCCCGTACCTGACCGCCTCTGTTGTTGCTTAACCAAGTGATTGATTCCAATCACTCGGTTTGCCTAGGCCACGAGCGCTTCAATAATCATAATCGGTCAAGCTTAATCGAAATCTTATTGAGGATCTTCTTCTACTTCTTCTTTAGGCTATATTCCACTGCTGGACATAGCCCTCCCCTAATGAGCGCCATAGCTCCCTGTCTTCAGCTTGTTGCATCCAGCATCTGCCGGCAGTTTTTCGCAGATCGTCATGCCACCTGGTCGGAGGACGTCCTACACTACTTGAGGATCTTGAACTGAATTAAATTGTAATTTAAGTAAATACATAACATAATATAAAAACTAGATAGGCAGAAACGGACTCCCACTTGCCACGGACTGACTGATGTTCGTTTCATCAACATTTGTATATCGTTTCATGCCCGCACGCTCGTTTTGGGTACTAAAGACGTAATAATATATTTATAAAATAATACAACCTCACGCCTGTATCCTAGAGGCGAAGGCAGAGACCAGGGACAGCTACTTGCAACGATCCTGACAGATCACCTTCGCTTCATCAACGTTCATTAGTTGTTGCATGCACGCACGCCGGTTCCGGGGACCTTTTATTTTCCCCTTTGCTAATACATCTTTTATTTGGTCGAAGTATGTTCGCCTGGGACGTATTATATTTATGATGGTACAAAAGACTCGGTGCGCGAGTTCGGTTCGTACTTGGGTGGTATTTCTGTTTCAAGCATGTGTTCGGTTTTTAATAGGCTAGCTACCGAGGTTCGAACGTCTTTGAAATGGCAGTGGAGTAATAAGCCAAGTAAGAAATACATTTAAGAGGCCGTAACTGAGTATAAAAAATCTTGATGAAACCCCGCCGGCCGACCAGATTTATAGACACAGTAATAAGCTGCCCGATTTTAACGGCATAACCCTAAAAACGTTGATAACGCAACAGGGGTTGTGAACAGCGTAATCCATTTATTGCGAATGAAATAAAGATGGCGAGATTGGCTGGATCACAACGCACTTACACAAATTCCATTCCCGTGTCTTCGGCAATGAATAATAGATGTCCCCCGCAACTTGAGTTCGACCTCTTTACTACGCACACAGGCACACCGCCGGCGCATAGGCTACGTACGAGTGCGGCCACGCACACGTGCAAGAGCACGTCGAGATTTTTATTTACGACCCTACTGTTAGTGCCAGAAAGTAGTTTTTACATTAGAGAACTTTTTTGTAATCATCCCTTGCATAGTAAAAAGCCGATGAAAAACAAGCCTGAGCAAAAATCGTACGTGTAGCAGTTGGAGAAATTTATGCCTGACGATTTCAGAAACGCTAAAGGGAAATTTCGCTAATTCACTAGGATTTCAGCGTTATTTTTTCATAGTTCGACAGTTTGTTTGTAACCCTCTAGTTGCTTCCGGTGGCATAGTCCTCAATATCGCAATTCGCAATGGAATTTCATACACAGAAAATGATCGGGGCATTTTGCGGCGAGGGTGATTTGTGTTGCGATGCCATCGCATTCAGAACAGTTCCAGCATTAGGTACCTACATAGTTAGGGAGATTAATGTCCGGTATTCAATAAATCCCCTCTCTACCCTAAACTGGATACGCGCTTTGCTTCTAAAGATATTCATTGCTTTAATGGAATTCACATAAAATGTATTATCTGCATTAGCCTGTTACTATGCTACGCAGATTGGTATTCGTCTGTGGAATATTCCTAGACTAATTATTTAATTACAAATACGCTCAATTCATACTGAACACATAATATATTGCTGTTGAAATTACCAAACAGGCGTCAATATTTGTGAAGATACTCTTTGAACCAAAGACGCGATGAAGAAAATATTATCATAGAGATAAAAATAAGAACTTTAGTTGCGTTAAAAAAGTTATTATAATAGCTGGAAGAATTTTCCATATGCAAAAAAATCTCGATATCAACCCTTGTACGTCCCCACTGCTGGGGCACGAGTCTTTTCCTGCATCGCAGGAAGGTTAGGCCATACTCCACCACGTGGGCCAAGTCCGAGTTAGTGGAGCATTTGAAGACAGTGGCGCGCCTTTCTGTCAGAAGTTAACAAGCCGCCCATAAGGCCTCTGACATGGCTGAACATATAATAAAAGCTTTTGACTGCTGTGCAATTAAGTAACAAACTAATGGAAAAGCCTTCCCGAACAAATTTGTAAAATTTTCGCAATGGTAGGAAATAGGCGAGCCACATCTGTAGCGCATCGCTAATGGCTGGTGAAAGTACTGAGCGAATATGTTTTAAGAGCTTGCCTACGCGCACGTACGCCGGTACGCCTCATACTTGGCCGATTACTCGCTCAAGCCGCGCTCCACTTGTATGGGCGAAGCTTTTAACGCATTACCATGAATAAAATATACTCAAATTGAAATGTCGCATTTGCAAGACGATAGGCGCCCAACGATTCTAATGCACGGGGAAGCTACGAGCGTAAATTGTAAATTGTGTACTGAGTGATAGAATTAGTTTATGTATACAACATTTTCATGTCATTAAAGATAAAAAAATTGCCTTTAAAATACGCAAATTTCGCTAACTATGTGGCGATAGAATAATCATGGGTGATGACATCGATGACAAGTTCTTTTTGGAAAATGATTTTGAATATCTCTAATGTTAGTCTTTAAAGGGTATTTCACGAACACACCAATGCTCGTTTTGTGTAAGGAGGCTTTAATAAACAATGGGGAATTTCTCTTTCATAATTCGGAATGAGAAGGACCAAGTTGACAATCGCGTTTCAGCTCCCGGGAAGCGTGGTTCATCTTTTAAACAATATCATACAAAGCAAAGCTTAAATTCATACCTACTCAAATTAGCTCCTCGTTAAAGCGGGCCGGAGATAATTATTGTAAGATCTAAAGGCGAAGTAACAATATAATTTAGCAAATTACTTTCACTAAATAGCCCCCTCTCGTCTTTGTATCGCACCGTTTTAAACTAAATACCACAAATTGCCTCCGTAAATATTTAATTGGCTAAGAAAATCGGTTAGGCGGTAATTGTTAGGTAAATAAATTTTGTGACGTAATCCTGCGGGAGACTCCCGTTACAGCGGAAGCTAGCACATGTCCCTCGTAAGAATTAAATAGGATTCGAAGTAAACTATTAAGGCTACCCAGCTGACCGCAAGAAATGTATAAAATGAGGGTCATCTTCAGAAATCAAAGCTGCTCCTAATTTATGAGTCAGACTTGGGCCCTATTTAGGTTAGATAAGTCCTCGTACTGTACATAACAAAGATTATACCGCTAAGGACGGGTACCTCACTCCATCTCGGGCCAGGAGATAAGATCGCTGGTCGGCTGGCGATTCCATTCATCGTGTGCGTACACCCGGACTGGACCCGTCTACGTAATTACTCTTATGCGGGTGCTCTACTATGTTTCTGTATCGTTTTGCTTCGATCACTTCCCTAAGGACACCTGTAGAGGTAATAATAATAATATTGGTCTTTTTGCCTCTACTTAATGAGATGATTTATACAGCGTCCAGTGGTATCTTCACTCACACTAGATGGGTGACGGGACCACTCCGACGCTGTAGTGCCTGGGGCATGGTTTTATAGATGGTGGAGGCTTGCCCAGCACCTATACCATCCTGACAGCATAGTCGGCCTAGCCCACAGGAAAGACTAGTCAATACGTGCGGAGCCAACCAGGCCGCAGGTTTCCTCACGATGTTTTCCTTCACAGTTAGCGTGTGGTATTGCTACTACAAATTCGCAAATGTACGTAACATTGAAATTAAACAAAGTCATTGGTACATGCTCGCACTCGGGATCGAACCTGGGGCTCTCGCTTGCCAGTCCATGGTTCTACCACCGCTTCTAGAGAGAGAGGTAGGTTACATACAAAATGTTAGCTTTTAGAATATACCTCGGGCTCTAGAGTAAGCTTAGGTTTTCGCCGAAAGCACACGTGTAACGCTACTTCCTGCTCTGTATAAAACTTTGCTTCACAATTTTGAAAAGTTGTGTGAAATGAAGTGTTATATTAATTCCGATATTTCTATTACACGAATATATCCTATTCTGTCCGATAGTAGCCGAGGTATATTCTTAAAGCTAACTGACTGTACATTAAAACATACGAAACAACATTGCCAATGAAAAGTACAAGTGTTCCAATTATCAAAATTTTATAAATTCGAATATAAAGATGTACTATAACAGTTCTTCTTCTTTCCTTCCTGTGCCTCCCTACTAATAGAGGTTTACCGTGCGATCCGCATATTCTTCCTTGTTTCTTGCCAAGTAGAAGACATCTTCGAAGCTGGCTACATCCGTCTATTTCCTGATGTTTCTGAGCCATTAAATCCTAGTTAAAATATATTTGGACGTTTCCTAATCGTTATCAACCCTAGTATGTCCCCACTGCTGGGGCACGGATCTCTTCCTGCATCGCAGGAAAGTTAGGCCATACTCCACCACGGGGGCCAAGTCCGGGTTGGTGGAGTATTGTAAGACAGTGGTGGGCTTACTGTGAAAAGTTATCAAGCGGCCCATAAGGCCTCCTATATGACAGTAGGCACCAACGGTTTAACGTGCCTTGCAAAGCACGGAAGCGCTCGGAAAAATGCCACTAGGTAGTCACGGGACTGTCACCCATCCTGTACCTGACCGCGCCTATTGTTGCTTAATCACTCGGTTCGCTAGGCCACGAGCCCTTCCAGTTCCTAATATGTAGGGCTATAGAGGGCTGGATGAGGTCTACTATTAAGAGCCATCAAACAAAACTCCCCAAAAGCCAGGGTCAATGAGATGTGACGTGATACTCGCCTAATCGTGTCCTAGGTAATCCTTATTAGCGAGCAGTGCTTACTCCAGGTCGATGTCAAGGATCTGACTCAAATCTCCGTCTCAAAGGGCGGGTCGTGCCAACAAATCGTCCGGTTAATAAGGGTGCCGGTACACTGGCCAAACATTTCTGTTTTAATGTTCAGAAGAAAGCATTAATGCCGAGTGTTGCGGCAGCGTGCTGGCTTTCTACGTAATCAGATTAATTATATGATTTTGCGGGCGTTATTAAAAGTTAAGCCGACTAAAGCAGTGGCTCTGTTACCTCGCCAAGATAGCGCGCCGCGGCACCGCATGTAGTACTTAGCGGATATTATACGTACGGCGGGAATGCTCTTTAATGTTTTAGTATTTTCGACTAAGGTTGCGAGTTCGGTGTCGTTTTGTTTGTGCGCCGTGGAGGGAGCGGGCCGTGCGGGTAATTCACTTAAACTAAACTGGGAGAGATAATTAGGATTCTACGTCGACTGATGCAAAATGAATTCGAGAAAATAATGCTGAAAGAATTTTAACGCTCATTCAGAAAGTGATTTTTTTATACTTGTAGGTGCGCGTAGAAAGTTTTTAACGAGATGAAAATGAAAGCTAGTTAGCTTTAGCCTAGCTTTTCAATTTTGTAATGAGATTTTTGATGTTTCCTTTTCAAATTTTCTACAATGCCACTTCAACAAGAAAAAGCCGGCCAAGTGCCAGTCGGACTCGCCTACTAAAGGTTCCGTAGCAGTAAAGCCGTTTACCCGGTGGTCGAACTAACATTCATTTAAATTCGTAATGTAGGTAGTAAAGTATTTAGTGATAGCGACTCGCGCTTGGTAATTTTTTGTTTTTCTGATTTTCGTTTTTCTATTATTGGTCATGTAATGTGGAACTGGCTCCACATTACATGACCTTTTACTTTTACAATACTGACATGTTTGTACTTTGTTATGTAAATAAATAAGTGTTGAGGACAACACCGTCTTTAAAACACTGCAGGGCTAAAATAATTTAAACAAGGTACACATATATTTTTAATAATTTGTATCAAATCAAAAAGTTTGTTGAAACAACAATTAATCAAAGTAACTATGAATCCCAAAATTGAAAATAGAGTAACCAAATTTTTGATCACTGAAAATGATCGACCGGTTATTTTAAATTAAAGCCGGGCACACGCTAGCACCGTTGCGTGTTTCATATTTTGCGTAGGCAGTAACCACGCTAGTGTGTGTCAACCTTAAGCCGGCACAATAGCCATATCCCTTGGCTACAGATAGCGAGTGCGGCCCGATGAGCACATCTCGTGCGACCGAGCACGTTCCGTGTGCTGTCAATCATAAAAAAAACTATATCGACTGAATTTCAAAGCGTGATAAACATACCGACCGAGATCATTGGACACCAAAGGGCTCACCACACAACAAAGTTACAAAAATCTAATTGAGTTTTTTGTTTCGCCGTCTCTCTAATGTGTCGTTGGAGATCGCCGCGGTGAGTACAATTAGACCAAATTAATAATTCAGCGCTGTGAAATGGGCTACGTTATTCCCGGTTTATTATAAAATTCTGAAACAAGAGCGGTTGTTTTTGTGTGGCGTGCAACATTGATGTATGTTTCGCGTCCGCGTTTTCAAATGCAGAAGGTTCGCCGGCTCAGTCGCCCGTGAGTTCCGGATTCTAACGCGATAATGCCACTGTGCATTGCTCTACCGATTCGTCCGGTCGCATCTTTTGTTACTCCTTTTTGTTACCCTGAAAGGTGGCATTGTTTACTCACTTCAATGTGGAAAATTGCGGCAAAAGGTGAGATTAGCGACAACGTGACGCGTAAGCAATCTAATGCGATCTCAATAAGGATTTTAACGACTTTCTTTCGCTATTTCATTGTAGTTTCTAAATAATGTTTATTCTTCTTGTACTCAAACGAGTACAAAAATATATACCGGCTTCAGTCTTCTAGTGAACACGCTTCTGACAGGCATCAAGCTGATAACCGTAGCTTATTAAGTTCAATGCACTACAATTACAGACAGCTAGACGTATGTCAGTGCGAATTATGCAAACCTTCAATTGGATTACACGGTCTCTTGCCGCCGCTGGCTGTCTACCGATAGCATGCAGTCTATGTCGAAATGCAGTCTTGCGCTCTAATATAATAAATGATTACAGGTAATCCACGCTGTATAGGCCGATCGAAACTAAGTTACAGCTACATACGAATTACCGCATCGAGTGACTTGGCTCCCATAAGAATTGTGAACAAGCGAAAATAAATTTCATTTCATTTCATTGAACGAACAAAGTAAAGTACAACGAAATATACTATCTCAATAAATTCATCGGGCACGCCTCATCTCATTGATTGGAAGACATAGCCCGCAAAGTGCGCCCGTGTAGGTACGTTTTGAAGTTTAAAATTAAATTCCGTCCAAAGTCTCGGCGGGAAAAATACAAAAGAGAAGCGGCTGTAATGGCTCATTTAATGTATATCCTTCCCGCGTGCCACGCGCCGTTATCGTACAGCGAAATGGACAGTCCGGCGCCCCCTGGAGGGGTCTAAAGGGTTCGGTTTTCGTAGGCACTCAATAATTGAAGTCGTTGAAATTCCGAGCGGATTGTTGCGGCGGCACCTGGGAGGGTGCGGGGGCCGCGGGTGCCGGGGACCCGTTTAACGGGAAACAATAACGTTAATGTTTATTATAATGCCCGATTTATTGGTGATTCTCATTTACGGTTCACGCTGGGAGTTAAATTTGCGCGGGCTTATTAACGCGCCGCACGCGCCGCTCACTCGGTTTTACTGCGCGGTCCAGCTTAACAGCGCTGTAGCTTGATTAAAACTAAAACGGCCCGTGTAAATACATTGATCTGTCTAAACGACCTTTGTATTGGTCGCCGTTAATCAAGCTGGCGGGTGTTTTTGCGGCCAGCGATTGATTATCGGCGTAAGGGTGCACAGGGAACAAGCCTGCGTATTAAAATGATAGAGGTGAGCGGTTCTTTGGGTAATTACACGCGCAGCAGTAAGCTGGGTATTATTGGCGTTCATTAGTATAGCTCTCATATTTTTCCCTTGTTAAAGTTGTGTTGCGTGGTGGGACTATTTCAGGGGTCCACGGTGGAAATGTTTAATCTGATAATATCGCGCCATGTGTTGTGTACGAGTTTGTAAATCAAGTTTTGTTGTTTTCGTAGCGGTAGGTAAAACGCAGCGATTATAACAACTTTTACAATGCCTTTACACGAATAGGGGTTAGCTGAATTATGATTAAGCGAAACAATGTTTTGTCCGCAAAAGATATTCAGTTGGGTGAATCAATTATTAATATATGGTGGCGCACTTTGCTTCAAGAATATTTAGATAAAATCATTTGACATTTTCAGTACGCTCCTTCACTACGTAGAAAGGTGATAACTTCGAGAATAATCGCTGACACGTGAGGTTTCCTTCGGGGTGTGGTTAGCCGAATTCACGTGCAAATAAGCCTCGGGGCTGGCCGATGTGCTAATGAAAGGTAATACATTATTCAGCCTTCAAATTATACGGCGGCGTGTGAATCGATATTTGCATCGCATAACCGCAATTACCTACCTGTTTGAGCGATAGTCATCATGAATAGGATTATTTGGAAGGTCTGCCTTAATAACTACGATAGATTCTATTCGGAATTTAATGATATTGTCTACGCGTGTGTGATTAACTACTTATTTATTTTTAATTATCGCCAATCATTTTGACAGCTTCGGCAATGCCATTTTAAAAACAGTAGAAAAAACTATAAATGCCAGCCAGGCATCACCGATTCGTTGTTCAAAATGTTAAAAAAACCTAATTGCACGCCTTTCCTCAGCAAACCTAATGGAATGTTCCAACTACTTTCCCTTACTTTACGTATACGCAATTGTACATTTTAGCGGGAAAACGCGCAGTGAAAAAGGCGAATAGGCCGCTCGTGGTCTGGCGTTGATTAGTTCTGTAGTAGCAAAAACTATTCGCAAAGAGAGAGCAGCGCAACAAACGATGCGGAAAAAGTCGATATGAGAGGCACGTTGGAGGACGATTTGATTGTTGAACGTAAGCGGCAATCGCGGAGATGCGTTTCACAGTGAATGCACCGGCAGGGTTTTTGAAATTATTAGTCTCCCACCGGTCCCATTGTCCTCGCACTGTGGTGACGTCACCACTCATAACAATTGATTGCTCCGAACAAACGGACCGCAGCCTCACGCACCCTCTGTCTACAAAAGCCTGTGAAACAATTACAAATACGAAGAAAAAAACCTTCAAAGATTTTCATTACGTCGCCAGCGTGGGCACGCGTTTCTCTCTTTTTCAACCGATGACTCTTTATAACCCGCCGAGATTGCTTCCGAAGTAATAAAAGATCTCTAAATAGCTACAGGTGTAAAATTGCTATTCTTTGTGTTTAATCAAGAGCTACATCTTGGGGTTTATTGTTATTTCTATATCTTTGACGAATAATGCTGACTCAGTCGTTTTTGCGCTCAGTGACGAGTACGTTTGCATATCAAATGTTCCAAGGTATTCCCCGGAGACAAAAAGTCGACAACGACATCGTAACACCACCGTATGCTCTGTATAAACAAAAACGTACCAAACAAACAAAGCGGGATGATATAAAAAGCCAACAGCCGAGGGAACAAATTCATTCGCCGGATATGTAAAATGTTTAACAATTCATCTATGTACAGTGGATACTTCGCATACAGGAATTCATGGACGAATGTAGCGCATACAAAACTGCCGCTACAGGAAACCTCACCACGTCAAAACACAAATACCTAAATTTGGAATAAATAAAATCAAATCATACCTACAACGGCAGGTGGCGCCCATTCCGCGTTTTATCATACGCGAAACGAACGAAACTACTCTGTTCAATCAATAAATAAATAAATACACATGCAATTCCATTGATACATCATACGGATTTTGTATCGAATCGCATTAGTAAGGGAAGATTTAAGAGAACTCCAAGCGGAAAGATGCCAGCCGCATGGCGAAGATATAAATCAACAATGCACGCAGTACCGCTGTTATAGGAATCAAATTTATATCATGCAAATACGTGAAGTGCATACCGTCATAAATATCCACGAACGCACGTCGAATGTACGGAGGAGACGCAACACTCTAGCGCGGGCGTATCATTTCTAAACGGAACCCGTAAAAGTATCGAAATACAAATCGCACGGAAAATCTAGACGTTGGCCGAGATCCAATCTGAAGTGATCATATCTGTCAATATTCCTTGAGCATGCGATGCGTTTAGTTGCAACGTTCGCTCGTACGGACAAAGAAATATACATGCACGAGAACTTACACGAGAGATAAATTTTATATCTACTTCTAGTTGAATATACGACTACTTAGTTGAAATTACTCGCAAAATTAGGTTAAAACACTACTTCAGCGGGTAATCAAAGGGCTCTCTGCAGAAACTCTGTTCAGTTAAGGCGGCTCTTAATGTAATTATGACAATTCACCGAGCTGCCACTTTCCGGGTGCCCTCAGTTTCTTTTAATAACTCGGAATCTTTAGAATGCCTGAAACAACTTTTTAATTAAAGATAATCAGGCCGAAAATTCAGCAATAACGTAGCCCGCGAGCCCTCACTTCATAATGCCGCCGCGGCTGGCTGACACTGTGCGCGTTTTATTGGTAATCATGGCTAGCGGTAAAACTCAACTTTGTGCCGGCTCGTTCGAGAAAATGCACATTCACGGCGTTCGCAGTCGTGAAACTGTATTCTTGTTTGAAACAGAAGGGGCGCTACAGTCGGGAATCGTCCTCGTTAGAAGTCCGTGGTTGGCAAACACACCGCATTATTACTACACCCGCTTACATTTCGACTGCTTACGTACTCATAGAAACTTGAACGCGACCGTACCGGGGTGTCAGTTTAATAATCTTTAAACAAGAGGTGAGCTCGTTCAGTTCATGCTTAGTTGACGAGCTAAACAATTTGCACAAACATTCCGTTGGGGAGTGCAAACTCGCATGTTTCAGCGTAGTCAGTGCAACTGTATATTTACGACGTTGTCGAGTTGTCAACTCGCGAGGCGACCGCTTTCGGCCGACATTTACATACAATTTCATATTCATATCAGAATTAGGTGGAGGTAGTCGAGGCACGGCCGCACGACACGCTTCTTCACTCTCTAGCTAGACTAGGCACATTTAGAATAGTTTAGAACCCAACCACAAACATATTATATCGTCTCCTAGAGATTGGCTGACATCAGGGTTTGTTATTCAGTTGCCTCGGGCACTGACTGAAAATCAGCGCTGAGGGCTCAGTCCCTCAGCACAACGCTGAGTCAGCTGCCTTTTGTGGTAATTTAGACGCACCACAGGCGAAAGCTATGTGTGTTTTTTTGTTTCGTTTATTTGTATATTTGGTTGGTTTCTGTTGTGCTCATGTTGTGTTAATTTTCTGGTTTTTTGTTTCTGTGATGTGTCTTGTTGCTATAATAAATGTCTTTCTTTCTTTATTTGCCATGGTCCTGAACTAAATTTGCCATTAGCTGGCGTGAATTGAAAGCTGCTGCAAACGGTCGTCAGAAGTGGAAATTTGTGGTTGAGGCCCTATACTCCTCCAAGAGCTAAAGGACCCGAAAAGGCGAAGAAGATGATCCTGTAAGCCATTTTCGCTACATGAACATTCAAGTCATTGCATGTACGTACACCGAAACCTTAATATTAGAAGGTAATGAAAATATGCCTACTTCATCTCAATAACGAGCAATAAGTGGCGTAGCAACAGAAACATTAACTGAAAATAAAAACATCACAAGTTATATTGAATGAAAACTTTGCTGTTGCATACTAATGCTAAAATTTGTATTCGCCCGACTTCACTTGACTTTTCATTAAGGCTCTCGTCTCGGCGTGAAATGCAAATCAAAATAATCATAGTCTGATTAGGCAACTCTTGAGTTGCTAGAATTTTCTTTGTAAAACCAATTGGCCATAATTTTGCTTTGCAAATTGACTTAAAGAAAAGTTACGACCGACTGTCTATTTGCGGAATATTTTGTATTCCCTATCAAGTTTTTTTAATTAGGAACAATGGAACAATTTGCATTAGCTTTGTATTAACGTGCTTTTTGTATTGAATTCCTGTTGTGTATAAAATAAAGAATATTTTATCTATCTACATACTTCGAAAACAATTTAAAAGTAGTGTCTAAGCAAAAACTTCTGTAAAACTTCAACAATTTAGGAGTACTACGCCATCGCATTTAGTTTCGTAGCATCTCTACGACACTACGCCGTAGCAACAACGGTCGTGTTTCTAGCAAACACGTCGAGCTACACTAAAAGTTGGTCTTAATGGACAGTTTTTAAGACAACGGCATTTTAAATAAAGTGCTCACAATGCAACAGTCAACGTAGTAACTACGAGTGTCCATATGAAGAAGCCTTAGAAAACTGCAATCTTGGAAACGGCATCCAGCTATACTGAAAGCCAGGTAGGCGCTAGCACGCTCACGTCCCTATGCATTAGGCAAATTAAAAACGAGCTTTTTCACGTCTCTTCGTTTGTTTTCGAGTGTGAAGCGAGCGTGGCAGTTTCTAAATGAGTTGAAATCAAACGGCTCTTAACGCGGAGGCTTCAAAGGGCGCGAGTGAACACGTTTACAGTGGATTACATTCCAATTAGTTGTACACATTTGTTACCTATTCACAACTAAACAACAAAGTAGTTTAGATCCCCAACAATATGTTTAATTCAAACCCAATAAAATCTAGGAAAAGAACTTTGTTGCGGAACCGAACCCAGTTTGAAACGCCACGGAACTTTCGCACAACTATTTATTAACTAATAAACATTTAGTTGCCGTATATAAAACCACAGCCGAACAAAGTCGTACCTTCAAAGCCTCACTAACAACCTATACGCTTTAGGTTAGAAAACCTTCCGACAAGAATTACTGAGGTCAAACGTAATAAATTTAGTTTTAGCCCGCAAACTGTGCGGCCGCACGAGATTTTCCTCTGAAAGTCGGTCTTTTGTTTTGCCAATGCCTACTTTATTCCGTGTAATCCATTAAGACACATGACGCACGGCTTAAGAAGGGCCAGGGATTTCATTGACAGCCCTTTTAACTGCCCGACGCCGATGCAAAGATTCGTAATGTGTTTACGCACCCCTTTTTGTAGGACATTTTGAGCGCGGATGCGGTTTCCTAAAAGGCTATCTGTTATGATTTCAAACAAGGTCCTGTCAAGGGAAAATGGCTTTGGTGTTTTACTTCACGCGAACCGGATATTTTAAGATCCACACACGCCAACTGAAATAAATATAGTAGGTGTGACAGACAGTTGTCGTGTTGTGATTCGCCTTGCTTTTCAGTGAAATCCTTCCGACAAAAGTGTGTTATCGCAAAAAAAGACATGTGACAAATTCGGTCTCAAAAAAACATAGTCAAAAAAAAAGTAATATACGCGTCGAATTGATAACCTCCTCCTTTTTTGAAGTCGGTTAAAAAGAAACAAGAGATTTATTGGAACAAATGAACACATCGCAGGATATTATTTTTGTCAAACACTGTCGTGTAAACAAAACTTCGTGTAAACTGTCAGTACTCCTAAATATAGTTTCATGCATTGGTTTTCTAAGCTGATCCCTTTAAGGCTAAACATTTTAAAAACTGAAACTGGTAAGTTCCGCTATTTTGTGCTTGTGGAGAAGATGAAGGAAGAAACATTGATGAAAGAAATATCATTATCATGTTGGCGAGGCTGGTAAGGGATGTCCAAGATGGATACTACATCCAAAAGGGTATTTATTAGCGAGTTCGTGGATACAGTTACTAATCAATGTGCATGAAGCGAAAGAGGTTTTAAGGTGTGAAATTTCACATGATATAAATGTCATTTTGAAACAGACTCTCGTATTTTGGTACGTATTCATTGTTGGAAAAAAATTAAACAACTAAATCAATCTTTCCAATTCAATATTTGCTATCCCTTTCTTTGCATAGCAAATTTCTATTTTGATTGAATGCAAGGACATTTTTGACCGCACAGTTAAGTTTGTCATCGATCAGACCACAAAAAGCAGGAGTTCCACAAGTTTTTTTTATAAGGTAGACATAGCTATACTAATAGGCATACCAGTGTCTGAAAATATTTCCTACGTATCTGACGCCATTTATTAGGCTTGATGCGAAAATTACGGCGAGTTTGCAGAAGCTGAGAAAAAAAAGCAAACGTTATAAATCTTCATAAACGTAATTCTAAGTGAGCGTGACATCAAAGGCTGGAGAGGATGTGTGGAGTATATGAAATGACAATCCGAAATACATTTTCTCAACTTCCCGTAGTCGAATAAATAAAATGGATGTGAAATTACATCACGAACCCCGGACGATTTGTGACGTAACGACAGAACGGCTCCGATACGCTCCGTTCGACCAATTCAATATTTTTGCTAAGGGTGTTATGAATTTCTCCATCTCGAGTGCTTCCCGAAGCATCTCGAACCGATTATCGTTCCCAAACTGTTTATGTAGACAAAATACTTGGAAAGTTATTTTAGCGGTTTTGCTGCAGGCAGAAAAAATTGATATCAAATTAAGCACTGTAAAATGCTGCTGCCTCCGCTGGAGAGGCGCCCCCTGCAGGATAATTCTACCAAACTGCGATCCCCAACCCGCATTCCCAGCGTAGGGTTTATGGGCATTACCCCCCAATGATGGCGAAACCTTGCTCTATGGCGCTTATTAGGGGAAGGCTATGTCCAGCAGTGGACTAATATACCCTGAAGAAGAAGAAGAAGAAATGCCCGCTGGGAATTTTAATATTATCCCTATATAAGATGTATAATAAGTCTTAAACTTAGTATAAATCACATTACTTATGGTACACGGCTTTGACCGGCTTGTAATTGTACACACGGATTTAACACTGGTGGTACACAATTTCCCATAGCCTAATATATTCATAAACTCTTTCTCCCTCTAAAAACGACCTGCAGTGGTACGTAACCTGTCGTGTTAGGCTCTTAACAAGACCAATAGTAACGGGCACTGCGACTGAGACTTAATCTCAATATGCCATTCGTTATTCTGGCCACTCTTATTAACAATATTTTGTAAGACAATTACTACAAGGTGAAACTCCCCTTTAATACTTGCTTATCTACTTGGATCACAGGATTCGGGACCCTAATGAATGAGCTTGCTACTCTTAATCATATAAAACCAATACGACTGCGTTGTATGAGTTTAACAGTGCTTCGCAGTGCTTGATTGTAGGATCACTATCGGTGAATGCCTTTTAGATCCAAGTCCAATGGGTTTTGTTGATCCAGGGAAAAATAATAAATAAAAAATTATTTGACAAAATTTTACCACCTTCGATTTGTTTCAATTCTAGGTTGTTCTGTTTTTTAACCGAGACTTCAAGAAAGGAGGAAGTTCTCAATTCAAATTCGTGTACTCGTATTACATTGTTTTATTTTGGTATCACGTTGTGTTTTTCATCGAATAGTTTCGCTATTTTAATTGTAATTTTTTCTAAGAAGAAATTTTCAAAATAATGTTGCTAAGATCACGAATTCGCAACCAATAACGTATAAAGAATTTCCAAGAAATTCCATCGCAGGCAGTTGTGAAAGTAGGGTGCAATTGCTATGGCATCCGGATTGAATTAAACATTAGTAATTATAGAACTAGCACCGCCTACTGCTCTCTCATGATATAATAGAAATTATTGTATTTAATGCATGACTTTGAATTGATTGAATTACTTTAAGCATTCGAAATTGTCTGTGTTTGGAAAAAAAGGCTTAAATTATTATTATACTATTTTTATTTTTAATACACTAACCCGTGCTAAGAACAATTTTAAAAACCTATTTAGAGGCTAAAAATTCCACCCATGCCGGGATTCGAACCCGCAACCTCTGGCTATCCGTGTCAGCGCTCTATCCAACTGAGCTAATGGGCGACTCACCGGCATCAGTGAAATTTCGAACCTCTTTACACTATTCTCTGTATTACGTACAGGCATGGGTGGAATTTTTAGCCTCTAAAAAGGTTTTTAAATTTTTATTGTTTAAAGAATTAAGACTTTTATAAGCTTTTGAGCCTAATTTGTGGGGTTAAATTATATAAAGTACTAGCTGTGCCCCGTGGTGTTACCCGCGGTTCATCGATTTATTTTCCCATGGGTATAAGATATTTCCTGCAGTAAAACGTAGCCTACGTGTTAAGCCAGGCTATCAGCAAACTCCATATCAAATTAATTTAAAATCGCTTTAGCCGTTTAGACGTGAAGACAAACATACACACTCACAAACTTTCGCCTTTATAATATTAGTGTGGTAAGAAAGAACAAGCGTTAAGTTTGTCTCAAAATCATTCTATTTATGTCACTGCACAATCATGTGAAAGTATTACTGTCAGTATAAATCAACGAAACCCACAAAAAAAACCCGCGCAGTCATTATTTTCAAGTAAAAGAGAGATGTACTTTCTAATATAAATAAATCACTCCGCAGGCGAAAACTTTTTTTCGTTCCCTCGAACAGAAACAGAAAAGTAATAACTTCTCAACCAATTACAACACTCTAGTTACATTAATCCAGTGAACCCGGCGATTCCTTCCGAGAAGAAAAGTTTCAAAACAAGTTACCCCGAAAACAAGAAGAATCCCGAAAAAGCATAAATATCAATGGTGAAGAGGGCTCAAAGCGATTTAAGCCTCAACTAAGTGGACAGAACGGGACGGCTAATCCCCACTCCCTTTGAGTGAAAAGGACAATATATTCCGAATGCATTTTAGATGGACGGCAGACAGATTGCCCCCTATGTCTTGCTTGTTTTTCTTTCGCCCTAAAAAGGATGTAGCTAATATGTTAGAGCGGCGGCGTAACACGTCCTTATTGGCTACTCTATGAAAAGCAGATTTATTCCATTTTCCCACATTGTGGTTCCGTGATTTTGACTGTAAAATGTCCGAGAATAAAATGATAGCATAATGAGCGTTATGCAATTTTCTATAACTACCACCATTCATTAAAACGTTTCATCACTTTGAACAACGAAATCGTCAAAGTAATAACTAGACAGGCCTGACGGCAGTTTCTCCCCCGGGCATTTTTTTATAACATAATTTGATGATCAACGTTTATCCACACGCATAGGCCCACAATCTGCTAAATAAAGCATTCGCTTTGATATGATAATAAATAAGCGTCATAAACACCCTACCGAAATTAAATTACCAGATTATTTGCGTACGCAAATGTAAAGCAAAATGATTAAGCGTTTCCAACACACGTTCGCTCCCAAAAGACTAATACTTTGCGCGGTATAATTACTTTAGGTAAAGCGGGCGCCAGTTTAGGGCAAGATGAAGAAGAATCGCAGGTGTAAATGGCCGCCTATTGCGCTCAACATCACGGCCGACTCCTCGCGCACCCAAACCCCTGCTCGGCGCACGCAAAAACGTATCTTGAGGCTTAGAAGATGCGGTCGGGAACGCGTTGGGCACGGTTGTCGGCAAACTATTTCCGCGTAGCGTCTGCGGTGTGTAGCCAGGGCACGGACAGCGAAACGTTTAGAGCCAATTCCCCACTGGCTTGTTGTATGAACAATTAAGTGGGCCCGTGTGGGAAGAAACGTAATGAATGTTTACTGCTGCTAAGTAGTACGCCCGTTGCTTGTATCTTTCAACTGTGGAGCCATTGCGGCGTCCCGCTGCGGAATGCTCAGAAGAATCACTGCAGCGTAGATTTTCCATAACAATACGTTTACTGGCAAGACAGACTGCTGGTTATGACACAAAAGGGAATCCTTACCGCGCCGCGCCCATTAAAGCTCCCCAAACGAGCCGCTAACTTACCTGCAACGATAAAAATAAACATGTAAAGAACATCGCAACACATTGGGTGTAACAGTGTGTTTAAACCTTAACAAAAGCCTTGTTCGGCGTAATGAACGTTCGTCGCGTCAAACATGTAAGCAAACAATTACTGCTCGCCTGAATAAATATGTGAGTGGGAAATATCGCTGCTTCGGGCCGCCTAAGTGCGGCTTAGCGTAGGTGGAACGCAGCCTGCGTCATCTTTTGCCTGAGTTGGGCTTTTCTTTATAATGAAACACAAATACGGATTGGCAGTTGCGCTTTGAGCCGCGTGTCCACCTCTGCGGTTTTCATAAGAGACTACTCGTAGCGGAAGTAAGGCTATCTGTTATAAAGGGTGTAACTAAATACCCCATTTTTAGCGAAGAATAAGGGCTGGTATTAATCAATACGAACCATTTTTATTATGGCGCATCTTTAAAATATGGAATTATATGTTTGTCGTGCCATACATTTTGCGTTTCATGCCGTATGTGGTAAGTTTAGTGTGGAACAGCTGAGAATTTTTTTTCGATTTCGCTTAATTTAAAGCTGTTCGTGTTGTCAAGTAGAACCCGTTGTTTTCAGTTGTTTATAGGGATTTTTACATCCTATATTACTTGATATTTCAGAAAGGTCTGGTAATAGTAACATTTTGATATTTGCTCTAACAAAGATAAGAAACAGTCTATATTTTTTATACATTTCGGAGTTGCTCTCACAACCAAGGCAATTTTAATTGAAGAATGGAATGATCGAGCGACCTGTTTCATACCTATATACCTATGTATCAGCAACGCGTGTCATTAAGAAATACTTCTTAAACTTGCTGTTACACCCGATGTGCTTTATGGCTCGCATATTCTACCATTTGTTATTATTGTAGAAAAAAATATATACTTGTGATATATGTGGTCTAAAAATATATATGGGAAAAAGTATTGTTTCTTGTCCTGTACCCAATTTTAAATTGAGAAAAAAATATCCTAAAATTTATAATCATTCAAACCTTTATATTTTAACTAAACTTAAGTGTAATAGGAAAACAAAAATGTATAGCTGTCAGTAATTTCATGATCCACTAAATACTCAGACCCTATTTATTTTTTATTTTTTCGTATGGAATTTTAAATTGGCCTTATAACTAGATACAATGCGTTTATAATTAATCATAATAAAAGGTCAAAATTTACAATTATTAAGGTACGTAACCGAATCGCCGGAGAGGTTTATGAAATCAGCTTTCAGCCCATAAAAATATATACAGTTTTTTCACAATCACTACAAGTGTCAAATTGTACGAGCGAAATAGCACGAGAGAAACAAAAGCAGCTTAAGTTTCACCGGACCTTCCTGGAACACCCTGTACACACACACCAACAATATTCACGGATTTGAGATCGGGCCTACCTTCATGACTAAGCCAATACACGCGTTTTTAATTGAGTTTAGACTTGGGTTATACTGATACACCTCTTGCGTAAACAACAAGAAAGTACACACGCCTTTATTTTGTATTGTTCACGCTTCCGCGTATTTTCCCTAATTCGCTGAATACGCGCACAAAATATGACAATGAATTACGTAGCAGTCTTGGCGGGCAATAAATAATTAATTTGAATTAAGTAAGTGGCAAACAGCCTTAGGATAGCGGTTTGCGTGCCTGAACTGCGGAACTTCCTATGTGTTTAAACGCAAGAAGACAAGGTGTTAACAATTAAAAACAACAAAAAAAACGCGACTGATAAAACGTCTTCATCATCATCAACCCATTCTCTTCCTTGAAGATGGTATAGGCCATACTCCTCCACGGGGGCCAAGTCTGGATTGATGGAGGCTTGCAAGACTAGTGGCTGGTCTTATTGTCACAAGTTTCCAAGCCGCCCTAAGGCCTCGGACTTAGCTTAACGACTGCCATCTATCGACTGCAGCCGGCACCAACTGCATAACGTGCCTTGCGAAGCACGGAACCGCTTCGACGAGGTTTAAATGTTTTGGTTTAATTTAATTTGGTTTAATAATTTAACGAAAAACACAACCCAGGTAGATGCCCACAGTGAACTTAACTTGGTCTCTATGGGTGCTCTAGCACGTGATCTCGTGCCTTCTACCATTACCTGTACAACGATACGCCCGATGGAATGATTGGCCAAAGAACAGCAGTATTCGATCTTTTACTAGATTTGATAAACGCTGTTTCATGCCAAGTTCTTAAAGAATGGAACTGGTATTGCTTCAAATAAAATGCTGTGATAAACAAAATGGTGGTTAATTGAAACGAGTTTTTAAACTATCAACATGCAGCGTCGTCGATGGAAGCAACTTTCGATTCACCGAAGTAGCAACGTGGTTGAGGCAAACAAAAACAAACGCTGTTTCAAATAACAAACTCTAATTGACGCGTTTCAGGAATTGCGCATTTTCGCGGTAACCATCTCAGAGAAATCGAGAGAGAAATAGGAAAGAGGTCAGTTAATGTGAAAAGATGATTCCTGCTTGCAGAGGCAAAAAAAATCGAACCTCTTTACAATACTCACTGTATTACGTACAGACTGATGCCGGTGAGTCAACCATTAACTCAGTTGGAAGAGCGCAGGCACTGATAGCCAGAGGTCGCAGGTTAGAACTCCGGGAACGGTGAAATGTTTAGCCTCTAAATAGGTTTTTTAAATTGTCCTTAGCACGGGTTAGTGCATTAAAAAGAATTTATCCATAAATACAAGTTTTACACCATGCGAGCACAATATTTTTTATCTCGTGTGTGGTTATTAAATAAATAATTTATAACTTTCTTTGACATATTTATCCATGGTGAACGAGTGGTCATCAACCGTTGGAGTAAACGTGTTCTTGAGTAGAGACCGCGACGCGGCAAGGTGGCCTGCGACCAGGTGGGATGACGATCTGCAAAAAACTGCCAGCAGATGCTGGATGCGGCAAGCTGAAGACAGGGTGCTATGACGCTCATTAGGGGAGGGCTATGTCCAACAGTGGACTAATATAACCTGAAGAAGAAGAAGAAGAGTGGTCATGTTTTTCTTTTTTGGATCTACTCACCATGATTAAGCTCTTGAAATAAGAGCGAAATGTGGTCGAAATTGTCCGAATCCATTTAATGAATGAAGTTAAAAATTTCTATTTTTAGGAATGCTGATTAAGGTGAGAATTGTTACTTTAAAAAGAAGTAACACTACCTTCCACTAGCTGCGACACGTTGCGACGATGGAGACATGACTCCCTTTTTTTTCATGTCACTATGTAAATAAATTGTAACCCGATTCGAAAAGTAAGTTGAAAAAGCAATTCTCAAGCCACCAAGTCGCGACGAAACACGTAAATTGAAACAACTGCAGCAAACTCGCTGCATTAGGCAACAATACGTAAAGTGCAGGATGGTGCATATATTAACGTCTTGTCCTTTGGCGAGATATCCCGGCAACTTCGCCTGTGGCCTCGCGACGATTTACATTACTTCCGAAATAGTAAGGCGAACTCGCCAAAGCGTGGAAACAATTCTTACCTAAGACCGTATACGTGCAGACATACGAGTGCCCGCCGCAAACGAACACCGAAAACTTTACAGCCGCATTCGAAAGAATTCGAAAAAGGAATGCGCGGTTCAGTTACACCACGAAACAAAACAGTTTTAGATAAAACAAGTCCGCATACTGCGGATCAAACAGTCGTATTAGGGATGAAAACAAAGGTTAGCAACAAAGCCGTTCTCATTTACGCTAACGAGCTCGAAGCACTATCTAATCACAGTTCAGTTGCCAAATTACGCGGTTCGCTGTATAAATGTGGGCTTACTTTAATCTCGCGCAATGTACTCGGCCCTAATTCGAGTTGAGGCTGTTACTTTACTAGCGATACGCATTTCAAACCAAATTATGGATTTTACACGCCCATTTGAAACAATCGTATTACGTCGTAAGTAGCTGTTCGGTACGGCGCGAAATGGGGATTTACATGAATATGCGATAGAAAAAGAACCCAAGAATACTAATTAGAGAGTGTTAGTAAATACGCCGTAAGAATGAAGACATAGATGATTGATGCGTAGTTAATTAAAGCAACGAGCGCTCTCATTGGCTGAACGCGTAATTCTTCAGTAATAGCTCGTTGGGTAAGTCTCAGCAGCCAGTTCAGGAAAGGCATGCAAGCTTAGGCAGCGGAACGCGCCCAACAGCGCGTATACGTTTATCGCCTGCAGTAAACCAGCATGATAATAAGTGAGCCAACATGAGCTTTAAGCCAGGTAAGACAGAAGCCAACCAGTTTAAGAACTACCTTTCAAATTAACGACACCAACTACGGCTCTATTCAGAAATGATTTTAATTCCGTTCTGCGCAACGTCAACACACCTTTGGCCAACACTCCGTCTGGTATTCAGCTAATTGTTTTAACTTATTATACGTTTCACTAACCTCTTCTTCTTTTTCTTCTTCTTTAGGCTATATATTAGTCCACTGCTGAACATAGCCCTTCCCTAATGAGTGCCATAGCGCCCTGTCTTCACCTTGCCGCATCTATCACTAACCTCTACGTGAATATTATCTTTATCACTGGAAGGCTCTGGAAGTCGTTTCTGACTAACTGGTTTCAGTGTGCATTGAAAACAATTTAATCTATCCGATCGGCCCACCCGATCGGCTTTGTCTGGGAAAAGAAACGTCGGGAAAGCGATTTCGAGCACGCGGTCTAATTTACTTCTGTAATCCGTCCGTCGACGCACACGCCGTAAGTTTTGTTACAAACGACGTCTAACTTATCACTTAGCCGCGAACGAATTAATCCAAGAAGGTTACCGTCTTAATGCTGCTACCCATCCCGATAACTCAAGAGCTACTGTCCTTTATCGCCCTCGTCTCGATATGGCCGTAATTTATTCCGCAGAAAGCCAAATTAAATATAAAACGTCGTTGTGGTGTATCACTGTTAGTGACTGTGATAAATGAAGCCATTAGTAACGGGAGCTGTACTTTTTTCGGTTCATCCGTCGGCGTCGACGGGCCGGGCTGCGGCGGGCGAGTTTGTGGACAATTTCATTAGAAAACGTTATAAGTATGTTGGGTGACGGGGTGACGGGGCTGCAGGGGGCATGCGGTAGGCGGCGAGCTGAATTACAAGCGACGCGATAAATTTTGTCGCCGTGCAACATTAGGCTCGCGGCTAGATACGTAGGCGAACGCCTGGCGACAGCGGAAAATCGTATGTGTCCCGCAAAAAACTGCGGTACATTTTAGAGGTAGATAAAACACGGAATTTTCTCGCATTCGTGAAATTGTTGAAAAGCCATAAATCATCAAACTAGAGCCATGCTTGGATATTGTCGCCGGCAAAAAAAGCGGTACAAAATTCTGGCCAGCAGCGAAACCGTGTCACGCTTGATTGGCTGACAGGTGCACTCCCATGCGGGCTTCTTGGTATGGAATCGAATTGAAATGCACCGCAATGTTATTTCTTCTTTGCGCTGCGCGTTGCAGCTAACAAACAGTTGAAGAAATCATCACGATAGAACCCGCAGGCAAACTAGTTTATTTCGTATACTGATAGGGAATTTTAGCTGCACCTTCCTTCTAGAGGGAGAAGGTCAACTTTACAGTGGGTAAAGGCCCGGCGTTTGACATGAGACCCTTCAAGTCTCATGTCAAACGCCGAGGCTTTTGCATCTAAGTACTGATGATTTTTACAGCGTCCAGAGGAACCTTAACTCACGCTAGAGGGGTAAACGGACCATTTGGACGCTGCAATGCCTAGGATATTGGGAGTGGGCTTACCCAGCACCTATATCATCCTAACAGCTAAGTGGACCTAGCTCACAGTAAAGATAAGTACGTGCGGAGCCAACCAAAGGTAGCCTTACTATGGCGAGTCAAAAAAGACGACCTCTGTGGCGTAGCGGTAGCGCGTCTGCTTATCATGCAAGAGGTCCCGGGTTCAAATCCCGGCATGTGTATATGTATGTATGTATGTATGTATGTATGTATGTATGTATGTATGTATGTATGTATGTATGTATGTATTTATTTTGATGGTGATGATGATATCAACCTTTGTATGTCCCCACTGCTGGGGCACGGTCTCTTCCTGAATCGCAGGAAGTTTAGGCCATACTTCACCGCGGGGGCAAAGTTCGGGTGAATAAAAAGAATTTGGTTTACTGTAGAAACAAAATGTTTACTTAATGAACGTCAAAGCAGTTATTGATGTTTTCCTTTACGGTTAACGCACAGTCATAGGTACATGCCCGCATTGGAAATCAAACCGGGATCTTTCGCTTCTAAGTCCAGTGTTCTACCCACTAGGCTACCACTGCTTCTCTCCATTTGGTGAAGACCGCTGCGAAACCTAGCAGGTTTCAAGGACTTCCACTGTTTTTATTTATAAGTAAAATAATAATGGATGCGCGATTTGGTTCCTCTGAGTTTTTAATAATAATACTTGCCTATGTATTAAATCATGATATAGTCTGAATGTTTGCCGACGTTAAACAAAATTATGCGTCATTGAGTGGAAAACATTAAAAGGTACACTTATTTTATTATTTTTTTGTGAATAAAAACGGACAGTCATTACTAAAAAAATGTTCAAATATTTTAAAATGTCAAGTACTAGGCTTAATTTACTGCTACGAGCCATAAAAAGTCTTATAGGATGGTATATGTATTGTATATGTCAAATAAATAAAATATTACTAGATAAAAAGACATACTAATCACCCACTAATAGTGTAAAGGCGAAAGTTCGTGAGTGTGTATGTTTATTAGTTCTTCACTTCTATTTATAGATTTTATTATTTTATTTGACTTGATTTTAATAAAAAATGCTACGTAGTTAGCTGACACCCTGGATTTGAATCAAAGGTTATTTGCTGCGGGAAAATGTCTTATTCCCGTGGGAAAATCGATGAACCGTGGGTAAAACCGCGGGGCACAGCGAGTATAAATAAATTAAAACAAAAAGATATACTTTAACCACAGAAGAACAAATAAAAGGACAAAAATAATTTCACAATTTTTTTTTTCAAAAAACCATCCTTCCCTTTCCGCTCTCGCTGCATCGGGCATAGTGTGAACGCACATGATCAAGGCAGAAAGGTCGCTCCAAGACAGGAGCAAAAGAAGAAGCGACCGCGGGTAATAAAAACGTCGTATAAATCGCGGCGGCCACACTCTCGCCGTGTGTGGCGCCGTGACTGTCGAGGTTTATCGACGACCGGGGCCTTCCGCCGGAGAGGCAGGAGTGACTCTGGCTAACTGGATTAACCACATTTGTGAACTCTGTAGTAGTGACAATCGAGTCAGTAATGTTATCATTTATGGAGCTTCCTCTTAAACGCACAATTTCTAAATCTAGTCAGTTTCTATAACTCCAGGGTGATTTTGTTACCCTCAGAAAAATTTTGAGAGAATGATCTATCCACTGTAAGAAACAGTATTAAAGTGAGTTAGCGGTAGTGGTAAAACATAACTGTGAATACCGATAACTCAATTTTCTCAATACATTTTTCTCGACACTGTGAATACAATTGGTAGGGAGTACTTCTTTCTAATATGTTTTAATGTATAAGGGTTTGTCCTCTGATATCATATGCGTAAACGATTAAAATAACAATTGATACCGTAAGACGCGCGACCCATATATTTTCTTTCTTTCTAACTCTTCGTACTGATATTGTTTTTCAATGCTTAAATTAAGTAAGTAGATAAAAAAAACAAAATTTAAACTATCTTTTTCAGTGCCATACGTTTCTATATAATGGTTAGAATTGCCCTGTAAAATTGGCACTCAAATTCGAAGTCACCCAGTGCAATTGTTTTTTTTTTATTTTCATATTTCATATAGTTGTTTCTGCAATACAGTAACGCTACAGATAAATAAAATTTACATTATTTTTATGTACTTATCAGAAACTTTTATAAAATTAGTAGCTGACCCCGAAAACGTTGTTTTGTTATTTAAATACTCAAATCACCAAATACCTGTACACAATTTCATAAAAATCGGAGAAGCTATTTCAGAAATAGCTTCTGTCTTTATAAAAAATCTCGTCATAAGATAAGATAACATAAGAATATTCTTTATTGTACACACTAGAAAATAATTACAGAACCAACAGTTACAAAAGAAGAGGTACAATTGGCCGCCTTAATCATCTTTCATATGAAAATGACACAACTATAAATCGAAGATTAAACTAAAGAAAATATCGAGCATAATTCTTAAAACTACACTCAATATTTTCTGAAACTGTCCGCGAACAACACGCGGCTTTATTGAATCGCTTTTTCGGCCACAGCAACCGAGACTCTCCTACGACATTAGAGACCATAATAAGAAAGGAGGGGAGCTAAAAAAACAAGACTGGAAGTGTATAAACATTAAACACGAGCACTTAAGCGCGTTTTCATTAAGGAGCTACAACGTTGCATGTTTGTACCGACAACGATTACTTGGAATGAAAAACTAATTATGGATGACAGAGCGGCGTCGTAAAATCACGTCGCGTCGCGTCGCATCGCAGACGATAGAGAGCCACGCAATTTTACTTTTTACTTCGACCCTTATATGTCCCCACTGCTGAGGTACGGGTCTCTCCCTGCAGCGCAGGAAGGTTAGGCCATACTCTACCACGGGGGCCAAGTCCGGGTTGGTGGAGGATTGTAAGACAGTGGCGAGCCTTACTGTCAGAAGTTATCAAAACCTCTAACATGGCTTAACGACTGCACTTACATGACAGCCAGCACCAACGGCTTAACGTGCCTTGCAAAGCATGGAAGGTATATCGTATAAAAATCAATAGAGTTGGTTGGATAAATCAGCATACAAAGTTCGCATCAAGACCAACATCTGAATAAAACAAACACATCTTATTTTGCATTGCAAAACCATAATTCAATACGTAATCAAAGAATCAAAATGTATAACGTCAAGATTTTCGCCGACGACATGGGGAATTGTAACGGTCTTATTGGTATGCGTTGCGGGACACCTCGCAGAGCCTTATATCTTGTATAGACATTCAAAGTGCCTGGAGCCCGAGCGTCCCAAGTATTAATATAAATAAATATATTCATGGACATATTGCACAGATCTCGTTAGCCCTATACTAAGTACAACTAAATGGCTTGTGTTATAGGTGCTAACTCAACGATAGATTTAATACAATAAATACAAAAATAGCATCCAAGACCCGAGACAAACTAGAAAAGTTCGTTTCCGAGTTTGACCCGGCCGGGGATCGAAACCGAGACCTCCGGTTTTACAGTCAGCGTGCCAAACCGCTGCGCCACCAAGGCCGTTAAAGTATTTACACCCTACGCCAATTAGATTTTTAGAGCCAGCGAATTTACTACAGTCGTACTTTTTTCTAAAACAACTTACACAAAAGACAATTTAGCTAATTCCTGTTTTCACGGATAACAGTTAAAGCTCGGTTTTATTACACCAGCCTCTTGATGAAAGTGGCCGTTTTATTGATTTTTACAGCGACATTAAAAAGCATTTAAGTTTGCCCCCTTTTTAGGCTTCGGGCAGTCAAGATACTTTTTATTTAACATGCCCATAAAAACGGAAAACTACTTAAATTCCGATTTCGTGACCCTTCGAGATAATGAACGCTTAATGAATGAATACTTATATATTTTCCCAATTCAAAACTAATAATCTGATAAGTAAATGCAATGATTGATAGATATTTATTGTGTGTAGGTACTTCATTGTACACGTTAGAAATTATATAAAAATATAGTACAAGGATAATAGTTTTAAAGGTGTTTTTCTCGTTAGAAATGCATCAGTGACATCCGTTTGACATTTCATGTTTATTCCACTCGAGACATAAAACGTCATAAAGTCATATTTCTACGTTTTCAATCTCATGCCGAGATGGCTTCATGTTATGAAATATACGGAGCGGGAGATATAAAACACATGTTGAGCCAAACCCCGGCTCTGTGCCGTGTAAGTGTCCAATAATTCAGGAATGACTTAAGCTCCGCTTGATGGGATAAGCTTATCACAGCGTATTTGTGCTAGTTTTGATTTATGGCCCTCTGCAACGTGATATATTACACGGATAACGTGTTTTACGGCACGCTAAAGTTTTACTATAATTATTGTTTTGGTTACTTTGATGAGTAACGATAAAAGTAATTGCACGATGGAGCCAAGATAGTTTCAAATACTTACGCTCCTATTCGTGCTACTGGGAGAAGGCTATCGTATATTATCCAAAATCTATCTATAAAGTAAAGAAAGCCGAGGAGCAAAATCCTTGGGAGCATTTTCCGTCGAGACACCATTGAGGTGGAGATTTCAGGAGAAATATGAGGGCGTGGGATACGGACAATCGACCTCTTTGTATACCTACTTACTTTACTCTGTATTCCCCTATTTCGGTGGAGTAATAAACTATCACTGGCCATTATTTTCGACCCAAATGCTTCTTTTTATATAAATACAATTATTTAATAATAAAGTGTTATGACCATTTTACATACATAGTAACAAGATTTTTAAGAGTGGCGTGAAAAAAGGCATAACTAGCAGTATGTCAACAGGCGATGACGATGATGAAAATAATATGATTAAAACCTTGGCGCCCAATTCCTTAAAAAATAAGCCTTTACATTGACACACTCAATTGATAATTAGTTTGGTCACCTTGACCTGCCTGATGTTATTATCCGAATAAGAGAATCCACGAGCTTGTACAAAGTAATTTGAGCTGCCTACTTAGCCGGAAGTGATTGATGGTTGTTTTTAGTCTTCTGAAGACTAGACCGCGCCAGTTGTTTGGCCAGGCATTGAGTCAACCCCGGCATAGTCACGGCGTCGTCATTTATACCCGAATAATCCGCTGAGGGCCATTCTCCGCTCCCGATTGTTGAAACGCCAAATCGGGACGCATTATTCTAATTCGCTTTCGCGATAGCTTTCGAAGAAGCTATTTATTTTCGCGCCGTTTCTACGTACAACCCGTGCTGCGCTGCCTTAGGGTAGAGTTTAAACCTAGACACCGAGAGAGCGCCTGAGTAATGTCGACGTTTTCTATGAATACAAGGATGCAGTAAGCAACAAATTTTTGTGCACATACAACGCGGGATTTGTTGCCTTGTGCATATTTACTTGCCCGTTTCCATTTTAATATTCTTCTTCTTTTTTTCGTGCTGGCTCCCATCGGAGGTAAGCAACCAATTCGGGTATTACACATAGATAGAGTCTAGGAAGAAGAAGACCTGGGTATCCACGGATGTCACAACTTTTGACAATGGCTTAAATTGAGTACCACTAAGAGTACACAGTAGAGTACAACAATAAGATTTAATTTTGCAGTAGTTAAGAGACAAGACAAACACATATACATAACCAGATAAATTGGCATAATACGAGCACAACAGAAATAAACGAAGTACAATAAAGAATACAAAAAAAATGACTGTATCTACGGGTTTAAATATAGATAGATAGAATATTCTTTATTGTACTCAGAAATTACAGTTACAAAAATTATATAAAAAATATAGTACAAATCGCGGCCTTATTACTAAAAGCAATTTCTTCCAAGCTGATAAGCTGGATATAGATGGAGACAAGAAAGAAATTAGAGACGGGTGGTTTCTAAATTAGGAATTTAACGAAATTTATATAAACTTACCACATGCATTAATAAATAAATAATTAAGATACACATACATAGTAATAATTAAATTATATATGGAAAGAGGAAATAATATAATATACCTACGTAATATTTAAGTAACTGCATTATTTAATTTATTGAAAGATCGTATTCCTTCACTCAATTTACGGTTCAATATACGGTTTTACTTCTCAACATATAACTCAAAATCAACGAAAATGTTACAAGGCTTCAAAATTTCCTCATATAACAGTGGCTTAAATAGAGTACCACTTAGAGTAGTAGTAAGATTTAATATTGCAGCAGATAAAATTACTGTATCGTAAATTTACGAATTTACGGTTTTCTACTCAAAATCAATGAGACAGTGGCTTAAAAAAGAGAACCGCTGAGAGTATACAGTAAATTACAACGGCAAGATTTAATATTGCAGTAGATAAAATTACTGTACCGCATATTTACGAATTTGCGGTTTCACTTCTCAACATAACTGAAAATCAATAAAAAATATGCAAAACTTCGAAAGTTGTTCACACAATCTCGAAAGGCATCTTAGATTCAACGGTAACAATGCTCATGATAAATTATTCTTATAAAAGAAATAACTTTTCCCATATATCATGATATAATACTGGAGCATATGCGCCTGAATCTTTATTTCACACGGGCCGCAGAAGTGAAAGATATTTCAGATATAAAAACACGTGCCCAATGCTAATAAAGTTCGGCAATATCGGAAAGGTATTTTGTATGAACGCTTTCCCAGGGAGGCCAGAAAAAAGGGACATAAAACTGAAAGAAATAATAGAAGAAGCGAAAGTGGAAATATGACCGAGTCATATTTTATTTACTGCATACAATTGAGCCTTTATCGCGGTTGTATCGGGTTTGAGTGTTTGCGACGTGGTGTTTACAGCGTTGGTCAGAATGGACGCTACATATTTTGTTACTCTCTCGTGTTTCACTTTTTACTTTGACAGGAATTACAGTACACATTACCTCCAATACTTTCATATTTTATTTCTGGTTTGCAACAGACAAGTAGAAGCTGCATTTCAATATCACAAAAAAACCAGTGCCTGTACGGTACAAAGGCTTTGGTTTCGTGCTTGCAAACAGGCCAATTTAGTCAAACTCAGCTGAACGAAATTGCACATCTTTTTGAAGGGAAAGAAAACAGAGATGAAATTTAAGCACTAAAAATGCACATTGAAATATTATTACTAAAGTCTGCGACCGCTCTTCTTAGTCTTTGGTCCCGCGACTTTGTTCTTTCATATTTGTAAAACAGCAAGGACTAGTAAATAAACGTTGGAAACGTAGATTTTGTTTTTTTATCTTTGGCCTTAAAGAGGATGTAGTGACTAGAACTGAGAAAGGAATGTTGCGTTTATTTGAACATAGGGAGAAGATGAAGAAAGATTGACGAAAGAAATATATTGAGCGAATGCGGAAGAACCCAAAGGACCGGTAAGGTACGTCCCCGGAGGACATACTTCGCTCAAATAGGCAATGTATTAGCAAAAGGCAAGATAAACAGTACCTCAAACTGGCGTGCATGCATGCAATGTCTAGGTAATGAATGTTGATAATCCGAAAAACGTGTGTCAGGGTCGTGGCAAACCTTGCCTCTGCCTATACCTCCAGGATACAAGCGTGAGTTTATGCAATCTACAAAGGTTTCGGAAACCACAATGTACCTACACTAAGCGCCGAGTATACTTTGTAGTACACTTGAAGTTTTAAATCTTGAAAACGCGGAAAAATGTACAAGTAATAGCGGCAACTCGCGGTAACTGTAACGTTGCTTGAGCCAGAGTCGGGGTGAGAGCCAAAGAGTCAAAAAATAAACCCGGTTGCAAGTCAAGTATATCAAGCAAATGGGGCGCTCCCAGGCCGGACTAGTAGAGATTGGCAAGTAAATCTGGAGGCGGCTTAGCTTAAAACTGTACTGTTTTACAGAGCGCTGGACGCAAACTTTCACTGCAGAGCTACCGCGTAATTCCGCACTTTGTTGCCTGCCACTGTATACAGATGGGACTTTACTATATTGGGAACTGCATTGACTGAATTGACTTCCACGACTACATGCAATATACACCTTGTTTTTTAATCGGTACTGCGCAAATTTGCATTGGAATTGCTTAATTAACTCACTCGTTTATATGAGGTGAATAAAAACGTAAGAGGCACACATGCAGGTGCGGGAAAAGGGAACCAAATGGCGGGCGTGTGTATTTGCTGAACTCAATTCAATTCCCTCACGTTGTTCGGTCGATTATAATCAATTGTATATTAGAAACAAAGACGGTGGCAAAGCGTTCTAACGGTGTTTTAGCGAAAAAAATGTTCGACAATTTGTCAGGCTGCGAGGCGGGGATTTCAGAGACATGACCGTGCTTCATCATCGTTTTTACGCTGGAGTGCTGTCGGCACACGCCCGTGGCCTTCTGCCGGCTGCCCTCCCCCCACGCCCCTCGTCAGCTGAGACTTCTTATTACAAGGCGAAGCACGCGGAACGCCTCTCTTTTAAAAACCCTGTAATTTCTCAATTACATGGACGCCGCTAACAGATAAACCAAACAGGTTTCCGGGAGCGGCTAGATTATAAGAAACACTTGTTATTTTACATATTTCACAAATAAATAAAAAAAAAATCAAGGTTTGAATTCAGTTTTTGAGCTTCTGTAGTCAACCAGAAACCCGTAATTTTACCATGCCCGTCCGTCTATCTGTTTGTCTGTCCGCCGCCTAGATCAAAGAGAATTAGTACTAGACACCTGATATACAATTACTCGTATTAATCACGCCGACAAAATGGTGTCTGTCATGCTTAAAAAAATAAGTATGATTAAAATAGGGACAGTAGAATGTCATCCTTCAAAAAAATGGTCTAGTCTATCCCATAATGCAATTAACACGTTAGATTGATTGTTTAATTTTTATTTTGTTGTAATATATTCCATTTGTGAAGTCATCATCATCATCATCATTTCAGCCTATTGCAGTCCACTGCTGGACATAAGCCTCCCCCAGAGTGCGCCACAAGACCCGATCTCCCGTTTTCGCCATCCAGTCACCACCAGCCACCTTTTTCAGGTCGTCGGTCCATCTGGCCGGAGGGCGTCCTACACTACGCTTGCCGAGTCGTGGTCTCCATTCGAGAACCCGTCTGCTCCAACGATCATCGGTTCTGCGACAGATGTGACCAGCCCACTGCCACTTCAGCCTGCTACACTTCTAAACTACGTCAGTGACTTTGGTTTTTTGTCGGATGATCTCGTTCCGGACTTTGTCCCTTAACGAGATTCCGAGCATACACCTTTCCATAGCTCGCTGAGTGACATGCAATCGGTGGGCTAGTTTCACTGTCAGGTTCCACGTCTCGGCTCCGTATGTCATGACCGGCAGGACGCATTGATTGAATACCTTGGTCTTCAGGCATTGTGGCAAGGGTGACTCGAAGATGTGACGCAACTTTCCAAACGCTGCCCAGCCAAGCTGCACTCTTCTGGTGATTTCACCCTCCAAGTTGTCTCTACCCAGCTGGATCTTTTGTCCTAGGTAGACGTACTCTTGGACAACTTCAAGGGCTACACCTTCGACGAGAACGGGCTCAGGGACGATGTGCTCGTTGAACATGACCTTAGTCTTGTCCAAGTTCATCCCAAGCCCAACGCGTCTCGAGGCAGCATTAAGATCAGACAGCATTTTCTGTAGGTCTTGCAGCGATTCTGCCATTAAGACTATGTCGTCAGCAAAGCGGAGGTGTGTGAGATATTCACCATTAACATTGATGCCCATGCCATTCCACCACAGGGTCTTGAAAACATCCTCCAGAGCATTGGTGAAGAGTTTCGGGGAAATAACGTCACCCTGTCTTACACCTCTGAGCAACTGGATGGGTCTTGTTTGGTGGTTCTGTACTTGCACGGACATCGTCGCCACTTGGTAGAGACTCCTCAGCACCTCCACGTAACGCCAGTCGACTTGGCATCGCTGCAAAGACTCCAGAACAGCCCAGGTTTCGATGGAGTCGAAGGCCTTCTCGTAGTCCACAAACGCCAGACACAGCGGTTGGTTATACTCTTCGGACTTCTGTATAACCTGCCGAACAGTATGGATGTGGTCTACGGTGCTATAGCCTTTACGAAACCCAGCCTGTTCCGGTGGCTGAAAGGCGTCAAATCTTGATGCTAGACGATTCGTGATGACTCTCGAGAACAGCTTATAGACGTGGCTTAGAAGCGTGATCGGCCTATAGTTTTTAAGGAGCGTTTTGTCTCCTTTCTTGAAAAACAATGCCACTACACCTCTGCTCCACGCCCTCGGGGTAGTACCATTGGTTATTACAGAGTTGAAGAGCCTCCTCAACTCCCCAAGAACAGGTTCACCACCAGCCTTGAGGAGCTCAGAGGCTACTCCATCTTCACCGGCAACCTTCCCATTACTAAGCTGTTTGAGAGCCGCCCCGATTTCGTCGACATCTACATCTGGGAAATCGTCAGTGAAGTGGCGGGTAAGTGAGGCTCTAGGGTCTCTCGCGTCAGGTGGAGGCTTCGGTGCGTGCGAGGCATACAGATGTCCGTAGAAGTCCTCAATTTCAGCGAGTATCCCCGGGACTGATGTGACGGTTTCACCATTCGAGGTAGCTAACTTTGTCAGATGACTCCTCCCCAGTGTCTTGGTGAAGACCTTCGACCCCCGATTTCGCTCGATCGCCTCATGTACGAGGCGAGTGTTCCAGCTGCGAAGGTCGCGTCTTACCAAGTTCCTGATTTTTTTGTTGAGTGACCGGGGATCTGACAAAGATTCCTCTGGTGTCTCACGTCTAAATCGCATCAGATCCAGGGTCTCGCTAGAAAGTTTGGACTTCCTATCTGATCGCCTTTTCCGAAAGTGCCTCATTCCCACTTCGCGTATTACCCCAATTATGCCGTCCAGATCCTCGTCAACATTTGCCGGGGTCTCCAGTGCGGCGAAACTATTTCGCAATTCCAATTGGAACGCATGTAATTGGGCACATTTGGACGGAGAACAGACCTCACCATGCGACTACGTTCGAGCTTAAAATTGATATTTAGGGTGCCTCGTACAAGCCGGTGATCGCTACCGGTATTAAACCTGCTGATCACTGAGACATCCCTAAATATGTGCTTCTTGTCGGCTATGATGAAGTCAATCTCGTTCTTCGTCACACCGTCGGGGCTCTTCCAGGTCCACTTTCGTTGGGGCTTCTTCTGATAAAAGGTGTTCATACAGAACAGCCCCTGCATGCTAAGGAAGTTGACCAGCATTTGGCCCCTATGGTTTCTGCGCCCATAGCTATGCAGTCCCAAACAAGATTCACCGCATTCTTTTCCCACTTTGGCGTTGAAGTCTCCCATGACAACTGTATAGTGGGTTTTGGTGGTACGATGCATGGCCTTTGACACATCGTCGTAAACGGCCTCCACCTCTTCGTCTGAGCTGCTCGACGTCGGCGCATATACCTGTATGACCTTGAGAGAGTATCTCTCGGTCAGTTTCAGCACAAGGTACGCTACCCGGGTCGAGACGCTGCAGATCTCCACCACGTTGTCACGGAGGGCTTTGTTGACGAGAAATCCCACGCCACCCTGGGATTTTTGGCTCCCTTCCCTGAAGTAGAATAGATGGCCTGACTCAAGAGTTACCGTGTCCTCTCCCTCTCTACGAACTTCCGATAACCCGAGGATATGCCATCGTATCTTCTCTAATTCTACTTCAAGGATCTGGAGGCTTTCGCTCAGCCGCAGACTGCGTCCATTATATGTAGCCAGGATCAATTGTTGGCAGCCGTCCGTAGCCCGGGGATTCTTAGCACCCCCTACCCTACCGTAACCAAGGCCGCTGCCGTGACCTGGAATAGTAGGGCGGCCGGGAACTGGGGGCCGTTTCTTTTTGGGGTTCATCATGGGGGGTTTTGCCCGTAGTCACCACGCTGGGCAGACGGGTTGGTGACCGCAGTGTATTGATATGGACTGTGTTGTCTACGCAAGAGGCGCTGCTGCCCACCTCTCGGATGGTCCCTTAATCGCCTTCTACGATACCCACGGGGAGACATGGGGTGATACTATTCTACTCTGCCGGCACCACACGGCACATTTGTGAAGTATTAAGTTTCAAATGGCAAATTTTTATTACAATAAAGCATCCCCCTCTTCGCTTGTGGCTAAATGGCTGCTTGTAAAAATAAAAAGGCCTTTCGGCCTTAATTTTTTTTTCATTTTTGACTAAGTTTTTTTTTCGTCACAGCATGACGTTAAAAGAAAAACTATAACGGCTTAATAGGCTTTACAAGTTAACGAATAATAGTCGACTAACTTATAAAAGGAAAATTTCGTACAAAGTCGATTGAAAATTACTTTGATGCAGTTGTTAGTTATGTAAAGCAATCAAGAAACTCCTATTACAAAACTCTACACTGCCGGTGGCCCGTCACGCACTTGGCCGGTTTTCAACTCAAAAGTTCTTAGAATGATGAACAGATAGAGATTTATTGTACTTAAAAAAGAAAATGACAGAAGTGTATATGATACCGTGTGACTGTGGCAAATGCTAGGTACATAGGTGAGACACAGCGAAATATTTCGGTCAGAATTTCGGAGCACATAATTATGCTGTATGAAAAACCGAAAAATCGATGGCTCGGCGGTAGCAGAACACGCATTGACCCAGGACACTCGTCACTTTATCCGCTTCGATAAGGCACAAGTATTGTCCAAAGACAAGTTTTTTGTGCCACAAAAAATGCGCGAGGCTATTGAAATAAGTCGTCACCCGAATTTCAATAGAGACAGTGGATGGGCTCTACCGCCGGCCTGGAATCCGGTTCTACGAAAGTGCAGTGAAAGTGAATATCGAGATCGACACTGCAAGAACGAAGATGTCGTGAGCTGTGTCTGTGCCGTCATGCCCAGCGACATTGACGACGGGAAAGCAGCAGGTGCCGCGGCGCAAGCCAGCGGGAATCCCCCTCAGCCGGTGCCAGCGCCCGCCCTACCCATCTCGGCGCGGGCGCGCTGCGCTGCGCGCTTGCCCGCAGTGTGAGACGAGCAACCGACGACGCGAGCTCCGTCTCTGCTCACCATGATTAAGCTCTGCGAATCGAAGCAAAACCTGGTCGGACTCTTCCGATATAACAACACCCGTAAGTAGATCCGGGCTAAAAGTCTACAAAATGACACAGATATTTCTTATTTTACGAGTACAGACCGTCCACATTTGCATGAATGCACCAGAGCGGCATTTAGTCGAGATGAAAGGCAGGACATCGTAATGCAGGCAACATCAGCCTCCAATAAAGCCTCTTCATGAGAACCACGACCGTTCGTTTTACGAGCGTACCGACCAAGAAGAAAAGTACAAACCGCTGCCTTATCACTAAAAGTGATCTCTTTCAAACAACCTCTATTCTTGCCTCGGTTCCTGAACAGAAATAAGCGATATAAACAAAAGAAATGTGCGAGTTAGCGTGGAAAATCGACCATTGATAGTGTGGGGGCTCTGCACCGCACAAAGTTTAGCTTCTAAGGCGCGCGGAGCCGCGTGTGAAAAATACCGTTCCATCTTGGGAATTCGTGCGGAGATGCCGAACTCCTATATTTATAAGGCTAAACGAGGAATAAAGAAGCCGAGTGCGAGGAAAAGGAAAAAACTAGCGCGGTACAAGTGTAAATCCTGTTGATTGTGATAGTCTAACAAGGGGGCACCTTGAATTATTTGACAGTTTGAATTGTCACCTACTATTCCTGTTGTTATTTCTCGCCACTCGTCGGCCAAATGGTAATGCGCGGAATAAAACAATATAGCTAGTGTCGTACAACGCGCTGAATTTTATATGCGTACTGGCTGTATAGACAACAGTACTATAAATTCTCGGTGTGTTAACTGTTCCGTGAAAAACAACAGTGATCGTTTTTTTAGGGTCCCGTGCCCAAATGGTGCCTAAAGGGTTAGGTCCCTACTACATTTGTAGTATCTATCTGCTTGACTAGCAAAGGGCTTTTTCTGTTGAAGACGGGATTGACGGCTGATGAAATTATTACGGGAAATGCGTTTAGTAACTTAGGCGCTGACTAAGATCCCATCATAGCAAGCGCGAAGATTTTTTGAGTATGATACACTCAGAAGGCGATGAAAAGGCGCAGAACAGTTTTAGTACACTCAGTGGTAACATTTTACGGCTTTACGTTAAGTGAAAAAAAGACGGTTTTAAAGTATATTGAGGCGCATTTTCGGCAACACAAAATGCAACAAAACAGTAAGATAAAAACCGAAACAAATGTAAGAGGCAGTTCTCAGTGTGAAATATTACCTTTCACGTACAGTTTCCTTCTGGGAGTGTCGGCACGTCACGTTCATTCAGCACAGCCACTCTCGTGAAGCCTAATTATGTTTACTGTGTCCCTCCTTGCAGCCGGCCGCCGTGCAGATTCACTGAACGCTACCGTTAGCGTTAGCCCGATTATCCTACACTTTTTTCTCCGAGTTTATCATACATTTGCTTTATTTATGTTGGAATTAAGGTAGACGGAGCTGAGAGCAAAATCCGTGGCTCCTTAGAGAGGCCACGCACAATCCATTAATTACAGGCAGCGTGCCGCGTGAGACGTCAACCTTAGCATCGTCTGGCCGACCGACCCCCGCCCCGCCGCCCTCCCGGCCCTCATTACACCAAATCCTCCCCGCAAATCCCAACGCCAATCTTTTATCTACCAACACAGGCCGAAATAAATACACAAATATCTTAACCGCCTCTCAAAAAGAAGAAAAGCCGAGATAATTTCCTCGACAGCGAATTTCGGTCGGACTTCTCTGAGGCAATCAAAATTAGGCATAAATTAGCGCTTCAGCCCACATACAAAGCTGAGTCGGTCGGAAGGTTTATTTTAGAAGTGTAAAAACAAAGGAAAGAGCAAGGGGTCGTTAAAATAAGAAATAAGTCGCACATTGAAAACATAAGTGACACTATACAAAAAACGGCGATTTTGAGTTAAGTATACAGTTAAAATATTTTAAACGAAACGCACCTAATGCAAAGACCCCCGTTGCTCTAACGCGCAGAAATTTCGCTAGATGTCGCTAGTGTCACTTATTACTTTGTCACAACGAGTCCTGTCGGTAACTGATAAACCGGCTCAACGCCAATTCGGAAGGAGTCGCCGGAGGGAGTCCTTGTCGAGGTAAGTCAACAAGTGGCATTTTGTGTAAAAAACCACTTATTCTGATATTTCTACTTTCGAATATTAACAATAAGTAAATTCGTAAGTGGCACTTTGAGTAAAGAGCCACTTATTCAATAAATATTGTTAGAATTTTGTATTGAAGCGTTCGAAATTAACGGCATTTTTTGTAAAATGCCATTTAATTGATAAATTTGCTTTCGAATTTTCTCATTGGTAAATTGCAGAAATGGCAGTTTGAGTTTAGTGCCAGTTGTTCATTAACTTTTATTGTTATTTTGTAGCTAGGCAAATCAAATAACGGGCTTTATCTTGTTAGTGCCATTCGACGGATTTTTTTTTAAATCAAAATTCTGAATCTGTGAGTATCTGAGTTTAGAACTAGTTATTCTTAATTTTCTATTTAATATTTACGTAGGTAGCTATCTACGTAAATATTAAATGGAACTCTTTAAACGTATCTATATTTATACCAATATTATAAATTTGGAAGTAACTCTGTCTGTCTGTTTGTTTGCTTTTTAACGCCTAAACGGCTGAATGATTTGGATAAAATGTTGTTGGTAGTTACCACAGGACCACGAGACGGACTTAGGGTAAGATAAGATAAGAATATTCTTTATTGTACACTGGAAAAACAACAAATACAAAACAATTGCAAATATACATAGTACAATTGGCGGCCTTATTGCTAAAAGCAATTTCTTACAGACAACCTTACGATGGAAAGTTGCTGAAGGAAATTAGAAATTAGGGTACCTACTTTTTATCTCGGAAATTGTATTATAAATTATATAAATTTTAAATTAAATACCTGGTGTAACCTGTAGGTTTTCATTAACTACTTTGAATGGAAAAATATATCTTTTCGTTGCAAACCGTTAGTAGTCTATGTAGCGTTCTTTTTGAAATTTTATAAATTAACTGTTATTTAAATATTAATTTATAGGTGCAACTTTGGCTATAAGGTTTGTTTTTTGTTTAAGGTTTTAAAACATCATGAATCCAAAGAAAAGTAGGTGTAAAAGGATCTTACAATTGACATTTCAAAACAACAATGACGATGAAGACTCTCAAAGTATTAAGTCTGCTTCTAAAAGACATTCCGATATTGCTGAGCCCCTTTCGACAATAACCGAGTCTGATTTGAATATCATGAGAAGTCCACCCTCGACCAGCGTTTGTTACAAATAATTTGTGAGAGCAAGGTTTTGAAAATTACATGTCATTTTGTATAAATGACGTAGTAACGTATCTGTTTCTGTTAGTTTCATAATGTTTTTCTTGTTTCCTACGTCTTACTTAGGCTGACATTCAGAGACGAAAACTAAGCTAAGATCGGTCTCAGAAATTTCAAAATATAAATATTTAGTACGTGATTTTGACATTTCTAAGACCAGTCTTTGCTTAGTTTTCGTCTCTGAATGTCAGCCTTAGACCCTAACAACTCACGCCTGATTTTATAGAGCTTTGCTGGTACCTTATGTGCGTATATTTTACAGTTTCTAATTGGACATACTCCTAAGTTAAGTTCAATCGCTTCATTGTTGTTGATTTATTGATAGTGAAAACAAAGTTTTGATACAGTGTGTTTTTATGATGTTACGTTACAAAGGTTTTTGAAAAAATACGTTTTTATTTACTGTAATAATAATAATAATAATGTTGGCCTTTTGCATACTCTACTTAATGAGATGATTTATACAGCATCCAGTGGTATCTTCACTCACACTAGATGGGTGAAGGGACCACTCCGACGCTGTAGTGCCTGGGACATGGTTTTATAGATGGTGTAGGCTTGCCCAGCACCTATACCACCCTGACAGCTTAGTCGGCCTAGCCCACAGGAAAGACTAGTCAATACGTGCGGAGCCAACCAAGCCGCGGGTTTCCTCACGATGTTTTCCTTCACCGTTAGCGTGTGGTATTGCGACTACAAATTCACAAATGTACGTAACTTTGAAATTAAACAAAGTCATTGGTACATGCCCGCACTCGGGATCGAACCTGGGGCTCTCGTTTACCAGTCTATGGTTCTACCCACTGAGCTACCACCGCTTTACTGTAAGGATACTATAATACATTTTTTATGCCTAGAACATTAAGCCTAACGACTGGTTAAAGAATAAGGACCTTATAGAACAGCTAATACTTTGGAAGACTTTTAAACTAGGTTAAAACTAGATTTAAGTTGATTTACCTGGAATACGATACAAATTATGCAAAAGTTATTCCAAGTTTCTTATTTTTTGATAATACTTTTATTGATCTCGAGCCTATCAAAAAACTGACTTGGATTTTCAATGGGGATTAGTGGAATAACCCTGTTAATGGAAGGTGTTTGTTATACTTAAGTTAAAGCTGTGGGCATATGCAAAATAAACAGTTTTTTTTTAATATTTTAGTAATTTTTTTGTATTATTTCTATCTTTTTTATAATTACAATGTAGGCAAAATAACAACTTACGAAGTTATTAAGCAAAAAAATGTTATAACCGTGAATTGAAAACAGACACTATGATGAACTTTTTTTAAAAATGCATTTCTATTGAAAACTAATTACAAATTTAATTTTATGAAACTGGACACTGAAAGAACGTTAGCTAAACAATTTTTTAAAACTAATTGTAAAGCATTTTTGTACATTTTCGGTTCCGTAACACCAATAGAATATTTTGGAAAACTTAAAATGGCCATACTGTAAAATTAAGTTTTTAGCTTAGTGCCATTTATGTTTTCAGTGTGCGAAGTATCAAAACGTTAGATAAAAAAGAATTAAGGAGAATGATTCCGACGAGGGATCCACTTTGCGGGCTTATGAACTCGAGTCCGCGGCGTCTTGGCATGCCTACAGTACTCACACGGGTGAACGAAGCCTTCGATTAAGAAGGAGCTTTGAAGGACAGTTTCGCTGTTGTGTGTGGCCTCATTCAAATGCCTTCTTTGGTTTCCTTATTTTAGAGAGAATCCTTTTCAGGGATTGAGGGGTTGAGGATAAATGAAACGTTATACGTACGCGAATAAGTCACGATGGAATTTGAATCAAGAAATATAGTGAGCTTTGCTGCTGCTAAAAGAAACCTTCATATTGAGTCGTAGCCCCAAGTGTTATTCAAATGTAAATGGTTGTAAAGCCGCTTTGTAAAAAGAGTCCCATAAACGAGCAACGTATTTTCAAGATTTCTTCAGAATTTATTCTTAAGGCAATAAAACAAAAAACCTGAGCATTAAGTGTACCTACCATTTTCATATTTTTCAACGAGCACATAACTTTAACGGGGAGCCGTCTACGATTTCGGTATAAATATGATATTTACGGGGCAATGAAAAATGTTTCTAACAATGAGGTTATAAAATATAACGTCTCAATATCAGATATTCCCCTAAAAGCCGATTCTCATTTTTATTTTGTTGTGTTAATAAGTATTTACCATGGATAGACTTATCATGCCTCATCAAGTATTCGATAACATCTGAACGCCTTGATCTTTTTAGGATTCCGAAGGAATTCTTATAATTTCGTCATTTCCGTCAATTTGTCTGTGTGAGGCCTAGCTCCGAGATAATTTGTACAAGAAAGCTGAAATTTTACATAGGCATACATACTAAACACGCCGACCAAACGGTAAAAGAAAATCTTAAGGCAATTTTTTTTCTCGCTTATTTCATAATGTGGAATATTACAGGATTGGTCGTTTAAAACATACTAGGTACAGCAAGACTACTTTTCAATTCATTTAAAAATATTGAGCTTTAATAAATAAATATTTGATTTATTTGCCTTTGCCCAGCAGTGGGACACAGTCATGTCTAATTAAAAAAAAAAAAAAAATTAAGTACAATTTTTGTCAATTTGTGTCTCCCCTCACCGGGTAAACGGTTGATTGTAGATATCTGAAAAAAGTCAGGCTAGCAGCATATTATATAATGAACTAAAATCACGGTTCAGTGGGCTTTACAACTTAACAAGTACTAAGCGGCTAATTAAAAAAAAAACTTCCTAAAAAACAATTGACCGTCTCTTATTTCCTTCAACAACTTTCCGTCGTAAGGTTGTCTGGAAGAAATTGCTTTTAGCAATAAGGCCGCCAATAAATTGAACTTTGTCTCTTTACATATTTTATAATATGTGCTCTGGTGTACAATAAAGAATATTCTTATCTTATCTTGAAAATTACTTTTGAAGTTGTTAGTTCTTTAGAGCAGGTAAAAAAACCTTCACTGAACCCTACACTGAGCGTGACCCGACCCGCTCTTAGCCGGATATTTGATTCTACCTACACGATACAGTCCACAGGATCATGACTAGAGCCCACTGTATTAAGCAGCAATACAACAACCTACATACATAATATAATCTCATTTATTCACTTACAAACATAATCAATTCTTCTCCAGAAGCGCAAAAAGAAACGTCTCCCATTGAGTCTATCGATTGGTGCCTACATCCGAATATTTCTTTTATTTTTTTTCACAATTTCCCCTCTCACGTGTTTGAGTATACGACGCTGCCGCGAGCGACGACAATTACGAGTACAGTACTAGACGGCTAATACAAATCGGCCGCCTGGGGTTACGTTTATCCGACGTTGGGTCCCCTTTCCACCCACCCACACCCCTTCCCCGGTATTTACTCTGAGAAAACTATTACATCATTGTGCCGTCGCATTTCTATTTGGGCTTATTACGAAAACATGCTCTTGACTCCTGCAAGTAAGAGTCACATTTGTAAGGCCTGTGGTGTGACTACTGTGTCGTCCGTGCATTAAGAACCTTGTTTACAAATGAACAATAAAATACTAGTTTTACTATGCATAAAGGCTACGAGAATGTATGGAAACACAAGCGTGAATTGTGTAAATGTAGACGACTAAGTATCGTGTCGTCGTTACAAGAAAATCTAGAAATACGTACCTAACACAGTAAGACAATAAAATTGTTTTATTTTTATGGATTCGCGTAAAACTGCTTTCTGTAGCGGGGTAGAGGCGAAAGCTTTGACGGGGTCTGTCAAACCTCGTGAAATATTCCTTTTTTTCGGAATCAAGTTGTTTTATCGCTAAACATAGGGGTGTTATGATCGATGAGAAGTCAAGCGAAATGCAGGATTCTCTAGAGTGGAATAGGGATTTATAGTCAAAGTGGCATGGGGAGGTCGGGGAATGGTTCTAAAGTGAAACAAAAGTTGTAATGTTTTCATCCGAGGTCGGAGGCGGGTTCCTTGAGGAGCCATTACTTGGCGCTGTTAAGCTGGTACGCTGGCTAATTAGTCCGCCATTAGACTAATATATTGGCACTATGCAGCTGCCCGTCCCGATACCATGCGAGAAAGAGTTTATAGAAATTGGCTGCGTGAATTATTATGCGCCTTTACTTCTCATATAAAATTGTGTTTGCATAGAGGAAATAGGACCTCGACATTACGTACGTGTTTCAGTTACTAAGCGATGTGATTATACGATTGATAATTGAGCATTAAAAAGAAATAATTGAATATTATTTATAAGAAGTACCCGGAACCGGCGTGCGTGCATGCAACGACTTATGAACGTTGATGAAGCGAAGGTGATCTGTCAAGATCGTGGCAAGTGGCAGTCCTTGGTCTCTGGCTACCCCTCTGGGATACAGGCGTGAGGTTATGTATGTATGTATGTATGTATGTATGTATGTATGTATGTATGTATGTATGTATGTATGTATGTATGTATGTATGTATGTATGTATGTATGTATGTATGTATGTATGTATGTATGTATGTATGTATGTATGTATGTATGTATGTATGTATGTATGTATGTATGTATGTATGTATGTATGTATCTAATTGAGTCACAAATCTCAAGTTATTCGGATTTAATAATACAAGCGCTACCTTATGTTTGTATTGTATAAAAACAATAATTAATTGAGTTAGTAAGTAACCCGTTTAAAGAGCACTTGTTAGTAGCTATACGTACTTCAGCTCACTCAAGTGTAAAAAAGCTTTACCTACGTTGCCGTTTAAACCACACTTTATAATAAATAATAACTGTGCCCCGCGGTGTTACCCGCGGTGTATTGATTTACCCATAGGAATAAGATATTTTCCCGTAGTAAAACGTAGCTTATATGTTAATCAAGGGTGTCAGCTAACTCCATACCAAATTCTATTAAAATATCGCTCCATACGTTTAGACGTGAAGAAGTAACATACATACACACTCACAAAATTTCGCCTTTATAATATGAGTGTGATTGTTATCGTCTTTGTACTTAATTTAAATTAAAAAAAACAGGCTAAATGCAAGTCGAACCCGCGCACAGAGGGTTTCTTACCAGTAACGCCATCTCGCGCCCTGTGGTAGAACTAATATTAATATAAATTGATAGATGGCAATAGAGAATACTTTATTGTACAAAAAAAAGGAATTTATTGTAAGTATGGCTCGAGCTTGGCCGTTTATTATTATTTATCTTACGAAAATAATATAATAAGTCCCACAATCATGACAAGTTTAATTTCTAAACGTGTTACCGCTTGTACGATAGAGCATAAACAAAAAAAACGGCTCAAAAACAGATTGTTGTATGGATATCTTCTACTTTTAATTATTTGTTAGGTAATCCACCGTATTTTAAAAATCTGTTTAGAGAACCTTAGCACGGGTTAGTGCACTATAAAGAATATAATCCACCGTGTAAAATACATTATTTAAAGTTTTCAACTCCATATTACGGTTCTAAAGATAGAGCCTTGTAAAAATCGGGCAGACAGACATACAGAGAGAAAGCGGAAGCGATTAGAGCCTGTTTGCCACTCTTCAGGTGCGGAACCCCAAAAAGGATTTGACAATATTCAAGTAATATAATTTTGTTTATTTTATTTACAACTACGAAAAGTTCAATATACGTACTCATATATCCCGTGTAAAAATAGTAAGCAGTATCATTTTAATACTTAAATGTGATACTTAAGATAAGTACTTATTAAACGATTTTGTTACTAACTTTTGTAATTTTACGTATGTTAAATTTATTATTTTCCGACAAACAATATCGGTAGAGATTTTTTATAAAAAATCCAACTATACGTACGCAGTGGAGCAAAAAACTGGGCACGCTATCCGTTATGCTCTTAACACGAGAACCGAAACTCGACATCGAATAGCGCAATCTATGGCAACACAAATTACAAGCCGCAACTCGAATGTCGCTGCTACGGTAGCTTCAGCAGCCTTCGATCACCCGTCAGCGCATAACCAAATTAGACCAATTTAAGTCAGGAAATTGGAAACGCTATCGGGCGCACGGCGCAGCGGGCCGGCGCGGCACGCTGAACCGCCACTGGCATTTCAGACATCCAGCGCTCCCGCAGCCTTCGCTAATGTCGGAACAATGCACGAATCTGGACGGACAGATCCGAACGCCGTCGAAGATAAACGAGAACCGTGAAACGTTGTAACGACTGATTGATATATACGGACAACGACTACGGTGGCGCGTTTCTAAGCCAAACCTCACACGACTTTCTCTCCCACTTGAAGCGCTTTCAGTGTTTACTCGGTCTTACTTCAGCCGGATGCCAAGTTTGTTCGAGCGAGACTGTTTTGGCTTCAACTTGACGAGTGTAAACGCGAACAAAAGTTGGAGGTGCCTTTGGATTGGGAATTCCGTAATTGAGTGCTTCGAAATGCGTAGGTTGAATTTTTGAAGTCGCGCCGCTGCCTTTCTAGTTCAATATGCGACTTTCGATTTTCCACGTTTCTAAATGGAAGTGAACAGCTCTCGAATTTCCATGAATGCTCTGCAATATTCAATATGATGGGGCGTATCCGGCGCGGAGCCATTGCGTCTTATATTACATTCATCTGATGCGTGGAAGCAGCTTTCAGTCCCACTTTTGCCGTTACACGTGCACATCCCGATATTGCGCTGTGCGGCTCTACCTGACGCTGGATGAGACGTTTTATCCAATAAAACATTTTGTCTTTCATAAAAGTATTTTCATTCATGCTCTGAACAAACAAGTAAAACAAATCCAACAAATACAGGGAGTATGTTCTACATATTGCGAGTTAGAAGCGGTACGAACACGATGGCTAATTTCACAGTCGCCATTTGCACTGCTATTTCAATATGCAACACTCAAGAGAACATGTCGATAACCGATACGAAACTTAAGAGCATATGTTAAGTTAATAACAAGTGATCGTGCAAGTTGGCTGGGTGCAGCGTATGGCAAGGCAACACACTTGCGTATCAAGTTATTGGGTGGAGCGACGTCGCGCCGGTCAGAGTTGGGAGCCGCTCGGCGTCTAAAACAATAGCGAATCAAGCATGCAACGGAACTTTCTCAAAGACACCCGCCCGCCTCTTGTGCGTGCAATGCTTAGCGAACGCTCTCACTAAAACTTTATATTGGTTAGGAAACTTCATCGTTAGCTGGCGGGAAGCGCTGATCCAGTAATATGAGGCATCAGATTTCAAGAAACTACACTGTAATTCGTTTTTGGAATACGTTGGAGCATAATTTCCTACGGAATAATATGAAACTTTACCATCCTGTCTCTGCACAATATTAAAAATATAAGAACAATTACTTGAGACCCTTGTAAACCTACGCATATGCGCAATATTTATTTGTGTGGTAGACGTCGTTTCTTAGAAAATTACTACGCAGCTCACTCCAACATTCTTTTGAATAAAGTCGCCCGTTTAACATTAAATAAGATTACTTTCGTGCGGCAGATATAACAGTAAAAGACGGCATACACTTTACTGGAAAAAGCGGAAACATAAAGTATAAGCAATCCGCTGGAAAAAAGTGATTTCGTGTAGGTCAGCCGTTGTTGACGAGGGCTGTTGACGTGTGTAAGGGTGTGGGTTTCGCTCACGGAGGGAATGATACAAGAGTTAGGAGTGGCGTACACAAATTACTGCCTTATGATAGACAGGCTGAGTCAACATTTTCTAACAACACAATTTTAGCATTTAATCGGCATAGGCTTCTGAGATTACACCGGTCGTACGGTTAATTAATTTTTAAGTCTGCCGCTTGAAGCCGGCAGACGGCGTCCGCCTTCCAAATGAATTCGACTACGATTTGAATATATAAGAGAGAGAAACCAGCCTGTTAAGTTAAAACCCAAAACAGCTCATTGTCTTTAAACTGCCCCTTAAAAATATATGCGGAAGACGTTATGAATAGAATAGAAATTGTTTATTACCAAAACACACAATAATTAATACAAATGGTATAAACAGAGATTCAACATTTTTACCCGACTGCGGCGAAGCAAAAAACGAGGGTAATGTGTTTAGCTCGTATATATGTATGTATGTCAGTATGTCTGATTCTTTGTTCCCTCATAAAAATTGCTTCCTCTATCTTGCTTACTTATGAACGGTCCACTGATACTGGTGTAATAATCGGAGTAGCAAACTAACGAGGGCTTAATAGATACGTAGTTGCTGCCGTATCCTTGACTACATGCACGCATCCTGGTTTACGTTGCCTGCATTAAGTGGGTAAGTTTATACTGTTCTATCCGTGAAATCGGTACACCTTGGTGCCTAATGATTGTAAAATAAATTTGTAACTAATGATACCGTGGATTCTATGATAGGTAAATAATGTAAATTCAAGATTCAGTTTGTATAATTTCGTTGCGACCCTTTCCAAGAAATTAGAAGGCCAAGATTCATCTTATTGTAATAGTATTTATGCCACACCTGGCAATAGTCTGGCCAAGTGTAGACATTAAAAGATGTACACAACACGGGAAGTGATAAAGAAAGCTCTCGATCGCATATTTACGTCCCTCGCTTGCAGCTCGGGCCGCAAACTTCTGCGATCTCGGCCTTTCTTTGTATTACCACCCTAGTTGTGTAATGTACTATTCTGAATGATTCGCGATACTCATACATAGTTAAATATTAAAAAACGGGTCTAATCGCAAATATTTATCAGGTAAAACGTAATTACCTTATTACGGCAACGTTACAGTTGCCGTGGTCTCGGGTAGACCACGATCGTTTTACGTTTTACCTAGTAAATAATTACGATTAGACCCATTAAATATATAACTAGATTATGTTTTTGTACCTTTGTTTTGAAGTTACAAAAATATAATATAGGAGTAACTATTCAAAGTTTGAGTTGGTTAAAAATGTAATTTATTTTCTTCACAGTACGTGCCATTTTACGTTGTGTGGAAGCTAGTGGCTGTGATCAAAAATACGGATAATGTTATATGATATCACAGATGTGCTATTTTTTACACACAAACTAGGAAGTCTGATGATCTATCTGTTCAAAGTGCAATCTGTTCACCAGTCTGAAAACACCTTGAGCGGAACTCAAAGGCGACATGCTATCAAATAATGGGCAACCAAATCGCAATTTCCACTAACACGAAGATTGGAATATTGAAACGTAAGACTTTCTAGATATTCGGAAGCGGGTTAATTCTCTTTATGGAACAAAAGCAACAAGTTAATTCAGCAACGCCTACAAAGGGAAGAGTTTAAAACTCTAAAGTAAGTAATTGTTAACTATTATTGACACTCCTATTAAAATTTTCCAAGCCTGAAAGTTAAATAAACAGGTTTAAGTCAAAACCGGTTTAAACAGGTTTTTGGAATAATTACAGAAAGCCAGTCACATTCGTATCATTTGGCGCTTAAATTGGATCCGCCTTTTAATCACCAATTAAATGTGCAGGTATTTTAATTAATTTTAATCAGGGTGCTTTTAAACAGAGTCCAGTTAAATGTTAACGCTTTAATTCATTCAATCATGTGTCAGTTTTACTGATGACTGTTCGTAAAAAGAGACACTGGAGAACTTACTTCAAAATAAAATTGGAGTATGCTCCGTACTTTAACATTTTGTTCGTTTGTGAGCCAGCACAATTTAATTGAATTTATTTCAACGTAAAGAATTTGCTGAATGTCAAAGTATAGTATAAAATGTAAGCCGCTGCCGTCAAGCCGTAGTGTAGTGGAGAAAAAGGTAGCAGGAAAAACACTCCACTCTGACTATCTTTAGTCAACTCATCTTAAACCAAATACTGCAATTGCCACCTATGCCGAGCAAGGATTACTTATTTTTCATTTTCCTTGTCGAAAAAAACCTCTATGGCGCGCTAGCCCGTTGTTTGGAATATAAACACCCCTAAAAAATCAAAAGCTCGCGTTTCTGAAGATAGCTACAGTATAGCCAGCGCACCTACATCACCAGCACCTCAGATTTATCACCGGGGCCCCGGATCACAGCGGCAGCCGCGTACCAGGTGAGTGGATCCATACATCCCCTATATCTTTCGCTGGGGGCCAATTTGCTTCACAAATTTTCCTAAAGAGTAATGGCCTCGGTGGTGCAGCGGTTTGGCACGCTGACTGTAAAACCGAAGGTCTCGGGTTCGATCCCCGGCCGGGTTAAACGAGGAAACGAAATTTTGTAGTTTGTCTTGGGCCTTGGATATGTATTTATTGTATTTATCGTCGAGTTAGCACCTGTAACACAAGTCATTTAGTTGTACTTAGTATAGGGCTGACGAGATCTGTGCATAATATGTTTATGAATATTTATTTATTTACAATATTATTATGCTATACAAAAATCAATAAACTGTAACCGTAAATCATATATCTACATATGCTATAATCCAACTACTACCGACAAAAACTAAGCGGAACGGAAGCGTTACCTATTTAGCGGAATGCAACATCGTAACTACCAGTTTCGACAGTTTGTATTTCTGTATGAAAATATGCCATACCTAAATATATTTGTCAAGTAATACTACAAATCTTCTACATATAATAACGTTTGTCGCGAAATTCGAAACGATATTAATAATATTAAATAATTATAACAACAATATAAGTAGATGTGCGGGCGAACTTTGTATCGCCACAGAATGTGTTTATATGATTATTGTTACCATGGCAACATAATAAATCTTTAATATTCAGTTTGCCTTGATAAAGTTTTATAAGATTTGCACAATAAAACATAGTACGTTACGGTAACAATAAAATATTGTCCCACGGGGGCCTATTACCGGGACATCAAGTATCCTTTGTCTCAATTCAGATCTTTATCTATGTGTAGACTAAGTTTTATATTACTCTGTTCAGCCGTCATTACGTGATTGAATAACTAACATCTAAACATCTTCACAAATTATACTATTTTTATTTTTAATGCACTAACCCGTGCTAAGGACAATTTTAAAAACCTATTTAGAGGCTAAAAATTCCACCCATTCGAACCCGCGACGTCTGGCTATCCGTGCCAGCGCTCTATCCAACTGAGCTAATGGGCGACTCACCGGCATCAGTGAAATTTTGAACCTCTTTACACTATTCTCTGTATTACGTACAGGCAGCGACATCCGGCTGAAGTAGATTGCATCACTTACAACCCTGACTACCTACTTTGTAGTTAGGTTTTAACATCGGAATGATATCGCTGTACCCACATGATTATACTATTTTTATTTTTAATGCACTAACCCGTGCTAAGGACAATTTTAAAAATCTTCACAAATTTTCTCATTTATAATACGCTGACCTACAAAACTAAGTACTACAGTTTTCATTTTGTTTCATCCTAAGCTACCCAAAAACATTAATCTTTTTTCTGCCACTTCTGAAAAAAGGTTACTACTATGGAGATTTAATACACAAAATTAAACTCTCTTACGGGTCATTTTAATTCCGAGAGTATATCTTGTGCACTTAAAAAGTTATCGGAATTTTAAAACTGTGATACTTGCAGGTTCTGCAGGCCACTGTATTAGTAGGACATTATCTATAAACTCTTTGACACTTACATACCGATTACTTGATTAGTCATACGAGTAAGTGCAATAAAATTAAAATGTCGTTTTCGCACATACGGTTATTTACGTCGGACCGTCAAATTATACGTTGGTCCACTTCTCTAACAATTTGTCATTCGAAGACCTCTGTGGCGTAGTGGTAGCGCATATGCCTACCATGCAAGAGCTCCCGGGTTTGAATCCCGGCTGGGGACAAAAAAAAACCCCCCAGTTCTTGGATGTTTACATGTTTGTGATGTCGTTGCTTCTGGTTCCCACGACACAGGGTATCCTAGTGTGGGGCCAGAAGCAATGTAAAGGCCTGTGAGACAGAAAATTTATTGTAGACTTTTAGTCCGGATCTACTAACGGGTATTGTTGTATCGGAAGAGTCCGACCAGGTTTCGCTCCGATTCGCAGAGCTTAATCATGGTGAGCAGAGACGGAGCTCGCGTCGTCGGTTGCTCGTCTCACCAAGGTCGTTGTCTCGTAAAGACGAAAACCCCTACAAGAAAAATCAATTGCCACAATAAGACTGAGAGCCTTTTCATCTGCGGGATTTTCATAAAAGTCCATATGACGGCCTTCTTAGCTAACCTTAAAGCGATTAAAAGCGTTAAAGTCTTTTTGGATGGCGCTCAGGAAAATTTATTACTACGCTCTACGTACTACTTAACGGGAGTTTCGTGAACAGCGCATTATGGCCAACTGGATTCGGCAAATTACCCTTTCCAAAAAACCGATTCTGAAAATGTATGCTCGGAAGTAATTTCCCGTACGTGTTTGTGTTACTTTAAGCGTCCGGCGCCATTAAATTATCTGCCGGCAATCTGCTTCTTTTTGCACTTGCCACAGCTGCGCAGATTAAACTACTAGAGGCACGTTATCTCCATAACTCTTCTGGTTTAACTTTCATACTTCCACTTAAAAGTTCTGTATGGAGATAACTTTACAAAAGAATACGCTCCAGGAACGGCGCCTACAAACAGACCCGTGTTATGCATGTGATAGGAAACGATGTACCGTGACGAACAGAATTTCGTCACGGCGACTATTCGGCCCGTAAATGCGTAGGTTCCGAAATCCTCGGAAGGGCGCTGTCGTGCGACTTTCATCAGAAAATTCTCCATTATCTGGAGGGAATCGTTACCTCGCCCACCCTTCGGCCCAGCCCGGCTCCTTTCATTTACGACGGCGTTGCGTGCACACATCGCCGTGGCCTTTGCTTCAGGTGGGCGTAGTCATTGTGTTCGGTATTTAAGTGGCTCATTTGATATTCTGAGACAGTTTGCATTCGGAAAGCGCGCACCCGGGGAGGCCGCCGCGTATCGAGATATTGGAGTCACGGAGCACGCACACACCGGCCGTGCGCCCCGGAAAGGGCTGGCGTTACGAAATGCAAAGTTTCGATTCTAGTTTCGAGATGTCACATTTCACGGTGGATTGTCACGCAGTTGCTAAGTGCGACAGAGCATGTCATACGTGTAGGATAGAATAGAAAATATTTCTTTCTGTTCAAAGTCTAGCAAACAATGTCTAGCCTAAAGGATAGGCCGACTTGATGGCTTACTAATCTAAAAGGCCACCATGTAAACGCTAGGGTAATGCATTGCCGACTTTTTGTTTTCACTACTATCTGACAGACACCAATCAGAGGGTGTGAATCCGTAGGCTGATGTGGACAGGGATAGACACAGAAGGATAGGGAGAGTTTTGTTAACGCTGTCTAAAAAATAAAGCAGCTGATAGCTAATGGTGGACTGTATGAAAAGATTAGGAATACTGATGGAAACACGGATTATATGATAGAAGTTTAATAAAAAATAAAGCACAATTTTAAGACAGATTTTAGTAATCCTGACAATGTGACAACGTATAACTAGAAAGACAAAATTAATAAGAAGAAAAAGGTCGCACTGCAGCCAGTCGCCAACAGTAGCCTTAATAACAAATACAACCTTTCTAGGTTTTTTTTTTGTTTTTTGGGGTTTTTAAGGGGAAATATATTTAAGAATATTTTTTGGTATCGACATCGGCGAATATGAAAATTTTCATGTGAGTTTAAAACCGCGATAGAAGCTAACATGCGCCAATGCTAATGTCGCCTTTTCGCTATATCCCATTGGAGTTGACCATCACGTAGGACTTTGGACGTAGGACTAACAAATAAATATTTGAAAATAGGTTTATTTGTCTTTTATAAATTCGTCCATCGGTACATACATTAATGTATTTACTATGAAATATTGCATTTTGATGCGTTACAAAACCTACGTCTTGTGGCGAAAACGTATATACCTACTTTTCGAAAACTATTAAAGCTTTTAGCGAAATGAAGAATTTCCATGTAAACATTAAAGAATTTGAATTCATATAAAAGTTGCCATTTTTTCACAACAGGAATGACCCTGAAAGTTGCTAATTTGGCATAACGATTATTTACATACTATTTACAGCAATTCTCACGTTCTCAAGTGCCGCCTTTTCAAATTAAGAAATTCACAAAGTCACAAAGTAACGAATAACAAGAATATAAATAATCCTATAAAATTTAATAAACTTTATTTAAAAAAACGGTGATATATGGTAAATAAGTTATGTGTCCATCTCCTTTCTTTTTAACCAAAACCCCTAAAACAATACCCGAGTAATCACTTAGTGAAATCCTAAATTAAAAAACCGGCTGTTCGTCTCATCACAATTCTAACATAGCCCAAAGTAATCCTTAACAACAAAAGGACTGAGAAACGTCACAGCCCCGAAACTTAACCAAAACACCAAACCTATTTAGCAACGCTATCCGTTCGTGACACGCCGAGGCTCCGCACTTACGCACACGTACGCCGCCGACGCAACGAGTTACCTCGCGTGCTCAATGTTTACCCACAAATAGACTAATGAAGGCACCTACAGAAGTGACTGGATTGTTAATTAAACTTATTCTAAATGTGCCACCCCCAACGCAGAGCCGGGAGCTGGGTGCACGGGTTGAATGTTATTGAATTAATTCGTAATCAGAATTCCCGGTGTGCGTTCTAGGATGTGATGTCGGCAATAATGTACTTAGTTATGTATGTAGTGTGTTCGCTGTAGAAACGGATTATTACAAAGGTGGTTTGCGGATTCGGTATCAATATGCGTATTACCATTCGTGCTTCCAGACCGTAATCCCTTAATGGTGATTAGCTTCCATTAAATCAGCCATTGATTAACTTAGTTAAAAAATGTTTTCGGTGGTTTCATTATGAAGCCTCTCGGGGAGATTGTCCATTCCCTTCCACATTATTCTTAAAGACTGTTCATTAAAGTCATCTTTCCCGAGATATTTCCCTCAGCCGGCATCAATCACATTCAGTCAAAAAACTCTGCTTTATTCTAAACTCTCATAATAGGTAATGGAGGCTTTATTAGCGTGCGCGGCTGCAGGGGCCCGATTACGGTGAGGCGCAATCACGCCGGCTGTGTTCATGTTGAATTCAGAGGAGCTTCTTTACTCTGCATCGACACTGGATATTCAACTAATTACGGTGAAACTTTTAAAGATAGACACCTGCACTAAGAAGTCGCGGCCAGACAATGAGGAACTTATCGCAGTCGCGCAGGCACTGCTTCCCGTCCACGCGATTCGCGACCTTAACTACAAAGCCGACGGACGGAATACCCGCGCAAGTCAGCTACAAGGAGATAGATTGGTGCTAGAGAGCCTTATTCAATGTCTATCTTAGACGATAATACGACACAACGATTGTCTCTTGATCGAGTTTTTGCATTGTACTTTCGTTAATTAATAACAAGAACGACATACTGCATCATATAACCTACTAATTAATATGATAAAGCTACGAAAAGCTTTTCTGCTTTAAAGTATAATTTTAGAGCTTCTAATTTGAAGTAAGAGGGGTTATTAAATAGGTTATCGCAACTTTGATCGTAATGCTGAACTCTCGTATGGAGAAGAAATTAAATATGCGCTCCGAATGATTAAACTGGGACCGAATTAGCGTCGCCTAATCACAACTGAGACATGACAACGCAAATTTGGTACACTTTTCCAAAAAGTTGGGTGTAAATTAAATTTCGCAAGGGAGTCTGGCGCCGCGCTCAGTACGCTGACACGTTGTGTGGAACATGTCAGCGTTACGTTCGAAACTCATAGCTAACAACATTTGCTTACCAGCGATGCAGCACATTAAAATACTTGTAAGCTATTAATGTTTGCTAAACTTATACAATCTTGCTTAAATATGGAGCAAGCCCATACTTTCTCAACGAGAGGCCTCTCTCTGCAGTGAGACGTATAAAAGCTGCATTATATGATTTTTAGAAGATTCGAACATAATGTAACAGTTCGATATCAACTTTTGTATGTTCCCACAGCTAGGGCACGGGGCTCTTCCTGCATCGCAAGAAGGTCATGGGAGAGTTCGTTTCATTATAATTCGGTACAAAAGTGAAAATCTCCCTGATTTGAAGCTCGTGTGTGACTAGAACATCTGTTGTATGTCATCATCAACCCATAATGTTTCTGCCGAGGGGCACGGGTCTCTTCCCTGAGGAAGGTTTAGGCCATACTTCACCACGGGGGCTAGGGTGCAGATTGGTGGGGGCTTACAAGACTAGTAGCTGGTCTTTTTTTGAGAAGTTTTCAAGTCGCTCTAAGACGCTCTGGATTGGCCATTTATCGAAGGCAGCCGGCACCAACTGCTTAACGTACCTTGCATAGCACGGCGCTGCTGGCAAAATGCCACTAACATTAGTCAATGACGGTTTCCCATGCACTGAACGCGCCCTGTGTTGCTTAACCTTCGCGATCGTTTAAGTGCACTCAGGCAGCCGGGGCTACGAGCGATTCATTTGTATAGAACATCTGAAATGTGTTAGGTGCTTCGCAGTTTAAATCACTAATAGAAGTTGTTTAAATTGATAAGTAAAATTATCTATTAAATTATTATCCGATGAACCTTTGGCCTAACCTTCCTGCGATGCAGAAAGAGACCCGTGCCCCAGCAGTGGAGACATGCAAGAGATGATATCGAAGAACCTATAGGAATAAAAGAAATAGGGTACTTACCGGACCAAACTGTTCGAAGTAGTTCTTTACATCCTCAAGCGTTGTGGGTGCCGATAGCCCTCCTACGAAGATTTTCTTTGTTCTGGTCACCATCTGGAACAAAACGATAACAAACATCACTGTCTTGCCTAATTAGAGACAACTTGCACTACAATTATGACTTCCGGTCGTCGTCGTCGTCGTCAGGCCATACTAGTCCACTGCTGGACATAGCCCTCCCCTAAAGAGCGCCACGTTGTGCTATCATAGGGGGTAATGCCCATAATCCCCACGCTGGGCATGTGGGTTGGGGATCGCAGTTCAGGGGGCGCTGTTGCCCACCCCCCGATTTGTGTGCCTTAGTCGCCTTTTACGAAACCCGCGGGAAGAAATTGTGTTGGTGCTATTCTCTAAGCCGACACCAAACAGCACTTCCGGTATCTGTAACTAAATTTGGTACAGATGATACTCAATCAGTATGGGTTATATAATCTAAGTAAGTTTATAACCAAATCACCTTGATCTGAAACTTGATCGCGGATGACTTTCACCAAACCTTTGCAGGATAAAAAAGTTAATTAAAAATTTTTAATAATCGTCTTATTCAAAATCAGTTTTATAAGAAAAATTTTTCTATGAAGATTTATATAAGGCGTAATGCGCATTATCATTATTTAGATTAGGATCAACATCTTTTTTATTCATTTAAAATTATGATCTATTTGTGTTTTAAACTAGATCGATATTGATTTTGAGCGATGAACAAGATTATTTAAATAAAATCGAAATAATAAAATTAAATTCTTTATTTTTTAAATCGCGATTATGTTCATACCGTTGTGGTTAAAAACATAGTAACTCCACATGAACAATATTTTACATATATCGAGTGCTCAAACCCTGTAAGTCGAGTTATGGTCAAAATCAAGTTAACCCACTGGTCGTAATATACTCTTCGCGCTCTTTGTGGAGGTAAAACCCGTTATTTCATAGCGGTCCTTGATTGTTTTTTGATTTTGATATGGATTTCACATTAATTTATATAGTGATAAATTTATGCATAGTAAGATTGATTTAAATAACTAATTATTTTGTTTTATGGATTTTAAAGGGTGTGGATGAATAAGGTTAAATTTAATATTTTCGTTTCCGACGTTAATTAAGTTTGCCCAACAAACAATCGCGATTAGAACCGTAAAATTTAGGACTATGTATCTGTACTGAAATCGATTATTTGGGCCCAGCAAACTGCGAGCAATTTCGAAAACGCAAAATCGTATCTATAGGTATCTTAGCTATTTTTTATATTATGTGCTCTACTATACAATCAAAAATATGATTAGCATTTTTTTAATAAATTCTTTATTGCAAGTAAAAATTGAACAATTGGCGGGCTTAAAACTAAATAGTAATTTTCGATTATCTTGACTTAACTCGTGACTTGAATAACCACTTACTGTGTGTGGTATGTGCCCTTACATTATTTCGCCAACCGTACCTCTGTATCTCATCAACGATCGCAAGGTAGCTAAAGAAGAATCGCATTGCATATTAAAATCCTGACGGTACATGAGTATCAGAAATCGCTAAGTTATCCGGATAACGCAAAAACAATTGGCAACGAAGTAGAGCAACGCACAACCGACTGCGAGCGAAATGTGCGAATAATTACAGAAAATGTATTATGCAATCCACCGGCAGAGGGGTTAGTCAGGCGGTTCCGGAGAAATCATAATAGCACCCCGCAAGACTCGGTGAGAAAAAGGATTCGTGGTTTTGCAATTGCGTCTGGTGTTTAGACCTCAGAGCGCGTTCTCTAGAGTGCTGCAGTTTCAATCGGTTTCAGTAAAGTATAGTAAAAAGTATTTATCAATAGAAAAGTTATCGACATAGCTCAGAGAGAGCTGAAGTGGCAGTGGGCTGGCCATATCTCGCGAAGAACCGACAACCGTTGGAGGAAACGTGTTCTTGAGTGGAGACCGCGACTCGGCAAACGTAGTGTAGGACGCCCTCCGACCAGGTGGGATGACGATCTGCGAAAAACTACCGGCAGATGCTGGATGCGGCAAGCTGAAGACAAGGCGCTATGGCGCTCATTAGGAGTTGGCCTCGATGCAGGCTGAGACTACGACCTCAGCCTTGTTATCCAGACGATTCATTTAATTTGAGATCGGGCATTTACCCGAGCAGAATCCCAACTCTAGTGGTTTACGTTGGTTTAATGTAACCAATGTGTTTCTTCCACAATACAATAGGTAACTGAGGCGCTTTTTATGGCTTTAACTGCTTGTTTAAATTACTGTAAAGATGCAATTCCTTTGAGATGTTCGTTGTTCATCGCGGGAAGCGAAGGAAAATAATGAGATGAAAATCCGGCGAAATACAGTCAACCTTTGATCAATCCTTATAATTAAAAAAAAAACCTATTTAGAGGCTAAAAATTCCACCCATGCTGGGATTTAAACCTCTAAATAGGTTTTTAAAATTGTCCTTAGCACGGGTTAGTACATTAAAAAGAATATAATCGTTATAATGTTTTTTATGCCACACCTGGCAATAAAGTGGCTTTTTCCGCACGCTGCGCGTACGCCGCTTTCTGGCCAAGTGTAGACATAAAAAGATGTACACAACACGGGAGGTAATAAAGAAAGCTCTCGATCGCATATTTACGTCCCTCGCTTGCAGCTCCGCAAACTTCTGCGATCTCGGCCTTTCTTTGTATTAGCACCCTAGTTGTGTAATGTACTATTTATTACCTTACTAAAGTATATGTATGGCTGTGTGGTGTCGACCTAGAGAATAGCACTAACCCAAATTCTTCCCGCGGGTGTCGTAAAAGGCAATTAAGGGATACAAACCGGGGGATAGGCATCAGCGCCTCCTGCAGTACAATTCCACCAAACTGCGATCCCCAACCCGTATGCCCAGCGTGGGGATTTCGGGCACTAACCCCCAATGCTGGCACAACCTTGCGCTCATTAGGGGAGGGCTATATAATAAAGCCTGAAGAAGAAGAAGAAGATGGTGACGTCTATAGCACTGTTAATATAATAAAGGAATATCTGTTTACTTATACAATAACGGATAAAATTGCGAGTATTTGCTATATAATGCAGTCTCATTTCGCACTGTAGGGTGGGCTTTTCTTAAAGAGAGTAAGGACTCAATTATGCCGCGTGCCTATCGCGGATTGGTGATTTACTGAGCTGAGGTATGTGAACACCTCAGACATTCAGGTTTCCATACAATGTTTTCCTTCACGCAAGCCGTTTTTCCTGTCCTTTAAGCAAGTGTTACTTCACAATGTACGTGACTTAGAAAATAAAGTCATTGGTACATGCTGGGATACGAGACCCACGACCTTCCGAATGAGAATTCAGAGTTCTACCGCTTCGCTACCATCGCTCTATTTTACCGCTTTATTACCATTATTCATTACAAGGTAAACTTCTTCTTCTTCTTCTTCAGGCTATTCTTATTAGTCTACTGCTGGACAAAGCCCTCCCCTTATGAGCGCCATAGCGCCCTGTCTTCAGCTTAAAACATTCAGCATCTGCCTGCAGTTTTTCACTGATTGTCATCCCACCTAGTCGGAGGGCGTCCTACACTACGTTTGCCGCGTCGGTAAACTATTAATTAATATTTATTAAATCACTATTTCCCTGTCTCTGACGCAGGCCATATTGTAAGACCGAGAAGCAAATATTTTTCCAGTCCCCTTCTTTATTTAACAGAGCTCTACATTACTGCATTCGTTATTCATAATACAGTGTGGGTTTTAAAATAAGCGTGAAAAGTTAAAACAACAAATCCCTACCAGTGTTTTGTTTGTTAAGTCCGGGAGTGGAATGCCATGTCGTGAATTAAAACTGAGGTTTCGTAAACTACACTTTAAGTATCCTCGTGCTGACGTTTTCGTTGCTTTTAACGCCAATTAAGTTTACTACAGGTAACCAAGCTAAAGAGAAAATTATACTTCGCAGTAAGTTTGTTAACCACGTCTTTTAAGGCAACGTACCTACCTAAGAAAGATATGAAATAATGTACGATATAATTTTAATCTTAACTTTTTAAAATTGTTTATTTTCCATCTCACGACCTTTTTACTAGGCTGGCAGGAGGTGATCATGAACGCGGAGGAGTGGAAAAGATAGGGGAGGTCTTTGCCCAGCAGTGGGACGCAATTGGAGCTACATAAAAAACACCTTATGCTGGATAAAAATACCTACAGTCGGACAATCTATATGAAGGGAAAAACGTAAACTAGTATTTTTTGTCTAATTTGTCACATAAAGAATATATTTTTGAAGAAAAAAAATTACTTTGTCTAGGGTTTGTAATCTTTTGCGTTTTTTCTCGCATCCTTCCGAACTCTTTGGGAACAAAAAAACTCTTTTCAAGAATACTGTTGTTAATCTTTTGAAACACGTCCTAGGAGGCCACAAACGAGTTGTTATACCGTACAAAGTGCGAATCAAACAAGAGGGGAACAAAACACGTTCCGTCTCTCCTGCCCGCGGTGCCCCCAAAGAAATATTATCACGCGTCTCGGAAACGAAGCCCCATTACTACGAGTGGCGAAAGATAATAGCTCAGTGGAAATTGAATAAAATAAGATTCGGTAACGTAATGTAAGTGAGTAGGGGCGCCGGCCGAGCTCTGTGAGGACGATCCCAAACGAAATCACACTCAAATATAAATGATGAGTAAGTGGCGGAGAGCGGCGAGGGGCGCGGGGGTCCGCTACGTGTCCAAGTGCTGCCCCCCGACCGCCGTGCCCCGCCCCACCCCCGCGCCCGCTCCGGTAAATCTCAAGTGTCACAACATTTCCCGACACCCCCGTCAGAGTGTCGTTCCGAAGCGAACTTCTTTTTCGTCCGTTTAATTTTACTGCGAGTACTATTCCGGGGAGGGACGCCAATTTAAATTGATAAGGGAAAACTTAACTGACATGGAAATAGAACTCTTACCGATTCACCATTCCTTTTCTGATTGGACTGGTGCGTTGATGTTGCTAATCGACTCGGTTACCGGACTGATATCTCCTGAGGCCGCGCTTAAAACTTTTAGGAAGGTGGGCATGCGAATCACAAGGCCATAATATTTGAAGACCGCGCGGTAATTCGCACACAAATACCGTCATTGAAATATCAGTGGGGGAGAATGTCCCGGTGTCCGCTGTATCGTGTCGAAAACACGGGAAGTGGTCATAAATGTAGGGACGCGCGGGCAACCAACCGCTGGACACACACACACGTGCCATTTACGTGTTTTTGCAAAATAAGAGTAGTGAAAAGCATTTCAGTTTGTTCATTTCAGTTTCAACAAAGTTTGAACTCCTACCTAAAGAGAGGTTGGCCAATTGACAGATTGAAGGATTTGAAGGATCACATAAGGAATAATTATTGACTTAATTTTATACTTCACGATTTTTTTGTATGTAGTTATCCTTCAGTTGAATTCCATTATAATTAAATAATTATAATAATAATATTATTATTATAATATTAGGATAGTTATAATAATTATCCAGGTTCAATTCCTAGTATGGACATGTGCTAAAAACAATGTTTTCCAAGTCATATCCATTTGTGAATTTTTAGAAGCAATACTCGCTAACGGTGAAGGGAAACTGAAGTATCTTTGGTTAAAATAGAATGGATTTTTGAAAATATCCTAACAAATTTAAAGAATCTATAAAAATAGATTTGATATTATAAATTTGAAATGCACCTTTTCAGTCCTGACCTTGAAAACAACATTTATAATTTCAGTTGTTATTTTCAAGATTAGTGCTAAGGAAGATAAACGTTCCCTTAGATTACCCAGTTAGGCCTGATTTACATTTGCTTTATTTCCATGCTTTTTTAGCTTGCTTTTCATAGACCTAGAATGGAATAGAGGCGCCAAAAGCGTACACCCGTAAATCATAGCAAATTTTTTAGCCTCTAAATAGATTTTTAAAATCTTTTGGAGTTTCCGCGTCGTCGGGCGCGCGTGGTAATAAAGCCCATACTCTCTCTCTCTCTCTCTCTCTCTCTCTATCTCTCTCTCTATCGCTCTCTGAGAAAAGGCCTGCGCCTTTATAGTTTTTTATTGTAACCCTACAATTTTTTCCTAAAAATTCGCTGTCTCTTACGGTCTCTTGACGTCTCTATTCTAATCTAGATCTATGTAAAGCATGCTTAAAAAGCATGAAAACAAATCAAGTATAAATCAGGCCTTACTCGAATTTTACGAATGATTTTTCAATAAAATTGTCAGCGATCAGTTACCACGGAGTCTGACTTCTCAAAATGATCTAAATAATGAAAAAATATTATAAGGCCAATTAATTTTTGATACATATATTTTTCGAATTCTCAAATTGTTATTACGATGTCAAAATTATTAAAAAAATTTTTTTTGGAATGCAACGCTCTTAGAAACGCGCTGTGTTTGAAAGATCACCATTACTTACTGCTACTTACGTACTTACTTCTAACTATGCGTTTCCGGTTATTTAACTTGCAGTTTTGTGTAACTTTTAATAAATAATAAAACTGGAACGACTTTAACATTGTGCTTTATTTATAGTGTGTTTTAGTTATTTTATTTGTAATGGTAATGTCATATAATGGCAGTCGTTAAGCCATGTCAGAGGCCTTATGGGCGGCTTGATAACTTCTAACAGTAAGGCCCGCCACTGTCTTACAATCCTCCACCAACCCGGACTTGGCCCCCGTGGTGGAGTATGGCCTAACCTTCCTGCAATGCAGGAAGAGACCCGTGCCCCAGCAGTGGGGACACACTAGGGTTGATAACGACGACATTTGTAATAAAAACAGAAAACTGGATAAAACAGAATAAGCAGGTGAAAATTGTCTGGTCTAGTCCAGATGTAAAGTAGTAATGCGAAAATGTGTGACATGATTTTAAATTTTTGAAAATGATTTGTAGAATTAAAGAAAAATAAAAAATGGTGTAAAGAGGTTTGCACCGTTACGAACTAAGCGGCATTTATTAGTAGAATTGTAAAGGGTGGTCCTGTGGGTTTGCAGCCGTGTCAGCTTTAACGACGATCCGCGGCCACGTCAGCCAAAACTGTTGGCAATTACCTTAAATGTGGACAACGCAGGCGCCTCCGCTGGGAAAATTAATATTCACCGCATATCCAATTTTTGGCCCGCTCTAAATTGGAACATGCTACCTGTGATTGCTTAAATTAATTGTTGGCGTAGTCGCGGCGCAAGATCGCACTCGGCCCAGTGGGGCAAAGGAGGGTCACTCAAAGTCAACCACTAATTGAAGAGGAAATGTTTGAATTTCTAAGACATTACCACCTAATTTCGTACGCCGGTTAAATTTTATTTGCACCGCTTTAGTAATAAGCGCGATACGAGTCTGTGCGCGGTAATAACGCTTTTCCGGAAACGGGGGTACGCTCTAGTGTCATATTTCAAATTTTAACAATGTTTACCACACATACAACAGTCAGCCGTCGCTCGACCAAACGACATTATCCACCCCCTCGTTAACGGGACTCGTCCGTGGCCGCAGTCATTTTGCCGCAAAAAAAATAGCTACAACAATTTAATTTCGTCTAACTTGACCACGGGGCGAAGGCATACGCCAAACAGCCGCGGTACGACAAAAAGCTACACACATCAATTACGTCAGCGCGGGCGACGGGTGCCTGTGTCCCTTTACGCTGCTGGCAGCCGAGTTGCTCTCTAACTCAATTCATAGTGCACCGCGCCCGCTGCAACTTTTATGTTTTCACCTGCACATAGCTCAACTGGTAACACTTTAAATAAGTCCATAGCATAAATGAACGTTGGCAGCAAACGAGAGCACTTTATTGCTTTCAATGCTCTTCTAGCCCTTATTAGGAAAAGAATAAAATTGAGCTCGCAAATTAGAGATTGAACTTAATTCAGATTCCTTTTTTAGTTTCATTTCAGCAATCGCAGAACGCCTTTGTCGTTACGTAGCGTCGGAGAGGCATTTGCGGACCAATTATATATGCACAAAACGCTACTAATTGCTCAGTACACATTTATATTCATTCATGAAAAAATGTTTGAAACAACGCGCTACCGCGGTCCGTCCCGCGGCGGTGGCCGGGCGAAAAGGTCGCCCACCTATCTACGCTAACGTTGCATTTCATTTTTGTTTGCCCACAGCCTCAGGTCATAGTCGCACGTCCTTTGTCTTCCTGAACAAACCCGCCCTTTGTAGCTCCAATTTTTCATTATTAAAAGCCTACGGGATGATCGCTGACAGACAAGGCTTTTCGTGTTTCACCAGGTCCAGTGCGGAAACCCTTCTAAACTCGTAAAGGATAACTTCAGTCATGCTTCGACTTTGCTTTGCTATCACAAAGCATCGATGAAATACCGTAACGTGTGGTGTACTTCAAATTTTTTTCGTTCGTTCGTTATCAACCCTTGTATGTCCCCTACTGGGGTACGGGTCTCTTCCTGCATCGCAGGTTAGGCCATACTTCACCACGAGGGCCAAATTCGGGTTGGTGAAGGATTGTAAGCCAGTGGCGGGCCTTACTGTCAGAAGTTATCAAGCCCTCCATAGGGCCTCTTTTATGGCTCAACGACTGCCATTACATGACAGCCGGCCCAACTGCCTAAGTTGTCTTGCAAAGCATGGAAGCGTTCGGAAAAAATGCCGCTAGTGGTAGTCACTGGATGGTCACACATCGAGCAGCTGAACGCGCCTGCTGTGGAACTAGGCCACGGGCGCTTCACTGCTCCGAGATATGTAAGTGTAAATGTATATATACAAAATAAAATCAGTGTCAAGATATAGTCAAGTATAAAGAGGGTGTAACCAAGTTTTCTTGGTATCTAACAAAAACCGACCTTATCTGTGAGTGGGGCTCTGACTGCACGAGCGAAGTAAGGCAGGAGGTTGTGGAATTCTTCGACAAAAGACAGTGCGCTCTAAACGCTAGACATTAACGAAGCGATATTGCTCCTATGCTTCACTTACACTGGTCTCGATATTAATCTCAAGCTGTGTCTGGATCCGTGCGGTAGACTACGAGGAGACAACTTCTGGTAATTTGTGACAATGTTTCATCTGTTTGCACAATGTCAGCGTCTGTTATCGGCAAAACCCTGCTGCTTAGAGTGGAGTAGTATATTACTGTACAATTTTCGATCTGTAAAGAAGTAAAAAAGTGGCTACGGTTTGGTTTGGTCGATGTAAATAATTGGTTAGTTGTTTCAAAGACTACGATGAAGATATTTATTGGTGAAGCAAGAGTAGACTGATAGGGTGGAAAAATATTTAAAATGAGTTCTAATGATGTTGTGCCACGTGTGGCATATAAATTGAGGAAAAATACACCACCAATTAAACTGTGGTATAAAACGTCAACGACTTAAAATTTTCATTAATGCATGAAATTATATTGAATGTCAATTGAAAATTAAAACAAAGAATAAAAAAAATAGGCATTATTATGACAAATTATGAAAAATACAAATTAGGTATATTATTATTACTTTTATTGCACTTTAATTTTAACAATAAAACCATACAATCCGGCGAACTTAATGCCATAAGCATTTTCTACTAGTCAACCGCATTAAAATATCAGTCAATATTTGAGCTTAAATTGTAATCTACCAAAAATTCTGTAATATTATAATATGTTTTACGTTATAATCTAAAGTTCTTACAATCATTTAAATTTGAATTTCAAATTGTTTGTATTGTGAGTCACTCCTAACTGAAGCTTTGCTCAGTTTCATGTATTTCGTGAAATTCATTTGCCAATATAATAAAGAAAGGTAGACCTACAAATTCAAAGAAAGCTCCAGTATATTTTCATTCAATACCCGATAAAGCACACACAAACGTGTGAATAGAAAGAAAAAAAGCGGAGCGAATGCATGTAAATGGGTAAACTTCTCAGAATTAGAACGTGTCTTGAATAAATAAGGGCTGATCGATGTGTTGATAAGACCGTGAAAATTTAAACATTTGTACGCACACAATACCTATTGTTCCTTTTCTTAAAAAAACTGCCGTAATGCGGGAACACTTTTTTAGAAAAACCATAGTCTTTCTACGTACCTATGAGGCGGTGGTAGCACAGTGGGTAAGGTCTTTGAAGTGAGAGACCCAGGTTCAATTCTCAAAGCGGGCATGTACCCATGACTTTGTTTTTTAAGTTATATACAATTATATTCTTTTTGTTGCACTAAGCCGTGCTAAGGACAATTTTAAAAACCTATTTAGAGGCTGAAAATAAATGGCACGGTTAGCCAGAGTTCGCGGGTTCGAGCCCCGGCATGGGTAGAATTTTTTGCCTCTAAATAGGTTTTTATATAAAATTTTTGAAGTTATAGTAGCAGTACCACTCGCTTATAGTGAAGGAAAACATCATGAGGAAACCTGAGAGTCTTAGATTATGTACATTTCCGAATTCGTTGTAGCAACACTACACGTTAACGGTGACCCTCGTGGTGTTTAGGAAAACATCATGAAGAATCTTTTTTTATTTTTAATGCACTAACCCGTGCTAACGACAAATTTAAAAACCTATTTAGAGGCTAAAAATTTCACCCATGCCGGGATTCGAACCCGCAACCTCTGGCTATCCGTGCCAGCGCTCTTCCAATTGAGCTCAATTGGATGAAATTGTAGGGCTAAAAATTTGAGAATTTTTAGAAAATTCTAAGAATTTGAGGCTAAAAATTTCACCCATGTGAAATTTTTATCCTCTAAATAGGTTTTTGAACATCATGAAGAAACCAGTGACTTGGTTGGCTCCGCACTTATTAACTCGTCTTTCCTGTGGCCTAGGCCGACTAAGCTGTCAGGATAACCCATAAAATCCTGGGTATGTTTGCTGGGCAAGCTTACTCAATCTAAACCACAATATGCCAGGCACTGCACCGTCACCCATCTAGTGTTAGACGCTACAAATGATCCGATAAAGGGCAGTATCGGAGTGGTGGCCAAGGGAGGGAAGGAGGTTGGTAGGCAGACCACCGACACGATGGTCAGACGACATCGTGAGGGTTGCGGGTCAGAGATGGATCAGATTAGCACAGGACCGTGAGGAATGGCGCAGTAAAAAGGAGGCCTATGCCCAGCAGTGGGTTCATGTGGGCTGATTATAGATAGATATAGATAGATGCAAAGGCCAAAGTTGTATTATCTTTCTCTCGATCCATTCATGGTGGCTATTTACGTATTTAATTTGTTTTCATATTAATGCTTTTCTCATAGCAACAGTAACTATGCTTGATTGATTTAAATGCTTTTTCAAGGAAAACACATAAACCTCTTCTTATCCACCTTTATTGTTGGCCATTTTTTTTAGATTCTAGCACGCAGCCTTCCTTGTCGAACAAAGGGCTTTCCTTTCAAGTCTTTCAAAAGATACAACTCATATTCTTATTCAAAACACATATGAGTTTTGAAGGGAAGGAAAAGCCCCGCTTTCCACTTAAGTTTTTTGAGCTTTGCGAATCGCAACTCGCGGAAGTCTTTACAGAATTCCTTTACCAATTGAAGCAAACATCACAAGGGCAGGATGCAAGCACTTCATAGGCTCTTGCTTAGACCAAAAATACTCTTTTAACAGCCCACTCGACAGCCCTTACGAAACAATAGCACCGCAAAAACTGCACTGGCTCAGAGCGCACTTGTCATCGAAACCCGTTCGATACAACGAAAATACCCGTTCCCGAAAAGGGTTCTTTGATAGTCGCGTATTTACATACTTTCTTTTATGCAGTCGCGCCTGGTGAGTGGATGAAAGCTAGACGAGACGACGCTTTCAGGCCCCTACTTGCACTAAATGCGAAAAACTACGCCTACACGAACCCCAGCCTATTGTCGAGATTGACTGAGATGCGCCTTTGTTCGCTACACATTGTGACGTAGATATGCATTGCGTATGGTTTGCACGCGTCTCGATCACTCCAATGCATGTACAATGTACATATGCCATTGTTATACCATTAGCTATTACGTCAGCTGACGTAAATACAAATTGTGTTCGACACGAGTTTAAAATTCTAATCAAAACCTCGAGCCACCTCGAGATTTACCTTAAAAATATCTTATTAGCCGCTCCAGTGAAATTCAAGCTTCTCTATTTAAAGTGAAAACACAAGATATTCCCGAGTTTCCTTTTTTCCTGTGCGCGCGTAATCAAATAAAACTTGATTTTATGTTTCGAGTCAAATTATAAGCCGAGGGAGGGCGAAACAAAAAAGTGAATAGTGAATGCGGAGGCCCAAACCCGGACCGCGCGACCGTAGCACTTATTCCGTGTCGAGTGCCATCAACATGGTTCGCTTTTTCAAATTTTCATACATTAAGCAAATGTCGAGAATGCGTAATAAGGACCTAAATGTAGTAAGCCGTTGTGGGGTCGCTGAGAGCATTCATTAAAGATCCGAGGACTATTCGGACACGATTTGACCGAAACCCGGGGGGGGTTCCCATCGCAACGCGCCGCCGACACGGCTGGATTTTTTTCGTTAGCATAAAAACGCGATTAACAAATTCCTGTGGTACTGTTTCGGTGTATAAATATGACTTTTATTGTTTGCGCTTTCAAAATGTTCTTTAACGCTACTATTGTAGTGAAAATGTTGTATGCCCGTAATTTGTGAGTTTAATGTTAACACCGTTATGTATATAGATAAATAGATAGAGAACACTTTACCGCACAAACAGAACAAAGAATAAGAGAATAACCATGATTTGTTGAATCTAAGTATTGTTATGCAATTGTCAGTCTTGTCGCTAAGAGCGATCTCTTACAGTTGGATGGAGTGGATTGCATGAAGAATTTAGTCGGTAGGTGCATGTAAATAAATAATGAAATCGAAAATATATTGACACCAAGTTATGTCTCGTCTCGTTATATAATCATAGTATTATAGACTTTTAGTCCGAATTTACTTACGGGTGTTGTTATATCGGAAAAGTCCGACCAGGTTTCGCTCCGATTCGCAGAGCTTAATCATGAGACGAGCAACCGACGACGCGAGCTCCGTCTCTGCTCACCATGATTAAGCTCTGCGAATCGGAGCGAAACCTGGTCGGACTTTTCCGATATAACAACACCCGTAAGTAAATCCGGACTAAAAGTCTACAATGTGTTGTGCTTACGAAAGTTTTAGTTCAAAAAATCATAGTATTAGTATCATAGTACTAATACTATAATTATATAACGAGATCAGTGTAATATGTCCATGAATATTTATTATTATTATATTCTTTTTATTACACTAACCCGTGCTAAAGACTATTTTAAAAACCTTTTAAGAGGCTAAAAATTCCACCCATGCTGGTACTTGAACCCGCGACCTCTGGCTAACCGAGCCAGTTAGTACTATGTTATTCTTTCTCGAAATGTTTGTTGTGTTTAAAAATCTCTAAAAATAAAATCTGCTCATAATGTAATTCAGTTATGGTATAAGCAATTTAACTGCATAGGTTTATTTTAAAAATATTGTTATGTATTTAGAATTTGTATTTTATAACAACTTTTGTTGCACGATTTTCTGTACGAACTGACATATTTCGAAACATCAGACTTAATATAATTGATACCAATCGCATAGCCGATTCTGGTATATTATTATATTATTACTTATAAGAATGGGAGTTCTATTTAACACCGTTTTAAGTATCAGATGACGCCACTACAAAAAATAATAAAACACATAAAATAAAAAAATAAAAAATTACTAAGTACTTCAAAGCAAGTCCTTTCAAGAACAAAGATTTTTGTCAATCACATTTCAGGAATTGGGTGTCAAAAAAAACTAGTTTATCAGTCACCTTATGAGCGTAACTTTATGAGCGCGAACAAACTACGCACGTTTTATATTCTAAATGGGTATCAGTAACCGTAACTTCATAAAATACATTTTTTCTCTCATGTAACGACAGCTCGAGTATCTCGAGCAGAAAACTTGCTCATGTCGGTACTTACTGTCAGAGCCGCGGCAAATGTATGGTGCGCAATTTGTATGAGTAAATAAGTACAAACTACGGCTACAACGTCGCGCCACGGACGGGTCCTGCGTACAAAATGTGCAGGCCGTATGAATTATTGTCGTCTGACTGAATCCTATGTGTCTTGAAGCCGTGTTTTTTCTCCCACCCGCCGTCAAATGAAACAAAATAAAACAGCCAGCTGGTTTGATGGAAAGTAATTCGTGTCGTCTACGGCGTAGAGTTTCATTTTGCAGAACACTTATCATGTAGGTTGAGCGTTTTATCTCGGCTTTAGTCGATAGCATTCAGTCGACACTGTTGACGAACAAAATAAGCTCCCCCCGTAGGGTGAAGGAGTGCGGTGTCAAGAGGCTATAGGATTAAACTTAAACTGGGTTTGCCCGCAGTTTAATTATACTAAAGGTGGATGTACGTAAGTGTAAGTTTCAGGAATAGTTATAAGTATGTTCTCTCTGTTATGTTTAGTTCTTGATTGTCTTCGCTGTTGTTATTAAATTCCCTCGCGGAGACTAATTTATAATTTGTACGTTTAACCGATTCGATATGAATAAATTGGATCATTTTAATGAACCTTTGGAAATTATTATCACGGGCCATGATAGCAGAATTACGTTTGGTGCAATTTGCTTTATTAGTTTTAATTTGTTAGTGAATTTTCGAAAATGGCGCATTGCAGGATTAAAGTTCGTCGGATATTAAATTACACGCTGTGTATGTGCTGGAAGGTATGTCTCGGTACTGGTATGTACAAAAGTGTGTATTGTATACATGTTAGCTGGGAATAGCAGTTCTCTGCGTCGCGGGGAAACTTTTAATAATTTTATGGGGAACGAAAGACGAGAGTCAATAAATTTAGCCGTTCATTCTGAACGAGCTTGCTGAAATAGGACGTTATATTTCAAGATTAAGGCTCGTAATCTTTTTAGAAATTTAATAATGGAGATCATATAGGGGATGGTAACTGTTCCCATAAAAATGTTCGCGTGGAGTGCTTCGGAATTAATTTCGACGGCAAGTTCGGTAGCGCCGGCACCGTGCAAAGAGTAGGTATCGGATTTATCGAAGCGCATCATGAAAGGCATTGTCCGCAATGATTCAATGACGTGATTCAATACAATCTCGGGTGTGTTATGAATGAATGGACGGCGTTAGCCACGTGTCCGCGAACCATATGTCCTGCGACGAGACATTTTCACCCCTCCTTCCCCTTCGCTGATCGTGTTTAACGGATGATTTATTCTTCATACGCCCGTCCACGGTCTGTGTGTAGTGACCGTTTCATCGGGCTACTTCGTCATAATCATTTACGAGGAAAATCTCTTTTAAAGTCAAAAACTTCCCTTCGCAACAAATATTCAGAGCTGGGACTCAAGGAATCGTAAGGAACCTTAGTGCTGACAACATGTCTCGGCCGCGACCAGATGACACGCCGCAATATGGCGAACTTCCGGCGCGCCACAGGACCAGAAAATAATGTCACGTGCCGACTAGCTCCAACTCAGCCATGGCTGAATATATTTACTTTCCTCTACAAGAGAAAACTGCTGATGTACACATTTATTTTCCTCGTGCAACTTGTAGGCACGTAAACGTACTTCAAAACGGAGTTTATCTTCACCTGCTCGAATGGAAAAAAAAACAAATTTTCAGCGGCTCAGTAATGAGAAAAGTGTAGAGCTACAAAAAAGAGCGAGCGACACAATAGCGGCCTTGCGCCTGCGCACGGAGACTGGTACTCGAGCACGCGCCTCTACTTGAAGCTCGCGAGCAGCCACTGTAGCCCTCCCGCCTCACCGCCCGCATCCAATTTAAAAGATACTAGTAGGTAAGTGCCCAACACCACTGCGCTGAATATTCGTCCGCGTATCAAAACCGTAAAATGCAAATCTATGCAGTGCGGTCGTCTCGAGTGCTCGCCGCGTCGCGGGCTGCCCAGCTCGCAGCGTTTCATCAAATGCAATCTGAGTCGAATTATCATACCCGTAGTCCGTTAGTCGAGAGGGTGACGCTGCTAAAATATTCCGCTCCTGAGATAAAACCGCTGATCTCGGCTCACGCGTTGATGGTTCTCAATGCTAATGTAGCTAGGAATCAATTTGCGTTGGTTGACGGCGACAAAAAAAAAACTGGGGTGTAATCCATTTTCAGGAACACTTCGGGATTTCCTTGGCGTCTTATAAAATATGCAATGGAAAATTAATTGACAAGCTCCATCGTTGAGGGGTAATAGTGTCGCCGGCGCGTTAATAGAAAAGTAACGCGTGACAGGATGCGGGGTGAAGTTGAGTTGGAACATCGACGGACGCGAGCCGCTCTATAGCCGCCGCACAAGCTAGTGCGTACGCTCTCCTCAATTTATAATTCGGACAGGCCACACTGAAACGGATTTACAGCTGCAAACCTGTTTGTCTTTGATGAGGGTCTATTTCTAGACGCACCCAGCGTACCGCACACATATCGATATATGAATCGATACGTTATTATTACATCGGAATCGAGACCGAAGCTGCGTTATAAATTTTATTACGCACTCGACTCATCGACAATTTCTTATCTGTAAACATGCTTGTGCAACTGTGGGCCGTCGCTGGCCGATCATGTTTGATGTCTCGTTAAAAATAAAATCCCCGAAGTCGATTGACAGGAGTAAATCCGTAACTAATTTGTCGAGTGACAACGCTGAGAGACGACCTAGGAATATTTCCGAAGTGACCGTAAATCTTGTTGAAAGTATTTTGATGAGATTAACCGCAAACTAAGTGATGTTATTTACGGTAAATGTTAGCGTATTTTTATACGCTCCGCAAAAATGTATAAATTAGATTAGAACTAATTATTGTACACACCAAAAAACAGAATAAAATATATAAAAATGCTATTAATAAATTTGGTTTACTAAATAAAACTAAGCTTGAAAGCAGTAAATATTCAGGCGGTATGTTTAGTTTTCGTGTATTCCGTTCTAGGTGAATTAAAGTCCGCAGTGTCTTTTAGGAATGGCTACTAAGTATGCAGGCGCTTTTCCTTCACATCCGCCGCCGAGCATGTGAAATCAGCAGGATCTTGGACACAAAATATGTTGTTTATGTTATTTTTTATTTAGTTTTGCACTGCTAGCATTTGCATAAACATAGCTGCAGGCAACTTATGCGTAGGCCTTAAACTGTGAAGGAAAATATCGTTCAAATATGTACGTCAGCGCCTAAAATTGCCAATTGCTTTCTCTCAGAAAGAAGGCCTGTACCTTGTAGTGGGACGATTATAGGCGCATAGTAAGTGCGCCTTTTGATGTCTTTTCTTTGATGATATATACAATAAAGAGCTCTAATCAAATCTAATCTTACATTATTTTAGTAAGGAATATAATATAACAGAAGTATAACTAAAACAATATGTTGCATTACAGATAAGTCGGCAGGAACAATATTGGGATAACCGTATCAGGACGAGTACTAATTTGCTATTATTTCGTGTTAATGTTAAACTAGTTCTTCATATTTACATTTACATCACATTCAACAATCGATTCACTCCACGTCAAAGTGCGTAGGTGAACCAGAGCAGGGTAGAGTATTTCCAGATATTTGCCTTACTAATCTCCATTTTAAGAACGGTCCCTATCCCGAGCCTAGGATTACGGGGCTTGCGTGACACTAATTAAGTCGGCATTAAGGTCGAGCCTGTATCAGAAACCGCGGCGGGAGTTATAAATGAAGGGGTGTTACGAATGTTTGTTTATTACAATCAATAGCTTAGAAGGGCGCTGTGTCTTTTCCTTTCTGATTGTGGGGGAAACATTTTAGTTTGCTGTGATTTTAACGCGTGTTATTCTTCGTTTAATAGTTTTGCTTCTGATTGAAGAGTTTGTTCGTGTCAAAGCGGCGGGTAAGTCGGGGGACGTAATAGCTAAAGTCAGCAACATTAACAAAGTTTACTAAATACGTTGTCAATATGATAGATATTTCCAGCAATAATCCATCGTGAAAGCGGGAAGGAGTCTCACACAAATCCTACTTTGCTGAAAGTTGTAGCAAAGTAGACAGTCTCCCTCGATGGCTTTCATCAGTGACTGCCTTAGAACCATTCGTTTGATTAACCTTCATGAACTTGCATTATTTTTTTTGATATAGACAAACTCGGCCTCTTTGTTCGTGATTTTCAATTTATAGATATTAATTATTGTGCTGGAATTTCCATTGGAAACGCCTATAAAAGAACTACCCAAATAACTACATATATTTGGGTATTTATCCACTTTAGCGTATTCCGCGTAACTTTAGTGGCGTTTTTGACTTGTTGTAATTTTCTGTTAACCCTTGTTGAATATGAAAAAAGGGAAAAAATACGCATGTCTTGCGAAAATCAGTCAAATTTCAGTTAAACTTCTATTTAAAAACTAGTGCCTACGAAAATTACACGCATTCTCAGCAAAGCCAAGTGTAAGACGAGCCACGCACAGCGTGGGGTTTTGTAAGGACTATCTTACATTTTTTGGAAGATAAAAAGCAAAATTTACTCCTAGTTATAAATTAAACGGATCTAACTGCAATTATTTATTCGGTAAAACATAATTACAATTAATATATAACTATGCATGAGCATCGCAAGTCAGAAGCACTTTTTTATTCCTATAAATAAGAAACCAACTTTGCTAAAGTATGCGGTTCTTACCACAATTGAGATGTTTATTAATTTATCTAACATCAGACTTTTTTGCCAAAAACATGTCAAGTATGTTGTTATTTAAATTAAAGGCCGAAATATTCTTTGTCGTAATCAGGTAGTTGTTACTAGATAGATATTTCAACGTGAACTCTATGAAAGTGCAAGCAGATTATTTTTAAAGTGCAATTATTAAAGGTGGAGTTTTAGGAAGTTACTTAAACTAACGAGATCTGATAGCGAAGTGATCTGATTTAAGATCTGATTATTACACCTTAAACTGTAACTGCTTTCAGCTCCTTCATTTATCTTCACTGACAACCTACCGTGACTTAAGTAACGTGACCTGACTATGGTCTATCTATGACCTAACCTTGATACCAAGCTTCAGTTAGATGAGTTGACATGCGTGCGTAACATGAGACTATGGAAAACGATAATTATACACGAGGCAAAAGAACAATAGCAATAAGTTGATAACCCTATCAACCCTATCTGATATTGACACCCATCAATATTGATGGAAACCGAACCATCCATTAAAGAGCTATTGTCTCATAATTTAATCTACAGCTCAATCAAAAAAAAAGTATGGAAACTAGGATCTCAGCAACTATGATAGGATTACTAGTACAATTAATAAAAATGTGTAATTTTAAGTGAAAAAACCTGCCATTTATTGTTGGAAGTACTTATAGAAGAAAATATTACTAAAACTATTTTAAGGATAAGGCGACGTAAAGGGTTAAAAGGAAACCAGGACGAGTCACCAAAAAAGGGCGTGGTAGTGTATGTCTACATCAGAACGTTACTGTCCACGGTTCCTTCACTTGGAAAAGCCAGTCGTTAAGGTACCGGATCATTTGCAATGTTTATGACAGTCACCTGGGATACCTGACAACCTCGCTCTGTAAGGTCAACTAGGCAGCACGGCAGGAGTAGGTGCAGCTTAAAACACAAGTCATAATGCAATGAATACCACTTTAGTGTCCTTGCCTACTTTGATCACAGCATTTGAAGAAATAAATGTTCTTGTCAGCCAAACCTATTGCAAGGTAGTCCAAGAACATTCAACCTGATCTGAATCTCTACTTACTTCAGGTAGACTTATTGTATAGCCCACCAAGTGGTCATTTTAGGAGGTAGTATGTTATCAACTCCTACTATACACTTGACAAGGATTTTGGAAACTACTATATAATACTCCTAAGCGAGTGAAAAGCTTATGCACAAATCGCATTTAGTAACTTTCGTGCTCAATGTGCCCTAAAAGTTACAAACAAATTAAATCTCTTTTAATTGTATTCAAATTAGATAACATATTTTATTAAATACAAGTTAACACTACTCTACGACATGCTATCATTTAATTAGGATGGAGTCGATTTAGATAATTATTTTTATAATATTTTATCCATGAAAGTTACGTGACTAGGCTATCAAGATTGCTATTAAAAAATAGCTGGCCTCTAATTATTTGTACACAAAATAGTGTCCCAAATTAACTCTCCTTGGATGTAGGTGCATGATGAAGAATCTTTGCATCACATTTTGGGCAAGACAGTGTTTAGATGTTGCAAAACAATTTAATACACGCTGCAGAAATGGTCACAACAGTGTGGTCAACACATATTCCCGACTTATACTTACTGAAAAAAATTTGTAATGTAGCAATTCAGTAAATGCTTAAGTAAATACTGTTCCATAGATGTATAAAACATTGTATAGCTATACTGTCAATATGTCAATTGTTCCAAGCGGGCGCAACGTGTAATAAGCGGAGCATGCCCAAATTACTCCCGATTCAAAGCATAACCTTTTGATTACATTTTTATCCATTACTTAATCTCATTATTTTCAATAGCAGTTGAAATGCATATCCAAATATAGTTATTTAAAAAATAATTTGATACCGTTTTTTAGTAAAAACGGTATCAAATTATTTTTTTCGCCTCAAATGCAGTACAAAAGACGTAACATTTATGTGTCCACCTTATTTGGGGTCGCTCAAGAATTACCCATGTTTCTTTTTAAGACAGGGTTGAATTAAGTCGTGACTAAATTAAAAGTAAAACGAATACAAGCTTGGAAAGCTTTCGCTAACGTCCGATCCTTGATACCGAACAGACACGCAAATACCGAAATATTCGCAGGTAGTGACGTCAATTATCAGCACCGTAGTGTTAGAACTTAACAGTCCTGGTGGCCGGCTTAATTTGGCTTTGTAATGGACAGACATAAGCGAACTTTCGCCGCCGTTGTCGATCGATGCCCATCATCAGTAAATCGGCCTAAAACAATTAAACGATGTGAGGCGTGCCCAGCAAGATTCGGCTGTAGTTGAGCGTGGAATTCGGACCCGGTCCGCCCGACACCCGGGAAACCGATGTAAGCTGTGCCGCGCGCCTAATCCTCGGTGCTCAGCTAACGGGCCACTGTTAGGCCTGCTACGTAAATTTGTGTAATTTCGAATCTAGGCCAAGTGCCAAGGGATCGGGTCGGCTTCGCGTAGAATGGTGATTGATATGACGCTTAGCCGAACATCGTCTTGCCGAGCCGAGCCTATCTTCCGGGCGGACATTGGATGCATTTATAATAGGCTTAGCTCCACATTGCGGCCCGACCCTTAATCTGATTGTTTAACTTTATTGATCGAAACCTTTGATGTGTGGAACGTTTGCTGCATTATTGTGCGGAGTCATATTTTTTAAAGATAGATTGTCGGTGGTTAGGAAACCTACGGATCTTATGTCAATTATGCAGAAACGGATATAAAAAATATGATTGGATTAATATCTAACGCTGTTCAAACTGACAACTACTTGAAAATTGCTTATTGCTTATAGGTACACATCAGCCAATGTTTGTCCACTGCTGGTGATAGGCCTTCTCTAGGGAATGGCACAAATATGTGCTCATTTTATGCATAGAAAGGAATATACTTATCTTATCTTTAGATTGATATCAACCCTTGTATGTCCCCACTGCTGGGACACGAGTCTTCCTGCATTGCAGGAAAGTTAGGCCATACTCCACCACGGGGGCCAAGTTCGGGTTGGTGGAACCGATTACGTTACTTTAGATAAGATAGTGCAAGATATTACATATTATCCAGTTCCGTTTATCAATCAATCAATTTCTTTATTTGTGGTTTATACAAAATGTTATAAGATAGGAAAGTCGCTCTGTGAGTTGCCCTTGGCGTACAATATATAACATAACACATAACATTTACATACAAGCACATACATTGCTTCTGGCCCCACACTAGGATACCCTGTGTCGTGGGAACCAGAAACAACGACATCACAAACATGTAAACATCCAAGACCTGGGCTTTTTTTTTGTTCCCAGCCGGGATTCGAACCCGGGACCTCTTGCACGGTAGGCAGACCCGCTACCGCTACGCCACAGAGGTTGTCGAAGCCCTTACCCTTGGCGTAAATTGTATTGTAATGAGGATTATGCAACATAAACTTCCACTATAATTGTTTTAATCATGGCAAACATACAACATTCAAATTAATAATAATAATAAAGAAAATAACCAAGTATGTCAAAAGTTAATGCCAAAAAATAATTTAGAATTTAATGATTAAATAATGCTTGCCAAAATAAAATCACAAACATTTTTGCAGTGTCAAAACGCACTTTAATATTAATTTAGATATAGGACAAAATTATTTTCCTAATAGAAAGTCTGAGATAAAATTTATTAATTACATTTTAATGTTTTAAATTTCTCCAAAAAAATTACAAAAAAATATTGATAGAATTGAAATTCATACCACTAGAGGGTTATCAATTAGTGAGTTGATTGTAACTCGTCCATACGGCCTATAACCAATGGCGCCGAGTGAAAAACCGAATTTCAAATCTCTGCGCGAAAAGGCAAAAATTTAGGGCGTTTCAGCGGCACTTAATTTATACCATTATTCCAACAAACGAACGAATCGAACGCTTTAGTGCTTTCCTGTTCAATTTCTCCGTTATCAAGAGTTATGGAGTTCAAAGTGCTTTATCCGACGTTGCTTGGAAACAAAACACATTCACTCCACAGGTGAAACGTTCAAAACGTAAATGCCTAATTCACCTCTAAATCGACTCAAAACAGATTACGTCGCGGGATTAGCTTGTGATTTCGAAATGAGAAATTAGTTTTGTCTAGTGGGGTCTGAGTCCCGTTACAAAACAAACGCGAACTGGAATAATAGCAATGTAACTTCCTCTAGTTTTGTAAGTGACAATAAACCGCGGGCTGGATCGTGGTTAAAATTTGTAATGGCACTTCGGGTTGACGATAATAGAGCTAATTGAGTGGTCCTCAACTGTTACAGAGTATTGAGATGAAGCATAGCTGTTTGAAATTTTCAATAAGTCTTGTATTATTATTAATAATACGCTTATTGCACATAAGCAAACATTACAATGGCAATGCGGCGGGATTAATGCTACAAGCATTTTCTACCAGTCGGCCGTAGGAGGTGTATGTAAATATTTGATAGGCTTACGGAAATACGAGAAAGAATAATTTACAAATAATGCACTTAATTAAACAAAATAACAGATGTGGCTATAATATACAATTTAAATGTATATAAAGTTTTTTTTTATTGATCAAACAAATTAACCGTTTTAATGTAACATAATGATTTGTAAATCATAATTTTTCTTGGGAGTTGTTTAATCGTCTCATGTTCACAAACTTAGTAACTAAACTGAATCAATGTAGTCCTTTTATATACCCTAAACAGACAAGAGATACGTTTTATATTTTATGCACCCGCTAGTAAGTTTTTTTTTTATTCCTATCCCCAAGAGTGTCAAAAGAACTTGTTTGAATAAATAAACGTTTCGTTTTTTAAATCCAAGAAAGTAAAGCTACGGGCTTCCGCTCGTCATGTATAATTACATCAGTAAGTGAAATAATCGTGTAAAGTAACTAAAACCCAAAACTTGGTCATAGGTTTATAGAAAATGTACTGGCCGTAATCTTCATTAAATCAAGTACAAAAGGTTGGAATGGAAAATAGATGAAGGCACGATATCGGTCGAGCGTTACGGCAGGAAGGACGGGCTCGTTATTATTTTGATAGGTCCCATGATGAAAATCCTCGCGACACGCAATTTTCTTGGCGTTCACTCGTCAGAATAAAAATGATTTCGTTTCAACTCCTACATTGTACATGACTCAGATGTACTCTAAGCACGGATATGGATAAAGAATATCAGCAACTCTCATAAATAGGACAATCTTTTGGCAAGTGGTAAGAAATTGGCCTACATCACGCAAAAATTGCTACAAGGGAGCGGCAACATTCTTGTTGAGCCACGGCACACGAGGTCTCCGACGGCGTATATATTCTCCAATCATGATCGGAGCGAAGCGGGGCGTCCATAAAAATTTAGTTTTACCTTACGGTCATAAACGGCGCGAGGGCACGCCGAAGATTTAGACACAGCGCCACCGCCGTTCTGTTTACAGATTGGGAAATTCTATTTGCTTAAAGGTCGAACGGAGGCAATATCGTGGACGCGGCAGCGCTGCGGGCGGAGACGCAATAAGCGGAGAGCGGCCAGCGCGGGAGCCGTAGCCGTCGCCAATTTAAAGAAAGCCCACTGAAGCGAAAGGCAAGCGCATTGGCGGCTCACAGGTCCCCTGCGCCCGCAGCTCCGCTCTCTAAAGCTCGTCATATAATTTTCAATCCAGCGAACACTAAAATCGATTGCTCTTTTGTAAGTGCAAAATGAAACAAGAGACGGCCGGGCCCCTGTAGACGACCGCTCAAACGCCGCTGAATTAACGCTTTCATCTCACAATTTCCCTGGTAAATATTAGCAAGGATACCTCGTATCGTTTTACACTAAATAATCCAGCATTTCAATCTATCGGGTGCGACTGGGATCAATAGGCTGGATTCATATAATTCTTTGTACAAAAGCAGCATGGACAGCAGCGGCTGCCAAGATTTCTTAGAACGTGTACCTAACTATCGCTTTAACCTTTCTCATATACGCCACTGACAGATTCTGGACGTATTTAATAAATTAAACCGCAACATTTATGTTCGCTCTATTGACGCAACATCTTGGGTCGGGGTTTCATTTGTGAAAGGCATAACATTTTCATAGTGAGGGAGCATCTGCGACAGCGCGCGCCTACATAAGCTTATCTTTCTCCTTGATACCTCTTTAATGAAAGGGTTTGATCGTAAATCTACACGGCTAAACTTAATAGACTGTCCTATTGGGTTTTAGTCTCCGCCAAAGGTTAGTAATTAATGTCGTACCATCATAAGGGAAGTTTTGAAACTCCGAGTGTTAAACTGATGTAAGTTTGAATCGAGATATGCGAGGTGTTTGCATTCCAATCTAATTTGGAGTTGAAATATGCTAATAACTTGCTCTTACGTGTTATTACTCGTCTGCCGCGTAACACGTTTTACGCTTGTGATAGGATTACAAACTTTTCCAGGGCCATTAAAGAATCAATTATTAAAACGAGCCGACGTTTTTCCGGCTTAAATCCGAATTTGTCGATAGGTGACGGAGTAAGGTGAAGTTGTAGAGGCTTAAACTCGGCAAACACGGAAAGTTGTGCATAAATAACGAGTCGGCAACCCTTGACTCCCTGGGGGCTAGTGGGCACGACATAATAATAAGCTCACAAACAAACTACAAGTAATTAGAGCCGAGCAACTTATATTACTTTATCAAAACAACAGGTTAAGTGTCGAAGTGATGTCAACAGTTTGTTAAATAAACCGTTTAAGTAACAACGAAATAGATACATATAGTCAACGTTTATTAATACATTAGTATTTTTTAATGATTCGCGATACTCATACATATATATAATATTGGCCTTTTTGGATCTAATTAATGAGATGATTTATCGTCCAGTGGCATCTTCACTCACACTAGATGGGTGAAGGGACCACTCCGACGCCATGTCCCAGGCACTGCTACTCATACATAGTTATATATTAAACGGGTCTAATCGTGATTATGTACCTATTAGGTAATAATATTAAGAATATAAAGGATATATTAAGGTAATATTAAGGAAATAAGGTAATTAGGTTTATGCCACACCTGGCAATAAAGTGGCTTTTTCCGCACGCTGCGCGTAAAAAGCCGCTTTCTGGCCAAGTGTAGACATAAAAAGATGAACACAACACGGGAGGTAATAAAGAAAGCTCTCGATCGCATATTTACGTCCCTCGCTTGCAGCTCGGGCCGCAAACTTCTGCGATCTCGGCCTTTCTTTGTATTACCGCCCTAGTTGTGTAATGTACTGTTACCTAATACATAGTCGCAATTAGGCCTATTTATATAATATCTTTTTTCACAATTTGTACGCCACATAAGGCAGAGCATAATTAGAAGTAATTTAAATGTTTTTCCATCCTATCAATGTACTCGTGCTTCACAAATAGTTATCGTTGTTTTTGCCTTGACTTTGTCTTAAAACTGTTTACAAATCTACGCTCTTTTTACTAAAATATAAGGCCTAGTTCAACCAAACTAAAAAGTAAGAAACTCTGAGCATGTACGTAAGATCCATCCACTCACAACAAAGAGGTACCTCGGTGCGTGCGACAGTTCAGTTTCATCTATCATCATTTCACGGTCTTCGATCACATCACTGTTTACCTCTTGCCAGAGACAAGAACATCGGATTGCTGTTAACACCAACACAGTTCCGACCAAGTTCTGTGTGTTGTGTAGTTGTCTGATGGGTATTAGTTTCACATTACGGGATCGGTGCGCCTAAATAGTATACGATAATACGTCGCGTGTATACGGTGATTTGTAATGGAACTGGAGCTTAATTCGCAATTTCCTGTAAGTTCACTTTAACTTATTTGGTGGATTATGTAATCAAATTATGTTCTTTATGAGCAGTGGCTTTGAGATCAGTGAATACTCGCCTCAAATACGACAAGAAAAGTAAATATATTAAAAGCGTATGATTTTAAAGGAACGAGCGACGCACAACGAAGGCAGCGCGACTGGTATTCAAAGGGTCGTGGTTTTAAATCCTGATATACAAAAGTCACTTTGTTTTCTAAGTTGCTTAAATTTATGAGTATGTAGCAGGAATACAGCAACAGTCATTATGTCCCCCCTGAAGGACACGGGTAGAGACCCGTGAAGAAGGAAGAGTCCCTGATGAAGGTATAGTCCATACTCCACCACGGGGGCCAAGTCCGGATTGATACAGCAGCAGTAATAGTGGCCAGCTTGGTTTCGCTTTCAAGTTGGTTCGCGGCTTGGTTGGCTCCGCACGTATTGACTAGTCTTTCCTGTGGGCTAGGCCGACTAAGCTGTCAGGATGGTTTAGGTGCTGGGCAAACCTACACCATCTATAAAACCATGTCCAGGCACTACAGCGCCGGAGTGGTCCCTTCACCCATCTAGTGTGAGTGAGGATACCACTGGACGCTATGTAAATCATCTCATTACGTAGATGCAAAAAAGGCCAATCACCATCATCATGAAAGAAAACGTCGCGGGGAAACCTGAGTGCATAAGGAGTCCACATGCATTGCGCTTAAAATTTCCCAATTGCGGTGGGCACGCGTGGCAGTTAAATCCCATACTCTATATCTCAGAGAAGACTACTGCTCTTAAGTAAAGGTTGTCTATTTTTATGTTGTATGGGATAGGACGTTTGCTAGAGGGTTTACCATAAGACAGTAGCATCTAGGTTGCTTGCAAACTATAAAGGTCTATTGCAATTACGCGCTTGAACTTCCAATCTGCGGTGGGTACGCGTGATAAATAAGCTCGTTCACTCTCTCTAAGAGATGGCCTGTCCCTTACAGTAGCGCGTTTATATGCTACCTAAAAAAATAATATTATCTTAATACCACCAGTCGCCAATTTTTAAAATGGTTTTCAACAAAAAACACTGTATGTAAAACTTGTGACCAGACCGAATCTGTTTTGGTGATATCTGTAATGTATTCCTAATTCAATTAAATTAATATTTGCTGGAAGTAATACCGGGTTAAATAAATTAAAAGCAATCAAGGTATGAAAATGGGTGCGAAATTTAATTTTCAGTTCTATAGTGACACACATAAATTCATAGCTATATTCTGTAGGCAGATGGAAGAATTTGGCCCTTGTCACGTTCCTAACACAAAAATTAAATCACCACCACTAGGTAATGAAATAAAGATGATTCAGTTGTTATTTTTTTAACAATGCTTTATTAAAACATTCTGAGATTTATCGCAGAATGTCCCAAAAGCGTGTCGTATGTAAAATTGTACTAGTAAAACTTCCGTCTCGTTTTTAAAACTTCATTTCCACAAAAGTTCTCTTTTGCAAACATGCCACAGGTAAAATTAATGTATAAATCGCAATATGTTTTATTCTCGAAGAGTCATGCTTGAAAAATAACATTTTATATGACGATGCAACCATATAATTGTATACTTTTCGAAAATTGGCCAATTCATTATACCAAATCATTATACCTGGAACAATAACCGTTTGCAATACGTTCCAGCCGTAAAATTGACTGTTTTCCGCAAAATTCTCTAGTCCCATTCTCAAATACTCACGTTTGCAGAATATTTGAGGCAGATTGCTAACAGTGGCTGGATGAGGATGGCCGAGAACATACAGTAGTGGCGTGCAGTGCGGCGAACCTACTCGTATGTCCAGCAGTGGACGAGCACAATCTGATATGATTGATGAGGCTTTACTAGTTAGTAAGTAATAGTCGACCAACTTGTTAAAGGAAAACTTCGTACCATTGAAAATTACTTTGATGAAGTGGTTAGTTGTGTCCTTCCAAGTCCGCATATTTTGACGTCCGACTACAAAACCATACACTGCGCGTGTTCCAACACGCATTTGACCTGTTTTTAGTTTTAATTTAGTTATTCCTAACTCTTTACTCACAATGGGGTGAAACAGTTGCTAATGTTTTGTGCGAAATCCGGTTTTTTTTCAGTGTAATTTGAATAAATCATATTATCTTGCCTGCAGTTTTTCGCAGATCGTCATGAGGGCGAGTTCATGAGTTCACCTAGTCGGAGGGCGTCCTACACTACGTTTGCCGAGTCGCTGTCTCCACTCAAGGACACGTTTACTCTAACGGTTGTCTAAAACTGCAGGTAGATGCTGGATGCGGCAAGTTGAAGACAGGATGCTATGACGCTCATTAGGGCAGGGCTATGTCCAGCAGTGGACTAGTATAGCCTGACGACGACGACGAATATTATCTTGAACCTACTTTTCTATGTAGCCTTGCGTCTCACTGCAGGGCACAGGCCTTTTCTCAAAGAGAGATAGAGAATGGTCTTAATTGCATCATGTGCCCGCTCCGGATTGGAAATTTGAAGCGATGAGGGATGTTGTATGGAATCAGGCGTTACTTTGCGAAAATCCATAATAGCATTAAAAAGTGAAAATTACTTTGCTACATTCCGCCAAAAATAACACAAGTACCATGCGGTTAGTTAGTACACCGCCCTCCCTACCACTTTTTCTTCCGCTTCTTCTCTTCTGTGTCTTGTTTTTGTGTGAAAAAGTGGGAGGGAGAGGGTGCACTAACTAACCACATGGTGCTTGTGGGATTTTTGGCGGAATTTATCAAAGTAATTTTCACTTTTTGATGAAGGATATGCATACCTCAGACATTCAGGTTTCCTCGTGAGGAAAAAGTACGTCGTAGGTTTCCTTTTTTTATGATCATGTTACCCAGTGAAGCTACTACAATTTCAAAATATATATTGTACATATTGGTCAATAAATCATATATTTAATCAAATCTTAATCAAAATTACACTTTTCTTTCTAGTTGTAGTTTTCAGAGTTTTTTCCACAAAAATTTACATGTTGACGTTTGTTATGTAGGCCTTATACGTTATCCGGTTAAGTATAAATTCATACTTAACATTATCTATAATTTCATGACTAATCAAATCGAATTACTCACAGAGAGTTCATTTCATACCCAGATTTATTGTTACAAGATAATTGATCTATCAAGGGTTAAGAGTTCATTACACACCCAGTTTTATTATTATAAGATAATTGATCTATCAAGGAGTTAAGTAAAATTAACAATAGTTCTACTTTATATAGTAGTTATTAGTAGTTATTTAAATAGTGTAATAGTTCTACTATTGAATTCACATTATATTAATCAACCGTAGACTCGAAGACTGTTTTTAAATGTATATTTATACTTTTATTTAATATATAGGTTCACTTGTGTCTCATTTAGGGATAAATTTTTTGAACACCCTGAAATAGTTTAACTTTGTAGTAATGCCAGCTACGCCTGTGCCAAACATTGTTTTAGTATTTCCCAGATTTATATACAGCGTAGAGCCTTGTACACTAAAAAAACTGACCGTGATCGCATTGAAGTCTTCATAATGTGGTGCTGCTAAAGAATGCTGGGCATAATTGCTTGTAAGTCTATTGTGACATCTCCCCGTGATATAGAGTTTCGATACTAACTGAACTCAAAGTCCAGTGTAGTCAATCTCCACTACTTATCTGCACAGGATCCTGGAATTCCTTACTTACCTTGGGGGGGACCGACCAAAAGGAAGCGATCCAACACGCCGAAACGATCTGATTCGGACGGAGACTCTACAGCAATGTATTCGATGCTTTTTTAGCAACCGCGGCGGTATAAAGACACAACTGGCGACTCATCTCAAGAGAAAGAGTATTCGCGATACGTGACCACGACCCTCACTAATGAGCAGCGACCGGAATAGACAGATTTTTTCGTTGAATCACAAAATCTTGGAAATTAGTATTACGTAGTATGTAAATTCTTGATCTTCATATGAAATAATCTAATTTTTAATCTTCTATAGAAGTCTATGCACTCTTTGATCGATATATATTTCAGTTTGATCAATTGCTTTAATATAAACACAAGTTATGTCAAAACGGGGAATATAAAATCTACATTCAAAATTATGCATGAAATATTAAGCGGTTCCGTGACAAAAACAATTTAATAATGTGAAATGTAAGCAGTTAAATATCCTGTAAAAATGTAAAATAAAAATATTAGCAGACTTTCATAGCCTGAGACAGGTCTGGAGATCATCGTTTTGAAGTTTCAATTGACAGGAAAGTACAACAGGATTTTTCTTGCATGTAAATTCCTCAAATGATATCACCGCAAATCGCTTAATGAATACACTATTATCATGATGTTAATCAAGCGATTTGCATGGATTATATACCTCAAATTACAAAGTAAAAAACCAAGAAGTATTTAGTAGGAACGGGCCGGGCTGCAATAAAATTTACTATCACTTCTTCAGTACAACAAAACGTCACCTCGTAAAAGCGCAGAGCGAGGAAACTGGGAGCTGCTTCGATGACGTCATGCCACGTGTTGTTTTGCTTCCTTCAGATTGTAGATTGAAAAGAGTAGATGAAAAATGTAAAATAAATAAAATTGTTAAACTGTCTTCTGTTTTTTTTTTGCTTTGTATTTTTAACGAAGTTTCCTCTTGACTATTATTTAGAGTTGCAGCGCAAACCTTTTACTTTATCCTACATTTTACTTTTAACCTGCCGGTTTTAAATTTTACATTGAATTTAAACCAATTAGCTCTATTACAATCTTAGCTACAATTTAACACATTTTTCAAATGTAGGTAACTTTTTAATCTACTGAAAAGATTACCGCTCTTCGTTACTCATTTTCTTCCCAAATGAGCTTATAGCGTGATACGAGTTACTTTGTTTTATTTATTCATAAAAAGCCTATCTCTGTAACGGCTTTTGGTGCAATACAATCATTCCGACTATCTAAAAACCTTCAACGTAACTAGCGTTAAGATATTCTTGATATTTTAGATATTCCTTCAGCAATGTCCATAGTGAGGTTGTCTGGTAGAAATTGCTTTTAGCAATAAGGCCGCCAATTGTACTATGTATATTGTAATTATTTTGTATTTGTTGTTTCTCCAGTGTACAATAAAGAATATTCTTATCTTATCTTATTCCGGGTGAATCTATTTGTTCTTGCTATTAAATAAATAATTAGTCAAAAAAATAACTAGTTACAATCTAAAGCAACTTTAAGGTCATTTTGAAAATTTCAGATCAAAACTAAATGTTAATCTCACTTCATTGTTATTTTTAATAAAGATTTTATTCGTAGCCGTACATTTTATCCAATTCCGTTTTTCACGGAATTGGATATTATTATTTTGTTTTCGCGGCAGCATTTGGGCTTGACATTTATTGATAAGGCGCCGCGATTGAAATAAATGCGAAGGAGCTGATAAGTATTTCCCACAAATAAAATTTCCCGGGAGCCCAAAATCAAGGTCAAGAGTGCAGGTAGAGATTAAGTTACACGTAAAAAGTTAAATATCGGTTTGCTCAGTGAGTAGGCAAACTTGAATTGCTCACGTTTAATATCACCGTCGCATGCGATTCGACAATTTTATTTCGAGCCATTAGTGTTTTACTCGTTTCTTATCGTTTTATTTAGGCATAGAAACAAAATACAGTATTTTTTGAGCGCGATCACGTGAACACGGCGGTCGTCCACTTTCTTTGAGGGGCCGGACAACCGCGGCCCAAACGTAACAGGTCAATTGATCTGTTTGTTGTTTTTAGTACGTCTCGCGACCAAAGGCGACTCGCCGGCGCCTCAGCACTCACGGCCGCGGCAATGTGCATCTGACGCACGCCGGCCGGCCGCACTCCAGCGCCCCAAATAAACACCGCAAGACAATCGCCGATACAAACCCTGAGCGGTGAGCAGTTCAGATCCGGCTTGTGTATCTGCTGCGGGAGCACTCTCGCGCTGGCAATCGGAAGCACTGACTTTAGCACTTTGGACATGTAAAGTCGGGGCGGCACGTGGTAGTGTTGTCGCGCGGCGCGGGCCGGGCCGGCGGCGGCGGTGGCAGAGACGGCGAGTGCGCGGGATGCGGACACTCGGCACGCGGCGGGCTGTCGTGCGGGCGAGCGCGCGGAGAGTGCCGGCCGGCCCGCGCCGCGCCGGGGGCAGGGTCGCGCACGCGCCTCCGCCCAGCGCCCGCCCCCCGCATCGACCGCCGCCCGCCACCCCCGCCGCCCCCCGCACACACCGACACACTGTTTTTCTCTCGGCACCGACCGGGGGACGCACCTGATTTTTTCCGTGATACTTTTTCCTCCCTCCCCTCGCGACGCGATCCGTTCGCTTTCATTACGGTTTCGAGTTTGATTTATCACCGCGGTACGTCTGAAATGTTTTCTTACAATAAAACTGGGTGTCGAACGCTCGCCGGCCAATTAGCATCGATTGATCAAAACAACAGGTCCGCTAGTAAATGCATGCCGATGTTTGATTTATTTAATGAGCACCCATTCAAGCTAAACTTTGTCGATTTAGTTAAAATTAATTATACACACTTTGTCAACAATCATGTTAGATAAAATATCTGAGACATGGAATTTGCTGAATGTATTTATTCTACTGTTCTTCGGGTCAATTAAACAATACAAATTAAGACTACCCACTACGAATAACAAAAAAATATTCTGAGAACTAATCACGTCTTAATTGGACTCAATTTCTTTAATGATCAAGGATTTTTTAAGCCTCGCGTATTGAAAATTCTAGGCACAAAATAAATTGCTCTCACAAATCACCTAATTACAACGTCGATCGAACGATCGACCTAATACCGCTACGCAGCCTAAAAAGGCTACGTAGCATGACGTAGCACGGCGTAGCCCTGCGTAGTGCGGCTACGCACGTAGCACGTTACGGGCAGTTTACCTTTTCTCGAATTTGTATTGTTTCAATGTCCCGCTGAGGTAAATAACAATAACAAACAAATTGAGGTACTCCGACCAAGTAGTATGACAATCTGCGAAAAACTGCAGGCAGATGCTGGATGCGGCAAGCTGAAGACAGGGCGCTATGGCACTCATTAGGGGAGGGCTATGTCCAGCAGTGGACTACATAATATAGCCTGAAGAAGAAGAGGTACTAAAACAAGTATAAAATTTGACACACGTAAATGACTAACTGCCGCACTCAGAAACGTCAATAAAAGTTAATCTCCGATTAATTATGCTGTTGTCCTTTTCTGTTTCTTTGATAATAAGTGGTATTTACATAAATATTAAATTTAATGGACATCTGTGAGTGCGGCAGGAGTTTGATCGCATTGATTGAAGTTGTATTTTTGCTAGAGGGGTTGCTTGAATCATTATTGCATGGAAGTTAATACGACCTACGGCCAACTTAGGCTTCGTACATAAAACTTGGTATAAAAGTAGAATATATGTGAAGAGAAAAAAATAATACGTTTTTAGGGTTCCGTACCTCAAAAGGAAAAAACGGAACCCTTATAGGATCACTTTGTTGTCCGTCTGTCCGTCCGTCCGTCTGTCAAGACCCTTTTTATCAGGAACGCGTGGAGGTATGAAGCTGAAATTTATATCAATTACTCAGGTCTACTGTCCCTTGAAGCTGTGAAAAAATCAAACTTCTAAGCCAACGCAATCAAAAGATACAGCCGTTTATGCCGCAAATTTTCGACACTTGCAAGGGAATCAAAACCTACAGGGTGCTTCCCGTGAACTCAGAATCTTGAAATTTGGTACGAAGCAACGTCTTATAGCATAGATAAAGGAAAAATTACGAAAACCATAAATTTTTAGTTACATCACATAATATATTTTTTTTTAATAATTTTAAACTTACTACCCATTTCCTCATAAACGCGTAGAGGTATTAAATTGAAATTCATACCAAATACTCAGGTCTATAATACAGGTTTGTACGGAACCCTCGGTGCGCGAGTCTGACTCGCACTTGGCCGGTTTTTTTAAAAATAATACGGTTTTCAAAATGTTACCTCTTAAGGATAAAAAGGGGTGCCAAAGTTTTTTCGGGTATAATATAAAAATGGATTTCATTAAAACATAGTATAAATATTCTTAAATACAATCTAAACATATACTTCACGATATTTAACCTTGAGAGAGCGAAAATAGTTGCTTAGGGGAGTAAAATAACTTTGGAACGATTTTTTAATTTAAAACTTTACACTGCTAGACACAGATCTCTCCCGAGTACTTAAGTTATTTTAGGTTTCATAAACTCTAATCTAAAACGCTGATATAACTTCAATTTATTTTGAAAAAAACACTTATTTCTATATTTTTCTCTCCAAAAATCACAAACATGCATACTAACTGTCATCACCTTTTTCCGCATTTTCAAAAATTATTTCTTAGTTCTCATTCATTTACTTTATTTAAGAGACTCCGGTGCAAAATTTCATACTTCTTAATTTATTTATTCTTAAACTGAAAGTTGTCCGTGAAATGGTTTAATGTCTTATCAAAGATAGGATAAGGTATGACTAGTTTTTCCTAATGATTCGCGATACTCATACATAGTTAAATAATCGCGATTTGAACCGTTTAATATATAAGTATGTAAGGTATGACTAGTTTTGGTCCACCATAAAAAATCAAACATAATGTTAAGAAAAAGTAGACTATATCAAGTCTATACAAGACTATACAAGTTAATGATTATTAAAATTGAGGAAAACAACGTTGTTATATAGAACAGTTTGAAATCACATAGGGTATACCTACTTCTCGGCTCTAATGCTTGTTCATAGAGGGTCCGCTCCCCATTTCTAACTTAACATATTTGGCTGCCATTCAATTTTGATGTTTTCCATTCATACTTATGTCAAAACTTTCCGTAAAAGGGGAAAAATAAAATAACACCGCTCTCGCCGAGAAATACGTTATTTGTAAACGCGTGACGTCTCGGTATTTTTATGCAAAGTAGATATGCTATACTGCTGTCGCTCCAATTTGAAATTGTTTTAGTCATCCGTCTGCATGCAACTGGTTTGTTTCATAGTTACTCAGCGAAAGGAAGCTGAGTTGGCGATTTTGCGAGATTGCAGCTCTGTTTATCATATCCGCTGCAATAAAACTTGCGTGACACTGATGAATGTAATGCGGGAGAAGGACACCGGCAAGTGAAACTTCTTTAGAATTAAATTCAACTTCCTGTTATGTGTTTGTTCAGAATCCAGTGGCGAGTTGGGTTTTGTTTGAAAGTATCTAAGTCTGGAGGAGTTGTGTAAGTATAAGAGCAACATTTCGATGGAAATATGGCAAGTAATATATTTGCACTGAAACCGCTAGCATGTAGCACCGAGAATCTAAAAACGTTGAGTGGAAAATTATGTTGAGGTAAAAACTGAGTTGAGATTATCAAAACTTGTTAATTGAGACAAAATCTGTAATTTTCGTGTTACTTTTACTTCTATGTAGCTCACGTAATAAATCACTATGATGCTTGTGTAAAACAAATTTAAGAACACCAACTGACCTTCATCTAAAACTTTTCAAGTGTATTTAATTTGGACAACAATTTGATAACTTTGTGTCATTGACCTGATGTGATAATTTATGTTTTAGTCTATTAATTTCTTCATAATTCTAAATTTTAGGTTATTTGATTAGATGGCGCTACTTTAGAACAACTTTGAAACTAAAAACTATTAAAAGTGTTTCTTAGTTTTTTTTTGCACTAAGACTTATAATTTATTTGAACTAAATATACTTCATCCGTTCATATACCTCAACAAAAAAGATAGTATTTATTATTTAACAATCATATTAATAACAATATACAATTGTATAACATTACTTAGATTTAATCATGGTTGTAATATTTTTCTGGTTGTGCAATAAAGAGTTCTCTATCTATCTACATAAGTATTTTGTTACTTATTTTTGAATAGTTGTTTAATCTTTTAAATTTTAGCAAACAAATCTTTAACCTCTAATTTTTTTTTATCAACCCTTGTATGTCCCCCCCCGCTGCTAGGGCACGGGTCTCTTCCTGCATCGCAGCAAGGTTAGGCCATACTCCACCACGGAGGCCAAGTCCGGGTTGGCAGAGAATTTTAAACTTATGCGACTTGTACACATAGAATATTTTCGGGGCTTAATCGCGTAGTAATTTATTGCTATTTTTCCTCGAGGTTTTGACGACGATACAGTCATCGTGGTCATGAGAACCCCCAGGTTGGTTAACCTCTATAATAACTAAAATTCCAGCCATCCGACTATGTAGAAACGGCAAACATGTTGTAATGTCATATTGTTATGTGCTGTTAGTCTTCCCAATATTAAATAAATAAATATTGTTGTGCCACATCAATGTTAAGAAAGATTTTGTACAGAAGTTGAACTAAGTGTAACACCCCACCCCGCGTAAAAAAAGACTTTAACCCATTTAAAAGAAAATACGTACAATAATAATTAACCTACTAAAAGAAGCTATGATGCAAAACACTCTAATGGCCAACTGTGATCGTCTAGTCTAATGAGAACCCTTCGTTGTGAACGTATTAGTAACCTAAGCTCTTTTAGGATATGAGATTGAGTAACGAGAGTGTGTAAGAGATCCGTTTAAATACAAAAGCAGAATTTAGATTAATGAACAGGAACCAAAGGTTAGCTTAAAGCAAATAAATATAAATGAAAACAGCAATCAAGCGAATGAAATAAGCGAAAGCAAGATATGATTTAGAATAAATTAAATAGATAATAGGTTAAGCTGAAATTAAGTTAAAAGAAATAAAACTAGGATGAAATATGTAACTCTTACAAAACTACTTCTAAATAAATAAAATATAAAAGTACCAAATAAACCAAATGTCATACAGCAAACACGTGAGTGTTATAGTATAACGTCCCCTACCAAAAAGGCCGGTTAAGACAGACATTATTAGCTAACTAGGTAGATAAGAATGGATTAATATGAAATGAGTACACTACTCGGTTATCTACTAGTCGATAGAGCTAATTATATCCGCCCTGGATGGGGTATGGCCACCACTACGTTATACTGTTAATATATACTTATAAATAATAAACTATGACAGACTAGAAATAAGAATAGGTACAGTGATTCATTAACCCGAGTCTATTCCTCAAGTAGACATACATAATTACGCGAGAATTGGCAAAGCGACGTTCAGCAGTACAATGCATTGGCAGTCGACGAAAGTGAGAGAGGTAGGTAGGTAACCAAATGCACAAAGTACGTTGGAAAAGACTTCACCGAAGCTTACCAACACTGAAACAATCTGGCCAAACTCACGCAACCATGAAATGCCACTATAGGAAAAATCAATCAACTAAAGAAAACACTAACGATAAAATCTGTACATATTCCCAAAATAAATATAATAACCTAACTACGTATATGCCTTAAGTATCACACACAATTAACGCAGGAATTGGCAAAGAGACGTCCAGCAGTACAATGCATTGGCAGAAGAGTGAGAGAGAGGTAGGTAACCAAATGCACAAAGTACGTTGGGAAAGACTTCATCGAAGCCTACCAACACTGAAACAATCCGGCCAAACCAACGCAACTATGAATGATACTAAAGCACAAGTCATCAGAAGGAAATAAATATAATAAACGCACAACAAGCATAATTAGGTATAAAAGTCTTAAGACCCAGGTCATTACACACAATTAACGTAAGAAACGGCAAAGGGATGTTCAGTAGTACAATGCATTGGCAGAAGAGTGTGAGTGAGGTAGATAGACCAATGCACAAAGTACTTTGGAACAACTTCATCGAAGCTGACCAAACTGAAACATCTCAGCCGAACCCACGCAACCATGAAATAATGCCAAGAATTAAGCCAATATACCTACTACAAAAATAAGCCTTACTATTAAAAAGCCTGTAGTGGCTTCTAACTACTCACTAACGTCCCATAACGTCCTTTCATTGCCTATCATAATCCGTAATTTGATAACCCTATATATTGGACACCCTATATCGCGACTATATTCTGACTATGCGTTCCTATATAGTATAATTATAATCTACTAACAAACGTAACATAATATAAACCGTAATTTACCACCCTATATACTGGACACCCTATATTGCGTATATGCCGCCTATGTGTTCCCATTCAGTAGTAAGTACCTATATGATCTATTACAAACGTAACATACCTACATACTCGTAACTTCGGTCGAGAAAAGTACGCACCTACCTACATAAACGCAAGAGTTGAATGACCCGAAGGTCACGAGTTAGACAGCTATTATAAAGGTACCGCATCGCTCTAAACCTATTCCTTAGTTCGATGGAAATGTCACTGTTAGGTTAATATGCGCAGAACCTCACACCTAGTGTTATCTAACAATCATTGATATTAAATATTGACAGAAGTTGTAAACAATACGTTTAGTAGGTACTAAATCAGAATTAAAATGCTATAATTTTCTAACGGGTTTAGACAGATTTACCTACCTTACCCTAATTGAATCGAGACATTAAACGTAACGCTTTTATCTACCTGATTTAATAGCTTCGATAGGAACATTGAGGAGACACAAATTCACTTATTTGACAATTTAAAATGATCCTAAGAGACGAATAATGACCGCGTATGTGGGGAGCTGGGGAAATACTTACTCTCATCATACAACTCTGGATACCCTGAAAGAAAAGGGGGAGCCTACCTAACATTCCCAACCCAGTAAGCTAATGAATTTAACCACCAACAAATTGTTTCAGCAAAGCAAACCCCATTTATATTTAATCGTGTGTATGTGTGAGTGCCTATGGTGTTTCCCTAGTCACAGCTATTACCTATCGCTATCCTCCCTAACTCCGGAAAACCTAACTGTTTCAAGTCATTAAATTATTTTTAATGCACTAACTCGTGCTAAGGACTGACTTGACTTGACGCAGTTAGCTTTCAGACTTTCTGGCCGGCCAGAGTGTGTAGCCTAGGGTGTGTATGCGTAAGTGGTTTATGGGATCGGTACCACTTACAGGGTAAGAATATACGGAATATAATACATAGATATGTTATGGGTGCAAAGTGCCAGAGGGCTGGAATCGTCTGTCACGCAGGGAAATAGCAGGGGGAAAATTGCTATACCACAAATGCTAGTGGAAGGAGATCTAACACCACATTCACAAGAAGCATTTTAACCCAATTCTCAAGCTAGATAATTAATATGAAATTATCTCAATTAAGTAATTAATTATGACATGTAATTATATAGGAAAATTGTTTTACAAATAAATTAAATTGGGCACACCTCCGGTGAAGGGATTCTTTAAACCTTTCAACCAAAGCAGACTCAGATTCAACCGTAGCATAGTAAGCAGAGCTAGATATTGGTATTCCTCATTTAGTCTGTCAAATCAACTGTATAAGGCTACCAAGTGAATTCGCTCTAAATTCACACGTTTGTATGCGGAATTAAATATGATGCAAACCTCTGAAAGCTATGGCGCAGACATGTCATTGATAACCTCGTGTGCCTACATCGAGTCGAGTAGGTATTCGACAAAGGCTAGCCACACGGCCTATCTCTAACATGCCCTTGCCACCGAGAGTTTTGTTTTGCACACATTTATTTCCCCAAAAACGCTGTACTGTGGAGAAAAAGGGTTAGTTCACAATTTATTTCGCGGAAGCTACACTAATCACAAATGCTGAAAACCATATTTTTACGCGGAAACCTTCTAGCTAATTGTACGGAATACTCACCAAAACCGTTCCTAACATTTACACTTTTTACTTTCAAATCTAATTCCCTAGCTCCGAAAGTACCTCTAAACCTGAGACTTCACACCAGGGCTGATACACTAGAACGCAATGCCCACAGATGATGCTAGGTCACAAATCCAAAGCCACTTTCCTATTACCGAATTTAAATGCAATCAAAACTCCCCAGTTCTAATAAATTCACATAAAATGGCGAATTTTCCTACGAGCGGAATAGGTGCACGTACTATTGAATTTCCTGGTCCAGAATGCGTGCGCGCCGTTGGCGCCTCGGCCTTTTTATAGCCTCGCGAAATAACCCCGCGCGTCCAAAATGGCTCCGCTCCCAATTCCGCTTTGTCTAACCCATCATGAAACCTAATGACACCCGATTGGCCAGCCGAAATCCACCTCCATCTCGTTTCAGAACTTTAATGTTTTGATATTTTGTAAATTAATTTCCTGTGTCTTAATGTAATACATTATTTATTTTCTATTTATTTATCTCGATATTTCCTGTTTAATTGATTTGTCTACAATAATTTCTTCTTAACAATTTATTCCAACACACCACTGACCTGCGGCACAATGCTTACGGACAACTAACTAACTTCTGTTAATATAAACGTTTAGCGTAATGTTTGTGTTAAAACATCCTTTCAATTTAGTACAGATTCACCTAGAAATACTCTACTTAGGCTACAATTGCGAATTGAAACGTTATAATCATTTTAGTAGGCGCCGCGGCAACCAGTGGCGCCCAAACCGGAATCGGCTAATCGGAGAACTACAATCCACCAATACAGCAATACTCTAAACTCACACACGCAACCCTGTATGAATACGAGAAGAAGCTGCGTTCAACAATATTTAATTATTAGGGATGCCCTAAATGCTACATTTCAAAAGTGATGAATGATTCAATTCCTTTCCCGAACATTGAATAAATAGCTCTTAGCAGTTCGTGACTAAATATATTACGTGTCATGTTTCATTCCTATTTACGAGTAACAACTTTAGCTATCCCTCTAGCAACAATTATAAATAATTATACCATTCGCAAATATTATGGTATTAAGTTAATATACTTTGAAATTTTGATTTTATTGAAATAAATAACGTGACAAGACTATCGAAGGCATAGAGCCATGAAAGAAAACCAATAAACAATCAAAATAGAAATTACTACGTTGGACAAATTATGTTAAGAATAATAACTGTTATACAACAGAAACATACATTACAACATTAGTCCCATACGGTCCCAAGCGACGTGCATGGTTGTTTTAAAAAAGTTGAACGGAATCGAACCCGCGTACCGTCCGATCTCCGCACTACACCTACCAAATACGTGCGTCACTCGCCTAACTGTAGGTACGTGTCTCGGCAGTCGGCGCCGCCGGTTACTAACGCGGAACGGAATGAGACCATGTGGTACACCTACTCTCACGTTCTTTTATAGACATTGAGTTTATGATTGATTATCATACGAGATTACGTTTAGGTGATCTAGATATTAAAAGGGATATGAAGGGAATCATTCGAGTTCCTTTTCTTTTAAATCATTCAACCCCAACACTAGCCTAGATAGGTTAATATCCATTCTCAAAAGAAAGTAGATGTTCTTTTTTTTTATTGATTAATTATGAGCTTTATTTATTTTGTTTTTGTGAACAGACCATTTTTTTACAGAGACAATATTACATCGATGTGATTAGTTTCTTTTCTCGACAAGACACCTTAATAACCTCTGAAAGCAGCCGTAAAGAACATTTAGTGATCTCAGTCTCGGCTAGATGGAGCTAGTAGTTATTTTGATTTATTGAGTTTTATTAAATTAATTGTTTAAGTGAATATATTACTTTTACAAAGTCTCTAATATTACATCGGTGCGTTATACATTAGTTTTCTTTCATGACAAGACATATTAAAAGCTTTTTAAAGAAATTGAAAGTAGGATTAAAGAAAGTTTAGTGAACCTATTCTCACCTAGATGGAGTTAGTAGTTATTTGATTGATTATAAGTTTTAGTAATTTTTATTGTTTAAGTGAATATAATACTTTTACCAAGTCTCTGATATTACATCGGTGTGTTATAAATTAGTTTCCCTTCATAACAATATGTATTATCGACATACTACAGAGTTTAAACGTAGCATTAATTATCGTTTAGTGATTCTATTCTCTCCTAGGTAGGGGCTAAATTAAATGTTTTAGAGATTATTCTTATTTATATCTTTAGTATATGATTTTCTGTCTTCAAATCACTAACATAAAATCGCTGTGAATAACTCAGTATACTTTGATAACCATAACATTACCTCAACACGGAATTTTACCTACTTAACTACTAGGTAAATAAATGCTTATAAAATCTACAAGCGCGTGCAAAAACAAGAAAGATATTGAAATTTGTTCTTATAATCTACTATTTTAATAGTGATAGCAATTAACATTTGATTTGAAAGCAGTTAAAGGGAATCTACTTCCCAGCCGCCGATAGCGCCATCTATCTGTTAGGATGAAATGCCGTGTCACAAGTGATAGATAGCGGACGAGTTTTTTCCAATCGATAGTCTATTAGTTGTGCGTTCGTCCACTGCAGATGTCGTTGTAACTTATTATTTTATTCCACTATTTATTTAGTCATCCCTAAATTCTTGTTGCACAATTTAATCTAGGTATAACAAACCCTGTTAGAAAACAAAATAATGTCTAGCTGTATTTCAGTCTTTGAATAGACTACTACATAAAGAATCCTATTGCATAATTTTGTTTTGTTTAAATGCAAATTGGCCCAGCGGCGACAGACGCCGATCTCCACCGGAAGGCCGCGGGTTCGAACCCAGCCTCACACAGTACTCGAAATGTTTTTCTCTTTTTTTTATGACTAACTGTCGATTAGTACACAAACAACCCTCAACAAAATCCCCAGAAAGCGTCCCCGCTTTGAATCCCATTTGTCGCATTTATTAGATTTATTGTGATGCCTAACATGAATGATAAGGACCTTCTAACGACTAATGTGCCTACCTATCAATCTCGTTAAATAGTGTTTTCGCGATTTTACTACGTAACCTATCTCGAACCAAACTCGCACAGAACACAATTCAAATTTATATTAACGATCGTGAGCACTTGTATGGACCTTGGTCCGTTACAATCAACCCCCAAAATTTGGATAAGACCTGACGTTATCAAATTTTCAATAAAACATAAGTGATCACGAGAGTATTTTGCTTTAAAATTTACTAATTACCTTCTTGTTTCACTATTTTCCAAATGTGACGGAATGAATTAGTTTTGTTTTTCAACCAGACTCTTCGGATAATTGACTACGTGAAATTTCAATCGACACCGTTTTATTCGGATCGCTTAGCAGCTTTTAACCCAGCCTATCATTTAAGACCTTGATAAAGAGATCCTGGTTGTGAGGCAGGACAGCCCGAAGGCACCGACTACTAACTACCAGATACACTTGCATTAAACTCCAAAGGGGAGGCCTCCCCAAGAGCAAGCGTGCACCGGTAATAGAACCGACTCTTACAATAGCCTCAAATAACAATCAGCTGTGAGATCACTACCGAAAGCTATCAAACAAACGATATTAATCAATTAAAATCCCCAATCGACAACATCTTCGCTTCTGGAGCTTGTGTAGTTGCCGAAACTAGTTCTTAGCTTCTTGTGGAGTCCGGGATACAAATACAATTTAAATTACTTTAAAATGAAAACCTAAAGATGTATTTGTATCCGATTGAGGTGTGTGCTGTATTCAGAAACGTAATAAAACAAGTTATCTGCGTTAGACCGATTCACCGAACTCTAGAACTTCCATTCAAGCCCCTCTTTCATTATCTTTCTTTATAAACCAACTAATTCCTTCCTCATCCATTGGATTATACCCAAACATACTCTTACTTGTTTTCATACTGATATATGAAGCCTGAGAATTAAGCGAATCAACTCTTCGCAGACAAATACATTTTTTTTTATTACCGCGGCATAAAATAAACAAATTTATTTAAAATTTGACAACCCCCCATCCGACAGCGAAAGAAAATATGTTTAACAAAGCCCACGACCGCAAATATATCTAGTGACAGACGTTATGAGACGCAAGATTTTTTTTTTTTATTACCTTACACAATACCTTGAATTACCTTGATTACCGTACACAATACCTCAAAATTTCATTACCAAAATAACTTTCAACACCTTTTTAATTACCTGGGTTTTAAATGTACAGTCAACGACGAAAATTAAATAATCAAATTATAACCCGATTAGATTAATCCGCATTCGGTTTTTATTAACAAGGATATTCGGGTAAACGCAAGTAATAAGAAAATTAATAATAATAGTGAAGTTTAAGAATGTTCGATTATCTACTTTTATCGTTTACTGTACGCGGATTATTAAAACAAAACATGACTTTTTTTATTTTTTTATTTATTGTTTACTATACGCGGATTACCAAAAATCAAACAACAACGGATTTTTTTTATAAAATAATTTATTAAGAAAAATATGTAATAACGAAATATCCGAATGTTATTATTAATAATTGAACATATCACAGCTCTAAATACCTGCTTATACTCGTAATTAAAATAATAACAAGACTTTATTAACGCAACCGCTGAATTACGAAACCTACCGAATTACGCAAAACTAGATTCTTAATAATACTATACGAGCAACCCCCCGCCAAGAAAACTTTGTTATTTATATTTCCTTTTACTACAACCCCCTAAATGAAAGACTAGTTTCCGCCAAATAAATATCTTGAAAAAAAAAGATAATTATCAAACCAGCATAAAATAAGTAAACCAAATTAATTAATTTATAACCAAAGCAAGTTTAAATATTAAACAAACAATATTCATAAGGAAAGTCAATTTAAAATCCTGTGATACTTCTATATTTAGGCAACCCCCATACGAAAATACCCTAGGTTAATAAAATTAGCTGATAAAGCTGTTTTTATTAATTTCCTAATAGGTTTATTAGTTTACTAAATTAAAAATATTATTTGCCCTAGCTTCCCAATGAACGTAACTAAGTGTGGCGTAAAATATAGTTTCATACAACCCCCCGAATAAAAAACCGTTGACATACCTCTACCTAATTAACAACTGAACCGTGTAAGTTTAACAGAATAAAATGAGTCCAACGAACTACAGTTTTTGCTTTAAAATTAAGTAATTTAGTTGGAAACCAAAAGACGCTATGGAACGCTAGTCGAATTAACATTATTACAAGTAGCAATTAGATTAATCGATCCATACGCGAATAAAATATTTAGTTTCATTCGTGTACGCATCCAAAAATCTATACGAAAGCATATAAACGGATCTCAATCACACCCTCATCGTCAATCTCAAACCTTTCCATTTCACGAACATCAAATTGTGGCATAAAGCCAACGATAATGAAAAGAAAAAGGAATATTTTGCATCATATATTTAAGCTACTCAATCTTAAACATCCTGGTCACGGCACCAAATTGTAACACCCCACCCCGCGTAAAAAAAGACTTTAACCCATTTAAAAGAAAATACGTACAATAATAATTAACCTACTAAAAGAAGCTATGATGCAAAACACTCTAATGGCCAACTGTGATCGTCTAGTCTAATGAGAACCCTTCGTTGTGAACGTATTAGTAACCTAAGCTCTTTTAGGATATGAGATTGAGTAACGAGAGTGTGTAAGAGATCCGTTTAAATACAAAAGCAGAATTTAGATTAATGAACAGGAACCAAAGGTTAGCTTAAAGCAAATAAATATAAATGAAAACAGCAATCAAGCGAATGAAATAAGCGAAAGCAAGATATGATTTAGAATAAATTAAATAGATAATAGGTTAAGCTGAAATTAAGTTAAAAGAAATAAAACTAGGATGAAATATGTAACTCTTACAAAACTACTTCTAAATAAATAAAATATAAAAGTACCAAATAAACCAAATGTCATACAGCAAACACGTGAGTGTTATAGTATAACGTCCCCTACCAAAAAGGCCGGTTAAGACAGACATTATTAGCTAACTAGGTAGATAAGAATGGATTAATATGAAATGAGTACACTACTCGGTTATCTACTAGTCGATAGAGCTAATTATATCCGCCCTGGATGGGGTATGGCCACCACTACGTTATACTGTTAATATATACTTATAAATAATAAACTATGACAGACTAGAAATAAGAATAGGTACAGTGATTCATTAACCCGAGTCTATTCCTCAAGTAGACATACATAATTACGCGAGAATTGGCAAAGCGACGTTCAGCAGTACAATGCATTGGCAGTCGACGAAAGTGAGAGAGGTAGGTAGGTAACCAAATGCACAAAGTACGTTGGAAAAGACTTCACCGAAGCTTACCAACACTGAAACAATCTGGCCAAACTCACGCAACCATGAAATGCCACTATAGGAAAAATCAATCAACTAAAGAAAACACTAACGATAAAATCTGTACATATTCCCAAAATAAATATAATAACCTAACTACGTATATGCCTTAAGTATCACACACAATTAACGCAGGAATTGGCAAAGAGACGTCCAGCAGTACAATGCATTGGCAGAAGAGTGAGAGAGAGGTAGGTAACCAAATGCACAAAGTACGTTGGGAAAGACTTCATCGAAGCCTACCAACACTGAAACAATCCGGCCAAACCAACGCAACTATGAATGATACTAAAGCACAAGTCATCAGAAGGAAATAAATATAATAAACGCACAACAAGCATAATTAGGTATAAAAGTCTTAAGACCCAGGTCATTACACACAATTAACGTAAGAAACGGCAAAGGGATGTTCAGTAGTACAATGCATTGGCAGAAGAGTGTGAGTGAGGTAGATAGACCAATGCACAAAGTACTTTGGAACAACTTCATCGAAGCTGACCAAACTGAAACATCTCAGCCGAACCCACGCAACCATGAAATAATGCCAAGAATTAAGCCAATATACCTACTACAAAAATAAGCCTTACTATTAAAAAGCCTGTAGTGGCTTCTAACTACTCACTAACGTCCCATAACGTCCTTTCATTGCCTATCATAATCCGTAATTTGATAACCCTATATATTGGACACCCTATATCGCGACTATATTCTGACTATGCGTTCCTATATAGTATAATTATAATCTACTAACAAACGTAACATAATATAAACCGTAATTTACCACCCTATATACTGGACACCCTATATTGCGTATATGCCGCCTATGTGTTCCCATTCAGTAGTAAGTACCTATATGATCTATTACAAACGTAACATACCTACATACTCGTAACTTCGGTCGAGAAAAGTACGCACCTACCTACATAAACGCAAGAGTTGAATGACCCGAAGGTCACGAGTTAGACAGCTATTATAAAGGTACCGCATCGCTCTAAACCTATTCCTTAGTTCGATGGAAATGTCACTGTTAGGTTAATATGCGCAGAACCTCACACCTAGTGTTATCTAACAATCATTGATATTAAATATTGACAGAAGTTGTAAACAATACGTTTAGTAGGTACTAAATCAGAATTAAAATGCTATAATTTTCTAACGGGTTTAGACAGATTTACCTACCTTACCCTAATTGAATCGAGACATTAAACGTAACGCTTTTATCTACCTGATTTAATAGCTTCGATAGGAACATTGAGGAGACACAAATTCACTTATTTGACAATTTAAAATGATCCTAAGAGACGAATAATGACCGCGTATGTGGGGAGCTGGGGAAATACTTACTCTCATCATACAACTCTGGATACCCTGAAAGAAAAGGGGGAGCCTACCTAACATTCCCAACCCAGTAAGCTAATGAATTTAACCACCAACAAATTGTTTCAGCAAAGCAAACCCCATTTATATTTAATCGTGTGTATGTGTGAGTGCCTATGGTGTTTCCCTAGTCACAGCTATTACCTATCGCTATCCTCCCTAACTCCGGAAAACCTAACTGTTTCAAGTCATTAAATTATTTTTAATGCACTAACTCGTGCTAAGGACTGACTTGACTTGACGCAGTTAGCTTTCAGACTTTCTGGCCGGCCAGAGTGTGTAGCCTAGGGTGTGTATGCGTAAGTGGTTTATGGGATCGGTACCACTTACAGGGTAAGAATATACGGAATATAATACATAGATATGTTATGGGTGCAAAGTGCCAGAGGGCTGGAATCGTCTGTCACGCAGGGAAATAGCAGGGGGAAAATTGCTATACCACAAATGCTAGTGGAAGGAGATCTAACACCACATTCACAAGAAGCATTTTAACCCAATTCTCAAGCTAGATAATTAATATGAAATTATCTCAATTAAGTAATTAATTATGACATGTAATTATATAGGAAAATTGTTTTACAAATAAATTAAATTGGGCACACCTCCGGTGAAGGGATTCTTTAAACCTTTCAACCAAAGCAGACTCAGATTCAACCGTAGCATAGTAAGCAGAGCTAGATATTGGTATTCCTCATTTAGTCTGTCAAATCAACTGTATAAGGCTACCAAGTGAATTCGCTCTAAATTCACACGTTTGTATGCGGAATTAAATATGATGCAAACCTCTGAAAGCTATGGCGCAGACATGTCATTGATAACCTCGTGTGCCTACATCGAGTCGAGTAGGTATTCGACAAAGGCTAGCCACACGGCCTATCTCTAACATGCCCTTGCCACCGAGAGTTTTGTTTTGCATACATTTATTTCCCCAAAAACGCTGTACTGTGGAGAAAAAGGGTTAGTTCACAATTTATTTCGCGGAAGCTACACTAATCACAAATGCTGAAAACCATATTTTTACGCGGAAACCTTCTAGCTAATTGTACGGAATACTCACCAAAACCGTTCCTAACATTTACACTTTTTACTTTCAAATCTAATTCCCTAGCTCCGAAAGTACCTCTAAACCTGAGACTTCACACCAGGGCTGATACACTAGAACGCAATGCCCACAGATGATGCTAGGTCACAAATCCAAAGCCACTTTCCTATTACCGAATTTAAATGCAATCAAAACTCCCCAGTTCTAATAAATTCACATAAAATGGCGAATTTTCCTACGAGCGGAATAGGTGCACGTACTATTGAATTTCCTGGTCCAGAATGCGTGCGCGCCGTTGGCGCCTCGGCCTTTTTATAGCCTCGCGAAATAACCCCGCGCGTCCAAAATGGCTCCGCTCCCAATTCCGCTTTGTCTAACCCATCATGAAACCTAATGACACCCGATTGGCCAGCCGAAATCCACCTCCATCTCGTTTCAGAACTTTAATGTTTTGATATTTTGTAAATTAATTTCCTGTGTCTTAATGTAATACATTATTTATTTTCTATTTATTTATCTCGATATTTCCTGTTTAATTGATTTGTCTACAATAATTTCTTCTTAACAATTTATTCCAACACACCACTGACCTGCGGCACAATGCTTACGGACAACTAACTAACTTCTGTTAATATAAAGGTTTAGCGTAATGTTTGTGTTAAAACATCCTTTCAATTTAGTACAGATTCACCTAGAAATACTCTACTTAGGCTACAATTGCGAATTGAAACGTTATAATCATTTTAGTAGGCGCCGCGGCAACCAGTGGCGCCCAAACCGGAATCGGCTAATCGGAGAACTACAATCCACCAATACAGCAATACTCTAAACTCACACACGCAACCCTGTATGAATACGAGAAGAAGCTGCGTTCAACAATATTTAATTATTAGGGATGCCCTAAATGCTACATTTCAAAAGTGATGAATGATTCAATTCCTTTCCCGAACATTGAATAAATAGCTCTTAGCAGTTCGTGACTAAATATATTACGTGTCATGTTTCATTCCTATTTACGAGTAACAACTTTAGCTATCCCTCTAGCAACAATTATAAATAATTATACCATTCGCAAATATTATGGTATTAAGTTAATATACTTTGAAATTTTGATTTTATTGAAATAAATAACGTGACAAGACTATCGAAGGCATAGAGCCATGAAAGAAAACCAATAAACAATCAAAATAGAAATTACTACGTTGGACAAATTATGTTAAGAATAATAACTGTTATACAACAGAAACATACATTACAACATTAGTCCCATACGGTCCCAAGCGACGTGCATGGTTGTTTTAAAAAAGTTGAACGGAATCGAACCCGCGTACCGTCCGATCTCCGCACTACACCTACCAAATACGTGCGTCACTCGCCTAACTGTAGGTACGTGTCTCGGCAGTCGGCGCCGCCGGTTACTAACGCGGAACGGAATGAGACCATGTGGTACACCTACTCTCACGTTCTTTTATAGACATTGAGTTTATGATTGATTATCATACGAGATTACGTTTAGGTGATCTAGATATTAAAAGGGATATGAAGGGAATCATTCGAGTTCCTTTTCTTTTAAATCATTCAACCCCAACACTAGCCTAGATAGGTTAATATCCATTCTCAAAAGAAAGTAGATGTTCTTTTTTTTTATTGATTAATTATGAGCTTTATTTATTTTGTTTTTGTGAACAGACCATTTTTTTACAGAGACAATATTACATCGATGTGATTAGTTTCTTTTCTCGACAAGACACCTTAATAACCTCTGAAAGCAGCCGTAAAGAACATTTAGTGATCTCAGTCTCGGCTAGATGGAGCTAGTAGTTATTTTGATTTATTGAGTTTTATTAAATTAATTGTTTAAGTGAATATATTACTTTTACAAAGTCTCTAATATTACATCGGTGCGTTATACATTAGTTTTCTTTCATGACAAGACATATTAAAAGCTTTTTAAAGAAATTGAAAGTAGGATTAAAGAAAGTTTAGTGAACCTATTCTCACCTAGATGGAGTTAGTAGTTATTTGATTGATTATAAGTTTTAGTAATTTTTATTGTTTAAGTGAATATAATACTTTTACCAAGTCTCTGATATTACATCGGTGTGTTATAAATTAGTTTCCCTTCATAACAATATGTATTATCGACATACTACAGAGTTTAAACGTAGCATTAATTATCGTTTAGTGATTCTATTCTCTCCTAGGTAGGGGCTAAATTAAATGTTTTAGAGATTATTCTTATTTATATCTTTAGTATATGATTTTCTGTCTTCAAATCACTAACATAAAATCGCTGTGAATAACTCAGTATACTTTGATAACCATAACATTACCTCAACACGGAATTTTACCTACTTAACTACTAGGTAAATAAATGCTTATAAAATCTACAAGCGCGTGCAAAAACAAGAAAGATATTGAAATTTGTTCTTATAATCTACTATTTTAATAGTGATAGCAATTAACATTTGATTTGAAAGCAGTTAAAGGGAATCTACTTCCCAGCCGCCGATAGCGCCATCTATCTGTTAGGATGAAATGCCGTGTCACAAGTGATAGATAGCGGACGAGTTTTTTCCAATCGATAGTCTATTAGTTGTGCGTTCGTCCACTGCAGATGTCGTTGTAACTTATTATTTTATTCCACTATTTATTTAGTCATCCCTAAATTCTTGTTGCACAATTTAATCTAGGTATAACAAACCCTGTTAGAAAACAAAATAATGTCTAGCTGTATTTCAGTCTTTGAATAGACTACTACATAAAGAATCCTATTGCATAATTTTGTTTTGTTTAAATGCAAATTGGCCCAGCGGCGACAGACGCCGATCTCCACCGGAAGGCCGCGGGTTCGAACCCAGCCTCACACAGTACTCGAAATGTTTTTCTCTTTTTTTTTATGACTAACTGTCGATTAGTACACAAACAACCCTCAACAAAATCCCCAGAAAGCGTCCCCGCTTTGAATCCCATTTGTCGCATTTATTAGATTTATTGTGATGCCTAACATGAATGATAAGGACCTTCTAACGACTAATGTGCCTACCTATCAATCTCGTTAAATAGTGTTTTCGCGATTTTACTACGTAACCTATCTCGAACCAAACTCGCACAGAACACAATTCAAATTTATATTAACGATCGTGAGCACTTGTATGGACCTTGGTCCGTTACATAAGCTGAACTTTAGTCAGTATGTCTAATGTTTTGTGTAATTGTTGCCGTAATAGATTTTGTTCTTCTTCTAAATTAAGCAGTTTTTTTTTATTTTTCTTATGTAAGACTCACAGCACCGTGTCTATTACGGGTTTTACATACTGAAGGATGAAGAAACACATGTCTCCCCATTACGTCATCCTTCACCATAACGAATGATGTTCCTATTAAAATGTTGACAAATTTCCATAACACAGAAATAGAAATCAATCAATTAAGAATGATACATACCAACTCGGTGGCAGTGGCGGCACATACATACGTCCATATAAATACTACTGCAGTAAATTACGTATGTATGGACCACCACTGCGTTGGTGTGGTTCATCTTACTATATTAAATGCTGGTATTTAAACCAGGACCACTTGAATATGAGGCTCAGCTTTGTGCTAATGTTGTATCACAGTTCCACAATAGCAATACAAGGTCGAATTACTTCGTATCGTCTTCTAGTGGCATAAGGGTAGAGCACTGGTTTATTTAGGTTACATAGTTCCACCATGACAGATCACGTGACTTCTAGTGGTTGTCGCCAGCAAATATGAGGTATGTGAAGCCACTAGAATGTTATTTAACAGCTTTAAATAGGCAACAATATTTATTTTGTAAGTTCACTAAGTTGTACCATTTATATTTGGGACACTGATTGAAGATCTCGTGGCCTAGCCGAACCAAGCGATTGGAATCAATCACTTAAGTTAAGTGACAACAGGCGCGGTCAAGAGCAGGATGGGTGATCGTCCCGGGACTACCGCCAGTGGCATTTTCCTGAGCGCTTCGCAAGGCACGTTAAGCTGTTGGAGCCGGCTGTCATGTAATGGCAGTCGTTAAGCCATCTCTAAGGCCTTATGGGCGGCTTGATAACTTCTGACAGTAAGGCCCGCCACTGTCTTACAATTCTCTAGTAATAAGCTAATTGCACAACTGTTACTTTCGATCTGACAATAAAAATATTCACCCTATTTAAGTTACTTTTTTTGTGAGATCATAACTAACAAACAGCATTTTTTTTATTAAACGCGCGGCGCAATAAATCGTTAACGCATAACGATGCTAAAATAAATCGTCTAAAATATCGATGCGAGTTCGTATTCATATGTCACTGTGACGGTCACCGTAAGTGTCATAAAAAGTTGATGAGCAAGAGTAAGAAATTGAAACGTCCACTTCGTGGACTCTTACCTTCAAATCGTATACACAAAGCACTGCAATTTTTTCACCCGACTTCGGTGAAACCAAAAGGAGGGTGTTAGCTCATATGTATGTGTGTAATGTATGTCCAATGACCTCTTCCCTCAAAACGTTTTAACCAATCGTTAGCCGTTGATAATTTAGATCTCAAATAAAATGTCGCAATTGCGTGCAAAATGTTATACAAAAATCTCATAAATTCGATGAAAACCTTGTGAAATTTTCCATATCTTTTAATGTTATTTTTCTTCTTCTTCAGGCTATATTAGTCCACTGCCGGATATGTCCGGCAGTGGACTAATATAGCCTGATATAATATAGGGCTATGGCCCTTCCTTAATGATCGCCATAGAGCGCCCTGTTTTCAGCTTGCCGCTTAATGTTATTGGTGCTAAATGTTTAGTTCTTCCAATCATCACTAGATGACGCGCTGACGAAAACTCTGTCTGCTGACCATTATTACTAAGCAAGCGGAATAATTTTGCTTGCCTGCTTAGTTGTTAATAATCAGCGGGCTTATAATATTTGGTATTTTATTTAGATAAATAAATTCTTATGTATTCATCATTGTATTAGCAAGGGAGAAGATAAAAAAAACCCGGAACCAGTGTGCGTGCATGCAACGAATTATGAACGTTGATGAAGCGAAGGTGATCTGTCAGGATTTTAGCAAGTGGCAGTCCCTAGTCTCTGCCTACCCCTCTGGGATACAGGCGTGAGGTTGTGTATGTATGTACCATAGCTCCTATTCAGTTTGTTGACTGAGAAGTATCTTGTTCCTAGCGAAACGATGTTCCGGGCATTCATTGTTTTATAGCTCTGTGAACAACTTTTAACTTGTTTATCGTCCGTAATCCTACTTGCTCCCCATAAATACTTATTTTTATTACTCAAGTCAAACCTTGTTTGTATTCTACTTTTGTAAGTATATAATTATAATTAAGCGTCAAAAAATTGCAATAGTAAATTGATAATATGTTGGATCAGATAAAGAAAATCATAAATTCTCAAATTTAATTCTTTATCAAAAACTGAGAAAAATGAAATTATTTTTATTATCTGGCCACGCTTCAAACCACTTTTGTCACTATTTTACAATCATTAAAGATTGTAAAATAGTAAGGATTAAAATAAATAATCATAAAATATGTAAGAATGTGTGAAAAAGATAGATGCTATATATATTGTGACGTATTTTATTATATTTATTAAAATATTTTTTAATTTTAAGTTTAAAAATACTAGATTGGTTTTTTGTTTTTTTTTTACGTTTGCTCAAAAACCTTATACATACTCAATTGGTTTCTTTCCGCGTTTGCTCACAAATCTCATACATACTCAAAATTCATTTATTTACAGACATGACAATGCCACTAAAAACTTTTAAAGGTTTTCAGCTAGCCAGACAATAAAATTTCGTGTCTTATACGGTTTTTGTATTTTATCCGACACACGGAACCTTAAAAATTAATAGAGAAGTTTCTGTATTAGTTATAACATTACGAGTGTAAGCATTGTCTACAAATACTCAATTCCGTCGACTGCTTTCGTCCCTAAATTATTTCACTTACAAACCAGAACTACATTTACCGGTATAGCGTCGCAAATGCACCTTGCGTCGGCTTAACATCCTACACATGGCCTGTACTCGCATACAAGCTTGCTGAGTGATTAATTATGCCTTCCCGCACTGACTGTTGCGTCACATCACAATGAGCCCGTCTCTACGCTGGAGAAGATTTTAATGTCAGCTCGAGCGACGCGCCGGCAATCCGAACTGTTCATATGTACGAGGGTGATGTTTTCAACGATTTTTCATAATAACTACCTAACACACTCACATAATTATAAGATATACCAATTTTATAATAAAACCAACAAAAATATTGTGTCGTGTGTAAATGTAAAATATTGTATTGTGCCGTGTAGAAGAACACCTATATTATAAGTACTACATTGAATATGATAATAAAAATATATAAATATAGAACGTCGCAAAGATTTTGATAACCACCTCTAAAACATTTTAAATAGTTATACATTAAACGGGTCAAATCGCGATTATTTATTAAGTAAAACGTAATTACCTTATTTCCCTTAATATGTAACTATGTATGCGTATCGCGAATCATTAATAAATACATTTTAAATAAATACGCGCATGCATTGTTCGATAAAAAATTATAATGTGCGAGCGGCAGCTGGGTTTTCAGCAGTAAAAGCCGCCTCAAACATTTCTAACTCCCTCTAGTCTTAATTCACAATGCATTGTGAGCGAGTCAGTACCTTTACTCACTCGCCGGAGGTCTCTAATCGGATCACAATCAAAGCCAGACAATTTGATGCGTTCTCCGACGTCTGCGCCTGTGCTCTTTTGGAGACAACAACCTGGAGCTTATTGTACTAGAGAAGTGAACAACTGTCTACAGTGGGTGTTAGCACACATATGTTTTTAAAAACCTATTTTAAAAACCTATTTAGAGGCTAAAAATTCCACCCATTCGAACCCGCGATCTCTGGCTATCCGTGCCAGATATGTTTTTGTTGAACTCCATTAAAAGTATTTACTTAGAAATGATTAATTAATTATACTTTATTGCACACGAAACATTAAACAGGACATTACATAAGAAATCACATGTACAAAAGGCGAGCTTATCTCTGTAAGTGACTTCTTCAAGCAAACCGTGGAGAGTCGGAGCAGCAGTAAAAACGGGTCTAAATACGTGTTCAAAATAAACTACCAAGACTGCAAAAAACCCTTAACAATAACTTAAGCGGAAATAATACGCCACGTAGACTAAGTACCTGTAAATATAAATAAATGTAGTACATAGTAAATAATAAATGAAAATGTAGCTCAAAGTTATGACAGAGATTAATAGTGCTCTTTCAACTGCTTCTTAAATGTACCAATTGTGGGACTAGCGCATATTTAATGGTTCTTTTGCAAGTCAATATGAGGTTTATTAGCGCCACAAGAGAAAAAATACACATTTTACGGACCTCAATTTAATTGAATTGATCAGCTGATTGGTGAATTCTTTCACAACGATAACTTGCCATCAATATGCTAAAAAAATTGATCTCAATCAGATTGCTTGACTTGTTTGTCTAGCCGTAACTGTGATTGCCATGACATATTCCATAAGTGTGATCCGCCCTGGGAGCCTCAGGGCATTTCTACAAATAGGCTCAATCTGGGTTTTTTTCGATGTAAGTGTTGTCCTTTCCTAGTTACCATATTCCAGGGTATCCTAGTTTGAGACCAGAGCTAGTCATAGTATCGCGTGGATGTTATTTTGTTTTAATATCTTTCATGCGCTTGGTTACATGAAAATCTCTTTGATGTGTGCGAGAACCAAAAAACACTACCTGGGTCTACGTATGGCAAAATTTGCAGTGTATAACAAAAATACTATTTAGACCTAGATTTTTATACTTCGATAACTAAGAGACGAATGCAACTTTTCGGAAAAAAATCTTATTACAATTTTTAAATTATTTGTATGATTTTCACACCAACGGAATATAATATTCTAGTCTAGTGTATATTTTTCCGTATTTCTTTTCTAATTAATAAATAGTTTGTTATCAAAGTGATAAAGTTGACTTCAGTATTGTCGAATCAACGATATATAATTTTACCAAGTAAATAATTACTAAATTCTTCAGGTTTCATGGTGTGATATTTAGCGATGAAAGAATAAAATAGGCCAGCGACCGCCATAAATCACTAACAAACACAACAGATAACAGCTTAACGAACCAAAAAGAAACATCGAACTTTCATAAATAAATTAATTAACAAAAAACAACACGGTGGCATAATTAATAAAGTTTGAACCGCGATCTAGATTGCGCAAGAGCAAAGCGATTGTGCAGCCCGATACCACGAAACAGATAAAACTCTCATCAAATACAATCGGCTTCCGACTGGCCAGGCTTAGTGCACTAGGCTTGGCCAAAGCCCCTTATTTCCTCAGGGTGAATTTCATTACCACTCGCCTATACAGTAATCCTATCTTGGCAAGTGTCTTAATCTCTCACTTTACGTTAGATTCCTGTTAAGCGGACCACTTGTTTCATTTTACTTATGATCCAGTTTTAATTGCCCCACTGTCATGTTATTAAACTCCGCTAAAAGAAGATTCATTATAACGATGAGGTTACCGATGTGACAATAGATGCTATCGCAATGTCTTCGTTAAAGGGGCGACGAGTTTCAACGCTCTGTTTTATTTCTGATTGATGTTCGGCAGGGATTAAGTTGTTTAAGCGCTGTCGAAGTTTGGTCAAATAAAATACTTCAGCTATTGCCTTAGCTAAATATTTGGTAGAATATTTTTGCCTATTATTGAGCAGTCTTCTTCAGGCTATATTAGTCCACTGCTGGACATAGCCATCCCCTTATGAGCGCAAGGTTGTGCCATCATTGGGGGGGTAATGCCCATAAATAATCCCCACGCTGGGCATGAGCTGTCTAGGCAACTTAAATTAAATATAAAGGTTTTCAGAGAATTGAACATATCACGCTTAACTTTAAGACTAGCAAGTACGATAATAGCTTTGATTAAAAAAAAAGTATCATCATCAGGCTATATTTGTCCACTGCTGGACAAGGGCATATAAAAATATAACAAAGAGTTTTAGCAATGTTATTTGATATTGATAGATGATACGGATGAATCGGGCTGGTCAGGATTCCGTAAAAAAAAATTGTATCCCACAATATGAAAAATTGTAGTTGCGGCAGTTGAAAAACTGACATGAGTTGTAATTTAAAAACCTATTTAGAGGCTAAAAATTTCACCCATGCCGGGATTCGAACCCGCAACCTCTGGCTATCCGTACCAGCGCTCTACCAATTGAGCCAATGGGCGACTCACGGCATCAGTGAAATTTCGAACCTCTTTACAATATTCTCTGTATTACGTACAGGCAGCGACATCTGACTTAAGCAAATTGCATTACTTACAGCCCCGACCACCTACTTTGCAGTTAGGTTTAACATCGGAACGATATCACTGTACCCACATGATTACACTATTTTTATTTTTAATGCACTAACCCGTGCTAAGGAACAAATTTAAAAACCTATTTAGAGGCTAAAAATGCTTAAGGCAATTTGCTTAAGTCAGATGTCGCTGCCTGTACGTAATACAGAGAATATTGTAAAGAGGTTCGAAATTTCACTGATGCCGTGAGTCGCCCATTGGCTCAATTGGTAGAGCGCTGGTACGGATAGCCAGAGGTTGCGGGTTCGAATCCCGGCATGGGTGAAATTTTTAGCCTCTAAATAGGTTTTTAAATTTGTTCCTTAGCACGGGTTAGTGCATTAAAAATAAAAATAGTGTAATCATGTGGGTACAGTGATATCGTTCCGATGTTAAACCTAACTGCAAAGTAGGTGGTCGGGGCTGTAAGTAATGCAATTTGCTTAAGTCAGATGTCGCTGCCTGTACGTAATACAGAGAATATTGTAAAGAGGTTCGAAATTTCACTGATGCCGTGAGTCGCCCATTGGCTCAATTGGTAGAGCGCTGGTACGGATAGCCAGAGGTTGCGGGTTCGAATCCCGGCATGGGTGAAATTTTTAGCCTCTAAATAGGTTTTTAAATTTGTTCCTTAGCACGGGTTAGTGCATTAAAAATAAAAATAGTGTAATGAGTTGTAATTTTTAAATTGTCAAAAGTGGCAACATCAGTATTTTTTTACTAAGGTTACGTTATTCTAGTGAGTCATGAGCTGGTCTATCAGCCGTAGAAGGGACGACGTCGACTTTTGTGACACCTCTATAAAGATATGTTGAACTACATGTATAACTAATTATAGATAAACACAGCACGCATGACAAAAGTAGTTTAGCATTCATGTTCTTCTTTCGAATATAACTGATTTATACAAAAGGAAGTAAGCCAGGAAGTCAGACAACAATGCAATATTCACAAACAAACCAAATAACATTTCCAACGCGCGGGTAACTCACTAATAATAAGCGATATCTATAGGAATGTAATCCAAAATGGCGTGATTAATTCCCGAGATAGATAAGTGGTGTTGTAGCCGCGGCGGGCGGCGGGGGGCGGGCGGAGTCGGCGTCTCATCAGAGAATCACACGTCCCCGCCAACAACCAGCTGGATTAATCGAAGACTGCAGTTACGATTAGTCGATGATTAATAGGCGTACGGCGGCGCCATCTGCCGAATTAATTGCTTCATTTCCTCTGGACGGCTGAAAATGGAATTTTGTATTTTCGATTCGTGAAGCGTTCCGCCGGATTTTTGCGCAGCACTACACTCGTTCAGGTGTGTTATGGACTCCGTGATTTATGGTTACTTTGCACCCGTGTTCCGTATTGTTATTTTTGAAAGCGAAACTTGTTTTTTCGCCCAGCTTTTACAATTGTACAATTAAATGTTACGCGTGGGATGCGGACGTTAATTTCGTCTCCATAGATATATCAAGCGAACAAAGCGGGATGTTGTATACGGGTAAAACAATATACAGAGTTAAACGGCATAAGAACGAGTGAAACTTCTTTGTAAGCTTAGAAAGTTTTCACAAAAGAGCCCGCATGATTTCTGAATGCGTGTAATTTTTCAAACGTCATATTTTTTGTAACAGTTCCGCGAACCTTTCAGATAAAGTTTGCTATTGTTCGAACACGATATTCGGGAATGTTTTTTACCTTCTCCGTTTTGTTATGGAAAATATGATAGTGATGGACATATAGAACCCAAATAGAATTACTTAGGCCGACTTGCACCAATTTTTAAATGTCAATTAAACAGCCGTTGCACTTGCTCATTGTGTAAAGAATTTTAGGTAAATGCTATTTAAGCAACATTAATATATTAAAGCATATGAAACTCACACTATTTTGCGTAGGTTTCGCATTTAGAGTTATAGTTAAAAAAATTACTTAAGGTAACAAAGCTATTATCGGAACATAATCCAGCTGGTACAAAAATGGTTTTACTATGCTTCTAAAGAAATCCATTGAACGACCATTAAGAGTAATGTTAGTGATAGGTTATCTGGTTTGCCATCATTTTGCAACGTCCCATAATTTACCACTGACTAGAGACATTGAGAAGCCAACTTTATCAATGAGAAATTAAAGCACAGACTTAGCTTGTCGTTGTCTAAGGAGTCGGGAAGGAAGTAGTCTTGCAGAAGATGCAATCATATTTTCCGGGACTTATTCGCACAACCAGACACTATATTACACGTGGAAAATCCAAACGTCACCATTACGCAACCCTAGCGGTGCTCCTGGTAGATTGTATTAAACAAAGGGGGATTAAATAGCAGACAGAGCGGTGCGCCGAGCCGCGACCAGCGTAAAGTATGAGCCATTTTATACCACCACCAATTCTTCTTCGCGGCTCAAAACATCACGTGAACTAATATTTTAAAAACACATGTGGAAGCAAAAATGCAACAATTTAATGAACAACACTATTTTACCGTCACCATGAACATTTACATAATCTGATTCGAAAATAAACAAAGTAAATTTTGTAAAAACATTTTCCCAGTTTAAATTGGTCGGAGCGAGCCGTCGGCGACGCCGCGCTGATCATTTTCAATTCGTTCAACGGTCACTTTCCACGAGTTATTTTGGTTTTTATGTAGTATACGCATATTAAAGTTATTTTGTTGTAAATAAGAACTACAAAAATAGTTCGGATGGAGTCTTTCATTTTAGAAAAAAAAAAACAAGGAAACATGTACCGCATGCCACACGCGCGATATGCGAAAATCTTCTATATTATTAATGTGAAAATTTTCTCTTCGGTTTTATGTGTGTCAACTAAACTTAAAAATTTGAATGGAGTTGGAGGAAAATACAAGCATATTGATACATCATGTCTACATTATACAAATCTCTCGTGAATTCTCAACTTAGTAGTTAAAATTCGAATAAACCGCAACCTCGCCTTAATCGTACTTTTTTTCATGAATTGAACATTCAATCAACCGTAACGAAGGTGCAAATATTCATTGTAAAATCTAATTACAGCTTACCTACTTTGTAATTTTTTTCCTAATTTACGCTGTGTACAAACCAACGGCATACAACACGTTTTTTCCTAATTCACACTGTGCACAAAACAGCGGCACACAAAAATGCCCAAAATGTGCGGCCATCTCATTAAAGAGCACTTTCACGTGATAAACTGACAAAAACTATGCCATATTAATTACGGGACATAAATAAGGCCGCTACGGCGTAGCAAGTGTAGCGCCCGGCTACGCGGACGTAGCACGTAGCGACACTTGCTACGCCAGTGTAGGGCAATTTGCTATATCTAACTCTTTAAAACTATCATCATAATTCTATGCTCGCATTCTGTCACAGCAGCCCCGTTGTTGGAACTTTGCATCGCGCTCACTGTACAATTTATAATGCCACCACTCTGCTATGAGAAAGTGGTAAGTCACTCGCTTACAGCTGCAATCTTTAAAGTGTGTTTACTTCGTATACACTAGGGAGATTGATTTCTTCAGAAATCAAGGTCTTGAAACAAAGTGTGGCAGTATTATTACGTTTTCGCATAGACTTCGCTCAGTTTGTCACAAGTCCTATTAGACCACTATGTAAAACTGCAGCATTGCTGAGGCCGAAATCAGTCCTGTTCCAGTTGCTGTTGTTGAGGTGATATTAAAGCCTCGCTATCCAATTTCACGCCTTCGCGAACTCATGCACCGATGTTCTAGCCACTTGAGAAATTTCACTAACGCAAAGTTATGATTAATTGAGGCAATAACATAGAACTCGGCTACATTGTGTCCTGGTGGTGAAATCTCGCACCACAATGGACCCAACTGATTAAATTTTAGACTATTTAGGACAACTGAAAAGGTTGAAGATTAAATTGCTATGATAATTTTATTCAAAGTAAATGACGTGGAAGAGGTCTATCAGGATTGTGGCAAGTGGTAAGCCATGGTCTTTGCCCGCTCCTCCGAGATACAAACTTGAGTTTATATCATGTAATATAATTTCATACAAAAGTGGCGGCAAATATGTATAATTATTAAATTCTTTATTGTACCAGTAAATATTGTACAATTGGCGGGTTTAATACTAAATTGTATTTTATCCTAGCCAACCGACAAGTGAAGTGGAGAAAGTGACGTCAACAAAAGCTTGAAATATAGAGAACTAAAATCTAAGCTTTAGAACCGAGTTTCGTCTGCTTTTCTTTTGTTCTGCCCTTACCCTCGCACTAGTTTGGAAAGCAAAAAAATATATAAAAACACTAAAGGAACAGAAGAAAAGAAAAAAAAACTTGTTTTTATAACTAAATACGAGCTGCATTTGGTTATTAGACGAAAGACGATACCGACAACGAATGAAAATTTGAAAGTTTTAATCAACCTTCGAATTCCAATTCATAATTAAATCAATTTATTTTTGAATCCTAATGGATTGATTGAAACTAACAGTTACAATCAAATACATTTTGAGTAGAGCATTGTACATTATGCCGCCCGAGTTACAAACTAACAGTTACAATCAAAAACATTTTGAGTAGACCATTATACATTATGCCACCCGAGTTAAAAACTAACGGTTGCAATCAAATACATTAAGAGTAGAACATTGTACATTATGCTGCCCGAGTTACAAACTAACAGTTACAATCAAATACATTTTGAGTAGAACATTGTACAATATCGGATCTGAAGAGTATAGTTGATATATTTATTTTGATTCTTTATGGCATGAATTACATCTACTTTCTTCTCTATGTATAGTCCAGTTCATTCAAAAGTTGTCTGGAAGAGATCACTTTTAGTGATTAGGCCGCCGTCTGTACTCTTAGGTTAAGAAATATCTGTGTGATTTCCATTTTTATGTGTTCTCTATCTACATGAGTAAATGTACAAGGGCGTGCTTAGTTTTTCATTCTTCAAACTTTACTCCCTGTACAAAACTCATCTGCAGTTGAGGAGAGAGAGCAGACTTCGTGCCACATTACTGACCATTGTCTGCTATGATCCATAGAAGGAGGCATTCGGAAGATTCACGAAACAGACTAGGAAATGAGCGATGGATTGATGGCTTGCATTTCAAACCGCTGTATCACCGTCAGGCTATACTAGTCCACTGCTAGACATAGCCCTCCCCCAAAGAGCGCCACGTTGTGCTATCATATGGGGTAATGCCCATAATCCCCACTCTGGGCATGCGGCTTGGGGATCGCAGTTCGGTGGAATTGAACGGCAGGGGGCGCTGCTGCCCAACCCCCGGTTTGTGTCCCTTAGTCGCCTTTTACGACACACGCGGGAAGAATTGGGTTGATGCTATTTTCTAGGCCAACACAGCAACAGCAACCGCTGTATACCATACGTAGATTCACTGCTTCCTTTCTTTGCATCAAGTGGAAAAAAAATCAGCTGAGATGGTGCTGCCTTAAGGACGAAGCAGTAACGTGCTTTATCAAGCAAAACCTTTGTTAATTTGACGCTCACCCTTCAATTAGCATAGGCGACGAATATTTTGTAATCGTCGGCCGTTATAAACGGCTAACCGTTACTTTGGCGCGCTTAATGTCAAACGACTGTTATAAAATTATGTATAGTGCGACCCTTGAACCGAGATTACAAAAAAAATCACAAAGTTAACTGCACGCCGACGTAATTTATGCGCAGAACTATTCCAGCTTATTGGTTAACAGCGCCGGGCGTAACGTGTTTTTAATTAAAGTCAAGTAGTTTTAATCACTTAACGCTTAAGCGCCACATGTTGCTTGCTAGACGCAGTGCCCGCATAAAAATACTCAAAACGCTGCTTAATCTGAGCCGGGTTCCTACTCTAGCTGGATGTTCCTTACAATAGTTCCGACTTCCAACGTACAGAACAATGGGCCTCCTCACGCAACAAAAACTCATCCACGCTAGATGATGTGTCCATTGCGAGGAACGCGGAAAGGAAGAAACTATTTATTTTCGCGTATATACATAAGGTTTTTGAAAAGAAACTTTTTCTGTTGTAACTATTGGGTCTACATAAAAAGGTTCTTTATCAAGGTTCCGTTCCCGAACGGGACTGCTAGAGAAACAATTATCCTACAAAATGTGGGAATGGGAAAGGAAATTATGGGAATAACCATATAAGTAAGGAGTTTATTTACGTTTTCAGGGGTCCCTATCACAAAATCATTCATCAAGGCTCTTTTTCTCAAGATAAAGCAATCAAATTAAAATAAAATAAGTAGTCTTCGACCGCCTCTTTCTCTTTGTCGTTCGAAATTCAATTTCCTTTATCCACGCAATGAATAGGTAGATCGCAAACACAGGAAAAAATCTTATGTACAGAAATATTCTCTAAAATAACCACCAATTGTTAATTGTACATTTAACCCAAATATTTGTAGTATACGAGTATCTTAAAAAATGTCATTACAAACTTGACTTTGCCGTTGAATTGTACATGAGAACAAGCTTTTTAACACCAAATATATGTTTGTAACTGTTCTGAGACCGGTTTTTTGTATTTTTTTCATCGTGAAAGTGGTAATACTTACCCATTACATACCTATATAATATCCATTGGTCTAATATGACACAGTCGCTGTAGAATGTACACAAAATATAATAAAAACCAAGTACGAGTAGGACTCTTGACTAAATACTGGATGAAAGAAAAACATCTTTGCTAAATATCTAATATAATATTATGTTAAATTTTATAATATCAACATGAAACCCTGTGTGTGCGAGTCCAACTCTATTTGGCCGGTTTTTTCCGCTAACCGCTACGATGTCGATGCGCTACGGCGTAGCTGCTACGCGTCGTCACAGCCAATTCTTCGTACTTTTCGTAGCAAGTTTGAACTTTCTACAACCTAGTTAGTTACATATTAAACGAGTTTATTCACGATTATTCATTAAGTAAAGTGTAAAACATTTTTAACAACCTGTCATTGGCTGTAGAAATGCATCTTTTTGTATTGGTGCAAACCTCTTTACACCATTTTATTATATTTCTTTTCTGTCTATCATTTTCAAAATTTAAAATTACGTCACCGATTTTTGAGATTTCTCTAATTTTTACATTACTACTTCACATCTTGACTAGACCTGACTATTTTTACCTGCTTATTCCGTTTTTATCCAGTGTTCTGTTTTTATTATAAATAAAACATACTAATGCACAAAGTTAAAGTCGTTCCAGTTTTATTATTTAATTTTATTAAAAGATATACAAAATTACAAGTTTTTAGAAAAAAATTAGGGTACTACATTTTTATAGGGCCCTATATGTACTATAATTCTGTACCCTATAAACGTCTCACTGCAGGGCTCAGACCTTCTATCAGGGAGGGAGAGTGTGGGTTTAATTACCAAGGGTGCCCACCGCGGATTGATAATTTCAAGCGCTGAGGTATTGGAACACCTCAGACTGTCAGGTTTTCTCACGATGTTTACCTTCGCTTTAGCGAACTATAATATTAGATTTGCTGGAAGAAATCTAATACAGAGATAAGCTCGCCTTTGTACATGATCGGTAGGTAGATAGAGAACACTTTATCGAACATAAAAATGGAAATTACACAAATATTTCTTAACCTAAGAGTACAGACGGCGGCCTAATCACTAAAAGTGATCTCTTCCAGACAACCTTTGGATGAACTGGACTAATACATTAGAGAAGGAAGTAGATGTAATTCGTGCAATAAAGAATTAAAATAAATATATCAACTATACTCTTCAGATCCGATATTGTACAATGTTCTACTCAAAATGTATTTGATTGTAACTGTTAGTTTGTAACTCGGGCGGCATAATGTACAATGCTCTACTCAAAATGTATTTGATTGTAACTGTTAGTTTCAATCAATCCATTAGGATTAAAAATAAATTGATTTAATTATGAATTGGAATTTGAAGGTTGATTAAAACTTTCAAATTTTCATTCTTTGTCGGTATCGTCTTTCATCTAATAACCAAATGCAGCTCGTATTTGGTTATTAGAACAAGTTTTTTTTTCTTTTTTTTTCTTTTTTTTGTACCTATATAAATACATGCCTAAATAGGTGATATGATATTTCTTATATAATGTCCTGTCGTGTGCAATAAAGTACAATAATTATATTATTATGTGTTAAATTAATTTCCTTATAAAAAGTCTTGTTTTCATACATGCGCACTGCAAACATGTGTATACTCAGATCAGATCCACAACTGAATATTCAGAAAACTTTTATCTCAATGTACAGCCTTCACTTACGCACCCGGATTTAATTAAGGATTTCCACGAATCGCTTTGTGTCGTATCCTAAGCGGAAGACAGCTTGGTAATGGATATCATAGATGATTTATTTTGTTAATTTCATTGTGTGCGGATTTAATCTTCTAAAGGAGGGTTGATTGCGCGGCATGTTTCTGTGTTACTGTTGAAAGAAAAACGTGCGTCACGTTCTTTGTTTTAGGGTTCCGTCCTTTAGAGGATAAAATATGATAGCCTTTTTGAACTAAAACTTTCGTAAGCACAACACATTGTAGACTTTTAGTCCAGATCTACTTACGGGTGTTATTATATCGGAAGAGTCCGACCAGGTTTCGTCTCTGCTCACCATGATTCGCAGAGCTTAATCATGGTGAGCAGAGACGGAACTCGCGTCGTCGGTTGCTCATCTCGCAATGCGGGCAAGCAACACCCGTAAGTAGATCCGGACTAAAAGTCAACAATATGAAAGCAATTAATTATTTTTCTCCGTTAGAATATATTCCATCGAAATAAAACCATAAATCATAAGTAAGAACACCAGGTTTTTGAAATACTGCAAAATCAGTTTTTCCACGTCTGAAAACCGGTTTAGAAAACTGGCGACAGCACCGAGTTACCTGATTTTTTCGGTTTGGGTGAAACCTGTTTGGTGAACGGTTTTGATAAATTTATCAATATCTTTAGAGATGCAGAATAAATATGAATTTTAAATTATGAAATCGTACATTGCAAGTTTTCTGCTACAAAACTACGTATAAACCGTCATATAAAACTATGCCGAGTTTGATCCAAAAGTCATAATATTTTCTTGTTTATCAAAACAATGATCATATACAAAATAACTTTTCTTATTAGAATATATATTCTAATAAGTGTTCTTCTGGTCTTTCTAAAGAAACATGCAGTTTTACGCTGTTTTACATTACGACCTTGTATAACCCACCTAGGATATTTTTACTTATTTGTGATATTTCCCCTTACTTACACATTAAATACTTTGAAAATCTAAATTTAAAACCCTTATTTCAATTAAAGGGCCAGTGTAATCAGAAGAATAGTTTAATGATCCATCAGTGCCTAGCTGGAATCATGAACTGTAGACCAATATACTTTTTTGGTAGCTTTAATCCCTCTGTAAAGTTTCATTCCTGTGACATAATGGGCTTCGAACATAAAGGGGGTATAAAAGGGCTTGAATGTGTTCGTGTAAGTAACATGCACCGACCAGGCTAGCCAAAAACTTAGCCTAGCGCACTCTATGCGCCATGATGTGGGTACATATTTTGCCTCTGCAAAGTTCGGAATCCTGAGGCTGCGTATGTACTTATAATTATTTAGTATAGAGGCAGTAATGGTAGCGAAATTGATTTCATTTCGACGTGTAAATGCGCCTGCATTTTTACTTACACAAAAAGAGCAAGACTGACAAAAATGCGCGCGGAAATTTAATACAATATTTAAAGAGGACCCGGTGGGTAACGTCACACCCGCGCTGATTGGCGTTTAACGCAACTCGGAGATTGGCCGCCTCTCCGGCCGTACATCAAATATTCTACAAGTCTATTTCTACTAAACGTTCTCAATGAAAATGAGACTATAAAGTTTCCGGACGACGCAGAGTGATTCTATTAAGAATATGAAATGTTATTACCTCGGACGGATTATAAGTAGGAGCAGGTTCGCACAAATGAAATTGCTACTTTCCTTTGGAATCCATTTAAAGGATTAACGGTATCATTCTTGCGAGTAGACTTTGTCAGCCGTTGAAACGTTATTACAGTTTACTTGGCTCTATTTCGCACGGGTTGGTCAAGAGTGGATAAGCGCCTTTACAGGTAACTGGGCATTACTATCGGATTATTGTTTAAGTACCTGTCCCGGCGAACTTCGTACTGTCACAGGTTTATAAGATTATTGTTAACAAGGCAGTGCAATTACTAGATAGCTTGGAGTTTGGAATGAAAAAGGTTACGGTAATAAGATAGTATTTTAAGAACCTATTTAGGGGCTAAAAAATCCACCCATGCCGGGACTCGAACCCGCGACCTCTGGCTAACCGTGCCAGAATAGTATAAAATAGTATCCCACGTGAACGAATTATAACAATAACAACATTCATACATGCACATACATTACTTCAGGATACCCTGTGTCGTGGGAACCAGAAACAACGACATCACAAACATGTAAACATCCAAGATCTGGGCTTTTTTTCCCCAGCCGGGATTTGAACCCGGGACCTCTTGCATGGTAGGAAGACGCGTTACCGCAACGCCACAGAGGTCGCCACTTCACTTATTATTCACTTTTACGAGCTGGAACCCGCGACTTCGTCTGCGCAGCATTAGTTTTGTATAAATGTACGGGGCCCCCACTAACGACCTCCGGTATGGTGATTAAACGTGATACTCCCAAACCAAGGAGGCACCCACTTTAGTTCTAGAAATATTGAAAGAATTAAGCACAGAATTTTTGATAATTATAGTTTTACGAGAGAAACTATTAGTCACAATTTAATTGGTTAGCTTAAATTACTTACTATTATATCCAACGTTTCGGCGACGTCGCAGCTACAGCGATTACTAACAGACTTAAATGACGATTGAACCTAGTACACCCTCAAGGCTGACATAAAATACTCACTACTTCCGCAGATGAATCAGACGCTCGTGATTTTTATTTATTCAACACTAAATTCTACGCACTCGGATGCTCAAAACTGCCCTTATTTATGTAGCCTGTGTAGGTCCCACAGGCTTTCTCTCAGAGAGAGAGTATGGGCTTTATTAACACTCGCGCCCACTGAAGATTGGCTATATCAAGCGCTGAGTTATTTGAACACCTCAGACACTCAGGTCTCCTCACGATGTTTTCGTTCACCACGATTGGTATTGATACTATTACTTTACAAATGAAGGGCACAGGGAAGGACACGCACTCGATTTTCTTTTGTCGCATTATTATTTTTTAAAACTGATAATGCCATTATGTAGTGTAAAAGTGGTAGAACGAAACGCAAAAACGCTCTTGAGAAAAACATGCAGAGTATCTGAGTAATCGCCTTATTAAAGTACTACTACAATGAAAAAACATGCAAGGTCGTACACGGTAAAAAATGTTTTGTCCATGGTTCATTTCTACCTTTGTCACTGAACACTAATTCTATTGATTAAAAAACAAGACATTTGTGTAATAAATCACATAAGTAATGTATATTTTATAGAGGTTTGATCTATTATGGACATTATCTCAGTTCAATGTCGGTCGGACATAGCATGTTCTTCCTTTGTACCCTTCAAATGTACATAACTTAGAAAATAAAATCATTGGTCCATGCACGCTCTGGGAATCGAACCTGGGTTTCTTGCTTCCGGGTCCATTGTTCTACCTACGGGGCTACAGCCGCTATTGTAAACTTGCAGGAAGATAATTTGACCAGCATTCGGCTGAGTCGGTCAAACTACTAGCAGACCAGGTTCGGAGAGAACAATTACAGTCCGAAGTATTAAATTGTCTTTAAAACGGTTCCTCGTTGAGTCAAATTGATATAAGTTGTGTTATACGCACGTGTTGAATATTAAGAAAAGATTGTCTGCAAAAGGGTTCTGTTTCAATTGCCCTTCTCTCTTTCGTTGAGTTCTGTCTTACCTGAAAACAAAAGAGACAATGGTTAGAAATACTGTCAAGCAAATAATTTTTGTACTAACCTCATGATTATAGAGCGGGAATGCGTGCGCTTGATATAAGTGGTATGTCTATCTTTAACGCTCCAATACGTCCCATCTATACTTAGGGCACACGCCTTCTCTAAGTCAGAGAGAGAGTGTAAGTTTAATCACCACGCGGAGATACTGCGAATTGGCAATTTTCAGCGGTGAGGTATGTGAACACCACTGACACTCAGGTTTCCTTACAGTGCTTTTCTTTGCCGTTAGCGAACGGTACTGCTACTATAATGTCGCGAATGTACGTAACTTAGAAATGACCTTGGTCATTGGTACATGCCGGAATTTGAACTCTCAATCTCCTAAATTAAAAGCCGACCGTTTTACCGCTCCGCTACCACCCGTGGTAAGTCCATGGCTAAAATAATAGTCCAAAATTTTAGTCTACAAACGTAACTTGAATTAACAACTTAAGTCCAGATTCACTTACTTGAGTTGTCCTAACAAGTTCTTGACGAGTAATGAATACACAAACAGAAGACAAAGCAAAAACAACCTTAATCCCGATGGGTAAAGATCAAGCCTTATTCGAAAAATTATATTCACCGCTCCAGGCGCCTACTTTTCTTAATTTATTGTGTGAGCAGTCCCTAACATAACCCGGCTTTATGGGGATATACATGAAAGTGCGTAAGTTACACGCACTTTAGTTGTCGGCGAGCGAGAGGGCATGATTCGCCCGTCGCGGTTTTATTACAATTTAACGTAACTTTACACCTGTAATGGGAGTGAGTTATGTTGTTAAATAACTTACAAGTTGTACTGAGCTCGGGGGTTCGCAGTGTTAAACACGAGTTGTTGTTAAGCTAGGCTACATCCCGGAGTATGCTTGAAGCGTTACAATGTTATTTATGATAGACATCGCTGTGTAAATGTATGTGCCCTTGGAATGTCACTGGCAAGTAATAAAGCTATTTGTTGGCACATTGGGCGGCACAGATATTAATCGTGACACGATATGGGCGTGTTGAATTTTAAGTATTTCTCTTGGAATTATGTCATGGTTTAAATATTGTGAAGCTAACTAAAATTATTATAAAACATGGGAGATTTATAAATGAACTAGCAGTACCCGCAACTTTGTGTTGGACGTGGATAAACTGTATACAGGACGTAATACCTATTAGTCTATATGAAAGTATATATGGTCCAACAGTGGACGTATATAACGTACCTTAGAGGCGGTTCATCCATCCATATCAACCCTTCTATGTTCCCACTGCTGGGGCATAGGTCTCTCCCTGCATCGCAGAAAAGTTAAGCCATACTCCACCAAGGGGCCAAGTCCGGGTTGGCAGAGAATTTTAAACTTATGCGACTTGTACACATAGTTAGAATATTTTCGGGGCTTAATCGCGTAGTAATTTATTGCTATTTTTCCTCGACGTTTTGACGACGTTACAGTCATCGTGGTCATGAGAAGACTGATGGCTGGCACCCATTCGCATCTTCAAGAAGTGTTCGAGTGGAAAAAAGTCGCATGGCTTACCGTCCGACATTGTCAGTATAGTGTGTCGCAACCCTAATAGTGCTTTGTGATGGCTGATTGAGGGTCTGAAACCTCATCAGCCGATGATGCGAACGGGTGCCAGCTATCAGTCTTCTCGTGACCACGTTGACTGTAACGTCGTCAAAATGTCGAGGTAACACGATTAAGCCCCGAAAATATTCTAACTATGGCAGAGAATTGTAAAACGGTGGCGGGCCACCGTTTACATCTTACTATCAGAACTTATCAAATCGCTAACAAGGCTTCCAAAATCGCTTAACGGCTGCCATTGCATGACAGCCGGCACCACCGGCTTTACGTGTACTTGCGAAGCATGGACGCGCTCAGACAAAATACTACTAGCGGTAGACACGGGCTGGTCACTCATCTAGCACCTGACTGCACCAGCTGTTGCTAAACTCACGTGATTGATTCCACTCACTCGGTTTGGCTAGGCCACGAGCGCTCAATCTGCGCCTTAAGATTCGTAAAAAGTTTCACTTCGATTTAATTAACAGTTTGACAATTGGTCCTGTAACGCTATAAACTTCCGAAATAAATGAGCACTTTTATATTAATATTGACGACCTCTGTGGCGTAGCAGTAGCGCGACTGCCAACCATGCAAGAGGTCCCGGGTTCGAATCCCGGCTGGAAACAAAAAAAATGTTTGTGATGTCGTTGTTTCTGGTTAACACGACACCGGTTGCTTATGTGCTTGTATGTAAATGTTATGTTATGTTAAAAACACTATGTTAGTGCTCTTCATGTATCTATCTCTCCTTTCTAAAATAACAAGAATACGCACAGGCAAGGTCTCCCAATCTATCCATCTAAGTATCAATCCCAGACAGCGCTATCGCCAAGCCTTAACAACTAGGTGAGTCCAGCCACGCGTGAAGGTCCACCCACGCTTGTGTCACTGGCAGTAAGTTGGTTGATCTTGGATAAGTTATCTTAACTACGCACTGATATTAGTATCAATACCCTTTTTAACCTATGAAAAGGAGGAGACTGTCTAGACGATACAGGGTTACCGAAAATACGCAATTCCTAAGACATGTCAATTAGAGTGAACGATCAACGACAGCTTTTGTTATGTGATATATTTTCAACTTAACCAATTCATGTCATGATAATCATCAGCATCAGGCTATACTAGTCCACTGCTGGACATAGCCCTCCCCTAATGAGCGCCATAGCGCCCTGTCTTCAGCTTGCCGCATCCAGCATGTGCCTGCAGTTTTTCGCAGATCGTCATCCCACCTAGTCGGAGGGCGTCCTACACTACGTTTGCCGAGTCGCGGTCTCCACTCAAGGACACGTTTGCTCCAATGGTTGTCGGTTCTTCGCGAGATATGGCCAGCCCACTGCCACTTCAGCTTGCTGATTCTCTGAGCTATGTCGATAACTTTGGTTCTCTTTCGGATGCATTCGTTACGAATCCTATCCTTCAGAGAAACTCCGAGCATAGCTCTCTCCATAGCTCGCTGAGCGACTTTGAACTGGTGGACCAACCCTTTCTTGAGTGTCCATGTCATGATTATATTTATAAGTAAACAAAATATGAATCTTGCATTGCGGTAGTTGTTAAGGATGATGCATCATGCTGTGGTATTCGTTTCGCTCAATGAGTGTTTTCAGTCCTTAAGCATACATTGACTTCGAAAAACACGAAAACCGAATTGGTTGCCAATCTCCGATGAGAGACGGCACATAACGAAAATGAAGAACCATACATTTGTATACAGAAACAATATTTATCACCGGTGAAAGCAATCATCACGATGAAAGCTGATTGAACTTCTGAATTTAGTAGTCCGGTCACGATTGACGTAAGACGTAATTTTAAAGACCTATTTAGAGGCTAAAAATTCCACCCATGCCGGGATTCGAACCCGCGACTTCTGGCTATCCGTGCCAGCGCTCTTTCCAACTGAGCTAATGGGCGACTCACTGGCATCAGAGAAATTTCGAACCTCTTTACAATATTGTCTGTATTACGTACAGGCAGCGACATCTGGCTGAAGTAATTTGCATCACTTGCAGCCCCGAGTACCTACTTTGCAGTTAGGTTTTACATCGGAATGATATAGCTGTACCCACATGATTTTTAGCCTTTAAATAGGTTTTTGAAATTGTCCTTATCACGGGTTAGTGCATTAAAAATAATATAGTAAGACGTAATGTTCTCTTTTGATGCAATTTCCTTCACCTTTCGGAGACCCAGATGCGATTCCGTGTGGGCATGTACAATGACTTTGTTTTCTAAGTTATGTCTATTACTCGCTTGCATTTATCAAATCTAGTAAGAGATCAAATCTTGCGATTCTTTGGCAGAAATTATGGAATGCATTTGGAAGAAATTATATTCCTTTTAACGCACTAACCCGTGCTAAGGACAATTTTAAAAACCTATTTAGATGCTTCCACCTATGCCGGGATACGAATCCTCGACCTCTGGCTAACCGTGCCAGCGCTCTCCCAACTGATTCGAGTCCCGCCATGGGTGGAATTTTTAGCCTCTTAATAGGTTACTAAAATAAATGTTAACACTTCTTCATAACATCATAACACGAAGAAAAAGTTCGTTAAAGTTTTGTTAATTCGGTTTTTCTGATACATTACACAATATTCCTGTCATATCTTAACAAATTTAGACAAGAATGACAAAGGCAGTCCCGTGACTTTGATTTTCGCAAGGTGTTACTGGCTGAGACAAAATTACAGCCGACTTTCAGTCAAGTGCAGGCTTTTAAACGCGTATTAGTGCCCGCGTCGCTCAACTCTTAATGGCATATTATGACTGAGTAAACGTTCGCAAGTAAAAATTATGAAGCCAGTCACACCATTCCTAAGGCTGAAATTTTTGCGGCCACCCCTTAATCAGTTCGGACAAATCTAATCCTTTTTACGATAACCCAATTTGTTCCGGCGTTAAAAGTAATAATGCAAAGTGAATTAGCGATGTTTTCCGTCAAAGTCGAGGATCGGAGTTTGCTCTTCACTTTTCCTTTTACGTTTCAACTTTCAAATCACGATCCATGTTTTTGTTTTAATTAGTAGAAATGTTGAGAGAGTCGATGATTAAGGTGACGCATTGGACGGTACAATCGTCTCCGCTTAGCCTCTGTTTTTTTCGGAGAAGCCAACAGAACAACAAAGCTTGAACGTTTGGATCATTTTAGCAATTAAACAATAATGTGGTGTATTGTATTTTGGACTGTTTGGACACAACGGACACAATGGCCACGCACTGGGCGCAAAATCGGACGCCCGCTTGCCATCTGCCGGAAGTTTTACAAAGTTTATGAGCTCCATCGGGAAGTGTACATAAATTTCCACGATTTAGGACGAACACGTGATAACAGCGATACAAAGGGCACGTCGCGTAATTGTTTGCGTTTCACAAAATGTGAACTTTTGGTAAATTATTTTGTTATTATTCACGGGACGCGTCATGTGTCTGTTAAAATTACGCCCTTAATTGTTCTGAAGGGTGCGGGCTGATATTTTTTATTTTAACAGTGCTGGTAGTGGTCAAGTTTATATTACCTATTGTTTAATATTCGAAGCGCTCGTGGCCTAGTCGAACCGAGTGATTGGAGTCATTCACTTGAGTTAAGCAACAACAGACGCGATCAGGTGCAGGATGGATAACCGTCCCGTGGTTACCGCTAGTGGCATTGTTCCGAGCGCTTCCGTACTTTGTAAGGCACGTTTAGCCGTTGGTGCTATCGAATCGAATATCAAATATTCAATTGTGCCAGATTTCTAATTAGACTTCAACAAAAGTATTGATTTTCAAATAAAAGAAGGCGACGAAAAATATTATACCCGATCACATTAGGTATAAACACTCACACTTAACCCCTGCTGAGGTTACGGCGACCCTCATAAGGTTATTCAAATAATATGATATAACACACGAGGCTAAAAAGTTGGAAACAAACATACAAATAAGAATGTTAAGGAAACTGAAAAATATTTACAAGTTTGACATTAATCTCGGATCCAGCTGAGCCAAACATAGTATCCACTTCTCCTCGGGATTTCAAAAGAAGCTTCCCGATCCAAAACTTGGTAGCCAAGCTCCACATGTAATCTTACTTATAAAAATAAACTTTTACATTAACTGATTCAGAATCGGAGGCAACGCGGCGTGTGTCAGGTAGGCTCCCCAGTTCTTACGAGGAAGTTGCCGACTCCATCATCCAGAAAATGGAAACAAATAAATATACGCTTAGTAGTTTTGACTTGATAAGCGTAAGTAGACTTGGAACTCAAATTTATGGAAGAGTTCGGTAGATAATAGGAAAGTTGCTGGATAAACGGATTTGCTCGGTCCGAAAGCGGCCGAGCCGCGTTATTACATACCTAAGAACAGAACTTGACCTCTTCTAAGGTCGTGATATAATTATGGATAAGCGTGTAAATGTTACTGCAGAGGCTTTTTCTAATAAAAGTCAAAGTTGGCGGGTTGTTTGATAGTTAAGTATAATTTTACGAACGCTATCATACTTACATACATACATACATACATACATACATACATACATACATACATACATACATACATACATACATACATACATACATACATACATACATACATACATACATACATACATACATACATACATACATACATACATACATACATACATACATACATACATACATAACCTTACGCCTGTATCCTAGAGGGGTAGGCATATATCAGGGACTGGGACAGGGTTCATAAGTCGTTGCATGAACGCAACGGTACCGCCTACTTTTTATCTTCCCCTTTGCTAATACATTCCCTATTTGGCTGATGTATGTCCACCTGGGACGTCCCTTACCTGCCCTTCCACTCGCAATATATATTTGTTTTGTCAATCTTTCTTCCTTCATCCTCTCCACATGTCCAAGCCAAAGCAACATGCCTTTCACAATTCTAGTTACTACATCCTCTTTCAGTCCACAACCTTCTCTAATCAGCTAGGAACGCTATCAAACCCAAAATATACCTGAATTCCAGTTACTACCATGATTATATTCTTTTTAATGCACTAACCTGTGCTAAGGACAATTTTTTAGAGGCTGAAAATTCCACCCATGCCAGAATTCGAACCCGCAACCTCTGGCTATTCGTGCCAGCGCTCTTTTCAACTAAGCTAATGGGCGACTCACCGGCAGTGAAATTTCGAACCTCTTTACAATAATTATTATCTGTATTACGTACAGGCAGCGACATCTGGCTGAAGTAATTTGCATCATTTGCAGCCACGAGTACCTACTTTGCAGTTAGGTTTTTACATCGAAACGATATCTCTGTACTCACATGATTATACTTTTTTTTTATGCACTAACCCGTGCTAAGGACAATTTTAAAAACCTATGTAGATGCTAAAAATTCCACTCATGCCGGGATTCAAACCCGCGACCTCTGGCTTATGATTCTCTGCATTACGTACAGTTACTACCAGTTTCATTTGGTTACAATTAGCTATATACTGTCTACTCCGAGTTATAACGAGTTGAAAAGTACCATAATGTGTTTCTCATTTTCACAAAAAGGGTATTTCTATCAAAGTGTCTCAATGGGCACATCCGTGGAGCTTCAAACTTTAAAACTATCCGTAATTATGATGTGCCTCGGACTTCTCTGGACTTAAGTTTGAGTGAAATTTACAATAATTACAAAAATTAAATATGTTTGCTCTTGCACGTACGCGCCGTCGCAAGCTCATCCTGACTGCGGAAACTCTTTGTCCAAGCTATTTGCCGAGCAGCGCGAGTAGCACTAGTATCGTATACTATTTCCAACAGCATGTTAAGGTAGTGACTACTAAAAAACCCAATCCACAGATAAACCTTGTTGGTTTCGGCGGATGGGAGGTATCATATGGGCGTGTATGTCGATATCAACCCTTGGATTTGGAACCCAGAACCCTTGGAACCCAAGGATTGCAAGACAGTGGCAAGCTTCTTTTTGTCATTGTGATGTAGGTACTATAGATAGATAGATAGATAGACAGACAGACAGACAGACAGACAGACAGAAAGACAGACAGACAGACAGACAGACAGACAGACAGACAGACAGACAGACAGACAGACAGACAGACAGACAGACAGACAGACAGACAGACAGACAGACAGACAGACAGACAGACAGACAGACAGACAGACAGACAGACAGACAGACAGACAGACAGACAGACAGACAGACAGACAGACAGACAGACAGACAGACAGACAGACAGACAGACAGACAGACAGACAGACAGACAGACAGACAGACAGACAGACAGACAGACAGACAGACAGACAGACAGACAGACAGACAGACAGACAGACAGACAGACAGACAGACAGACAGACAGACAGACAGACAGACAGACAGACAGACAGACAGACAGACAGACAGACAGACAGACAGACAGACAGACAGACAGACAGACAGACAGACAGACAGACAGACAGACAGACAGACAGACAGACAGACAGACAGACAGACAGACAGACAGACAGACAGACAGACAGACAGACAGACAGACAGACAGACAGACAGACAGACAGACAGACAGACAGACAGACAGACAGACAGACAGACAGACAGACAGACAGACAGACAGACAGACAGACAGACAGACAGACAGACAGACAGACAGACAGACAGACAGACAGACAGACAGACAGACAGACAGACAGACAGACAGACAGACAGACAGACAGACAGACAGACAGACAGACAGACAGACAGACAGACAGACAGACAGACAGACAGACAGACAGACAGACAGACAGACAGACAGACAGACAGACAGACAGACAGACAGACAGACAGACAGACAGACAGACAGACAGACAGACAGACAGACAGACAGACAGACAGACAGACAGACAGACAGACAGACAGACAGACAGACAGACAGACAGACAGACAGACAGACAGACAGACAGACAGACAGACAGACAGACAGACAGACAGACAGACAGACAGACAGACAGACAGACAGACAGACAGACAGACAGACAGACAGACAGACAGACAGACAGACAGACAGACAGACAGACAGACAGACAGACAGACAGACAGACAGACAGACAGACAGACAGACAGACAGACAGACAGACAGACAGACAGACAGACAGACAGACAGACAGACAGACAGACAGACAGACAGACAGACAGACAGACAGACAGACAGACAGACAGACAGACAGACAGACAGACAGACAGACAGACAGACAGACAGACAGACAGACAGACAGACAGACAGACAGACAGACAGACAGACAGACAGACAGACAGACAGACAGACAGACAGACAGACAGACAGACAGACAGACAGACAGACAGACAGACAGACAGACAGACAGACAGACAGACAGACAGACAGACAGACAGACAGACAGACAGACAGACAGACAGACAGACAGACAGACAGACAGACAGACAGACAGACAGACAGACAGACAGACAGACAGACAGACAGACAGACAGACAGACAGACAGACAGACAGACAGACAGACAGACAGACAGACAGACAGACAGACAGACAGACAGACAGACAGACAGACAGACAGACAGACAGACAGACAGACAGACAGACAGACAGACAGACAGACAGACAGACAGACAGACAGACAGACAGACAGACAGACAGACAGACAGACAGACAGACAGACAGACAGACAGACAGACAGACAGACAGACAGACAGACAGACAGACAGACAGACAGACAGACAGACAGACAGACAGACAGACAGACAGACAGACAGACAGACAGACAGACAGACAGACAGACAGACAGACAGACAGACAGACAGACAGACAGACAGACAGACAGACAGACAGACAGACAGACAGACAGACAGACAGACAGACAGACAGACAGACAGACAGACAGACAGACAGACAGACAGACAGACAGACAGACAGACAGACAGACAGACAGACAGACAGACAGACAGACAGACAGACAGACAGACAGACAGACAGACAGACAGACAGACAGACAGACAGACAGACAGACAGACAGACAGACAGACAGACAGACAGACAGACAGACAGACAGACAGACAGACAGACAGACAGACAGACAGACAGACAGACAGACAGACAGACAGACAGACAGACAGACAGACAGACAGACAGACAGACAGACAGACAGACAGACAGACAGACAGACAGACAGACAGACAGACAGACAGACAGACAGACAGACAGACAGACAGACAGACAGACAGACAGACAGACAGACAGACAGACAGACAGACAGACAGACAGACAGACAGACAGACAGACAGACAGACAGACAGACAGACAGACAGACAGACAGACAGACAGACAGACAGACAGACAGACAGACAGACAGACAGACAGACAGACAGACAGACAGACAGACAGACAGACAGACAGACAGACAGACAGACAGACAGACAGACAGACAGACAGACAGACAGACAGACAGACAGACAGACAGACAGACAGACAGACAGACAGACAGACAGACAGACAGACAGACAGACAGACAGACAGACAGACAGACAGACAGACAGACAGACAGACAGACAGACAGACAGACAGACAGACAGACAGACAGACAGACAGACAGACAGACAGACAGACAGACAGACAGACAGACAGACAGACAGACAGACAGACAGACAGACAGACAGACAGACAGACAGACAGACAGACAGACAGACAGACAGACAGACAGACAGACAGACAGACAGACAGACAGACAGACAGACAGACAGACAGACAGACAGACAGACAGACAGACAGACAGACAGACAGACAGACAGACAGACAGACAGACAGACAGACAGACAGACAGACAGACAGACAGACAGACAGACAGACAGACAGACAGACAGACAGACAGACAGACAGACAGACAGACAGACAGACAGACAGACAGACAGACAGACAGACAGACAGACAGACAGACAGACAGACAGACAGACAGACAGACAGACAGACAGACAGACAGACAGACAGACAGACAGACAGACAGACAGACAGACAGACAGACAGACAGACAGACAGACAGACAGACAGACAGACAGACAGACAGACAGACAGACAGACAGACAGACAGACAGACAGACAGACAGACAGACAGACAGACAGACAGACAGACAGACAGACAGACAGACAGACAGACAGACAGACAGACAGACAGACAGACAGACAGACAGACAGACAGACAGACAGACAGACAGACAGACAGACAGACAGACAGACAGACAGACAGACAGACAGACAGACAGACAGACAGACAGACAGACAGACAGACAGACAGACAGACAGACAGACAGACAGACAGACAGACAGACAGACAGACAGACAGACAGACAGACAGACAGACAGACAGACAGACAGACAGACAGACAGACAGACAGACAGACAGACAGACAGACAGACAGACAGACAGACAGACAGACAGACAGACAGACAGACAGACAGACAGACAGACAGACAGACAGACAGACAGACAGACAGACAGACAGACAGACAGACAGACAGACAGACAGACAGACAGACAGACAGACAGACAGACAGACAGACAGACAGACAGACAGACAGACAGACAGACAGACAGACAGACAGACAGACAGACAGACAGACAGACAGACAGACAGACAGACAGACAGACAGACAGACAGACAGACAGACAGACAGACAGACAGACAGACAGACAGACAGACAGACAGACAGACAGACAGACAGACAGACAGACAGACAGACAGACAGACAGACAGACAGACAGACAGACAGACAGACAGACAGACAGACAGACAGACAGACAGACAGACAGACAGACAGACAGACAGACAGACAGACAGACAGACAGACAGACAGACAGACAGACAGACAGACAGACAGACAGACAGACAGACAGACAGACAGACAGACAGACAGACAGACAGACAGACAGACAGACAGACAGACAGACAGACAGACAGACAGACAGACAGACAGACAGACAGACAGACAGACAGACAGACAGACAGACAGACAGACAGACAGACAGACAGACAGACAGACAGACAGACAGACAGACAGACAGACAGACAGACAGACAGACAGACAGACAGACAGACAGACAGACAGACAGACAGACAGACAGACAGACAGACAGACAGACAGACAGACAGACAGACAGACAGACAGACAGACAGACAGACAGACAGACAGACAGACAGACAGACAGACAGACAGACAGACAGACAGACAGACAGACAGACAGACAGACAGACAGACAGACAGACAGACAGACAGACAGACAGACAGACAGACAGACAGACAGACAGACAGACAGACAGACAGACAGACAGACAGACAGACAGACAGACAGACAGACAGACAGACAGACAGACAGACAGACAGACAGACAGACAGACAGACAGACAGACAGACAGACAGACAGACAGACAGACAGACAGACAGACAGACAGACAGACAGACAGACAGACAGACAGACAGACAGACAGACAGACAGACAGACAGACAGACAGACAGACAGACAGACAGACAGACAGACAGACAGACAGACAGACAGACAGACAGACAGACAGACAGACAGACAGACAGACAGACAGACAGACAGACAGACAGACAGACAGACAGACAGACAGACAGACAGACAGACAGACAGACAGACAGACAGACAGACAGACAGACAGACAGACAGACAGACAGACAGACAGACAGACAGACAGACAGACAGACAGACAGACAGACAGACAGACAGACAGACAGACAGACAGACAGACAGACAGACAGACAGACAGACAGACAGACAGACAGACAGACAGACAGACAGACAGACAGACAGACAGACAGACAGACAGACAGACAGACAGACAGACAGACAGACAGACAGACAGACAGACAGACAGACAGACAGACAGACAGACAGACAGACAGACAGACAGACAGACAGACAGACAGACAGACAGACAGACAGACAGACAGACAGACAGACAGACAGACAGACAGACAGACAGACAGACAGACAGACAGACAGACAGACAGACAGACAGACAGACAGACAGACAGACAGACAGACAGACAGACAGACAGACAGACAGACAGACAGACAGACAGACAGACAGACAGACAGACAGACAGACAGACAGACAGACAGACAGACAGACAGACAGACAGACAGACAGACAGACAGACAGACAGACAGACAGACAGACAGACAGACAGACAGACAGACAGACAGACAGACAGACAGACAGACAGACAGACAGACAGACAGACAGACAGACAGACAGACAGACAGACAGACAGACAGACAGACAGACAGACAGACAGACAGACAGACAGACAGACAGACAGACAGACAGACAGACAGACAGACAGACAGACAGACAGACAGACAGACAGACAGACAGACAGACAGACAGACAGACAGACAGACAGACAGACAGACAGACAGACAGACAGACAGACAGACAGACAGACAGACAGACAGACAGACAGACAGACAGACAGACAGACAGACAGACAGACAGACAGACAGACAGACAGACAGACAGACAGACAGACAGACAGACAGACAGACAGACAGACAGACAGACAGATAGATAGAGAACACTTTATCAATAATATAAAAATTAATCGCTGAATGTGTTGTTATGCGCAAATCTCGAGAGCAGCTGAACCGACTTCGCTAATTCTTTTTTTAGACTATTCCTTGAAGTACGAGGGTGGTTTTTACGGAGAGAAAAATAAAAAAATATATTTAAGAATCGACTGTTAGGCGGTACGAAGTTCGCTGGGTCAGCTAGTTGTACATAAAAATGGAAATTACACAGATATTTCTTATCCCAAGAGTACAGACGAATGCCTTATCACTAAAAGTGATTTCTTCCAGACAACCTTTGGATGGACTGGACTACTATATTGGAGAAGGAAGTAGATGTACTATATAATACCATACCACTATCCTGCTCTTTTGACGTCAGGGTTCAACGATCAAATTTTTTAACTAGGTAGAACATGTCGCATTATCTTATTAAAATTAGTGGTAAGCAATGCAGAGTAGTTTTATTCGATCAGAATCAGCAAAATAATAAGTTTTTAAAATCATTATCACTCAAATAATCATAATCGGTTTTTAAAGCTACGAAGACGCATACTTTTTCTAGCGTGGCCGCTATTCAACTTATATGTCGGTCTACCTTTGGGAAGAGTATAAAAAAATTAATACGAAAAACGGTCGTCTCTGTTTCTATATTCAATTCATAGTCGGATAAGAGTTAGAAATACAAGATCTATTTTTACTTCCCGTGTAAAAGAAGCGCGGCAAAATATAAGGAAAAGTCACCTCTACATTTTATTCGTTCATTTTACGAGTTTATTTACTGTCTAAATCGTTGTTTTTTACCTGCCTCCTTTACGTTCTTTGTCCTTCTTACAGCAAAATTAATGCTTTAAATCACAGTATCTTACATTACGCTAATAAATGGGGGTAATATAATCTTGTACGTCATTCCCTGAGGGGTGCTTGTAGAGACATCGACGCTGCCATTTTATATCGAATGAGGCCGAATTTCCTACAGGCCACAACTCTCCGTTAATGAGAGTATCCTTCATAATTATTCAATTACAAAGTTAATAAGGCCCTTCCTAACCTCTTATTCCCTTACCTCTGATGAGATGGAAAGGTGCGAAGAAAAGGTCCTTAAAGAGAGCTAAGGTCTTCACGATATCGTTTCAACAGGAGATTTGGTAATGCCCCATTTTCGGATCAGACTGAATTGAATATCAAATATTACGTAGATTTCTAAATCATTAGTTAAGACTAAATATTTCCCCCCAGATTTACCAAATGTAAAAAAAAACATCAAAGTCTCCATCTATCCCTCAAATATCTCAAAATCTCGTTTTCAATGGCCCTTGTTCTCGAGAACGGCGACCTCGATTTCAGATGTACGGATTTTCGTTCCTTTTTTCGCAAACAGAGAAAAGTATCGCGGATGTAGAGGTTATAGTTATAGGCGTCGCTCTTGTACTAAGCCCGAGAGTAATTAAGGTGTAAAGATACCCGTAGCCAGCCACAAGAGAGGCTCGAGTGCCCTCGGCGGTGCGCTGTGTACTTGGGATAGATGAGTGGTGCGTAGCTCACAAATATTCCGACATTCTATGCGTTCAAAAGATTCAAAGGCGTTTTTAATTGGGCCAAAAGGTGAATTTCTTCTAGCATGACGTAACGATTCCAGATTGGGTTCTGTGGACTATCTTTGATCCCAGGTAGATTAATTTGGCAAGGAAAATGTCCTTGTTCTGTTTCCACTTACAGGGTTACACTGAAATAAAAGCTTACTTTTAGATATTACGAACCGTATTGTGTCGTCAAGTTATGAAAGCAATAACAAAGAAGTTTAAAACAATAGCCGTATAAACTCCATATGCTCTGAAATAACAGTATTTAACAGTTGTAAACCTTACTTAGGAGTTATACCGTAGCGGCCAATTACATCTCCCTCCTAAATAAACTAGCAGACGAAACAGACAGCAACATCGAACCCAATCTTATTATGATGCCCCAACTTATATATACCACATTACATTAATTTCTCTCGAGACATCTCGCAAACTAAGCAATAGCAGCTGCCCAAGTCGCATGTTTATTGAGAAATTGCCTAATCTCGAAGAGCTACAAAACAAAACCACATCGGAAATGTTGAACTAAAGTATTATTTCGTCTCTCCAAGGAAACGGAGTTGTACCCTTGTCTGCGCCAACCGATCACACCCTTAAGGCTACCGAATTACTGTCCGGGCTGATTACTGCGGCCCCTGCCCCTCCCGCCACCTTGCCTCAGGCCCTGCGTCAACTGGCTCCCATACTTCCACTCCCCACTTATAATCTTGTGTGCTCTGGAAAAGTTCGCCAAACAGCCGTCATACTATTATTAAATATCTGAAAACTTCGCCCAACTTTTACACTGTGTTTTGGGGGCCAGTCGATATTATTTGATAAGTTTCTTCTCCAGCTACAAGAATTGATGGCAACTATATTTGATGGATTAATAATTTAGCAGGCATGGCAAGATTCTGCAAAAAAATAGCTGTTGCTGTAACACAATAATGAATCGTATTAGTGTTATTTCTGTAATGAATTGCCGCTGACTTTAATAAGTAATAAATATTTGTTTGGATGTGCGCTCCACAGCGAAAATAAATTTCAATTTATTACCTCCCCTGCTCTTTCTCATTAAAGTAAAATATGAGAAAAATAAACACTTTATCAGCTAACATCAACGAGTGTATGATGGGTATTTATGTAGCGAATATAATCCTCATGTATGAACCAAAACTGATATAAAAAGGCAAGTAATTTTAAGGCTCTTACACTCCTGATTTCCACCGCAAAATGTGCTCGTTGGAGCAGGCGTGAATGAATTACTGCCAGAAATACTACGACAGCGTAAAAATCAACAAAATAACATTTAAATTGTTCCGCATCGGAATGGTACAAAAGGGACCCTATTACAATGCATAGAATGTCTGTATGTCTGTCCATTCAACTTATATAAAGATTTTTATCTTGAACCATAACAGCCAATAAGTTTAAAATTTGATTCAACACATGTTATTAAAGCTGATAGGTCAACAAGTAATGTAAAAGTGTTTTTTTATCTTTTTTGCGTGTCTTACTTCAAAAGGAAAATCAAAACCTCTATAAGGATACCTAACTCCTAAGTATGTAATTTTAAATACATTTTAAACTGCGTTCTTTCTGCTACTCGTCGATTACTGTTTGTGTTTTGAAGCAGCTTGTTATGTTTTTTTTTTTGTTTTTGTGGTCTTAAGTTTTCATGCGTAAGTTGTAAATCGTAGTGAAGTAACTAACATTCAATCATGGTCATGATTGAAGCAGGACTGGCGTTACAGTTTTCTCACTAATTACATCTAAGAAAATAATTTCTGTCTAAGGACATGTGACGTCAACTTCGCCTGGGAAATTGCAGATCATAATATGCAAATGGAACCATCTGGCATATCTACAAGCTACGTCCAACTATTATTAAAATAGCGTTTCCGGTCAAGGACTGTAAATGACTCGATATTTACTATTTTAAGGGGCTTTTTAACAGATTGATTTCAATCAAGCTAAGGCCGCGGTCTGTACTCTGAGGTTAAGAAATATCTGAGTAATTTCCATTTTCATGTTCAATAAAGTGTTCTCCATCTATCTAACAGCTATGTATAGGACCCTTTCCCCTAAATCTAAGGCACTAAATGATAAAGATAACAACGCTTATTGCTAAATCAAATATTACATCATATAGGTGCATGGACCCCCACACTAGGCGATGTCTATCCCGGGGAGGATAGAAAAATAGTTTACCATTTTTAAAATGTATATCACTCGTAGCGCGAGCTGCCTGAGTGATCTTAAACGATCACGAAGGTTAAACAACATAGGGCGCATTCAGTGCATAGTTGGACCGTCTATGACTAACGCTAGTGGCATTTTTCCGAGCGGTCCCGTGCTTCGCAAGGCACGGCTGCCATCGACAAATGGCAGTCGTTGAGCCAAGTCAGGGCAAGAGACCCGTGCCCCTCGGTGGTAACACATAGGATTGTTGATGATGATGATGATGATGAATATAAACGGCAATAGAAGAAGATAATAACAATTAAATTTAATTTTATGAGCTAAATGAAAATTAAATCAAAAACACAAAGCTAATCAGGTACTTTAGTAGGTGCTATGAGGATCAATTGAATCTATTTCTAGATGCCATTATTTTCAAAAACGTTCATTTTCTTTGGCATCAATGCTGTCTAGTCTCAGATCCGGGATCGTAGGTTTTAGGTCCTAAAAACCACTATTAAATGAAAATTAAAATTAGAAAATTAGCTAAATGAAAATGAAATCAAAAACACAAAGCTAATCAGGTACTTTAGTAGGTGCTATGAGGATCAATTGAATCTATTTCTAGATGCCATTATTTTCAAAAACGTTCATTTTCTTTGGCATCAATGCTGTCTAGTCTCAGATCCGGGATCGTAGGTTTTAGGTCCTAAAAACCACTATTAAATGAAAATTAAAATTAGAAAATTAGCTAAATGAAAATTAAATCAAAAACACAAAGCTAATCAGGTACTTTAGTAGGTGCTATGAGGATCAATTGAATCTATTTTTAGATGCCATTATTTTCAAAAAACGTTCGTTTTCTTTGGCATCAATGCTGTCTAGTCTCAGATCCGGGATCTTAGATGTTAGGTCCTAAAAACCACTATTAAATGAAAATTAAAATTAGAAAATTAGCTAAGTGAAAATTAAATCAAAAAGACAAAGGTAATCAGTTACTTTAGTAGGTGCTATGAGGATCAATTGAATCTATTTCTAGATGCCATTATTTTCAAAAACGTTCGTTTTCTTTGGCATCAATGCTGTCTAGTCTCAGATCCGGGATCGTAGGTTTTAGGTCCTAAAAACCACTATTAAATGAAAATTAAAATTAGAAAATTAGCTAAATGAAAATTAAATCAAAAACACAAAGCTAATCAGGTACTTTAGTAGGTGCTATGAGGATCAATTGAATCTATTTTTAGATGCCATTATTTTCAAAAACGTTCGTTTTCTTTGGCATCAATGCTGTCTAGTCTCAGATCCGGGATCGTAGGTTTTAGGTCCTAAAAACCACTATTAAACTGATTGAGAGTTTCTACTGATTATATTCTTTTTTGTTGCACTAACCCTTGCTAGCGACAATTTTAAAACCCTATAAAGAGGCTAAAAATTCCACCCATGCCGGGACTCGAACCCGCGACCTCTTGCACGGTTAGCCAGAGATCGCGGGTTCAAGTCCCGGCATCGGTGGAATTTTTAGCCTTTAAATAGGTTTTTAAGATTCTACTGAGATTGCAAAAACAGTCTGTAAATAAGAAAAACTTAATTAAAAAAAACTAACAACTCGACTGTTGAGCATTAACTACTAGTGCTGGTAGGTATAATCTAGGTACTTCGCAATGAGTTATATTATCGATTTTTTGTCCCGCCTGCTTAGAAATTTCGCTGAGCGGTCGTGTTATCGGTTATTTATTTTTGTTTTATTTAGTAATTTTGATTCTTACGTTGGATTAATGCAGAATTAATGTAACCTATAACATTCACGCAATCGCAACGAATCGATCGATATATTATTTGTCAAAATCTGACCATTGGTTAAGGACACATTAATTTGTATGTGTAAAAAGTTCTCTATCTATACATACATACATACATACATACATACATACATACATACATACATACATACATACATACATACATACATACATACATACATACATACATACATACATACATACATACATACATACATACATACATACATACATACATACATACATACATACAAACAAATTACCCTCCTTTTGCGGTCAGCCGTAATGGGGTAAAAATTACGTGATTTTTTTCATTGGCAGCGCTAGTGTTACTCAGAACAATAGATAGATTTTCATTAGGAAAATAACTTTATTCATTAATTAATAAGAGGTACTACATAGTCTGAAAATTCGCACAAAGCTTCGTCCTAAAAACTAGCACAATAAACAATAAAATAAAAAATTAATAAAAAAAAACAAACTTAATTAATCAAAAATACCGCCCCGGGACACACCCGACCCAAAAGATACCATGACGCTAGCAGCATTACCTCGTTCCACCGCCAGGGAGATCCTTTGCATCAGGTATGCCCCGGAACGAACGTCATACCCCCGACTTAAGAGTACATACGGCCGCTTCTAAAAGCTCTCTCTAAAGGTTGTCTGGAAGAGATCACTTTTAGTGATAAGGCCGCCGTCTGTACTCTTAGGTTAAGAAATATCTGTGTAATTTCTCTTTTTATGTACAATAAAGTGTTCTCTGTCTCTATCTATCTTTATATCTCTTCCAGACAACCGTTGGATGGACAATAATATAACACAAAACATTATTTAATAATACTAACACATTGAAAGTAAGTTTTCTCAAGGATAATACATCTTGCGGGAGAACTCTTCCTTTTAAAGTGTTTTAATAAAAGTCCACAAGCAATCATGCAACGATAGATCTTACACCTAGTTCAAATTAAACTTCGTGTAAAACTTATTATGGAACACCTATCTTGCAGCTTGTTCCACTCTGAGCCGATATGGTCCAAGTGGAAAGCGCCCCAAGAGAGACGCGATATTATAGAATATACAAAAATGTATATTCAAAGCCTATTTTAATATATTTTATATTACTAGGTGAGTGACCCGGCAAACGTCATCTTATGTCTCAATTCAGTTTTCTGTCTGTAAAGTTTCATGAAAATCCATTCAGCCGTTATTGTTTCATTGAGTAACAAATATCCAAAAATGTTCACAAACTTTCACGCTTCTAATAGTATATTGATGAACCGCTCGCGGCCTAGTGGATCCGAGTGATTGAAATCAATAATTTGGGTTAAGCAACAACAGGCGCGGTCAGGTGCTTGATGGGTGACCATCCTATGACTACCGCTAGTGTATTTTTTTCTGAACGCTTCCGTGCTTCGCAAGTCACGCTAAGCCATCCCACCAGTCCCTTCGGAAGCGTGGTTTTGTATCCCACCGCTGTCACTATGGAATAAAACACGGACTGCTACTCAAATACTAGTTTATTGAGGATACTTAGATATTAAATAAATACACCACAGTCTATGACTTTATGTCACATGTCTCTAAGTTGTGTCGACATGGTCATAAAACTGAAAAATATTGGTGGTGATTCGAATGATATTCAACACTCAATTTCGCCAAACTGAAACTTAATACCATTTCTTTTAACAGGGACGATACAAACAATGTAGTCAGTTAGGAACTGGCCCCGTTCCCTTAAAATTACTAGGTGCTGGTCGTATCAAGTTTGCTAACAGAGTGCCGGCAGATTTACGAGCGATTCCCACTTCTAGTAAGTAACACGGCTAGCATGTTATAATACTATTTCACGGTGGAGTTTTGGAAATTTAATTTAATCATGTTCTTACTTGATTATCTACTCGTACACGATTACTTTCCCTAGCGTCAGTTAGAGCCCTATCACATTAGCGGTTTGCGAGCGATTTGAAAGCGATGCGATGCGATTTAGCAGGGAGCTCGCCTAGATTGCGACACCGAAGGCGGCTAGTTATTTTGTAGTCAAGCGCTCTTCCGCTGTCAAATTTGAGCAATCGAAGGCGCAAGCTCAATTTCTACTCACCATGCGTAAGCTCTTCAAATAAGATTGAAATCTCGTCGGACTCATCCGACAAAAAATTTAATACGTGATCCCAGAATTAAGTTACTAATAGTTTTGGTCCTTGGCATTTCTGTACGCTTCTACTCGGTATTACAAGACAGTGGGTGGAGCAGCACCCAAGATGGATCGCCTTGGTAATCAGTTAATGCATTATGCGGCTTAAACTGCAACGGGGACGCTACCGACAATATTGACACAAATTAAGTGTTAACACCTTCATATAGTGACATTATGATGCATTGCTCCGTTTGAGCTCCACGGAGATGGACTTGGTTTTGTCGCAAAATAGACGTTAGCTAAAGCATTTGTTTCGTACCGTTTGGGACTACTACGAGTATTATTGCAAAATGATGAAATGTATATTTTCTTTTAAATAATTATGCAAATTTTAAATCTTTAATTTTATGACGTAAGCTAAATTCAAATTGTGCTTCGAATATTTGCATTTTCTTAGTTAGAATATTTTCGGGGCTTAATCGAGTAGTAATTTATTGCTATTTTACCTCGACGTTTCGACGACGTTACAGTCATCGTGGTCACGAGAAGACTGATGGCTGACACCCGTTCGCATCTTCGGCTGATGAGGTTTCAGACTACCCTCAATCAGCTATCACAAAGCACTATTAGGGTTGCGACACACTACACTGACAATGTCGGACGATAAGCCATGCGACTTTTTTCCACTCGAACACATCTTGATGACCGGATCCCACGTTTGCGACAGTTTGAAACCACATTCATTATTTGCATTTTCTGATTATAAAACCTATATAGGTATTGAATTGAAATTTTGACTACGGGTTTGACTACGGACTACACTCACAAAACATAAACAGACACAGACATACACACACATAAAACACATTCCGCATGTTAGACATTACTTTATACTTTATTATTAACTTTATTACTTTATTTATACTAGATTCATTGTTGTTTTTTTATAAACTTGACTTCAGACACGGGCCTACTAACTTTAAATATAAGCTACCAAATAGTCTAGTTATGGTATGTACTAGTCACATAAAAATACGTTTTTGTTATGTTTTCTATAAGAATAATATAAACACAAAAATGTAAGTCATTCCTTCCCATGATTCCTTTAAAAGCGCTCGTGGCCTATCTGAACCGAGTGATTGGAATCGATCACTTGAGCTAAGCAACTGCAGGCGCGGTCAGGTGCAGAATGGGTGTCCGTCCCGTGACTCCCGCTAGTGGCATTTTCCCGAGCGCTTCCGTGCTTCGCAAGGCACGTTAAGCCGTTGGTGTCGGCTGTCATGTAATGTCAGTCGATAAGCCATGTCAGACGCCATATGGGCGGCTTGATAACTTCTAACAGTAAGGTTCGCCACTCTCTTACAATCCTCCACCAACGCGGACTTGGCCCCCGTGGTGGAAAATGACTTAACCTTCCTGCAATGCAGGAAGAGACCCGAGCCCTACCAGTGGGGTCATACAAGAGTTGATATCGATTCCTTCAAATAATTTTCATTTTCATTCCCTTAAGTATTGTTTCTATTTGTCTAGCAATAGATAAATAGAAACAATGGAGGTGGTATCACATACTCATTCTTCTGCAGTTAAAGACGGTTGCCAGAATCCTTCCAGTCCAAAAAGAAAGTTGCACATTTAGAAGACAGATGGCGTCGTTAGGATATAATTCTGTTATCACAGTGCGGGGGCGCTCCGGCGTTCATACGTTATACACCTCGGATGACCGTTTTAGAGGGAAATTCCCAGGGAAATTGGGATATCTACTTTGCTATATGTGAAATGGGAAGTTCTGAGAAGTGTAATAAAATACATAGGGGTGCTTGTTGATACTTTTAAAACATTAAGAAGTCATTTACTACTTGATTGCTTAGCCATTTTGACGTGACACAGTTAGGCGCGACAATCATGTTTGAAATACCTAGTAGGTAGGTAAGATAAGAATATTTTTTATTGGACACCAGAGCACATATTATAAAACATGTAAGGATACAAAGTAAAATTGGCGGCCTTATTGCTAAAAGCAATTTCTTCCAGACAACCTTACGACGAAAAGTTGCTGAAGGAAATAAGATAGGTAATATATTTTTATATTTTTTATATCTTTATATTTTAATATTTATGGTATATTTTTTGTTTTATTTCATTGTAACAAAAATTGTAATAAAATTGCAGTTAACCATAGGTTCTTAATACATGCAGCGAGTAATGGAATTCACTATGCAGGTTAAAAATTCTATTATATTATAATTCTAAAAGTATAATAATTTTCTTTATTTTTCGTACAAAAGTCGAACAAGACGCCGACAGTTTTCTTGAAAATAATAAAAAATCATTTAAAAGGACGAAAAATAAAAACAAATCTAGACGTAAACGTATTCCCTGATAGAAATAAAATATAAGAGCGAAAAAAATGTAACGACATAACAATATAATACCGAATGCCATCAATATCAATAGTAATAAGTGTACTATTTTTTTATTCAACAGTTCAAGATTAGTTGACTTGTTAAAACATCACAAGAGAAGTAACGAAATATCTTCACCCAACTATTTCGTGGGAGAAAGGAATTGTGACAAAAACAGTGATTATATCGGGCTGTAGGCTCAGCAGTTCCTAAAGAGCTGTTATTTCTAGAGTCAAGAACATCGCATAAGCATAGAAACGAGAAATTACTTTCTCTCAAAGTTTAGATTTATTGGCTATTGCGTCACTTAGTCAGTGGAGGCTAGTACTATATCACTGCCCCATGATTAACGATTGCCGACGTATGAAAACAAGGATAATCAGTAACTTTAAAACTTTAGGTAGCCAACACAATGTAAATACTAGAAATAAACATAAACTTTTGTTCCCACTATTTAGGCTAGCAAAGGTTAATACATCCTTCATGGGGCATTGTATACGCTTCTATAATAAAATCCCTGAAGATATATTAAGCTTGCCTGAATCTCGGTTCAAAAAATATGTTAAACACACTTTGTGCCAAAAGGGCTACTATAACATAAAGGATTATTTAGATGACAATGAGGTCTGGAATGAAAGCCAGTACAATGTATGAGTTCTATGTTTATAATAATTATGTAAACTATGTTAATTAAGGACTTTTGAAAAGACTAAGTTAGGAGTTTTTTTTTTTGTCCATTTTTTCTCCTAAATGATCTAGATTTTGAAATGGACACCTAGTTTGAATTGCAACGTTCATTAAGCCGCAGTTTCTGTGCTACTTTGAATAAAACCTTTTTTATTTCATTTCAATACCAGATTCGGGAATCACAGCGAACGTTCGACAATTTTAACAAACCATAATCACAACCAGAAATAGCCCTTTGTTCCGTACAACGAAAGCATTGTGACGCTATTCCATCAGCATTAGACGACAATAAAAGAATTAACATTGAGATCCACGTTTCGACTGAAACTGACACATTCGTTACTGAAAATGAAGTTCATTTTATCGGCTCAATTCCTCCATTAATTCTGGGGAGCAAAAAATAATCCCTAGTCTGAGGGCGGAGGATTGAATAGACTGTTATTTCTTGCGTTTTTTTTTTTTAAAATAACGTAATCTTTGATCCGTTAAATCAGACTTGAGGAGAAACGGGTTGACTTCCGCGCATATGTGCGTGGAGCTCGTACGCCTGGCTGGCCGCGACAAAAACATTCAAACGTCTCTGTACGAGAACAATACGTGGATTGAATTTAATAATATTCTTACTTGGAAACTCATTTCCATCTACATATTCAATTGTTGCAGATTGTTAATATCTTTTCATGACTGCATGGCAAAGAGTCCACCACACAATAGGGTTGCTAAGTTACGGTTCAACGCCACAGTTTATGACTGAAAGTAGTTTTCTGAATTCCTACGATCCTAAGGCTAGCGCCATTAATAGAACAAAAATCAAAACTTGTTATATATTATGTTTTTTTCAAAAAGTTAACATCAAAAATCTTAATATCTGTGACAACGATTTTTAGAACCTATAGCGTAGTGTTCAAGTCCTAGATAGTTGATCCTAGGTTTTAAACTGTAGGCTCTAAAAATATTCCATTGTTGCAGATTGTTAACATATTTTCGTGACTCCTTGGCAATGAGTCCACCGCACAATAGGGTTGCTAAGTTACAGTTCAACGTCACGTAGTTTTGTGACCGAGGGCAGTTTTCTGAATTCCTACGGGTAAGTTGATTAAATCAAAACACAAATGTCGGTTATTTAACTTTACAATGATCTTAAGGCGCTTAGGGGCGCTAACTAGCGGCGCTTCCAATCGAATAAAAATCATAACTTCTTATATAATACGTTTTTTCAAAAAGTAAACATTAATAATCTTAATATCTGTGACATCAATTTTTAGAACATACCTATAGCCTAGAACATAGTATTAAAGTCCTAGATTGTTGATCCTAGGTTTTAAACTATAGGTTCCAAAAATATTTCATTGTTGCAGATTGTTAATATATTTTCGTGAATGCTTGGCAAAGAGTCCACCGCACAATAGGGTTGCTAAGTTACAGTTCAACGTCACGTAGTTTTATGACCGAAAGCAGTTTTCTGAATTCCTACGGGTAATTTAATTTAAAAAAAAAATACAATTTTTGGTTCTTCCACTTTACAATGACCTTAAGGCGCTTTGTGGCACTAACTTATGCCACCAATGTAATAAAAATCATAAATTGTTTTAAAATACGTTTTTTCCAAAAAGTAAACATCAAAATTCTTTATATTTGTGACAACGATTTTTAGAATATGTAGCCTAGAGTGTAGTATTAAAGTCCTAGGTTTTAAGCTGTAGGTTCTCAAAATATCCCATTGTTGCAGATTGTTAACATCTTTTCGTGAATGAATAGGGTTGCTAAGTTACAGTTCAACGTCACGTAGTTTTATGACCGACGGCAGTTTTCTGAATTCCTACTGGTGAGTTGATTGAATCAAAACACAAATTTCGGTTATTCAACTGTACAATGATCTTAAGGCGCTTAGGGGCGCTAACTAGCGGCGCTTCCAATCGAATAAAAATCATAACTTCTTATATAATACGTTTTTTCAAAAAGGAAACATCAAAAGTCTTAATATCTGTGACAACGACTTTTAGAACTATAGCCCAAATGTAGTATTGTTGATCCTAGGTTTTAGACTGTGTAAGTTCTAAAAAGAGGGGGCGGCTAAGGCCCACCTGGAAAAGATCAATAGACCAAGAGGCCAAGTCGATCGGCACTAGCTGGCCTGAATTGGAAGCTGCCGCGAACCACCGTCAGAAGTGAAAATCTGTGGTTGAGGCCCTATATTCCCCTAGGAGCTTAAGGACCGAAGAAGAGAGAGAATACAAGTTATGATATTTATTTCATTGGTGGCGCTAATAAGCACCCGAAACCTCCTTTCGTTATCAACCCTTGTATGTCCGCACTTCTGGGGCACGGGTCTCTTCCTGCATCGCAGGAAGGTTAGGCCATACTCCACCACGGGGGCCAAGTCCGGGTTGGTGGACGATTGTAAAACGGCGGCGGGCCTTACTATCAATACTTATCAAATCGCCCACAAGGCTTTCGAAATGACTTAACAACTGCCATTACATGACAGCTTAACGTACCTTGCGAAGCATGGAAGCGCTCAGACAAAATACTACTACTAGGACGATTGTAAGACAGTGTAACTACTGATTGTAACTACTGACTGTGCCTTACTGTCAGTAGTTATCAAGCCGCCCATAAGGCCTCTGACATGGCTTAATGACTGCCATTATATGACAGCCGGCACCAACGGCTTAAAAAACCACCTTAATGTGGTCCTAAACGAAGGTAGGTATAAAAATCAATGCCGGATAACTTTATTAATTAAGTCAAAAACTATCAGCGAGGCTATGTTAATTCTATACCTCTCAGGGCGTCTGCGACGTAAATAGAGCCCGGGGTATCGGACGAGGTGGGAGGGTCGCCCGTGAGTGGCCACTAACAATGACGGCGCTGATAAAGTCGCCCGATAACGCGGAATAGCAACGTGAAAACGTGGCGAGAAAATAGCATTATTAACCCCCAGGGCATTATACCCGAGCCAGTGCGCCAGATATGATAATGATTATGTAAATTCCCTCCTCACAGGTACATCTCGGGAACGTTATATACTTATTTGAACCAAGATTGCCTGAGAATTGTCTTGGGCTGAGAGAAAAACGCCAAAATACAATTGTGAAGTGTTTACGATGCTCGATAGAACAGAGCACGACTGAAATCGGACTATCGACGTTGCAATTTTACTTGGCGACTCTCTTTTCAATTTTCTTAGTTTCCGAGCTCGAAGCAAGGTAGCGTTCTATGGCTAGATTCTTATCTGCCTCAAAAGCTATTTAGCTAAATGGAATTTACAGAGCCTGCACTGCAGTTCGACGGAGTACATTGTAATATTTAAAATCTCGAAATTTAACTCTAAATCCCGGCATTGTATTATGTGTCTAAGGATTTCTCAAGTTTCTTATTACTTTTCGTTTCGGAGCAAGTAGATTCTTTATACATTATGCACTTCGCAAAATTGAAAGAGTTGTACAAACTCGGCGAAGGCATTATAGCACTTTTATTTTTGTCTCCTGTGGGATTAATTTAATTTGGTTATTATGTTATGGCCGTGCTATTGTTACATTACTTTGGGCTGGAACAAAATAATGTTTAGATAAGATAAGAAAGTTCTTTATTGTACACCAGACCACATATTATAAAACATATAAACATACAAAGTACAATTTACAGTACAGTTTAGATTAAATATTAACGACTTTAAAGAAAACTCTTTTAATCAATAAAGATAAACACCATAAGTAAGAGGATAATCAATAGTTACAGCAAGCTTATAAAGCATTGTTAATAAAACATTTGAAGAAAACGCTGCCGAAGATGTTTCAACTTAAACAGCCTAATCGAGACCTTAATCAAGAGCCTAGAGTTCCCCGACTGCTTAATTATTTGCCTCAAACACAAAACATCGACGGGCAAAAGCGTTCCAGAAATATTTCCGCTTACACAGACACTCCGCACAAAGTTAATTATACGAATGTAAAATATTGAAAAGGAGTTGGGAGCATCAAAAATACTGACGCTGTATCTTGTTAATGAAGTTAATGAGTAAAGAAACGCGCGCGGAACGAGGCAGAAGTTTGAGAAAACGTCTTGAAAGTTTCCATTTTATGACCCCGTCGCCGCTACAGCTTGCCGGAGTTAAGCCGGCCACATACCAGCACCATACAAATCATAGGATGTTTTATGTTTTTTATAGGCCGGCGGGAGGCCAGTATGTGAATGGCATGGGACCATGAGATATGGCGTTTGGGGGAAAAGCCCTATACCTATGAGTGGGCAGCGGTGAGTTGATGATGATGGTGATGACATCACGCGGCCACGGATTGTCGAATTTACCATTAATAGATTTATAGATAGATATAATATTCTTTATTGCACGTACACCAGGAATTACATAAGAGACTTAAAAAATAACAGTAGTATTGCCAAAAGTAATTTCTTCAAGAGAACCATTGATGGAAAAGAAGAAACGGAAACTGAATAAGGGATAGTCGGCGCAACTAAACAATACTAGATAAGATATTTTATAGTTGATACACATACATAAACGGTACACAAATATTATTATTAAATTCTTTAAGGGAACATAAATATGAAAAGATAAAATGACGAGTAGAAAAGTAACAAAAAAACCAACTGCCAAGCTACTGCTTAGTATTATTATTTAATAATACCAATCAGGAACAATGAGTCACAATTTTGAATTCAGATCTCTCCGGCTTTGTAAAATCTTCGTGGTTAAAAAATATAACTCTGCGAAATGAAACTCAAGAGACGAAGAATGAGATGGGTATGAGAGCGGCAGTAGCCCATTGGGTAAGACAATGGACTTGGAAACGAGAGACCCGGGTTCGATTCCCACTGCGGGCAAGTACAAATGACTTTATTTTCCAAGTTAGGTACATTTGTGAAGTTATAGAAGCAATACCACTCGCTAACCATGAAGGAAAACATCATGAAGAGACCTGATGTTTAACTAACTCACCACTTAAAATTCTTCATCTTCTTCTTCAGGCTATACTAGTCCACTGCTGGACACAGCCCTCCCCTAATGAGCGTCATAGCGCAAGGTTTTGCCATCATTAATGCCCATAATCCCCACGCTGGGCATTCGGGTTAGGGCTCGCAGTTTGGTGGAATTGTACTGGGGGCGCTGCTGCCCACACCCCGGTTTGCGTCCCTTAGTCGCCTTTTACGACACCCGCGGGAAGAATTTGAGTTGGTGCTATTCTCTAGGCCGATACCACAGAGCAAGCTTAAAATTGCCAGTCCGCAATGGGCACACGGGGTAATGGGCATTGTCACATCCTATTTTTTATTCTATAAATCTAAAATATAGACTAATATAAGAAACTAATTTGAATATTTTCTTAATTTTTGATGTATTATTTTTTTATTAATTATTTAAAGTTTTGTAAGTATGACGTCACCACTGGCATTACAAACTACGCTCATTGAATTTATTCATGATAAAAAAAAAGTTTACGTTTGTTAAATGTTGTTGCTGACGAATTTTTTTTTAATATTTGTAGGCAATGGAACTACCGCTTTAGAGCCAATGATGACGTCATTGAAAGAAAAATGAAGTGAACATTATTTTGCGATAAATATTAATAATCCGTTTTCATTTTACCTATTTAAACCCCTAATAGTAATCAGTATCCCAAATCCTCGAAATGGTTTTCACTTTACGACATTTGATGCCTCCCTGATCAATGCCCATTAAGCCTATACACTCTCTTTCTAAGAGGAGGCCAGCCCTCCTATTACGTAGCACTCCACTCTATCGAGTGAAGCATTTAGACGACTCTTAAGTGTCAAAAAATGTATGCATTTGACAGCCGGAGTAGCTTAAAAAAAGTAAAAATTAACGTCACTCAACTCAGTGGATACTTACGTAATAATGCCCCTGGGCCGTGCAGTGGAACGTATATGGGCTACAATCTTTAGTAGTACAATAAAGAAGTTAATAATTATAATAAGTTATTGTAAAAGATAACTCTATCTAGGTATTACTGTTTATGTATTGGACCAAAACGTTTCTAATTGTACAGGTAACAGATTTATTCACACAATTTTAACATAATTACCTATAACTTAAACCTCGTTAACAAATCTAATGCTGTACCAAAGCTACAAGACCTTTCACTGCAGGATCCGCTCATTGATTTTACAATGGCAAAATTAAATAAAAAAAAACACGTTCCACAGATTAAATCAACGCTAAAGGCAATTATTCGATGAATCAAGCAACCAATTTCATTTTACCCGGACAATGCGTTAATCGCCAACAAAAGGCGCGGCTAAAAACTGACATTCAATGTAACAATAAGACTTTTTCCGTCCAAACTCATGTCAGACACTCAGAAAAATGAAATACGTAGCCACTACCGGCCCTCGGCGAATGGTTTAATATCGAAATGTGATCACTTAGCGCAATCTCTTACCAAAGAAATTTTCGGAAACGCCGGTCGGTTCTTTTTCGAGGAATCTGGGGTAGTATGATTAGTTTTTCTCTTAAGGTGCTTCGGGGTGCCAACTAGCGCCACCAACGGAAAAAACAACAACTTGTGTTATAATACGTTTTTTGTTTAAAAATGGACATACTAATTGACTGTACTCGCCACTTCAGTCTATCCGAGACCACGGCAACTGTAACGCTGCCGAAACGTCGGGAAATTAGGTAATTACGTTTTACCCAATAAATATTCGCTTAGATATGTAAGCCTTTTTATGTATTTTGTTTTCTGGTGTGTACAATAAAGAGTTCTAATGTAATCTAATCTAATTGCGATTTGCCCCTTTTAATAAATAACTATGGATATGATAAATCTTAACAGTTGTAACAAGTATTTGAAATAAAAAAAAACAAGAATTACAAACAGGTGGATCTCAATAGGACAAACGTCTTTTTTACGTTATTTGTGTATGCCTTATAGTAAAACCGTAACACAAATAATAAAAGTAATAAGCAAAATAAAAAAACGGCAAGTGCAATTCGGGCTCACTAAATAACATAACATAACATTTACATACAGGCACATACATTGCTTCTGGCCCCACACTAGGATACCCTGTGTCGTGGGAACCAGAAACAACGACATCACAAACAGGTAAACATCCAAGACCTGGGGTTTTTTTTTTGTTCCCAGCCGGGATTCGAACCCGGGACCTCTTGCATGGCTGGTAGATGCACTACCGGTACGCCACAGAGGTCGTCAATACTTTACTAACGGCACTAACAATTTAAATTATTAATAGTTCTACCATGGGCCGCGAGATAGCGTTACTGTAGAAAATTCTCGTAGTCTGAATCGCACTTGGCCAGTTTATTTTTAGTATTATTAACATTGTAGATAATACTGAAAATAAACCGGCCATTATTTTAAAATCGTTAGCAATATTTTGATTACGGAATTAAAACAAGTGACAACCTAAAAACACGAATGCAACTATTATTTAGAATTAACTTTTATTACAATTTATTTTTAGGTAATTCAAGCATAGATTAAATTATAAGCTTTTATCCAATTGTTTAATGATAGATTTGATTAACTGATCATCTGTGGATCATCGATCTGTGGTGGTGCACGTTAAAATCCTGTCGTAGCTCAAATACTTTCTTTCCACGTTAAATTTGTGCAAACTTTCACCCGTCTCGTTTTTGTTTCCCCAAAAAAATTGCTTTGAAGTCTATTCCAATTTCAAATTATGAAATGGGTAAAATCCATCTGATGGATGTTTCCTGTTTTCAACTTTTGTAACAACGCGGTTTCGGAATGGAGATACTTTCATCGCGAAAAAAAGGGGTAAATCCACACGGTTTCTTATTCTGTACAAATAGAAATGTAAGTGATTAGGTCCTTACGAAGTAAGTGTGTCTATTTTGCTACGAGACTTTTTTATAAAGTTGTGGCCGAAGATCTTAGCTCCGGCACTTACTCGAATGAAATGCGTGCTCACTCAACAGACATTTGGAGAAATCTTTGCCATATAGGCTACTTTGCTACACCTACGTTAAAAACCTATTTAACCGTGGCACGGTTAGCCAGAGGTCGCGGGTTCGAGTCCCGGCATGGGCGGAATTTTTAGCCTCTAATTAGGTTTTTAAAATTGTCCTTAGCACGGGTTAGTGTATTAAAAAAATAGTATATTTCATTACAAGTGCGGAAAGGCTGTCATTGCAAAGAGTTCCGACAAATGTCTACCCGAGCCGAGGCGCAGCCGAAAGCGAGGGTTGACAGTCGGAACAAGTTGCAATGACGGTTCCGCACGAGTACTGAACGACTATTTTTAATACAGTTGCGAAAAAATTATGCAATTTATTAAAATAAAATTATTTGGAAAATGTCGCCAACCGTAAAAGAATATAAGCAGAGATTTTTTTTTCTTCACCCATTCTGGTAGGCAAAGGGAACTATGAGATGAAATGAAAAAAAAACCTATTAATAAAGTAATGAAACAAATTAGTAGCTTCTTTTTAGAAATATATGTATTTGCATGAAACATATTTTTTTTCAAATCATACTTAATGTGAATCATCACCAGGACAAAAGTCCCGAAATAAATAAAGATATAAAAAAAACAATGGGCGTTTTTCCTCACAGATAAATTCTGTAGCAATAACTGTCAAATTCGGTCTATTATCTGTGGTTTCCTTATGAACCATAGAGCAGTGCACGGAGTTTGACAGTGGTTCCAACTATATTTGACATAAGAAAAAATACCCATTCTATGATTTTTTGTAGTAAAAACTTCATGGTTGGTTTTTTTAATAGACATTATTTTGACAGTTGGGAAAGAAACGCACTAGTGCGGGAAAGGTAAAAGTATCTTCTTGAGGTATCTCCAAAACGTGCTGTTTGAACGCATCTACGGCATCTTCACGGGTCGAAAATCGTTGACCACGTAATTTATTCTTTACATTTGGGAATAAATAGAAATCATTGAGAGCCAAATAAGGGCTGTACGATGGATGACCCATCAATTTTATTTTTTGACCATCCAAAAATGTAGTTGTTTCCTGCGATATATGACAGCTGGCATTGTCATGGTGAAGTATGATTCTGCGTCACTGGTTGTTTAGGCGTATTTCTTCAAATACTTCCGGCAAAGAAATGGTCGTGTACCACTCTGAATTAACCGTTCTGCGATTTTCCAGTGATATTGTAGCCACATGGCCATTAATACCAAAAAAGCAGGCCACCATTTGCTTTACAGTGCTTTTTGCACGAGCCACTTTCGTAGGGTTCGGCTCATTTTGAAACACCCAAACTGTTGATTGTTGTTTAGTTTCGGGATCGTACGCGTAGATCCAGGATTCATCACCTGTGTAGATATTATAAACAGATTTTGAGTGGCCTCCGTTGAATTTTTTTAAGGTTTTCTTGCACCATTCGACGCGAGCATCTTTTTGATCCTGAGTTAAGTTGTGCGGGATCCAACGCGAACAAATTTTTTTTACAGACAAATGTTCATGTAATATCCTATAAATGCTCGTCATACATATGCCCAGAATAGCTTCTATCTCGCGATACGTAACATGGCGGTCTTGCATTAGTAGTTTTCGCACAGCTTCAATATTTTGTGGCACAACCACCGATTTCGGGCGACCTTCTTTAACTTCGTCCGTGAGCTTACTGCGCCTGCGATTAAACTCACTAAACCAGTGATACACAGTCGTTTTTGATGGAGCTTCACCACCAAAAGTCGAAGTTAATTGATCTACGCACTGTTGTTGCGATAAACCACGTCGAAAATCGTAATAAATCATAGCATGAATATTTTCACGAGTAAGTTCCATTTTTTCAGCGATATGACATTTCAAACCCAACAAAAACAAAACACTAACGTATATAAGAGAAAAATATTAGCGGCCAGTATTTAAAAAAAGAACGAAATAGACCATGGAGGTCAGACATTGCGTTTAAAATTATTGGAATCCCAGATTCCGCATACATAAGTAGCAGCCTATGTACATGCCGGAATTCGAACGCACGACCTTACGATTGAGATGCCGGCGTTCTATCGCTCCGCAAACAACGCTCACAAACAAAAATAAACATAATATACAAAATAATAAAAAGATTTATCCGGCTATGATACAAAGCTTGTTTTGTGACGTGGCATCAATTAGGGATTCACGGTGAAGTGGAAGGCCATTGAATTCTTTATCGTTGCAAAGCAACCAAGTGGAAAATATTTACGCTGTTTCAAAATGCAGAAATCAAGTAACAAGGAATCGGTTTTAACGTTGCCAAGCGTCAGGGGTGCGACCCATGAATAGATCTACAGGGTGACTACGAATTCCTTTACCGTTTTTAAGGGGACATTTTAAGTATCCTACTTCCTACTAATATTATAAACGCGAAAGTTTGTAGGTATGGATGGATCGTTATTACTTTTTTAATACAGTTACTCAAAAAGTGGCATATTGCAGGGACGTATAGCGTTCGGGATGTGGGCTATTACACACTCGTGCTTTTTTTTTACCTTTCCCGCACTCGTGCGTTCTCTTTCCCAACTGTCAAAATAATGTATATTAAAAAGAAAAACCAACCATGAAGTTTTTATGATTCATGCAAATACTTATATTTCTAAAAAGAAGCTACTAATTTGTTTCAATATCAGATTTAATGATTTGATTGAATGAGTTAGGTTAGGTTTTATTTCATTTCATCTCATTAAAATTCATTTCATGTCAATAAAAAAATTCTACTGAAGACTTGGCTGTATGGGCATAGTTCCCTTTGCCTACCAGATTGGGTGAAAAAAAAATATCTCTGCTTATATTCTTTTACCGTTGGCGCCATTTTCCAAATATTTTTTCTTTATTAAATTGCTTCATTTTTTCGCAACTGTATTAAAAATAGTCGTTCAGTACACGTGCGGAACCGTCATTGCTACTTGTTCCGACTGTCAACCCTCGCCTTCGGCTGCGCCTCGGCTCGGGTCGACATTTGTCGGAACTCTTTGCAATGACAGCCTTTCCGCACTTGTAATGAAATATACTATTTTCACTTAAAAACTACCGAATGGATTTTAATGAAACTTAACAATAAAATAGCTTATACATCAGAATAACACATAGGCTACAATTTATAAAGATATTGTGTGAATTGTCCAAAATATGACGATAAATATCAAGTGAGTAGGAAAAAATCTACCATTGCTATTCTGGCGTGCGCTGCCAAAACCGCTAGAGTTAAACATTATGTAATGTATGATGGAAATGTAAAAAAAAATCGTTAAATATAGTTTTAAGGAGCATACTGCATTTGCCAACTATAGGCCTATGATTAGGGCTCCGCAGTGCTTAGTTACCTTATTTCTTATGTTGACAATATCGTTACGTTATTATAGTGCGACTGTAAAATTTCATTGTCAGGCTGTAATATTTTTCAAATGCGACCCAATAAATATTTATGTAATAATTTTTATGCCACACCTGGCAATAAAGTGGCTTTTTCCGCACGCTGCGCGTACCGCTTTCTGGCCAAGTGTAGACATAAAAAGATGTACACAATACGGGAGGTAATGAAGAAAGCTCTCGATCGCATATTTACGTCCCTCGCTTGCAGCTCGGGCTGCAAACTTCTGCGATCTCGGCCTTTCTTTGTATTACCACCCTAGTAGTGTAATGTAGCCGCTTTCTGGCCAAGTGTAGACATAAAAAGATGTACACAACACGGGAGGTAATGAAGAAAGCTCTCGATCGCATATTTACGTCCCTCGCTTGCAGCTCGGGCCGCAAACTTCTGCGATCTCGGCCTTTCTTTGTATTACCACCCTAGTTGTGTAATGTACCATAACGTCAATATGTTAGTTCTTTTCTACGCCACGCTAATATAAGTTACTAGAAATACTAATCCTGCGCATACAAAGTCGCAGACACCAGCTAGTGGTTATATATGGCTCTAGTTTTTTTTTTTTTATTGGCTCGTTGTGGAAACATAACATAACATTTACATACAAGCACATACATTGCTTCTGGCCCCACACTAGGATAAACTGTGTCGTGGGAACCAGAAAAAACGACATCACAAACATGTAAACATCCAAGACCTAGGGTTTTTTTTCCAAGCCGGGATTCAAACCCGGGACCTCTTGCAACTTGCAATTGTACTATCGCTTTTTTCCGCATATTGACATTTAACAGGTATAATCGAAAAAGATTTTTGACGTCATGGAACGTCCTAGTGATTTTTTTACAAGGGCTACCGTGTGCTTTGCAAGGTTCGTTAAGTCGTTGGTGCCGGCTGTCATGGCAGTCGTTGAGCCATGTCACAGTCCTTATGCGCGGCTTGATAACTTCTGACAGTACGGCCCGCCACTGTCTTACAATACTTTACCAACCCGGACTTGGCCCCCGTGGTGAAGTGGAGCCTAACCTTCCTGCGATGCAGGAAGAGACTCGTGCCCCAGCAGTGGGGACATACAAAGGCTTGATATCAACAACAACAACGGTTTATCATAATAAAAGGAAAACTCCTACAAAATACTGCTAACGATTACGAAATCACGCTGTAGAGTTTTGTCAAGTGGGCTTCCTTTATTGAAAATATGAACAGGAAAAATACCAGGAGCTTACTGAGATTCATTGAGAACTCTTCGTGAGTAATTAGCACATTCTATGCAACAGTAAGAGAAAAAGCTTGTAAAACATTAAAAAAATGTAAATTACTTACCACTATTTCCTAAACTCTAAAATGCGCAATTTCTTAAATACGTCATTAGGGTCTCATTTAATATTTAAACTATTTTAATAAATTTTTTTCATAATAAAATTTTATGTAGTGTATGGTCTTATGATTTCTATTCATACTGTTGGATAGATTATTACCTTAAGGAGCTTACGGGCGCTAACGAGTGCCACCAAAGGAATCAAAATCGTAGCTTGTTTTATAATAAGTTAGTATTCCTTAATGATTCGTGATACTCATACATAGTTACATATTAAACGGGTCAAATCGCGATTATTTATTAGGTAAAACGTAATTACCTTCATTCCCGACGTTTCGGCAGCGTTACAGTTGCCGTGGTCTCGGGTAGACTGAAGTGGCGAGTACAGTCAATTATTGTAAATAAATAATCGCGATTTGACCCGTTTAATATATAACTCTATAATAAGTTACACTATTTTTATTTTTAATGCACTAACCCGTGCTAAGGAACAAATTTAAAAACCTATTTAGTAATACAGAGAATATTGTAAAGAGGTTCGAAATTTCACTGATGCCGTGAGTCGCCCATTGGCTCAATTGGTAGAGCGCTGGTACGGATAGCCAGAGGTTGCGGGTTCGAATCCCGGCATGGGTGAAATTTTTAGCCTCTAAATAGGTTTTTAAATCTATAATAAGTTTTTCTCAAAAAGTAAACATGAGAAATTTTAATAACTAGTTAGCGCCCCTAAGCACCTTTAATCAAAAGGTGACATTCTTCTAATATAGGACAATGATGTGACGCTCTGCAAGTGAGAATTTTGTAAAATTATGTGATCCGATACAATAACAAAAGTAAAGTCGAGGATTTTAATGTTTTTTATCTCATTTGAAGCTAATTATTCTTGCAATAAACGGTTGTTAAGTCTGTGTTACTTTAATAACACGTAACGTAATGTATTTCATATATTTATTTGTAACATAAAAAAAATTTACATACATTATGTACATACATTACTTCCAGCCCCCACTAGTTGGGGGCTGGAAGTAATGTATGTACTCACCACACCCCAGCCCTCGTTGTAGAAACATAACATAACATTTACATACAAGCACATACATTGCTTCTGGCCCCACACTAGAATACCCTGTCTCGTAGGAACCAGAAACAGCGACATCATAAACATGTAAACATTCAAGACGCGGGGTTTTTTTATCCACAGCCGGGGTCAAACCCGGGACTTCTCGCATGGTAGGCAGATTCGCTACAACCACAGAGATCGTCAAATCTATCAACTATTTCCAGAGTGATATCAGTAATCACCTTAAAGTTTTTGACTTTAATTAGGAGGTGCAAGTTTAATTAAAGTCAGATATTTTTCCTCACGGTCGGGCAGCACAATGGGTTGGTCACCATAAAATGGGATATTTATTTCCTTTGGGTGTTCGGCTACTAATTGCAGTAGGGTAGCTGCTAATTTCCAAGATATTGCTTAGCTTCTTACTTGTAATACGCTTGAGATGTTTATTGTCCTGTAAACACGTGTGTTTATTGGGACAAAAAAGAGGTAATCTTACCTTATATTAATTGTGTTTGTTTGTTCGTCAAATGGCTGTCTGTCTGTCATGTTACGTAATCTAATACATACAAATATCGTGTCACAGAGTCTGTTATCGGCCTCGGTGGCGCAGCTGTCTGGCACGCTAACTGCAAAACCGAAGGTCTCGGGTTCGAACCCCGGCCGGGTCAAACTATGAAACAAACTTTTCCAGTTTGTCTTGGATCTTGGATGTTATCTATGTTTTTGTTGTATTAAATGTATCGTCGAGTTAGCACCTGTAAAACAAGTCATTTAGTTGTACGTAGTATAGGGCTAACGAGATCTGTGTAATATGTCCATGAATATTTATTTATGTTATCGAACTCCACTGAAACGGCTTCACCGATTTTCAGGAACGTTTTGGTTTATACTTGGTAAGTATGAGAATTTGTGTATACTTGGTAAGTGTGAGAAGTGGTTGTAAGTTATTTGAGGCGCCACAAGGTGCTAGCTGCAGCCCTCAATAGAAAAAAATATACCTTCTTTGAAAATATCATTAACGTCCTTGCAAAAGTGAGCATCATAAAGCTTAATAAAAATGGTAGCCTTTTTAGAATCCACTGCCAATAACCTAGGTCCAAGACTGTAGTGCATTAAATTAGTTTTGGCAAAAACTGTCGTTTTAGCGGAAATTGATTAAAATCCTAGATTTTTTTTGTTGTTGGTTTCCCAGGTAAATTAGTGTCAACTATAGAATTCACAAATTCACATATCACAGGAGACCGAAAAAGACAACTTTGTAATGTTTTTAGGCATAAACCTACCTGACTTGGCGTGTGATAGAGTTAAAATTACGTTACCGAGAGGGAGACAGTAACAACAGATGATTTCAGATTTCCCTTCCTATGTACGGATTTAGTACCAAAAAGAGCCTTCGCCCACGACGGACGGACAGTTTAAGCCCCTAAAAAGATTGTTGTCATTAATATGAACTTATACATTAACTAGAACAAAAATTGTTATATAAATTGTACAGTTAATGGTTTGATGTACGGAACCCTCGGTGCGCGAGCCGACTCACACTTAACCATTATTTAGGGTTCTATGATCGATAAGGAGCCCTTCGGAACTACGGAATCCCAAAACCCTAGAGCAACATGCCTTCTCACGAGATGTTACAGGTAGATTTCAAGCACCTTCAGAAGACCTATACCCGAGTAAAATTACTTAGTAATGTCAAGGAACGTTAATCTCAATCAACAATGACACTAAATCGATTAGGCGCCGTTACGACAAATTACTCCCTAATTTCCCGATTTACATTGCCCAGAGTGTATGCCGATTAAGGGATCGTTATTTCGATTGCGTCCATATTTAAGCATTGCAAACACGTAGGTAGGTCTAGAGTGCGAGTTCCGCGGGCCCTCCGGCGGTGCAGTATTCAAATTCTATCCAACAATCAGGGGTAAGCTCCACCGTGGATAGATAAGATTAATGGTGGGAGGATGGTACGTCAGCGTAGATTGACGTGCCGGCCGGCCGCTCCTAACGACGCATTCCACTTACGCCCTGTAAATTCGACTCTATTTTTGTGATATTTCCTATTTTGGGATTGGACACTCAACATGGCCTAAATTCTGTTAGTGCATTACACTAAAATGACAGATAAATGGAAGCAGCACGTGTTGTTTTTTTTTGTGCCATTGGCGCCTAACGATGCGTTCCACTTACGCCCTGTAAATTCGACTCTATTTTTGTTATATTTCCTATTTTGGGATTGGACACTCAACAAGGTCTTAAGTCTATTAGCGCATTACACTACAATCGCAAATAATTGAACGGAGGCATGTGTCCTGTTTTTTATACCATTGGTGCCTAGAAGGTTTTATACGTGTGCTAGCTTAGACTGAAAGCGGCAATGAAATGAAATCGCCACGTTCATGCAATTGTCATTGTACTACAATGCATTGACAGAATTTATGGCCTAATCTGACACTGATTTCGATGTCAACTAAGGCAGCGGTGCCTCACTCAGGTGTAAGTTAGCTGCAAAATTCGTCGGTAGCGAAATCTCTACTATGTGATAGACTTGGTTATAATGTTTAGTTTAGTTTTATTAATGTAGGTAATGGTTAGATTTTACTGTTAATGTTAACAAAGAAAGCAATTTTAAACAAAGCCAATTGTTTAAAATTGTATACGCATATTTTAAAGAACTCCAACGTCGCTATAAATCAAAACCTAAAGCCAATTTTACTATACCTATTTACTTTAATATACCGTCAATTAAGTGTTTTTTTTATTTTTAGATTTTATTGTACTTATACAAGGTAACTTTTGGTAGCTTTTACTAAGTATAAAACACATTTAAGGCAACGTAGTATTTGCCTATTAAATACATAGATGTTTGAACAGTAATTGAACGATTAACGTGAATTTAACGAGTTAATTATGTTTATAAAAGTTTATTATATGGATCTATTTATTATATTGTGTCGTTTGTTAGTAAGTAACAAGCTACACCGCGCTCCAGAGCATGAAGGGCTTCCGGTACTGACTGGAAATCAGCGCTGAGCGTTCATGCTTCCAGCACTACGTTGAATCAGCTGCCATTGGCATGCACTTTTGACATCTGTACATTTATACGTTTAATTTTATTATTATTATTACATTAATTTGAATGCTTTGTGTTTGCAATAATGATGACAGTTGTAGTGACATTTTATTAAACATAATCCTTTTTACAATATAACCTAATTTTGTACGCCAAAGGCAAAACATAGAGCGAATTTCCTATCATAAAATCTTTTATAATTTAACTATGTTTACAAAATAAGAAAATTTATTGATTGATTTGCAGCAGCAGAGACACGCCGCGACAAATTTGTGAAGTGTTTTTTGTTATTTTTTATTGTCAATATTGTTTTGTCAAAATATTTTATTGTGTTTTTCTCTATGTGTGCGTCATTGTTGTTGCAAAATGTTGTTTTTTTTCTATATTTTAATGTTTTTTTACTACGACTAGTAAACACTTGGCCCTATAGTAGTTACGCCTGACGGTAAACAAAGACGGGGTGAAAAATATTACGTTCTTGCCTGTTAAACGGCAGTTAACTCTAGTTTTAAGGAATACTTTTAATGTGTACTTTTAATATTAAGTAACAAAGTCTGGAACTTTGATCACAGTTGTAATTTGCAAAAAAAGCAAATTGCCGCACAGGACGGCATTATCGAAATACAAAAAATAATTGCCTACACCCTAATACAGGAAATGACCTTTCTGCGTAGATACAAATGTGTTCAGCCATCTTAGAATTAAATGTGTAATCTACATCAATGTAAACTTTAATTCACAATCTAACCCTATTTGTTAAGTAAGGCAGGTTACATTTGACCCCAGTCATGGCTGATGGTCTATTGTAAAAATGGAGTCAACTTTGAATGGTTAAATGAACGAGGCACATTTAAAGCCCTGTAAACAGTTGATAATTTTACTTTCCTAGCACTGGTCGGCTTAATTAAGCTTAATGAGAAGAAGATCAACTCATATTTTATAAGATTGAATATAACTTGCTTTCTAACCATCATGCGACTTGTCCGATACCCCACCATTGATAATTAATATAATCTTATCGTTTCTTACCATAAATAATTTAATTAATAGCATATTTATATGTGGGTGGCTGATGATGATATTTATATATTTTGATGAAAACCGATATCAGTAAATGGAAATGAAGATATATTTATTGTTTTAATAAAAATTTGCTCAGTAGCACCTTAATGACTTATGACTCCCACTAAACCCCAAAACCAGGATAAATCTCAAATTCAAAACAAACGGCAGTAAAATATACCAAAAAATATAACATAACCCCACGCCTGTAATCCAGAAGGGTAAGCAGAGACCAGGGTCTGGTATTGACCACAATAGCCTGTGGCCGATAGCAAGTCGGGACTGCTATTGGCCACAATAGCCTGTGGCCGATAGCAAGTCGGGACTGCTATTGGCCACAATAGCCTGAGGCCAATAGCAGTCCCTGACAGCTCACTTTCACTCTATCATCATTAACGTACATATGTTTATTGTTTTAGTCATTTAGTCATTGCATGCACGCACGCCGGCTACTTTTTATCTTGCCCTTTGCTAAAATATAGCAATACGTGCCCAAATGACTGATACGTGGAATTGAGAGTTTATCAAATTAACTTCCTGATATTCTTTTATGTTCTCAGTACCTAAGGTTATTATAGTGTCTGGGTTGAAACGTCTATGCATTTTATATCCATGCCGAGCACACGGTAAAGACCGAGAGCACTGCATTCGTGATGCGGTTTAGCCGCTTACATCAAATGTATTCGATGGAGCCGAACGCACGTTGCGAGCCGAGCAGATATCAGTTATGGTCGAATAAATTGATGGGCTCGCCGCAGTGTGGGTGCGAGTTTGAATTGGCTAAAAGTGATGCATAATACAGGCGTCACTAGTGCTGCCAGAAATAGTTAAAGAGATAACATCTCATATTTAGTACGGCTATTTTAAGAGATAAAGGAACTAAGCCAACTTACAATAATGCATCATCACACAATAAAGACAGGAATATTTATATATACAATCCTTTTATACTATTTTTATTTTTAATGCATGAACCCGTGCTGCAGACAATTTTAAAAACCTATTTAGAGGCTAAAAATTCCACCCATGCCGGGATTCGAACCCGCGACCTCTGGCTATCCCGGCATGGGTGGAATTTTTAGCCTCTAAATAGGTTTTTACAATCCTTTTGTTTACTATCTTCTTGCCTTTTGTGGCAATTTAGAAACACCACAGGCTTGACCTATGTTTTTTTGTTTCGTCTACTGTGTATTTCGTTTATTTCTGTAGTTGCTCATAATAATATTTTGTCAATTATCTATTTTTTTGTTTCTGTGACGTCATCATCATCTACCCATTATGCCCCAGCGAGGAGAACGAGTCTCTTCCCTGAGGAAGGTATGGGTCATACCGCACCACGTGGGCCAAGTCCGGATTGGTGGATGTTTGCTAGACTAGTGACTGGTCTTACTGTCAGAAGTTTTCAAGCCGCCCTTAGGCCTCTGACTTGGCTTAACGACTGCCATCTATCGACGGCAGCCGGCACAAACTGCTTAACGTGCCTTGCGAAGCATGGAACCACTCGGAAGAATGCTACTAGTGTTAATCATAGACGGTCACCCATCCGTGCACTGAACGCGCCCTATGTTGCTTAACCTTCGTGATCGTTTCTGTGATGTATCTTGTTATTATAATAAATGTCTTTCTTTCTATCAATCGATGAAAAGAGTAAATTTAAAGGAAACTTCGCAAAACATCGCAGCAACACTAGTTTAACTCAAAACACAGTTAAAGTTCGTGGTTAAATGATCAAATATACAGAAACTCAGTTACAGCGTACAGAATTGGGTGTAGTTCCCAGTATCACGAGATCTTAATTGAATCATAACAACCGCAGGACTGACCGCTGTTTATGCAGAATGGATTTGAATAGTTTTAACTACCTTGAGACGTATCGATTAGCCGTCCCGACCGGGTAATCTTCAACGATAACTCGATAATAAAGGAAAGCAATTTACGGAAATAGATTGGTTATTCTCGAGAAATTTAAAACAAAATTCACTTCACATAAAAGGCCTTTACAAGGGACCGCGGAGGGCAGATTTGCATTAAATCTATTTTCACGGAGGATCTTATGGGCGTTCGGTTGGGAGCAAGCCTGGCGCGGCAGGCGTTTTCTGGAGGCGCGGTGGCAGTATCGCGCGCGCCAGCACAATACCCGTCGATTCGGATTACGCTATCGAGTTGCGTCATAAGTGGCTACGTAGCTGCCTCAAATAGGCACTTGCTGAGGCCACAATGAGATGCTTCGCAGATTCTTTAGCCTGATCGAGCCTTGAGATTGCGCTATCACATCCGATACGCGTCGCGCTTTTACGGCATAATTGAGTTACTACTCCTCCTCTCTTGAGGTGAGATTGTTAAGGCGTTCAACATTGCTTTTGACGGCACGTTATTGAATTCAATTGTGCCTCAAGAGAATAAACTATCAGAGTCAAAAGTTTAGACGAGTATTTATTTCGCAGAGTAAAATGTGTTTTTTTTTATATAGCGTATTTTGTGTCCTGCTGGGCAAAGGCCTCCACTCCTGCTGTCCATTTTTCCCTATTCCTAGCTACCCCACAGAATACCCAGAAATAATCATGACCGCTTCGCCATCTTTGCCTTATCTATCGTGAAGTGCGTCGGTGCCCAGTATGTGGGTCGCAATTTGGGCCCACCAATCTGAATGTATAGGTCATGCCCAGACCAGTGCCACCTCCTTGATATCTAAAATTTGGTTTTCATGCGCATCGTTGTGTTGTAAACGCGTCGTAACTACAACGCCTGAAAGAGCTTCTGGTCCATGAAAGAGATGGTTGAGAGCGAGGTACTGCTCTGATGCATAGGTCGTCGAACGTGCAGCCTACCGTTTCGAACCTACAGCGCTCAGAGATTTGAAAAAGTCGGTGGTCTTTGACCGATAGCAGAAGCGTTCAGGAGGATTGCTAGCGAGTAAGAGAAAGCAGCGCAGGTGTGAGTGAAAACGACGTCGCTCAAAAATATGCTTTTGGAAAATCTGTTCGGCATGCACATTGTCGGAAATGCGGAGGCAATTTTCACTCAATCCCTTTCCACAACAAGTACAAACTTGCGTCGCGCACGTGCTACGATATCAATGGTATAACAAATAGGCTGATATTTCGTCAGAAATAACCCGAGTCAAGTTTCAGTGGAGCGCTTTTGTGTTTGGCAGGTGAAAAAGTGAGAGACTTGATTTATTCGCGCGCGGCGCCACCTATCGTGGCAAGATTGAATAGGGAACGTGTTGTTTATATATCGGCCAACTCATGAAATATGACAACTGAAACACGTTTCTATTTGAGGGAATATGCGCTGGGCCTTCTAAGTGAGGTCTAAAGGGTAACCATACGTTTACTTACGTAGTCCTCGCTGTGACTTACGAGTATTTGCCGTTACCACTTATAGGTTGGCACGGCGTATTTTATTGGGGGCTTAAAAATGCCTAGGTAATTTTACATAAAAAGTAACCTCACCCAATTTATCGTTAACTGTAGGGAAATAAAGCAGAGGCTAGAAATATATCTCTAGAGGTGTTTAAAGAAGGTATTCTATGAAAACGATAAATCTTGTGGTCGAACTTTTAATTATAGCTAGAAGAACTTCAATAAATACAGGGTATAGTTTTAGACAAAACAAGATAATTTCAGAACCGTTCTGCCCTATATTTTCTCGTTGAAATTCAATTCTGAAACTGATTTTGAGCCCGTCAAATTTTTATTTTCATGCAAAATTCCACATTCCACCAAATGCCTAGCCATCGTGAAACGGACCAAATTTTCTTACTCTTTATACAGACGCAATAGTACCGCGGGGCCTCGTCATAAACTAGCCACAGTGGGGTCCAACAGCGAGTGTGTGTAATAGGCAGCTATAATTCGTGCTGGTATGAGCAGCGATATTGACTTTGATTGATAAATGAGCCGAGATCTGTCGCGCAAGGAGCCACGTCACCACTTTTGGTGCATTGCGGCTCGGGCCCTACCCTTATCTGTTTACAATCTTTCCGAGCATTTTTATGGCTGCTAACCTAATATCGTGTCCGGAAAGCACTTGTGGCCGCCGCTTTATTTGTTTGATATAGGTTATGCCTCATGCGTAGAATAGGTAATATTTTTTCCTATTGACTCAGCTCAGCCGGACTATATTTTCTTTCGGTGATAATATATAATAGATAAAATAAATATTCATGGACATATTACACAGATCTTGTTAGCCCTATACTAAGTACAACTAAATGACTTGTGTTAAAGGTGCTAACTCGACGATAGATTTAATACAACAAATACATAGATAACATCCAAGACGACCCGATACAAACTAGAAAAGTTCGTTTCCTAGTCGGCCGGGTTCAATCCCCGGCCGGGTCAAACTAGGAAACGAACTTTTCTAGTTTGACCCGGCTGGGGATTGAACCCGAGACCTTCGGTCTTACAGTCAGCGTGTCAAACCGCTGCGCCACCAAGGCCGTCTTATGTCTTTATTATTACGATCAAAAAGTTAGAGAATGTACTGAGGAGTATTTTCTCACTAACATCAGGTACAGTCTATTTATTCTTACTTGTCCAATTTAGTAAACAAGATTCTACCCGTAAACTGTAACTTTTTAGTCCAAAACTGCCATATTTCCATAAATGAAGTAACTTGGAATACTCTTTTAGATAACACGCTGCCAATTTTATAAACATAGTTCATGAATTTGCTAGAAAATGTCTAGTTTAGGCATCTAATCTCAATTTTAAGGTTAGAATCTTGTTTACTAAATTGGACAAGTAAGAATAAATAGACTGTAGTTTCATGCTATCCCCAGGTCGTGAATCTGTTTGCCTGATTATAAAATGCCTTCGGAAAATTTGGCATGGCAAATCGAAAACGCTTTTTGTTACGGGCTCCGTGTACCGAGACTTCGGATGCACTCGTCGGAGAACGGTGCAGACCTACAAACTTCCCTTCGTTGTTAACCTTTGGCTTGGTAACCCTTATCCCGAGATGGCAGGATCCATTTTCGCTTGACATAAATGTGGGAGTAATCTTGCCGATCTACGATTGGACCAGAAAGTATTTGCGTAATATTGGAACGGCTTCTATACACAACTGGGGCTCATTAGTGTCAATGATCAGGTTACTCTATCATTAGGACTTTTTTTTCTTATCCGTGGTATCAGTTTTTTGTTATCTGTCTTTACAAAACCTGTTCAAAAGTAAAAATGTGGGGATACATTTCGTTGTTTTTTGTATAGATAATTGCAATTATAATGCAAGATGTTATTAAATGGGCACAATATTTGTAAATTGTTTCCTCATTATCTTTAAATAAACCAATTTCAATATTAAAAATACCATCCAGTGGTATAATTCCAATAGTTTATTCAGTTGTATAATTCATTGATACAAAAGAAACATTAACAAATATTGTATAAAACCTGGTGTATAAAGGTTTTACTTTATACAATATTTGGTCTAACAAATATTGTATAAAGACATGGTGCGTTAAAAGCCGCGACTGTAGCCGAATCGATGCATTCGAGATGTGGTGTTGGAGAAAAATGCTCAGAATCCCGTGGACAGCCTTCAGAACCAATATTTCTATACTTAACGAGCTCGGTATAACGAAGCGACTGTCTTCAGTCTGTCGCCAGAGGTCCCTCAGCTTTTTTGGGCATATTATGCGGTCACGACGTCATAGCCTAGAGAAGCAGATCGTTTTGGGCCAGTTAGAGGGCAGACGAGCGAGAGGCAGAACACCAATGCGCTGGTCCGATGCCATAAAGAAGGCAGCTGGGGGATCCATTCAGCACGCATCCCAATGCGCATATGACCGAGACAAATGGAGAACTATTGTATATGGTCACGATCTTCAGAATTGAGGGACCGATTAAAAAGAAGAAGTATAAAACCAATATTGCCGTTCAAAAACCCAAACTGCCTAGACCTATTTTTATATGTATTTTGTTTACTTTAATACTGGGATGGCTTAGAAAAAATACAAAACTCAAAAGAACAGTCAAAAAACACAAAAAAGTAATTTTTGGAAACGCCACCATTACTTTTAATAGATGGCGTTCTATTGTGTGACATCATCGTCATGCACAACAGTTTTTCAATCAGTGACCTTGAGTAAAATTAATTACATTAAAAATAGTTTTTTTAGTTGGAAGGTTTATTACAATTCATAAACGCTTACAAAGATTTTGAATTAAATATATTTTCGGTTGTACGTAGTTAGCCGGGTGACTAAGCATTTGATGCAAAAAAAAACATAGCACAGAAGGAACATGACCAAAATGTTGTACTTCAAAGCCTATGTTACATAATATTCACCAATACAATTTTACAACTATATTTTTCACGTGATCAAATTCCAATTTCCTCAATTGAATGCCGACGTAATCCCCAGTCGCTAATCACTAGTCGTCCATTAAACCAGCTCTCAGACTGATGAGTGCAGTGCATGATATACGGCACGGCCTACAGTCCGCAAATAAACGTAAGCATTTGCATAATATTGAAACGTCAGCGATACGGATCCTCCGAGCTCATTAACGTAATTGATCCGCTCCCAGACTGGAATCAATCGCACGACCCGCCATTGATTTGCATTAATTACCGGACCGAATGTCACATGACGCAGCCGCCGCGAGTAAATCATCCACGGCTAAGGCGCGCCCCCACTGTGCCGAAACGCAATACCGCGCACAAACAGCGCCAACAACAATGAGACTCAGTTTCAAAACATACTTTGACATCTGCCAAACGCGAGCAAACACAATCCAGAGTAAGGCGGTTGTGCACATTCGACTTAAATCAAATAACAGTGTTTGTATTGGTGTATCGCTTTTAGCTTTGTATGGGCTCAAGTGCAATAGCGTCAGTGTCGGGTGTTCCTCCCACGTCTAGGGGTTGTAGTCTATGATATTGCTCCACGCCCTTTACGTGTTCAGCGGGGTCTGAAGAAGCGACGGCGCGAGCACGCACGCGGAGACTCCCCGCGCCCGCTGCCGCCATGTCTTAGATACCGCGAGGCTTGCAAGCGTGACGCGGGAGCTAACTGCTCTAGTTTATCCCTTTAATTGCCTTTTTTCTGGAGAGTGGGTTTAAGCGCTCCCGCCATATCTTCTCACGTCGCAATTACGGAGACGTCTCATGATAAATCTGCCGTAATTTGCTTGAGATAGCATACGCTCTTGACTTTTAGCGGTAGAACGCTTCCTGTTTTTGTCGTTTATAACGTTAAGCACGTTTCAGAGAATGAGAATGCGCTTTTTAGTTTTTGTGAAGCGATAGTGACGGCGAGAAAAACAGCATTTTAGTGGAGTTGAATCCACTGTTTGGCATAGCTTTGTCGACGCGAGTTTATAAGTAAGGCACGTTTCAGAGGAGCTTTATTTAGTTTAACTTCGTAACAAACCTAAGGGGGAAAACTGAATTGCAGCAACACAGAATGAGATTCTTGATGTTCTGCAGGAGACTCGCATATTTGCACGGGCAACAATTTTTGTTCCGCCGAAGCGCATTCATACAATTTTCTGTGCCGCTAAAATAAGACGGTAAGAGGCAAACAAAGCAGAGTACAATCTCAGTGTTGCAACGCGGCGAATCGGCCTCCAGTCGCTCTCCGCTGCGCTTTTCGCCATCGCCATTTTTTCGCCGTCTCGAGATTTTTCCTGCGCCTCCTCCGGCCGCGCCGCACGACCGCGCCAGAAATTGAAGCGTCAGCGAGCGCACGGACCGCGGGTGGGCGCGGGCGGCGGGCGGCAAGGGAACACGGCTATTTGCCGAACGAACGGTGCGCCAAAACATCGCATCGCAATCGCACGGAAAAATTATTCCCCCACTGGATTGCTACTTTCTCCCCCGGCCGCCCAGGTAGGTCTGTTTGTTTCTAGTCGCCAACTTTTCATTTGAAATTATGGAGATATTAAAAGTTGGCGTTTCATTAGCAATTTTCTTTGCTTTGCCACGTGTCTGCCGAATTCAGATAGAGTTGGAAAATAAACAGCCATTTTAACCTCGCAATGAGATTTCCAATAAAACTAAAAGACCCGGGTGGGAGTTAATGGTGCATCAAAGTCAAAGCGGTTGCCTGCAACTAACGGGTAGTAACAGGCATCCCGAGTGATGTTCAGTGCGTCAATAAATGTCAAACAGACGCGCTCGAAACCACCTGTCCGATCAGGCAAGCCACTTGCTGGGGTTTTGTGACCGTACATATGGCTGGTTAACTGAAATTTTGCAAGGGTACCGAAGCTTAAAAATGATGCTTCTTCATTTGAAAATATAATATAAAACGTTACTGCCAATACTCGTAAACACACTGTTCGAGACAGTATCAGAATGTTATCATTCTTTTGGGTAATTCGGTATAAACCTAAAATGCCAAGATTCCGTTCGAAAGATGTATGTTTACTGAACGTAGCAATACAAATGTATCTTTAGGGTTCAGGGTCCCGTAGTCAAAGAGGAACTCTTACAATTTCGTCATGTTCGTCCATCTGTCTGTCCGAGTAATTGTATAAGAAAGCTGAAAGTTGACATATAGATATATCATTAAGGACAAAAATAAAAAACACCTAAATTAAAGATGCAATTTTTCTTGCGAGCACATTGTGTAGGGTATCGTACGATCGATGGTTTTAAAATATTGTGAGTGTATTAACCCTACAATAGGCAGAACTGTGCACATTTGTCATTGGTTTTGGACTTTATTTTAACGTCATAAGGCTCATTAGCTGTCCAACTTATAAAATATAAAAATCGGACAAATTCCATTGAATATTACTTTGGTAACGATGTTAGTGGTTTAAAGCAGCTTAGTTAGTTAATTAAAATAAAATCCTAGTATTAATAATCTAAACCCGCTTCTTCTAGGTTGCTCAATACGCACTTGACCGGTATTTTCTTTCATAAGACTGTTGCTGCTGTCACATACTCTCTGCAGCAACGAGGTCGTCTTTCTATGATACAAAGAGTAAACTTTCTTCTCTTCTTCAGGCTATATTTGTCCACTGCTGGACATAGCCGTCCCCTAATGAGCGCCATAGCACAAATGTTGTGCCATCATTGGGGGGTAATACCCATAATCTCCACGCTGGGCCTGCGGGTTGGGGATCGCATATTGGTGGAATTATACTGCAGGGGGCGCTGCTGCCCACCCCACGGTTTGTGTCCTTTACGACACCCGCGGGAAGAACTTGGGTTGGTGCTATTCTCAAACTAAATAAACTTTACTATTTTACAAAACAAAAATTATGTCTTCATCTATATAGCCATCGAATACATCCTTTGAAACATTTAGGACAAGGCAATAATTATTGCAAACTATGCTAAAATGACTAAACTAGTTTTACTCACCACGTCAAAATCGACCACCACAGCCCGTACACTAAGTTCCAGGGGCTATCAAACTGACGTCACTACCTCTACTTCAGGCGAATGTTGGTATAATAACCGCTCTGTAAAGTGACTTCGATGATCGGTCGAGAGAGCTCCCGTCTCTTGCCATGACATGTCATTAGATGCGGAGTTCGCCGGTCTTGCGACGATCGCCCGCAAATAAAGTGGGAATATTTAAACGATACTAGACAGTTTTACAAGCTAAGAGACCTTTTTTACCCGACTGCGGCGGTATGTAAGTTTAAAATACTCTAATCAGGATCTTTTGCTTTTGAACTTTTTGATCTTGACCTAGATAGGTTCTCTTAAATTAAATTATGCATACTTTCAACCCGTCTGTGGTGGAGCCAACAAGGAGGATAATGTATTTTGTCAAACCAATCAGTTTTACATAAACAGTTTTCGAACTGTTTTTGTAAAACTGATAAACACTGATGTAATACAGAGAGTATTGTAAAGAAGTTCGAAATTTTATATTATAGTAGCCCATTAGCTCAGTTGGGAGAGCGCTGGCACGGTTAGCCAGAGGTCGCGGGCTCGAGTCCCGGCATGGGTGGAATTTTTAGCCTCTAAATAGGTTTTTAAAACTGATAAACAGTTTTAGATATAAAATATCTATTGATTCGTCATGAACTATATAAAATCAGCATAGATTAGACCAAAGAACTATAACTCTAACATTATCCGATCCATTTCGAAACGAATTCCTACTTAGACACTAGATGGCGCTGACCTGTTAATATTAGTACACTTCAGTAGATGACGCTACTGTTAAAACATAAAAAAACTGCCCAAATGTATGTCCAGTGCAGTAAGGTTCCATAGAAAAAAGGTTTTCACTTACCTTACACTACTAACAACGTCATAAAAGTGAAAGTACGAAACTTTTATAAGTTGGTCTCTTAATACTCGTTAAGTTGTAAAGCCTACTTAGCCGTCATAGCTGTCCTATTAAGAACATTATGTGCCACTGAACTGATTTTTTTCACGTTTCTACAATCAACCGCTTAGGGAGAAGGGTTTTTTTTAACAAGAAAATGCGAATTGGAGCTTTATATTTCGCAAACGGATCCCTAAATCGGAAAATAGTTTTACTACACTCACAATATTTTTAAACGACCATCGATACCCCGTACTATGTGTAGGCGAGAAATAAAATTGTACCAAAGGTTCATACGTATAACATCTATTTATTCTTACTTGTACAATTTACTAAACAAGATTCTACCGGTAAAGTATCACTTTTTAGTCGAAAATGTCATATTCTCATAAGTGAAGTAAGCCGGAACACTATTTTAAATATAACGCTGCCAAATTTATATACAAAGTTCATGGATTTGTGAGAAGATATCAATAATTCTAACGATAATTAGTAATTTTATTATAAATAGAGTAATTTATCATGCTGTATGCACATGTATTGGTGTTATGGATTGAATTGAGTGTTTTTGTCATTTCATATTTGTAATAATTGATGTCCATAATACTGTTTTGTGTGTCTAATAAATAAATACATATGTCAATTTTGAGGTTAGAATCTTGTTTACGAAATTGGACAAATAGGAATAAACAGACTGTATACAAAGGATATTATTTATTGATGTTATTTATATTATTTATTGATATTATTTATAAATTACTCTTCACTCACTATGCTCGTTCACTTACGTAGGGAATCATTTAAAACTCTACCAACGGCAAATGTATGCTTTACTTTCATTAGAAACTCGATTTAGATCGCGTCATGCAATTACTTCAAGGAGCAAGTACCTTGTAAGTACTTTGGCACTTACGTACTCAACAGTGGCATAAAGGTGCCGTTAGAAAATGCGATTACTGATGAGGCGAGGCGACGGAGAGCCACCCATCACGCGCGATGACAAGCTATTAACCTCGCTCGTCCCACCGAGATCCCGGCAACTTTGCTTATTTTCGGTGCGCCTAGTAAGACGTGATTGAAGACTTTGGCCGCAAAGAATGCAATTTGCTTGCATCTCTAAGTTACGAATAAACTGAAGCGTGAAAAATATTTTCGCATTAAAACTTCCGTAAGCATTCCATATGAACCCATGTATGTCTCCACTGCTGGGACACGGGTCTCTTTCTGCATCGCAGGAAGGTTAAACCAAAACCGGGTTGGTGGAGTATGGCCACACTGTAAGCATTACACATTATTAACTCAAACTGGATTAATAATGATAAGAAGGCAAGTAAGTGATTACTTGCTTTTTTGTGGAAGGAGTCCGACCTTATATAATGTACAGTACCACCAAACGAGTTTTATTTTTAACAAAATGGTGATAAAGAAGGAGTAGGTCCTTAAAATATTTATTTAATCTTCTCAGTCCTGACATTGACCATAACCATAGTTTTCTATTCTTAACCTCATGGAATCTTATCATATAAGTAGGAACTGATGGTTTAATATAATTTGAGAAAAAAAAAAGGTCAGAGTGGAGTTTATTCTTCCGCTACCCTTTTCTCCTCTACACTTTGGCCCGAAGGCAGTGGTTGTAGATTGGCATTCGGCATTTACAAACAGAATGTTATTTCTTTACGTTGTTTCTTTTTTAATTATAGGTTAAAAGTGGGAAGCTTAAAAAGAGGAGTTTGTAGTTAACCTCGCATCCACTAAAAGGCCTTTGGTAGCTATCTAGCTAGTGATATCTTTACAATAGACTTACAATAGGGTGCATGAAAGGAGCCTCCCCGAACGACTTACTCACGGAGCCCGTATATCTGGCGCATCGTGGGCACCAATCAGTGATAGAATAATGCTGATTGGCAAATTCTTTCACCACGATGGCTTGCCATTGATACGCCTTACAAAAAATGGAAGAGAAGAGCTCCCGGGTTCTCCAGAGAGTTTTCTCTTTTTATGTATGAGGTACTCAAAAAGGAAATTAAATTATTGGCATGGTCATCGTAATGTTTCCTCTGTAAACTATTATTGTAAACGCCGGAGATTCGACCAGACAACTCTTGACAGACAGAAGAGTTTTAATTTTGGGAGCTAAATTCTTCTTGGGTCAAGCAAACAATAGATGTTGCGGAACGTGACGCGCTAACGCTTCAAGCGACGGCATCTAAAGTAAAATGTGAACGTATCAGAGCTTTTTCCTTTTCATATTTCGGCTACATCACCGCGGCACCAATTTAAGTATTAATAAGATGACAAAACGTGACCCCGGACGTACCCGCCCATCCATCACGCCCGCTTGTCAAGTGGCCGGCGAGCGATTAAAAAAACTCCATCTAACCAATTTGCAGCTGGCCCTTATATGAGTAAAGGTATTTCGGACGCAGAGTGGGTAAATACTGTAGACAAGGGATGAGATTAAATATTAAATTCGCGTTTAGGAATTTAGGGATGGAAAATAGTGGTTGAAGGCAACAAGCGCGTCCGCGTGCTTCTGGACTTAGAGAGTGAGTGTTTTAGTAGATACTTTTTAAGTGGTTAATTATTAAATTATTATTGACTGCCTGTTATTTGAATGAATGAATGAATAGCGATTTATACAGAATTATGACCTAAAGAGAGATTTCCAGTGCGATCCTCGGCATGAACATCTGAAATTCCTTCCATTAGTACATTTAATTTTGTAGTTACTCCGATACTCCTCATTGAAAGCATACTAATTGCGTCGACCGTCGAAAACCTGCAATATAGATCTCACAACAACAAAATACAACAGAAATCAGCACGCAACTAACTAGCTCTGGCAACACGCTTATATTGTTGGCGACCCAACAAAGCATATTTGTTGTCATATTTAGTAGCCGTAGCAACATTGTGACGTTTCCCTTCTCTGTGTCACCATTGAGCTGTAATGACTTTCTAATTTATAATAAATTTTACAAACCTATTTAGAGGCTGAAAATTCCACCCATGTAAAGGAACCTAACTGCAAAGTAGGTCCTCGGGGCTGCAAGTGATGCAAATTACTTCAGCCAGATGTCGCTGCTTGTACGTAATACAGAGAATATTGTAAAGAGGTTCGAAATTTCACTGATGCTAGTGAGTCGCCCATTAGCTCAGTTGGAAGAGCACTGGCACGGATAGCCAGAGGTCGCGGGTTCTAATTCCGGCATGGATGAAATGTTTAGCCTCTAAATTGTTTTTGTCTTTTTAATGTTAGTGCATTAAAAAGAATATAATTATAATAAATTATTTAGTCCGTAAAAACTAGCCTTTTAGTGTAACAAACCCTTCACAATCAGTCCAGACATTACCATATTACCTACATTATCTCTATCTACATCCTATCTAACTTCCTTCTGATATTATAAAGGCGAAAGTTTGTAAGTATGGATGGATGGATGTTTGTTACAAATTCACGTAAAAACTACTGAATGGATTTTAATGAAACTTTACAATAATATAGCTTATACATATGAAAAATACATAGGCTACACATTATAAAGATATTGTGTCATATTTTTCGAATGCGACCCAAAAAATATTTATGTGATAATTTTAACGTTATAATGTTAGTTCTTTTCTACGCCACGCTAATTTATATAAGAAACTCGAAATACTAATCCTGCGCAGTCGAAGTCGCGGGTACAGCTAGTTACCTCTATATTTCTGTAAATATTATTTCATCTACAGTGTTACAGTGCTACACAAGAAATAAGTCTCGCGGATGTACCTGCGCAGATGACCAAATTTTGGATGTGCGGCAAGTTGATCGACCAATCAGATAGTTTCATTTTATGGCAGGCCGCGCGCTGTTGTTGTCATTGGTTGATTCAACGTCATCGATGCAGGTGACTATTAGTTTGGCAATATTAGTGTGAGCAAAATAGGTAGCGCTACTGCGGCAATCAATCTGCACCTTAACCGTATCAGTTAAAGATCATGTTGAATGTACTTATAGCTTCGGGTACTTTCGTTACACTTCTTCCTAGTCTGCGCGAACGTAGATTCCCGAAGGGACTTTTATGATGTGTAGTACTGTACTTTCAGGCTGATAAACATTGTTGTTTTCGGTACCCATGTGGGTCACGAGCTAATGAATTATCGACAGTCAATCCGTGATGCGTGTATGTGGTACATGAAAACGGGTTAAGTTAACGCAAAGTTACGCACAGGCACGTCGCGTCGCGCGCCAAACACGATAACTAATGATTTATACACTCGCATGTCTCTCTTCAAATTAATGACAGGGTGAAGGCTGTTGACTTTGAAGTTATTAATTAATATTCCTATTATTCGGGCCTTTCACTATAGAATCGTGACGGATCATGTGTTATTAACTTAACTCCGGATTCACTTTATTTTTTGTTGGAAGAATCCGTCCAAGGAGCCGATTCTCGCCCAAGCGAATTGAAAGGGTAGACGCAAAATATTCGAGGCTTAGGCAATTGTCGTATAATAATAAGACAAGATAAGATAAGATAACTTGACAGAGTTATTATACATTTATTTTCTCATTCCAATTCAATCTAAGAATGCCTGAAGCGCTCGTGGCCTAGGCGAACCGAGTATTGGATTCAATCACTTGGTTAAGCAACAACAGGCGCGCTCATGTACGGGATGGGTGAGCGTCCCGTGACAACCGCTAGTGGCATTTTTCCAACCACTTCCGTGCTTCGCAAGGCACGCTAAGCCGTTGGTGCCGGCTGTCATATAATGGCATTCGTTAAGCCATGTCAGAGGCCTTATGGGCGGCTTGATAGCTTCTAACAGTGAAGCCCGCCACTGTCTCACAATCCTCCACCAACCCGGACTTGGTCCCCGTGGTGGAGTATGGCCTAACCTTCCTGCGATGCAGGAAGAGATCCGTGCCCCAGCAGTGGGGGCATATAAGGGTTGATAACGATCCAATGTAACATGGCATTCCGAATACAGATTTTGGCTGTCGCTTGACTTTTTACGTAGAATTCCAAGCCATAAGCCTTAGAGTCGTATACGACTTATTTGCTAATGAAGTGAGAATTGGGTCCCAGGTCTCACTTGAATTCGCAGAGATTTATCACGGTGAGTGGAGGCAGAACCCTCGTGTGATATGAAACGAGTATGAGCGTGATGACCACATTGATGCTCACTGTTGGGTTTAGTCCATGATTATATTATTTTTAATGCACTAACCCTTGCTAAGGACAATTTTGAAAACCTATTTAGAGGCTAAAAATTCCACCCATTCCGGGATTCGAACCCGCGACCTCTGGCGATAGCCAACTTACGGATACGTAAAGAGGTTCAAAATTTCACTGATGCCGGTGAGTTGCCCATTAGCTCAGTTGAAAAGAGGATGGCCAGAGGTCGCGGGTTCGAATCACGGCATGGGTGGAATTTTTAGCCTCTAAATAGGTTTCTAAAATTAGTCCATGATATAATATGAATATGAGCGTGATAAACACGTTGATGCCCACTGCTGGGTGTAGAGCTTACATGTTCAAACCACTTATTACTGGCCTATGCCTTACGTAAGACTGTCTGCCGGCTACGCGGTATATGTTATCTTCGGACTATCTGCATATTTCATAACATATAATCATCCTGCCGGTGCCGACCTTCTCTCAGAGGAAGGACTAGGGGTAAAACATCTCGTCGTCGTCGTCAGGCTATACTAGTCCACTGCTGAACATAGCCCTCCCCTAAAGAGCGCCACGTTGTGCTGTCATAGGGGGTAATGCCCATAATCCCCACGCTGGGCATGCGGGTTGGAGATCGCAGTTCGGCGGAATTGTACTGCAGGGGGTGCTGCTGCCCACCAAGTTTGTGTCCCTTAGTCGCCTTTTACGACACCCGCGGGAAGAGTTTGGGTTGGTGCTATTCTCTAGGCCAACACCACACAGAATACATAAAACATCTACCGGCAACTTATTCATTGTACTTATATCTAACGGAATTATTCACGAAAACACAATTCCACTAACACTCCTAGAGGCGTTTTATTGAATTTGTGGTCATGTCTCTTCCTCGGATAGCGGGGAACAAAAAAAAACGATTTCAACTGAAAATGAGTTTTGCTGGTGATGTGTTATTCACAGCACACACCAGCAATACATGCTGAGTTGATGACCTTTTTTCTTGCCACGGAGGCCCAATAATTTTTAAGAAGATTTCACTGTTTTTTTTTACTTCCTAATTGATGTTCATCTTTCCCATGATTGTGTTATTTTTTATGTGTGTGCATTTGTGGCAATTTAAATAAATGTTTACTTTCTAAAGTCTGATAATGATAATATTTATTTCCAAAAAACAGGTCTTATAGCTGTTAACAAGTACACTGCAAAGTGCTTAATAACTAACATGCAAAAAGGATAAAAAACCTAACATTAACAAATAAGTTAGTTGGTCTGGTGTCATAGATGATTTAAAAACCTATTTAGAGGCTAAAAATTTCACCCATGCCGGGATTCGAACCCGCAACCTCTGGCTATCCGTACCAGCACTCTACCAATTGAGCCAATGGGCGACTCACGGCATCAGTGAAATTTCGAACCTCTTTACAATATTCTCTGTATTACGTACAGGCAGCGACATCTGACTTAAGCAAATTGCATTACTTACAGCCCCGACTACCTACTTTGCAGCTAGGTTTAACATCGGTTTAACATTTAATTTTTAGCCTCTAAATAGGTTTTTAAATTTGTTCCTTAGCACGGGTTAGTGCATTAAAAATAAAAATTGTGTAGTCATAGATGATGGTAGTTTATAAATTTAAGTAAGTAAAAAGTAACAGCAGGAGATGAGTTCCTACCCTCCGTACTAGTAAAAACTGTGTTACGGCAGAGTAGTTGCTCTTCCCAATAGACTAAAATGCAATGACACTTAAAAGTACAGATCGCGTTTGTAAAGCAGGTTCAGTTGATACTGGTTCTTATGATCAACTGGTTCACAGTATATGGAAAAAACTTAGAAACTATTTATTCGTACTGGAAGTTATTAGGTAGGGTTCACTTTAAATATAAATATTATTACATACTATAATTAATTATACTTAAATGTTTATTAATATAGTTAAACAGTTTAATATTCTGTTTTTTATGTTTTAAATAGAGTTATATTTATAAATGCACCGAATAGGTAATTAACAAATACTAGTATGTAAGATGACAAGATAAGTTTATTAAGATCTAATGCTGTAGCTGGCTTCATTGACTAAGCGACAACAGAGGTCGCAGATTAGGCTTTCTCTTGGCTACCATATAACTAGACGTTTCGATCCAGGACCAAGAGAAGCGACTGCGCCGAGTAGAAGGTATTTTATTTCTACATGAATACATACGAAAAGTAATAGATAAAAGTTATTTATATAACGTCAATTACATATATATTTTTAATAGTTCCTCAGCTTCATCGTATGTCAGGTTGATAAGGTATTCGAATATAGCTTTTTTACATTGATACTTAACTCTATCATTCAAGCATGTTGTTTTATTAATTCGGTTATAAAGAAACGGTCCAAGAAAATAACTAAAATTTTGTGCAAAGCTTGACCTACAGGCAGGTATCCTGTATATTATATGTGCGTTTCGCTTTGAGACTCGTGATAGTTGAGGTACAGGCATAGAATGTGTTCTAAGTATTATTTGCTCGATGAAAAGTTTACAAATGGTTAATACTGGAAAGTCTTTGTAAAGAGCCTCAGTTGGGTAGCAACAATTTTTAAAATTAGTAACTTTTATTACCGCTCGTTGTGCCGTTTCTATCTTTATGAGGCTCGTCTTTTTTGCAGCTCCCCAAATTGAGATGCCGTAGGTAGTTATTGCCTGGCATAGAGCAGTATATGTTACCATTATTGTGGAGGGATCTCTTGTGTGTCGTATTTTCTTAAAAATACACATAAGACGTCGTAAACGAGAACTAAGATGGTCTATATGGCATTTCCAATTTAGGTTTTTGTCGATAATAATCCCAAGATACTTGATAGATTCTACTGAAGACAATATATAGCAATTACACGATGTTGAATCCGTGCAGGTGTGTGCTTTAATGTTAAGATCTTCCTTGGGTTGCATATTATTTCTTATACTAAAAGTTACGTATTTTGTTTTATCAAAGTTCAATGTTAATAAGTTTTTATTTAGCCAAGTCAACACCTCGCGAAATCCATTTTCAGCATAAATTTTAACATTTTTCCATGTATCTGCTTGGAAAAGAAGTACTGTGTCGTCAGCAAAAGATATAATCCTGGCATTGACTAGCTCCTTTTGACAGAGATCATTAAGATACACCAGGAAGAGTGTCGGCCCAAGAACAGAACCTTGGGGAACGCCAAAACATACATCTTCTTTCCTGCTGTAAAAATCATCGATTTGGACAACTTGGGTGCGGTTAGACAAATAGTCAATCAACAGTTTAAGCGGTGTACCCCGAACCCCAAGAAATTCAAGCTTTCGAATCAGTATGGGAATAGAGACCGTGTTAAATGCCTTGGCTAGATCCAAAAAAATGCCCAGGCACTTATTTTTTGCGCCCAACGTGAGTTACTAGGCCATCAATAGAGTCAGTCGTGGACCGTTTTTGTCGGAATCCGTATTGATTTGGGGAGAGTAGGTTATAGTTTTCTAGGAAATTTACAAGCCGGACATTGTTGACTTTCTCAATAATCTTCGATAATGTAGGCAATAAAGAAATAGGCCTAAAGTTGCCGACACTGTCTCTATTCCCCGACTTATGTATTGGAACAACGATACCTAGACCTAGGCACTAAGTCTCCACAGACTTAGTGCCTAGTTTTGGAGTGTTTCAAAGAATTGTGTTTTTATAAAAATAATAAGGCTGTTAGTTTACAACACTAATAAAAACGTATATTCTTCAAATTTAAAAACACAAGTTCCAATTTAAAAAATGTATAACATTTTTCAAATTAATATACATTTTCTCACAAATCAAAAACTCCCAAGTAAATCCAGTATTTGATAAAAACGGTAAGTACCAGTTCATTTCACAAAGCGATCACGACCTAGGAATACAAGGTAACATTGTGTTATCCTTTGCGAAAACACCTGAACCGCCTGTCAATGCTTTGCAACTGCACTCCTGGGAATGATTTCACATTTCACTGCCAGTTTCCTCTTTATTCCGATTTCCTTGCATTTAATTTGTTTTTTATATAGCCTTTAACCGCTCCACTGCACAGTTCACAGCCCTTCTCTCAGAGAGAGAGAAAGAGAGAGAGAAAGAGAGAGAGAGAAAGAGAGAGATAGAAAGAGAGAGAGAGTGTAGGGACTCGGAACGCTGAGTCAACATTTGAAGCAACAAAGTAACATAGCGCAACGATCACGCGCGGACGTCTGGTGTCCAGCCAGTCGTCCCCCCGAAACCCTTTGAGGCAGTCGCCTCCGAAACCTTTTAGAGTACCGTAGTTTAAAACGTAAAACCTAAGATTGTGTGTAACCTCCTGTGTAAACCATTGTACGTGTACTAAATTGAATACAGACTTTTAACCTTTAAATTGAAACCTTCTGATATATTTATTTGTGATCAACACATCCACACTAATTACCTTAATAACCCCAAAAGAGTATGGGCTTAATTACCACGTGCTCATTGCAGGTTGGCAATTGCAAGCGCTGATGTATTGCATTTAATAACATAAATACATTTGTTATTACTTTATATGTAAAAACCTATTTAGAGGCTAAAAATTCCACCCATGCCGGGATTCGAACCCGCGACCTCTGGCTATCCGTGCCAGCGCTCTGTCCAACTAAGCTAATCGGCATCAGTGAAATTTCGAACCTCTTTACACTATTCTCTGTATTACGTACAGGCAGCGACATCTGGCTGAAGTAGATTACATCACTTACAGCCCCGACTACCTACTTTGCAGTTAGGTTTTACATTGGAACGATATCGCTGTACCCACATGATTATACTATTTTTATTTTTAATGCACTAACCCGTGCTAAGGACAATTTTAAAAACCTATTTAGATGATAAAAATTCCACCCGAATTCGAACACTCGATGTTAAAACCTAACTACAAAGTAGGTAGTCGGGGCTGTAAGTGATGCAATCTACTTCAGCCAGATGTCGCTACCTGTACGTAATACTCGTACAGAGAATAGTGTAAAGAGGTTCGAAATTTCACTGATGCCGGTGAGTCGCCCATTAGCTCAGTTGGATAGAGCGCTGGCATAGATAGCCAGAGGTCGCGGGTTCGAATCCCGGCATGGGTGGAATTTTTAGCCTCTAAATAGGTTTTTAAAATTGTCCTTAGCACGGGTTAGTCCATTAAAAATTAAAATAGTATACTTTATATGTGTTTTAAAAATTGGCAAATGTAATATTTTGTATCTTCTTCTTCTTCTTTTTCAGGCTATATGATGTAATCCACTGATGGTCATAGCCCTTCCCTAATGAGCGCCATAGCGCCCTGTCATCAGCTTGCCGCATCCAGCATCTGCCGGCAGTTTTTCGCTGATCGTCATCCCGCCTCGTCGGAGGGCGTCCTACACTACGTTTGCCGAGCCGTTGTTTGCCATAATATACAATATTTTGTATATTATGTGATAATCTAATGAAGATATATTATAGATATACTAGCTGACCCGGCGAACGTTGTTTTGCCATAATAATGAGCCTCCGACCTATTTTCAGACTTATCAAATATAAAGATCATAAAAAATTGGTGAAGGCGTTTCTGAGGAGTTACATAACAAACACTGTGATGTAACAAACACGAGATTTTTAAATACCTAATAGAATATAATAATTTCTATCTACCAAGCCATAACAACGCCCACTGCTGGGTTTAAGTCTCTTCTCCGTCACGCCAAACCTCTCGGCGTAATAAGTTGTTTCCCGAAAACATTTCTTCTAAACTGTTCTAATTTATTACACCTACGACGTCGAAAAGTTTTATATTAAATTAAAAGCTAGCAAAGAAGTATGTGAGAATTCATAAAATTCAAAAGCCAAGTTATAAGGTCCCAACATGATTAAATGCATTTTCTTTGTGAAGTGTGCTCCCTGGGAACTGTAAAGGTATTCCTATTTCATCCCCTTTGACCCGGTCGTTTGACTTTTCCTCTCCTCAGAAAGTTTTCTTTTAGAATCGCATAGGTAGCTTTATTTATAATGTTATCACGTTTTAGTCCAATATTTTTTCTATTTTATCTATTTTGGCTAAGCAAACTTTTCCTGAATATGGTAAAGTTTTAATTGATTAATCGAATAAAAGGACCAATAACTAAAGGAAATGGACAGGGCTATTGCAAATGGCAAACGTCTGTTTAACCCTCTAGCCTGAATATAGACATAAACTTAGCTTATTATTTTGTTGTAAAGAACCAAATCACCAGACGCAAGATGACGACGCCAGATTGAGCTAAGGAACTTTTGTTTTTCACAGGCCTCGTACTCGCATAATAACATCGTATTAAGCCACGTGTGCATTGTGTTTTGGATCAAGAAAACGATCACGGTCGTGATCACGAGCAACCAATGTTGCACAAATATGCCGTTGTCGAAGCAAATGTCCAAGTACTTACTAAGCCACGTGTCGATTGTGCTGCGAACCAAGAAAATGATCACGATCACGACCATCCAACCTCGCACAAATATGTCGTTGTCGAAGCAAATGTTCAAGTACTTATTAACGGTCGAAAACGATCACGGTCGATCCTGCCCGACCCACTAACCAATCAAAACCAACCAACCACTTTAAGGTAAAATAAATTTTGTTTCGTTGTTTAAGTACAGCTGACAGCCCATCGACCTTGGTTTAAACGTACTCTACTAAATTATAGTCTACTCTACTGAATTAGGAAACGTATGTAAAGGCTGATCATCTGTAGACTGCGCTAGGGCCTAAAGTCATTCAACCTTTCAATGGTCGACACATAATAATAACTTAAGCCCAATCGTTTAGTATTTGATGTTTGGTAGATAGACAAGAACGCTTGTTGAAAGTGTGCATGATAAATAAAATAATGGAGTTTGCCGTACAGCCAGGACATAAAATGTTGGAGTAAAAGAACTAGTAGAGTTGGCTCCAAATAATGGGATGAGTCAACGACACAGAAGAAGAGAATCATAATGAAGAAGAAAAGAGTGAAATATGAAATACCTAAGCACTCTTACTATCTCAATTAATTGCGTTCCTGCCATTTATAAAAGCCTGTCTGAGGAATTATGTAATAAAAGTCTCAAAAAAGTACAATTTAAAAGGACGTGTCATCGCTTTATTTTAAGCAGTTTGTTAACCCATCCTATCCTTCAGACTTTGGGGTAGTATCAATGCTGTTATTTGTGTAGATTGTGTAAGTTTATACTCGTATATAAAAAATGTTAACAAGAGCTTGGCTATAAACTGCATTAGCAATTTGGCAAATGTCGTTTTTATAAATAATTAACTCTCAATATATCCAAACGGATAATAGAAATATCAATTCACTGAGTTTATAGAAATATCAATTCACTGAGTTTAGCGCACTGTTAGTGTCGTTTCAACTTTATGTGTGATAGCTAGTGGTGAACTGTACGACAAGATTATGAACACTGATGGAAACACGGATTATATGATAGAAATTTAGTAAAGAATCAAGCACAATATTACAAGACAGATTATAGTAATCTTAACAACCAAAAAATGCGACAACGTAAAAACAGAAAGACAAATTAATAAGTAGAAAAAGTTCGCACTGCAGCCAGTCGCTAACAATGTGCGATAAATTGATAATGCGACGGGTCAAAATTAAATATATAGTCAGACAGACAATCAGATTAATACTCCGAATAAAAGCAATTCTAGCTAAACATCAAGATTCTAAACGAATAACAATGAAAGTCTAACTAGCGGTACTGGAGTAAAATGATGATTTTCGCAAGTAGCAGGAGACACCTTTCTTGCCATAAATTTTTTATAGTAAGAGAGCACATATATTCAGCTGACTTAAAGAACGTATATAATACATGATGTACCAGTGGGAAACTAGCCTTTAGCGGAGACAATCTCACATGTTGCTAGGTGAAAATAGAATGGAACCTTATTGAACGACGACCACCAACCTTTTAAGTGTCGAAAGCAATAAATTCGTTAGCTTAAGGCAAGTGCGTGTTACTCGCGTAACTTCAGATTCTATTTCGCGAGTACAATTCTAAAATCAACCGATTTCCAACAATGACGACAACAAAGACGACCTCGGTGGCGCAGCGGTTTGGCACGTTGACTGTAAAACCGAAGGTCTCGGGTTCGATCCCCGGCCGGATCAAACTAGGAAACGAACTTTTCTGGTTTGTCTTGGGTCTTGGACGTTATCTATGTATTTATTGTATTAAATCTATCGTCGTTTTAGCACCTATAACACAAGTGATTTAGTTGTACTTAGTAACTATAGGGCTAACGAGATCTGTGTAATATTATGTCCATGAATATTTATTTATAACAATTGATAGAATTCGAAATAAAATTAACTTCGACTACGTAGCGCAAAATATTCTTCGTGCAAAAGTGTTTGATGCCGGTCAGAGTGTTTCAGCAGAGAGCGTCAGGTGCGATATATATTCACGAGCGATTTTTGGCAAGTTTAATAAAGGTAGAACAGGGCGGTGACGTCAGCAGGTGCCGAGGCCGGTAAGTTATGGGGGGGCGGGCAGTTCATAACCAGCATCCAGAGCGGCATAAGTCTCTTGACCGCAGACTGATGGTATAGCTGCAGCCTCGCCTCTGACGATTTACACATTCCAAATGAACTTCGTTCATTCATTTATGTGATGTAGAAGTTGTTATTGAAATAACTTGTTAAAACCGTTTTTAGTGCTTATTAAGCCACTTCGTTTCCAGGGAGTGAAATGTTAAAAATTTTGTATTATTTTTCATAACAAGTTGACATTGAGAGTTGTACTTTTGTATCAAACCAACGCGGGTAATTTATCTGTACCGAAGAAACGGTTTTCAGGTTTGCGTTATATCAATGAGACCATGTCAAGCAACAACAAATGGAATTAATGGATTAACGGACTCACAAATTAGAGAGTTTTAATGAGAGCCTGCTGTTTCATGAGGAGCATCGCCCAAAAAGAACTATGTTATTTCGCTGTCAGTCAGCTTTTAAAAGCCCGACAACGAAGTTAAAACGAAGTAATTAAAAAAGAAAACACAAAATGCTTACAAAGTCGGAAGCACGGCTCTCTTCACTTAAATTACTTGCGATTACACCGACAAAACGTTTAATGAAACACGTTAAATCGGCCCAACTGGGGCCCGCGCCGCCGCGCGCGCTCGCCTTTCGCAACTTCACCACTTCTGTGGTAGGTGGGTAGTTTTTCCTCAAATATCTTAGCTGTAAGGAGAGTTGGAACAACTTCTGCAAAGTCCATTAAAGAGTATAAACCCACCGCGGTGATTACAAATGCCACAGATTTTGGCAACCGCTTCGGGGTCGATTAAAGCTTTTTAATTGAAATGACGCTGGATAAACTTTAGTTGAGGCAGTAACTTCTAACTCCTTGAAGTTGAGTGTAACCAACAAGGTTTGTTAGTAATGTAATGTTTTTAACAACAGTTAACAAAGTAGTTTAATAAAATGCGTTGTTGCACGTAAAAAACGTATTTTCAACAGCGAAATATCGTGTCCGACAAAAAGATGTCATAATTTTTGGCAACAAAACATTTAAAAAGGAGTGTTATAGAAAGCTTATTATTAGAAGCTGAGCCAAACCTTGCGGGGAGTCTTACATGCAAGCTCTAAAGCTGCAAAATCCTTCTAACATCTGCCTTTTTCAGGTTACTCGCTATCGCGAAAATTATCTGTGTAACTTTACTGAACTCTACCGCTATAACAAATGCGTTTATTTCAGTGCAATTTATAGTATCAAACGCACTCTGAAATAAAACGGACCAACTAGCTCGCGAGCGGATTTGTTTGTCGAAACGCTAAGCCAGGCGCGTACCTCCAAAACAACGGCATCCGCAGAAATTAAAAGCGAGTAGGTATCTAATATTTAATGGGGCGCGAGCGTGCGGAGTCTCCACGTATAAATATGTAAGCGAAGGAAACGTCGACGTCTGCGTTCCACCGCTCCGGTGCGGAAACCGCGTCAATTAACTTGGCCGCGATGACATATTAGCCTTTGTTCCCAGCCCCGCAAGCCACCGGTATTGTCTTGCAAGAAACTCAATGTACGTATAATCCGGGTATAACACACCGCGGCGAGCAAACTCGGGCCCCGCCGCTCGCCTGCCGCTAACGCTGCACCGGAAATCTTGACAATCGATCAAAATCCAACTTGAATACTCTGTTACTGTTCGAATATACTCTATTGCTTATGTGCAGATTGAAATTGTTCACGATACAGACAGCTGCTGGAAATAAACTTCAACTGCCCCGGACAGACGGACGGAACACTTTTTAACAATATTAAATTTTAATATCGCGCCGAGTCATCTGCGTGGTGCGACACAATTAAATTCCGCTGAATCAAATCTAAATTGAATAGATCCACTGTGAAAACACAAAGTTTAGTGACTGTCAATGTCAAATAAAGAAGATGAAAAAAGTTTTTTCTTCCAATTCCATTTTCTTTCACGATTCCTCTTTCAGTCTGTTAAAGTTTTCAAAATAAGAGGTTTTCGCCAGAGTCTCAATTATCGATAAAGACGATATTAAAAATTCGTTTGTTTTGTTCTCGGCTTCCGCTTGGTGAATGGTGTCCCCTTTTTTCTATTGTTTGCGTGCGGAGGGGACGCAGAGTCGGGTGACAATAATCAGAATTTTAAATCTTCTCCCCGCGACTACTGACAAAATCATCCGATTTTAGGTGTCGTTAATCACCGAAATTAATTACGCGTAAAAAAAAACGAACTTTGGAAATCTTAATTTTTTAGACAATTGTTTATGTCACCTACTGATTCATAACTTATTGCCAACTTCCCCCTTGACTTTGTCTTCCTTTCGTTTTCGTTTCCTTAATTTACGATAGGCTGAATCTGTAGGATGTCTCCGAAACGAATTTGCCGGTTATCGTTCGTGGATCTATACGGCACGTCAAAATTTACATACATAGTTGCCGTTTGGCAGTACCGTGATGAAGGAACACGCTCTAAATTTATACGTGAGCATTACAGTGTAACGTGTACTGTACGAGGCAGTGCTCCCTTAATGTATTCATGTAATTCGCATTGCCGGCATCCCCTTTGACCGGCCACGCAACACCGCTCGGCTGCCCGCCGGATGTACTAATATAACCTGATGTTTTAAAACCATCCATCATGAATAATGTCTATATAAGGGAAAGCCTCACGCCGACTCTTTCCGCAATATCTGCATTTTGCTTGTGGATATTTTTTGATGAACAGTAGGTACCTGAAACCGGCGCCCATGCATGCAGGAACTAATGAATGTTGATGAAGCGACATAGGTTTGTCATGTGGCAAGTGACACACTCTGGTCTTTAGCTACGCCTCTGAGATTCTGAGACGCAAGCTTAAATATCTATGTATATTTTTCATTTGATAAAACTTAATAAACGCATTTCTATGTCACTATCGTGCTTACATTGGAAACAGTTGATGGATTTGTAACATCATCTTGGAAGATATTTTTTTTTATTTTTCCGATTCTCCTAGTTCGATATCTACCCTTGTATGTCTCCACTACTGCGTCACGGATCTCTCCCTGCATTGCAGGAAGGTTAGGCCATACTCCACTGCGGGGGCCAAGTCCGTGTTGGTGGAGGATTGTAAGACAGTGGCGGGCCTTACTGTCAGAAGTTATCAAGCCGCCCATAAGGCGTCTGACATGGCTTAACGACTGTCATTACATGACAGCCAGCACCAACAACTTAGCGTGCCTTGCAAAGCATGGAAGCGGTCGGAAAAATGCCAGTAGCGGTAGTCACGGGATGGTCACCCATACTTCACCTGACCGCGCCTGTTGTTGTTAACTGATATGATTGATACCAATCACTCGGTTTGACTAGGCCACGAGCGCTTCTCACTCTTACTCTCCTCGTACAAAAATACATAATATACTAAAGAAAAAACTGCTCTAACCAACCACTGGAGAAGGTCAAATACAACTCAGTTAGTTGAATGTAAAAACGTTGCGGTGCGGTCGCCGTGGCTGCGGCCGCCAATTTACATTAAATGCGGGTTGCCTCACCCTGTGATAGCTAAGTCTACATTCATCTACGAATTTCCAGCATTAGGAAACACAGAGTTCGCATAAATCACCGTAAACCCCGAATATTAAGAGGTATAAGCAGAGAAATCAATTAGTTGAAGCGACTCTTCTACCATTTATAACTTTCCGTATTACATTGAGAGGTCATACACAATATTAAGCACGTAAATGTATCACTTCGTTTTCTTCTGCAAGACGAACGAGACGACGACCCTACAGTAGTATGCCGTATGTACTCGTAGTATTAATATGTTTCTTTGTGAGTTCGCCCATAAAAACTTATTTTAGGCTGAGGTCACACGAGCGTAATTGTTTGAATTGTAAGTCGCGCAATTACGGTCGCGTAATTTCTGCTCAGCAGAAAATCTGTTGGGCCGCCACACGAGCGTAATTTATTCAGTTGCTTTTCAAACTCAGTAACTTATCACTATATGACTTTTCTGACAAATTCCACAGGCAAGGCCGTGGACTCAACTTCAATTATAATTTTTCCGTGTCAAACATTGTGAAGAAGAAAGAAACGTGTAGACTCCCACGCGTTCTGTGATCGACTGTCAATTTCCTCGACCCCCTCCCACCGCGAACTCAATTCAGCCAGGATAGTGCGCGTGAGTCGGCCGTGTGGCAAAAAGGAGTTTTTGTATGAAACCGAATGTAGCAGAAATTACGCGACCGCAATTGCGCGACTCAAACCTCAAAAAATTACGCTCGTATGGCCTCAGCCTTAAGGTAATTCCATGAGGCGCTTATTTAAGCTACTGTGGCAATCTACATTGGGAAACGCATAACATTTTACAGCAAAAATTTGCCACGAGTGCTGAAAAACTTTACCATACTACAATAATTATAAATCCATTCGTTTTTTACATATAAAAAATATTGCTAAAACTCGAATTAATTGAACATTAATTAATATTTATATTTTAAACAAATTTTCACCTGTTAAAGATTATATTCTTTTTGTTGCACTAACCCGTGCTGAGGATAATTTTAAAAACCTATTTAGAGGATAAAAAATCCGCCCATGCCGGGACTCGAACCCGCGACTTCTGGTACGGCTAGCCAGAGGTCGAGGGTTTGAGTCCCGGCATGGGCGGAATTTTTAGCCTCTAAATAAGTTTTTAAACCTGTTAATGTGTAAAATTAACCTTGCATAAATTGTTTAAAAATAGTAAACTATTCTGAGCATATACTGAAACTTTATATGGACCATAAGCTGTATCACTACAAACATGAAAAAATAAAATAAAATAGCACATTTGCTGTTTAATCAAATTTTTCAAGTTCAAAAGGAAGTAAAAGTTTCTTTCTGAAGGGAATTTTGTTTCAAATAAAATTAAGCTTAAAACTCTTTTAATTTTATAATTGTATGTCTCCATTGCTGGGGCACGGGTCTCTTCCTGCATTGCAGGAAGGTTAGGCCATACTTCAAAACGGGGACCAAGTCGGGGTTGGTGAGTCGGGGAGGCTTGTAAGGCAGGCGGTAGTAGCAGGCCTTTTAGAAATTATCAAGCCGCAGCCTGCCAGTACGTAATAGTGTAAAGAGGTTCGAAATTTCACTGATGCCGGTGAGTCGCCCATTAGCTCAGTTGGAAAGAGCGCTGGCACGGATAGCCAGAGGTCGCGGGTACGAATCCCAGCATGGGTGGAATTTTTAGCCTCTAAATAGGTTTTTAAAATTATCAAGCCGCCCATAAGGCCTCTGACATGGCTTGACGAGAAGCACGGAAGAGACCAGTGCCCCTCGATGAGGACATAATGGGTTGATGATGACTATGATGATGATCCAATGAAAATGCAAATTAAAGGTCCTTCCTAGATGTCCATTAAATGGCTTTTTAAAGTTTAATTACATGTAACAAATTTTATTCAATCCTCATTAACGAGTAAAGCAGAATTAAGAGAATGGTGAATGCCGGCCCGGTTTTAATCTTTAAAAAAATACGTAAGCTGTTTTATACATACGTTCAATATTAACAAGAGAATTATTACTACATAAAAGTTGATAGGTATTAAAAATTGTGGATTAATATTTTAACGAGCAGTCAGACCCAAGAATATAAGTGGAAAAATACATAAAAACACAGTGACAATGTATGTAGAGACCGCATACTTATTTCCACAAAATACTCTTATTACATTTTGATAGTAACAATTTTTTGACCTGTCTTCAAAGAGCTGCGGAAAATACAACTTTAAAAGGATTTAAAAGCTTATTTACTGAGTAGTTAACGCAGTAAGGGGTTGGCAAGATGTACCTGGCTGGCTTAAGTTCGGAACATTACTCGAAGTTTCTTATGAAGGAGGGACGGAGATCTAGTACTGGCAGCGCTTACTCCATTACATAATATATTCTTGATTCAATGATAAATGCATACCTGCTTATTGGTAACTCGGTAACTCCTACTGTTGCTATGAGTATATATGAATGGAGCTCCAAGCAGTCTGTAGCTGAATATGAAATTTCTATTTTATGCGGTTTTAAAAGCGGTTGCTTTGAAAATTCAAATTCGCAACTATCTTGCAGACCGTGGCCGCCGCCCGCCCATTAGAATCGTACATTATAATCCTTCACCCTTTGAAATACTTGTTACATTTTCACTTACATATCCACCTTTATGACTTAATCATGGATTGCAAAATTGTACTTTCAAAGTAACCACCACATTTCGTGTTCCGTAGTCAACAAGGAACCTTCCAGAGTTTCGCCATATCCGTTCGTCTGTTTGTCTGTCTTTGCATAGAGACAACAATGCTAAACTTTGGCATAAACATTCACATTAATGTGAATGTTTATGCTTCTGTTTCATTGGCGTGATTAATTAATCACGCCAATGAAACAGAAGCATTCAATCATCAAAACAACTGTTATAAATAATAATTTGGCCTTTTTGCATCTACTTAATGAGATGATTTATACAGCGTTCAGTGGTATCCTCACTGACACTAGATGGTTGAAGAGACCACTCCGACGCTGTAGTGCCTGGGACATGGTTTTATAGATGGTTTTTAGGCTTGCCCAGCACCTATACCATCCTGACAGCTTAGTCGGCCTAGCTCACAGGAAAGACTAGTCAATACGTGTGGAGCCAACCAAGCCGCGGGTTTCCTTGCGATGTATTCCTTCACCGTTAGCGTGTGGTATTGCGACTACAAATTCGCAAATGTACGTAACTTTGAAATTAAACAAAGTCATTGGTACATGCCCGCACTCGGGTCGAACCTGGGGCTCCCTGGGAACCTGGGTAGGAAGCGGTGGTAGCTCAGTGGGTAGAACCATGGACTGGAAATGTTATAAGAGTAACAAAATTACTTAGTTGTACCCTGTTGCCCTTATCAGGGACATAAGCCTTAATACTTAGATTTGCGCCTTCTTCAAAGGCAGATTTTTTTCTCGCCTTCACCCTAGTGTGAGGTGAGATTGGACGAGTAAAAATAGAAAAAATAATGAATATAGTAATATATTATGGATAAAATAAAAATAAAATATAAAAGGATAACTTCGAATTATAATTATGAAATTATGTTAGTAAAAAAACACGCTTAAAAGCGCTATGGCGCTCATTAGGGGAGGGGTATGTCCAGCAGTGGGCTAGTATAGCCTGACGATGACGACGATGATGATGATAAAAAACACAACCATCTACAGACTCCTGCGCTGCCAGTGGCTCGAAACGCACTTGGACGGTTTTTTCTTTACGATTTGTCGTTTGTAGGGGTCTGGAATATTTTTTTAATCACCAAAGTCCAAAATATTTTGATAAAACTTAAATGTCGTCTATACTCACTTTCAAACCGGGGGGTGGGCAGCAGCGCCTCCCTGCAGTACCATTCCACTGAACTGCGATTCCCAGCGTGGGGATTATGGGCATTATGGCCCCCTATGATAGCACAACGTGGCGCTCTTTAAGGGAGGGCTATGTCTGGACATAGCCCTTCCTTAAAGAGCGCCACGTGCACTGCTGGCAGGGACTAGCATAGCCTGACGACGACTCACTTTGAGAAATATCTGTGCATTTTCGTTTTTGTGTCTAATTAGTTGTAAAATAGGGGATGTATTAGCAAAGGGAAAGATAAAAAGTACCCGGAACCAGTGTGCGTGCATGCAACGACTTATGAACGTTGATGAAGCGAAGGTGATCTGTCAGGATCGTGGCAAGTGGCAGTCCCTGGTCTCTGCCTTCCCCTCTGGGATACAGGCGTGAGGTTATTTTTGTATGTAAGTTGTAAAAAAAAAAGTTGTGTAACAAAATGTGCTCTATCTATCTATCTAAGCATTTGGATGCTAGCGACCTAGGCGATCGCCGACCACGGGTCGCACGGCCCACTCTACGCACTCGCTCGCGCCGTTCTCGTAGTTAAATTGATACGGATCATGACCAACACAAGCAATCACATCTCTTTTATCTTTACCGCGAAAGGTAAAAGAGTCGCCGTCACCGATTCGCTTGGGTCGCGACGCCCCGAAAACGACCATAACCACGTGACCAGAGTTGCGCGACTCAGTCGCAGTTGCAGGGACGGTTGGATCGCCAATATCCAAACACTAACTTAACCCACATACCTTTGGATGTGCTCTCCTTGGGAAGGCCACTTTGGGGTCAATCTGAAACAAAAAAACCTCATAAAATTATACAGCCGGGGAGAAAGAAATTAAGACGAAATCCCCTCTTATCCTTTTCAGGCATTCACACTCGCCTCATTAACCCTTCAAGGGCACAAAATCGCTCGACCACCAGCCGTCCCCTACTAATCACGAACCGCACATTGGAGTCGGTCGGCGGCGCGATAAATTCACATCGCCTGAACGGCTGCACTGTCCAGCTCCGAAATCCCGCCTGGAAAAAAGGCATCGGTCCGAAAATCCGGTGCCGTGGTCCTGTCACTCGATTTTGCCTCTCGTCTTTTTCATGTAACCGAGCGCTACTATTTCATACGTGGCACTGTTTAAGCTCTCAGATTTTCTCCCACCAGCAGCCGTCAGTCTTTTTTGCTTTGCCGCTGCCGTGAGGCGTCCACTGGCCGTTTTAAACGCAAAATATAAACCTTTGACATTTTTAGCGGTAAAAGGTTTCATTCCCGCTCGCTCTTGGGTTTTTCTCGCTTCACTCTTCTGTATTGAATTTAATAAGACGTTTGTTAACCTGACTCTTGGATAGCATTTATAAAAGAAGGCCTCCACATTTTGTTTTAGGACATCGGATAATTTTGTGAAGATTTTGGGTCCCTTTTTAACAGCACAAATAACAAACAAATACAAACGCACTTGACCAATAGTTATTACTTACTATTGGTATTATTGTCACGCGCTGTGTTGTTTTCGGTAGCATTAGGATTTTATTTTACCTAATAAAACTACCGGCTTTACAGAACTCACAATTTTAACAAAGTAATTTTCAAATGCTCAAGGGCATTTCTGGTGCAGAGTATATTTCTTGCTGTAGGTAGGTATCAAACCTTGTATGTCCCCACTGCTGGGGTAAGGTTAGGCCATACTCCACCACGGGGACCAAGTCCAGGTTGGTGGATGAATGTAAGACAATGGCGGGCCTTGCTGTCAGAAGTTATCAAGCCACCCATATGGTAACTGACATGGCTTAACGACTGCCATTACATGACGACCGGCAACAACGCCTTAACGTGCCTTGCGAAGCATGGAAGCGCTCGGAAAAAATGCCACTATGTCGCGGTAGTCGCGCGACAGTCACCCATCCTGCACCTGACCGCGCCTGTTGTTGATTCCAGGCTTCCCCTTGCTGTGCAGCGTGGTAATGCTGCCAGCTTTATTGGGACCTTTAGGTCAGAGATGTCTCAAGGTGGTCTATTGAGATTTTATATTTTATTAATGACATTCTTTGTGTAATAATAATATTATTGTAATAATATAGTTATTGTTTCAAATAAATTTGTACAAAGTTGATCTGATCTACTATTGCTAGTACAAATTTAAGCCCTACATAGCCCTCATAGGTATTCTTTTAACTTAATTATAATGATAGAATGTGCTACTGCCCGGATTTTTTTACGATATTGACAGTCGTTTAGCCGAGAGTAGTTGGGGCTAGGGGGGTGTCATTCTATCAAAAAATTTGCGCATTAAAACTCAATAAGTCAGAAACGGGTCCCTGAATCGAATAGTTTATTTTGTATAAACATTTTATTTTGTATAAATATTTTTAGACGATCTATCAAACAATACCTCACAGTATAAGGTAGAGGAGACCAAAAATTTTTTGAAGAAGCATTATTCCTAGTGATTTAAAAAAAATCCCCATATTTTCGATATACATATTTATTCTTCCATCATATTAGCGTGAGTGATGATTTGCATATAGGTCGTTTTATTTATCTAATGCCAAATTTTAGATTTCTAGTACTAATCGTCTCTGAGCTAGGCTACGTTTTCTGTAAAGAAAACAAAATGAGCCGCGGCCAGACTGGAACTATAAAAGATTTTGGTGACCTACGTAACATTAGGGCTCAAATACTGATAGTAAATCATACGTAAATTCACGCCTCCTTTCATATTCGTCCGTTCGTTATCAACCCTTATATTTCCCCACTGCTGGGGCACGGGTCTCTTCCTGCATCGCAGGAAGGTTAGGCCATACTCCACCACGGGGGCCAAGTCCGGGTTGGTGGAGGATTGTGAGACAGTGGCCGGGCCTCACTGTCAGAAGTTATCAAGCCGCCCATCAAGGCCTCTGACATGGCTTAACGACTGCCATTATGTGACAGCCGGCACCAACGGCTTAACGTGCCTTGCAAAGCACGGAAGCGCTCGGAAAAATACCACTAGCGGTAGTCACGGGACGCTCACCCATCCCGTACCTGACCGCGCCTGTTGTTGCTTAACCAAGTGATTGATTCCAATCACTCGGTTCGCCCAGGCCACGAGCGCTTCATATTGTTCTACGCCAATCCCTTTTCTATTATTTTTACTCCCTTCACTAATACATCCTACTGTTAAACTATAAAATGATATTCATCATGCAAACAAAATGTTTACTTTTATCAGCGTCAATGCAGAATTAATAGAGTATGCAATTTTTTTATTACACGTTTTAAGTTAATTAGCAGGGTTTGTAACTTAAAATTACACCACATTAGAGGCGTACGATTATTTAAGAGGCGTAGCATTATTTTATTACTAGAACTTATCTTCAGTATGTTTGGGCCTGCAGTCTCGCTCGCACAGTTAAAATTTTATTGCGAGTTTAATGAAAAAGAATATACATTACATAAATATGGTCCGCGAGTGACATTGAAATAAATTTTCGTTTTTTGTACTAAGTTTTTCATAAAAATACAGTTTCCAGAATTTTTTTTTTTTTTCAATCAAACCAAGAACAAGAATATAAAAATTATCTCTTGAACGTCCGTAATTTTATTATGCATGAAATCCTTCATTTATCGAAAGTGTACTCATTCTTTATGATAATTAAAAATTTTAGATTATGCGAGAGAGGCATGCCCGACGTAAAAGTAGCCTTAATAATGTATAGTTATAGAAATAGATTTTTTTAAATATTCTAAGCTCATAGTAGATTTTTTTGTACAGAGTGTGCTTAATATATTTTTAAGCTGTGTCGGATATAACTCTAATATATCTTCAGAAATATTTTAGTAGAACCTTATGCATTGGAGCACGGTAAAAGGTTCTACAATCCACAATGCCTGCCCCATTAATGATGTAATAACTGTTGTAAGGCAACACGTGAACTTGACCACTTATGTTTTTTTCTTATTAACTATAAACATTATGATGGCTATACTATTTTTATTTTTAATGCACTAACCCGTGCTAAGGACAATTTTAAAAACTGTACGTTATACAGAGAATAGAGTAAAGATGTTCGAAATTTTACTGATGCCGGTGAGTCGCCCATTAGCTCAGTTGGAAAGAGCGCTGGCACGGATAGCCAGAGGTTGCGGGTTCGAATCCCGGCATGGGTGGAATTTTTAGCCTCTAAATAGGTTTTTAAAATTATGATGGCTACCAATATTTTTGAAATTTCTATGAAATATTGAAAAAAATATATCTTCTTCTTCTTAGAAATACTAAAACTTTCATGTTTACTCTAGAAAAATGTAATATTAATAACAGCTGATATTTCTTTCGATCGATTACAGAAATTGTTTAAATTGATGAGTACAATAATTCCTCATCTTTCTCAGGAACCTTGCGTCCTAAGGTTGTATGGAAGAAATTGCTTTTAACAATAAGGCTGCCAATTTTACTCTACATATTTAAATGTTTTACTACTGTACAATAAAGAATATTCTTATCTTACAATAACAAGTTTTCCGGGACTTTCCTGCAACACCCAGTAACGTTTGAATCTGGGAAATTTTGATTGATTCAAGAGGGATAATTAATTACATCATAAAAATGCGTTATTTACAGCAATGGAAAAAATCAGGCTGAAACTTAAATCTCCACAAATCGAGGAAGGTACGACCGGAGATCATACCGCGATGTAGATTAACATTAATTTCTTTACGTATATATTTATTTCTTTGTTTAATATATTTCAACGATTGTTTACGTATTTAACAAAAACTAGAGAAGAATATTTTAGATTATACTTCCAGGAATATTTGACTCAAGCATAAAATATCTAAGTGTCAAAAATGTTTTTCGAATCCGTAAAGTTTGTATCCATGTTAAATTACAGAGTAAGAGTAAGAGAATAATTTAAAACCTTTTCCGCAGGAGAACTGCATTATTAGAATGGCTGGGAAAACAGCTTTACAGCGTCATTCATACATTCTTAATTATTTAATTATCTTTCAAGTGCTCGACCGCTGCCAGAAATTATTAAAGACAATTTTGTTAAATCCCTTTTGCGGAACGTCCAAAGTCCACCGCGTTTATTATGTAAAAAACTGGATAATTGAGTCTGTTTTATTTATTTTGTCAGGCTTAAAGAGCTTGCGTCTTTGAAGCGTGGTAATCTCCATGACAGAGCTTAACAGCCACAGATATCTTTTTAATTAACTGCTGCAAAAAAAGGAAAAAATAAATAGGTACAGGGCACATACAAAAAAACGAGGTGTTTTAAAAATGTTGTCGGAAAGCTTTTAACCGCCGCACGCAAGCAATTTTGTAAACGTTATAAAATGACCACGAAAAGTATACAGAGCAAGCAGAAAAATCATAAAACCCCAGATGGTGGCGCTAAAGCGATTAAGCGGGTCGATGATAAATTTTAACGAGTTATTTTAATGGAGGCGATCGCAGTCAGTGGCTAGCCGGCACCCGGGTCCGATAGAAAATAAAACGAAACTCACCAAAAGACTTTGTAATACATACTTTACGAATTTCTTTATTGCATTCCCCTTTTGTTGATGTTCCCAGTAACCGAAAGCTAAATGATAATGTCTTCCAAAACGACACTGGGGCTCCACAACGAAAACCCCGTCGAGAATAAACAAAATACATAGGTACTAAAATCAGAAAACAAAAGACAAGTAATAATGCTGAAACACTAAACTATTCTCAGCGCAAAAATGACGGCGAAACATCGATACGAATGTGACATTTTGACATGGAGCCATTTGCGTGATTACAATCGACGCAGCGGCGCACCCTCCGCGCCGCCTTCGATCCCCCTCTTCCTGCAACTTCCCTGCGATAAAGATTGATATCGCTGCCTTTAAATTTCAAATTATCCTAAGTCAAACATGGCTGCTCAGCCGATTTCGTGCCACAATCACAACCCGTTAAGGTTAATAGTCATTCGGCGCGGGCGAAAATTTTCGCGTGTCATCGCAAGGAAAGATTGTAGAAGAAAGCGCATTAGTGGGATATCACTACTGGTTGGAAAAGAGCATGTTAGCTTTATGTACTCGGCGCGACGTAAAGTCGATTACGTTAAATTTTATATTAAACAAACAGTCGTATCGATGTCTCGTTCGGCTTCACTCAGACGCATTAAACGTTTATTTTGTCAGAAAATCAACGTTTTGTTTACTTTGTGTAAGTAAATGGTATTCTCATTACATCTGCAGTCTATTATACATTACGCAAAAATATTTTGTACTAAAATTTTCATGTAAGTAAGTAACCTGGTTCGTCAATTTGCAAATCTTACAAAACTTCATGATCATTTCTAACTAGCCTAGCAAGTTAACTAGCCCCACATCTTCAGGCGGCTTACACGATAATCAAATACGACCTAACTTTGCACGCGCATAAAATATCGCTTCCATCCCTCCGCGAATTTATTACCGAAAATTACACTTGACGTTACGGCGATGAGTACAAGAAAGTTTAATGACGTGACGAAAATTTACGTGCAGTCACCGCCCGGGTAGATTGTCGCCATCGCAGGCGCGCGGTAAGTGGGGACCGCATCATTTGCTGTTCAGTCTGCAAGGCGCACTCTAACTCCTCCTAATTGGAACGAATTTGGCTGCAGGTGCAACACTCGAGTTGGCTCAAGATCGGGGCGAGCTATTGCGAGTATATTCCGTGCCGTTCCCGCTGAAATATTTGATGTGCACCGCGCGACTTGTGGCCCGCGCGGGCGGTAGCAGCGGCTCGCACCCACGTGCGCTAACTTGAATTAAATTAAGAACAATATTTACCCTCGCTGCTGAGATAAATGATATTGCACAGTTTAGCCTGAATTTATGTTAAGTGACGACTTACGTACCCGCATTCTTAGTCTAAGCTAAGGTGCTCGGTGTGCGAGTGAGACCACTCAGTGCCCTGACGGTGGTGACGAGCGAGAGGGCAAACAACGCAACACGTCGCCAAGAGAACTAACGAGCCGCGACTTTACCCTGTAGATAAATTACTCTGTTAAAAGATGCCTTAATAAAATGTCATTGTTGCCATTATCTTTGCCATCTTTATTTGCGTTAGGGTTGAATAAAAAATACAAAGCGAAAACAATAACCGGCTGAAAACTGTTGTAAGCGAGGCTGTAATGATGTCGCCAGGGAGAGGCTCGACAAACGTCATTACTGGGGCACGCATAAATATGCAAGGCAGGTAACGTATATTTTCATGCGACGTCGGAAGAATTTTATCGCTCGTTTAATTCTGTGAAAGAGAAAAAAAGTGGGATTCTTTTCGATGTAACATGACACACGCTGGCACGTGGGAACTGCCGCACCGGCGGCGGCGCCCTCGGACTAACGTAAGTGCCACCCAAATATATTTTCTCCACTTTGCTAGGTATTACTTTCTCTTAAATACCGACGTGAAATGCGTTAGAGGCGGAAAGGAGAGACGTAATCTTATCCATCAGCCACAGAGGCACTAATGTGGGGTGCGCGTAATTTACCCGCGTTACTATTAACGCGTATTTTATTCATCACCCAACTATCTCCAGAGACAAGAAATAACTTTTCTCGGAAAGCTCTCAATGGTATATATTTTTCTAGTGGCTTCAGCGTAAAGACACGACATCAAGAGTATAAAAACATCACCCACACAGGATTAACTCGAGTCAAAGGATAAAATTATGTCAGCTGATTTTTATTGTAACCTAACGACTTTAAAAACCTATTTAGAGGCTAAAAATTCCACCCATGCCGGGACTCGAACCCGCGACCTCTGGCTATCCGTGCCAGCGCTCTCCCAACTGAGCCAATGGGTGACCAACTACATCAGTGAAATTTCGAATCTCTTTACAACACTCTCTGTATTACGTTCAGGCAGCAACATCTGGCTGAAGTACCTTGCAGCCCCGAGTACCTACTTTGTAGTAAGGTTTTTACATCGGAATGATATCGCTGTACCCACATGATTATATTCTTTGCAATAATACGGCACTAGCACGGGTTAGTGCATTAAAAAGAATATAATCATTACTACTTTACATTTCAACTAGAGCGGACTACGTAAATCATCCTTTACCTGCTTGTTTAGTTTTTTATCAAGTTTTTTTCTGTTAATTATTATAAACCCCTAGTACCTATTTTGCAGTTAGGTTAACCTAACGATTATTTATTCGTGTAGGTTTGTACAAGTGTTTATCGAGACACAGGTGGAGGTGTAAGGAAGAAGTGGCTCCCTCAAGACCTCAGGTGTAAGGCTGAGGTCTTGAGGGAGTTATCATGTTCTCATCGTCTGGATCAGTTGCCGTCCGGGACACCCGCGCACTTTGCATCACGTCACTCGGCTGCTCTCTTATTTATTAACGGCAACGAGCTTCCCATTTTACTTTATTCTATTGTGCAACAGGATCTGCGCCGGCTTCTAATGTCCGACGTTGGAAACTTTGCGCCGAACAGACACGGCTACGGAAAAGTTTTCGTGCATGGAATGAACGCCTGTCAAGCAAATATAAGTAGAAATACAAACTATTTGCTGCACAAAAGATAGTTTGTGATACGGAAATCTCGGTCCGGATTCCTGGTATCAATTTTGTGGGTATATTGTGAGTTCTGTCAGGTTAGCCAGAGGTTTTATTGCAACCGCCATGGTTTTCTTTCGCGGAAGTAAACGGGCCCTTTTTCTATGGTCCATGGTCACAGTTGGTACAAATTGTATTAAAACAACTCTGCCGCTGAAATGCGCTCAACAGTTCATTTTGTAGCTTATTTCCACACTGCTACGTTTGCTACGAGATTGCTACGAAATCCCGTAGCATTGAGGTGTAGCACAACCAGCCAAACCTTCTTTCTTTATTTTATAAATCTATTTATTTATGAGGCTATTGATTATGAAGTATTTTTTATGTATTTTCTAATAATACATATTAATAACTGCTGTTTTGGACGGCTGCCTCAATGCCCCCGCTTCCTCAGGTCAGTGCATTCGACTTTATTATATTTAATAAAAACATCTAGTCGTGGGATGAAACTTGATTTTAGGAATTGAAATCAAGGCGACTTCATTCAGGGGTCCGTCGGTGTTATTCAGAGACCGGGTGCAAGTAAAAGGCCCACTATATTAAGCATTCCGGCCCGCCCCGCGACCCGCGCCCCCAGGTGGGCCAACCTACCGGCGTGAACTCAAGTTCAAGTTATTATTTCTGGGCCATATGCGACGAGTTTGTTTTTCTTCTTGTTTACCCAGAGACGCGTTTGCCACTTCATCCTCTTATCAAATTCCTCGAATGTTTCACTGTAACAGCCTTGTAGCGATTTCGGCGCCGTGACTTACGAAAGGACCTTCGACAGCACTTTTATGTTACTTAAATTTTCGTTACGCTTCAGGTACAAGAGAATTGTGTCAATAAAATATTGTTTGTGTAAGAAGCTGCGGTAGCCCAGAGGGTAAAACAATGGAATCGAAAGCGAGAGACCCAGGTTCAGTCTCCAATGCGAGCATGTACCAATGAACAAGAATAAGAACTCTGCAAATAAATAAATCTAAATGACTAAGTTATGTACATAAGTGAAGTTATAGTAGCAATACCACTCGTTAACTGTGAAGAGTAGGTTAAAGCAGTTATATATATTAAACGGGTTCAACCGCGATTATTTAACAGGTGAAACGTCATTTTCTCAAAGTAGGTTAAATTAAAAACCTATTTAGAGGCTAAAAATTCCACCCCTGCCGGGATTCGAACCCGCGACTTCTGGCTAACCGTAGCAGCGCTCTTTCTAACTGAGCTAATGGGCGACTCACCGGCATCAGTGAAATTTCGAACCTCTTTACAATATTCTCTGTATTACGTACTTCGCACATCTGGCTGAAGTAATTTGCATCACTTGCAGCCCCGAGTACCTACTTTGCAGTTAGGTTTTTATATTGTAATGACATCGCTGTACCCACATGATTATATTATTATTATACACTGTTAGTTTTTCACAGATCGTCATCCCACCTGGTCGGAGGGCGTCCTAAACTACGTTTGCCGAGTCGCGGTCTCCATTTAAAAACATGTATGACCACATGGTAGCTACAAATTTAACACAATATAAAACTAGTAATCCTGGCAACCAACAGAGACAGACGTATAGGCAGGCTTACAATTAAAAAAATGTTACGCGTTGCCAGTTTCCGCTACTTTTTGTCAAATAACCAAATATTTATCTAATAATGCTCCTTTTTGCCACTATACATTAATATACGTAACAAAAAATGTGTATGTGTAGCTTCAGCGTCTACGAGTAAACTCGTTTTGTAACTTTCAACAACAGAAAGTGGTCCAAAATGTCTTATTAGCTAAGTGCTATTAAGTCATGGTTCTGATACGTACGATTCGCGTTTTGTCCTTAACTAAACTTTTGACTTGAAATTATCGCAACTTAAGATAATTTTAAGCTTAAACATGCAATTTCAAGAACTACTTGAATAAAGTCACTATCCGTGCAATTGAATTGCAAATATATATATTTCAAAAATCATACGTTACAGTAGGAAACTTCTACTTTAAAAGTAGATTGTTAACCAAGGGCTGTATGACATCAATTGCATATGAGGTTTTTGGCGCCCCAGCGCAGCGAGGGCGCTAATTAGCCCGAGTATGCAATTGATGCTTACACCCGAGGTAAACACTCTGCTTTTCATATCGATTGTGAGGTAAGTAAAAAAACAAGAAAGCAAATTGACTTTTTTTTTTGACTTGACATTTTTCAAAACTTTTGAGAAAGCACTCCAAAACACGAAAAAAAATTACTTTCGCGCTTAGCTAGTCGACTGACTTTTTTACTCTTCACGATTTTATGGCACGCAAGCGCGTCAAATCGTGCTGGCTAGTTTGATTTTTAAATCGATTTCAATTAACATACGATGTGACTGCGAAACAAATAGTTCGATATTTAAAATAAAATCTTCATAAATTCTAATATACTCGATTCCGATTCGAGTAAATAATCGATACCGAGAAAAAAAATATTAACTTTTAAAAAATATTCTTCTTGCAGTATGAGTATGACAGTTCTTTTTTCAAATTCCAAAACCTATAATGTTAACATTACATGGTATGTTTTGAAACCTATGCTGTAATGATATCCATACACCCCATTCAGGGTGTATGGATATCATTACATTCAGGGAAGTAAGTGATTACTTACAGAGCAAGAGATATGTAATAGTACATTACACAACTAGGGTGGTAATACAAAGAAAGGCTGAGATCGCAGAAGTTTGCGGCCCGAGCTGCAAGCGAGGGACGTAAATATGAGATCGAGAGCTTTCTTTATTACCTCCCGTGTTGTGTACATCTTTTTATGTGTACACTTGGGCAGAAAGCGGCTTTTTCCGTACGCGCAGCATGCGGAAAAAGCCACTTTATTGCCAGGTGTGGCATAAAGTACATTTGCATATAGATTGATAGAGAACACTTTATTGCACATAAAAAGGGAAATATAATTTAAGCTAAGAGTACAGACGGCGGCCTTATTAATAAAAGTGATCTCTCCCGAACAACCTTTGGAACCATACAATATGTAAAAAAAATATCCTCTACAAATCGTAAGCCCCAACTCACTACCACTTCGTGGTTTATCACTCAAAATGCATTCCATAAATACGCTTCGCAAAAAGAGCGTTGACGATAACTGTTAAATTTTTATCTCGCGCACAATAAAAGCGCTCGTTTGAAGAGTGCCTTTAAATCGTCCATCATTAATGAACTCGTTATAACGTTAATTGTTGCCACAAACGGACCGAGGCGTGGCATTAAAGTGAAGTTAAAAATGTATGTAGAGTCTTTAAAGATTCCCACTCCGCGGTAGTCGCGTGCGGCCGATCCACGGACGCCACTGGCCTCGTGCCATTAAAGCAGATTACGGAAGGAAAAAAATCAACGAACTCTTGTCTTGGCGTTATGAGTTAATTTTGGAAATTTAACGCGGGCGTCGGCCAGTATTTCCCTTTATTTGGTGCCCCGGCCGCTTCGTTTGTTTAAACGGGTAATCCAGCGCAAAAACAACCCGGCCCGGCGTGCATTATGTAGTGGTGCCACGCAAAATGTGTATGCGCCTTTCCGTATGCCAGCGGTGGTCGTGCGACGATAAAAATCGCTAAATGTTGTCTTTGTTGCGCATGTAGACATTTTACTGTTTGAATACTTTACTTCGAAACAAATGAGTACATTCAGAAAAAAACAAAAGAGAATCGAAGTTTTTTTCATTATTATTATTAGAAATATGTAAAAACCTATTTAGAGACAAAAAATTCCACTGATGCCGGGATTCGAACCCGCGACCTCTGGCTATCCGTGCCAGCGCTCTTTCCAACTGAGCTAATGGGCGACTCACCGACATCAGTGATATTTCGAAACTCTTTACAATATTCTCTGTATTACGTACAGGTCCTTAGCACGGGTTAGTGCATTAAAAAAATTATATAATTAGAAATATGTATTCGAGCTATGCCTGCCAGTATTTATTGTTTTCTTACCATGGAGTATTTCGTTCTCACTACTTTTTGATCCCCCCTCGTATCTGTGCCCCGCGGTGTTACCGAGTGTTATCGATTCCCATGAAAATAAGATATTGTTCCGCATTAAAACGTAGCCTTTGTGTTAATCCAGGCTGTTAGCTAACTCCATACCAGATTTTATTACAATCGCTCCAGCCGTTTAGACGTGAAGAACTAACAAACGTACACACTCACAAACTTTGATCTTTATAATATTACTAGCTGTGCCCCGCGTTTTTAGCCGCGGTTTATCGATTTTCCTATGGCAATTAGATATTGTCCCGCATTAAAACGTAGCCTTTGTGTTAATCCAGGGTATCAGCTAACTTTACACTAAATTTTATGACAATCGCTCCAGCTGTTTAGACGTGAAGAAGTTACAAACAAACACACTCACTTACTTTCGCCTTTATAATATTAACATAACATAACATAACATAAACATTTACATACAAGCATATACATTGCTTCTGGCCCCACACTAGGATACCCTGTGTCGTGGGAACCAGAAACAACAACAACACAAACATGTAAACATCCAAGACCTGGGTTTTTTTTTGTTCCCAGCCGGGATTCGAACCCGGGACCTCTTGCATGGCAGGCAGACGTATTAGTGTGATGTGATGTGATTATATGATGACTTTCTATTGCTTTAAGTTGAAATAAATTTTAAGGGACAAAGAAACATCGTACTTACTAATTTGTTTACGTTTTAGCTAGTGTCCGTCATTTGTCTCGTTGTTGTCATATAGAACATTTTACCCTAGGGGTGAAAGTCTCACGTCCCCGTATCAAAACTAAATAAGTCTTTACTCGAGGTCAACACTATGCTTTTCATTAAGAATAGAAGGAAAGCTCTATATAAATAAAACTCTATAAGTCTAAAAAATAAATGAAGATGACATTACCGCTTTCTAGCCTATTATTTTTGTCAGCTGTCGTTTGAAAACCACTCCCTCGAGATAAAATGTATCACTTTCAACCTGCTTCTTAAGTAAAATTCTAGGTGGAAAACACACATGAATCTTTTGTAGTTTAAAATCTTTACTTTTAACACTCTTTTACCTGCTATAATACGTAGCAAAATCTTGTTAATCTAGTTTTTCAATACTTTTGAATACTTATACAGTCAAATAAATATTTTAGCTATAGTTTATATTAACAAACCAACTGAAATATTAACGGTATATAGATAAATTTTGATACAGATAGGTTTGGTAATCATATCTTATAGTATTTTCTATGGTTAACACGAGCACTAGGCATAATAAAAACTGTTTTTACACCGATTTTACGTGTTTATTTTACATTTTTATAATTTTGCGACGTTTCGGCACTTTTTCAAGTACCGTGGTCTCGGAATCATACCTTACTTGTAGTGATCACTGTAACTATATTCCGACCTTTTTTCTTTTAGGACCATGCGTAATGAAAATACATTTTTACTTAACTGTGTTCTTTACATACCAATGGATATATAGAAAGTTGGAACATGTTCCCAACTTTCTATATATTCATTCTATATTACAGCGCGATGTAAATTTAAATGACATAAAGTATTAATTAAATATTTTTTTTTTAAATGTTTTCTAGCATAGTGCTGCTTAAAAGAGCGTAATTAATCTTTACGATTCGTTTTGTTTGTGCCTCTATAAATTTTAACGCTTAAACTAATTTCAACGTGATTAATTTGTTGTAGCCGTTAAACTTACAATACCCCTAGTTTTTCAAAGTCGGTAAAAGCACATTAACTAAATGATCGATTAAGTCACATTACTGTTTTTCAAAGGTCAAACTTTGACACGCTTTTATTTACATGGCATTCCATAAAGGGATGGAAATAAACGTGTCCTTTCCACGTGTGCACTTGCAAGCGACGCTTACGTGCCATATTTTCCGAAGGCGTCGATACGCGATAGTAAAACGGGAAAAAAGACCGTGGGCGTGTGCATAACTAGAGCCCCGGTCTCAAACGTGTTTACAAGTTATGCAATAATTCAAATACCGAACTACAGAAAATTTATGCAGCTGCACGGTAACATAGTTCAATAGCTGCATTCGAAATCATTTATTTCCATGGACGACGGCGACTAGTAGCCCAGTCGTATTTTCGAATGCAGCCAGAGAGTGCGGGACGTGTTAGGCGACAATATGAATTTATGATCATGCTGAATTAAATGAGTTAAAAGCGGTTGTGATCGAGCGGAATGTGTAATTCGTATTAAATTAGCTGCTGTTCCATGGCCTAAAAAGAAAAAAATACCTTTTTGGGTCAATTTATTCTTCGTCTGTCTGTCCGTTTTGCCATCCGTTCAGCAAGAAAAGGATACGGTCTACGAGTTGTCCTTAGATGAACAGTTTGACAAATTATATAATTGTGGTTTTTTTATGTTTTTTTTTGGATAAATAAATAATCATAATGATCATTTTATGTCCGCACTGCTAGGGCACGGGTCTCTTCCTTCATCGGAGGAAGGTTAGGCCATACTCCACCACGGGGGCAAGTCCGGGTTGGTGGAGGATTGCAAGGCGTTGGTGGGCCTTACTGTCAGAAGTTATCAAGCCGCCCTTAAGGCCTTTGACATAGCTTAGCGACTGCCATAACATGACAGCCGGCACCAACTGCTTAGCGTGCCTTGCGAAGTACGGAAGCGCTCGGAAGAAATGCCATTACCAGTATGTTTTTGCGATTGTAATTGATTCCAATCACTCGGTTCCACTAGGCCACAAGCGCTTGAAGTTTTTTTTTTGTAGACAATAAAGTATTCTGTGTCTATTTTAATTTTCTTCACAGTCGCCTATTTTTTTTGTAGCCTTTAAATAACCTTTTGCACAGCACAGGCATTTGCTTAGGGAGTGAGTATGGGCTTGATTACTATGCGTGCCCACCGCGCATGGGCACTTACCTATACTATTCTATTAATTCTTCTTCATGGTCCGTCTTCTAGAGGAGGTCGGAAATTCATTCGGCTATCTTGCTTTTCGAGGTTGCCAATACAAACCAGAAACAGGCCTTGATCGCCAAGTTTCACCAAACTCCTCATCAAGTCTAATCAAATAACTCCTTAATACTTATACTATTTTTATTTTAATGCACTAACCCGTGCTAAAGAACAAATTTAGAAACCTATTTAGAAGCTAAAACTTTCACCCATGCCGGGACGAATCCGCAACCTCTGGCTATCCGTGCCAGCGCTCTACCAATTGAGCCAATGGGCGACTCACGGCATCATTATACTATTTAAAAAAAAAAAAAAATTTTTAAATAAGATAATCATGTGGGTACTGTGATATCGTTCCGATGTTAAACCTAACTGCAAAGTAGGTAGTCGGGGCTGTAAGTAATGCAATTTGCTTAAGTCAGATGTCGCTGCCTGTACGTAATACAGAGAATAGTGTAAAGAGGTTCGAAATTTCACTGATGCCGTGAGTCGCCCATTGGCTCAATTGGTAGAGCGCTGGCACGGATAGCCAGAGGTTGCGGGTTCGAATCCCGGCATGGGTGAAATTTTTAGCCTCTAAATAGGTTTTTAAATCCTTAATACTTATAAACAAAGATATATAAGATATATTACATACAAAATTTACATAATTTCTTTCATAGGGTTCTAAGTTCAACAAGGTAACATAAGTTCAACCCTTATTGTTTCGTGATGTATTTTTTACGTCTGCATAGCATGCGGTATAGTCGGATAGACCGAGTTAAAAACATTATGTAAGTAGGAAAATCTACATTTTTATAAGAAAATGTATATTCGGGTCAGAGACGTATCAGGTTAGCACAGGACTGTGAGGAATGGCGCAATAAAAAAGAGACCTATGCCCAGCAGTGGCTTGATGTGGGCTGATTATAGATAGATATAGTTAAGAAAATCTCGGATCGGGTTCATTGAGCGTATGCGTGCAAGTTTTCACACATTCTTCAATTTTGTCACAACGAGCTTACCCACTTGGCCCTACCGTGTCGAATATGATACACCAACTTAAAAAACATTGTTTTACGGAAAGACAAGGCTTTTAGCCTCAACCAATATAAAGAAAAGAAAAGATAGTAAAATAAGACCAGGCGGTATGGAATCTTAGTCTTTTCCATAAAGGAAAAAAAATTATCTTTATGAAGGTAGTTTGAATTTTTTTTTATGGTGGGATTTACTGTCGAGGGTTTAGTCAGCTATTGTGAAGTGTCAACAATGAGCAACAGTTGATTGGTTTTGTGCGAAATAAGATTAAATATTGCAGTAATTGCAATGAATAATTCAAGGTAAGTGACATTATGTGTTTTTTTCATTACTATGTTTTTTTTCTTCTCATAATGTGTTTTTTATGTATGTGTGATATAGGCACAAATGTTAGGTTTCAATACACTTTGTATTCGTAAAAAGATTGGTTATTTTGTATCATTTTAGTTGAGTATTTACGTGTTATTTTGTATTTTCCGTATTAGACACAGTAGGCAAATATACGACATTTTACTCCCATGTTGTAATTACTGTCTATTTTCGGTAGGAAATGTCTAAAACAACTTTTTATGAATGAGATACTGGTCATAACCAAGCCGAGGAACCAATGCGATCTACTTCCAGAAGAGCTCCAAATGTGTCCAGTTTTAAAAATAAAGAATATACCTGAAGCTCAAGGGATATTCAGCCGACACACAATATGTGGCAAAACGCAGAGGGTCTAGTCAAAGATATAAAACCAATTGATTACTTTGAATGTATGTTTGACAATGATGTGATAGAGTGTGAATGAATAAGTGCTGGTAAACTATACAAACCTATATGCTACACAGACAAAAAAATAATAACAATATCTCCTGCAGTGAGACGAAATGTTTTTTGGGTATCTCGCTATTTAGTGCGTATGTGGTTGACCTAAGACGGGGTATGTATTGGGACAGATTGCGGAATGCCTATTGTTTTCAATGCTATGTCAAGGGACAGATTCTAGTTTATTATTTCAAACATTTATTGTTGCGACAACACACAATTGAATATAGCTGATAAGTGTGCAAAGCTGAGACCACTCTTTGATTTGTTAAATGCTAACTTTTTATAATTTGCTCCATTCCGAGTATGCCACAGTATTGATGTGGCTATGACACCGTATTATGATGGCCACCCATGTTTACAATTCATACGTGGTAAACCCATAAGATGGGGTTACAAATTTCGGGTGGGGGTAAGGCGTCTGGGCTACGTTATTTCATTCTAGCCATAAGGCTAGAACAACAAGGACAGCATGGAAATACTGAAAATTTATACAAAATCCTGGATTTGGGTACTAGTATTATTTTACAATATACTGCCGAACTTCGTAAAATAGGGCAATTGTATAAGAAAATGGAGGAAAGTGGGACCATTTGAAGTTCTGGAGAAGTATTGCTGTAAATCGTTTTGAGGTGAACAAGAAAACTGTTAGTATCAAGGGTGGAAGGCCTTCACAAAGTTTATCTGGAGAAGAAGAGTATAATTACATAATGATAATAATAATTACAAATGTCATTTAGTAAAGTATAGAGAAGATCGTTTGCGATGTGGCGTGTGCCATAAAAGTACAAGTTTTTATTGCATAAAACGTGATGTAACTCTACGGTTAAGAAATATCTGTGTAATTTCCATTTTTTGTACAATAAAGTGTTCTCTTCTTAAGTTTTAATTTCTGAACCGATAGTAAATATATTTCATTTTCATTTTTTCATTTTCTCTATCTATCTATCTATCTACCCCCCCAAGACTTGTTTTGAGAACAATCACACCACTACTAAGTAATATAATATTGTGAAAAGTGTAATAAAACCGTTTACACAGCTTTCAATCTTTCATTATCTTTTTTTAGATTCTTCATAAAGGTTATCATCAATCATCATGTGAACCAACTAAAACATCATCATAGTAATTACACTATTTTTATTTTTAATGCACTAACCCGTGCTAAGGAACAAATTTAAAAACCTATTTAGAGGCTAAAAATTTACGTAATACAGAGAATATTGTAAAGAGGTTCGAAATTTCACTGATGCCGTGAGTCGCCCATTGGCTCAATTGGTAGAGCGTTGGTACGGATAGCCAGAGGTTGCGGGTTCGAATCCCGGCATGGGTGAAATTTTTAGCCTCTAAATAGGTTTTTAAATCATCATAGTAGTGAATTTCCCTACCGTATCGGTATTTTCCGGCTTTTCCAATAGTCAAGTAACTGTTTTTTCCTTTTTTAATCATTATTTCATAACAAAATATGAAGTATACCAAATTTGATGTCGATGGTACAAAAAATCTTAATTCAAGGACAAGTGAGTTAAGTACACATTTAATTATTATCCCCAATTATGTCAACAAACGGCCTGCGTGATCCAAAAGCAGCCGTCAAATTTGAATCCTTCACACTCTTCAGGAACAGCGTAATAAGCCGAGTCCATTATAATAAAATTAGGGAGTGAAAATTTTACAAGGCACGCTTCACACAATGCGCTATTGTTCCCCACTATTGTATAGGCGCCTACGTTTTATAGCTGACTAGATGAAATTCAAGGGGCATCTCAGGCCCACGCAGATCCGGCCGCGACAATGCCGGGTCCCATCCGGGGCCCCGCACCAGGAAAAGGAATTTTTTAATTGGCCTTCAAAATGAAACTCTTTGCGCAACTTTGCAGCGGGGGAGAGTGGATGGATATTGTTGTGTGCCGGATAGGGCGACGTCAATAAGATTTGTGCTCGCGCTTAATTTATTTCTCGGGAGTTTCGCTTAAGGAGAGAGTTCATTTGTTTTGCTAACGCTGATAGAAAAATGTCAATGACAGACTTGAGGTGTTAGTGTGTGAGGTGTTAGTTGGTAAATGTAAATGTTACAAAACAATTTGATGGAAAAAGAAAGAATACAAATTTATTATTTTTTCTTACATTCAAAATTAATATTTATTCTGTTATTATATTTATATTATAATATTTTATTGCACACGAAACATTTAACAAGACATTATTACATAAGAGGTCTTAGGGCGGCTTGAAAACTTCTGATAGTAAGACTAGCCACTAGTCTTGCAAGCCTCTTGCAAGTCCACCTATCCGGACTTGGCCCCCGTGGTGAAGTATGGCCTATACCTTCCTCAGGGAAAAGACCCATGCCCTTCGGTAGGGACATAACAGGTAGATGATGATGATGACATAAAAAATTACATGTGCAAAGGCGAGCTTATCTCTGGCAGAGATTTCGTCCAGCAAACCTAGGAATTGAATTACAGTTCCAAATGACTCAACCATTAAAAACTAAAAATACTAAAGGTAATTCTATATAGACCTGGTGAGTAAAAAAATCCAATTTTTTTAAACCTTGCCGCTTTGCCACGATATTTTAAACGCGCGCCGTGATTTAATACTTTACGAGAGATCGTAAATGCTATTTAGCTGAGATGAGGGGCGAAATTTATGTCATTCAGCATACGCCAATGGTCTTTTGATCGTCAGCTCTCAGCTTCTCTCTTCCATTATGGCATTCCTGTTCACTTATCATGGCACTAAAGTGTCTTCTCGTTGGAGTATGTAAGAATCAGTCACTTTCTGTGTCTAAAAACTGAGTAACTAAAAACACAGAGCATATTTCGTATTTTTAACAGATTGTGAGAGTAGGAAGGTTTTGTTTTTCGCGTATGTAGCTAAGCGTACTATATTTAAGAGTCCAATCAGTTATTTTTTTATTAAAAAAAAAACAAAAATTAACTTTCAAAACAATCCCAATATTTGCGTTAACTACTGTAACGGTACAAACCATTTTTTTTTGTTTCTTTAATTCTGCCTATAATTTTTTAAATTTAAAATTACGTCACCGATCTTTGTGATTTCCTCGTCATTTTGGCATTACTACTCTACATTTTAACTAGATCGGACTACATAAATCGTCCTTTACCTGCTTATTCTGTTTTTTATCAAGTTTTTTCTGTTTATCATTATAAATAAAACATAGAGTTGAAGTCGTTCCAGTTTATATAGGCGCGGACGATTTATGTAGTCCGGGCTAGTTGAAATGTAAAGTAGTAATGCCAAAATAACGACGAAATCTCAAATGGGTGACGTAATTTTAAATTTTGAAAATGATAGACAGAATTAAAGAAACATAAAAAAATGTGTAAAGACCGATACTCGTACTGGCATTGCAGCGCCATCTTGTGGTGAGGAATAAGGAAAAACATGATTATATTTTTTTTAATGCACTAACACGTGCTAAGGACAATTTTAAAAACCTATTTAGAGGCTAAAAATTCCACCCATGCCGGGATTCAAACCCGCAACCTCTAGCTATCCGTGCCAGTGCTCTTCCAACTGAGCTAATTTGGCAAAAGTTGGCGAAATTTGTTAAATGAAAAATGTGTACGTAATTTTTTGCTATTAATAAAGGACGCTCTCCGACCAGATGGGATGACGATCTGCGAAAAACTACCGGCAGATGCTGGATGCGGCAAGCCGAAGACAGGGCGCTATGGCGCTCATTAGGGGAGGGCAATGTCCAGCAGTGGACTACATAATATAGCCTGAAGAAGAAGAAGGTTGAAATAAACCAAGAGCAACAAAGAAAAAAAAATAAAAATAAAATCACATAATAATCAGTATTTTTAAGTTCCCGTAAAGTAATTAGTTTATAAATTTTATTATTTCATTCAGTATTTTAAGTTCATGTAAAGTAAGTAGTTTTTGTATTTTATTAAGGACATTTTTTATGTAATATTGTATAGTTATGATGATACGATTGTGGATTTGTTTAGTTTAAGTTAACTTTACGAGTATAATTATTGTGCATGTGACATTTTTCTTTATTGTAATCACATGTTATTTTATTATCAATAAACATAACATTTGAGTAATTTGAACAAGCTTACACCATCTATAAAACCATGTCCTAGGCACTACAGATCGGAGTGGTCCCTTCACCCATCTAGTGTGAGTGAAGATGCCACTGGACGCTGTATAAATCATCTCATTCAGTAGATGCAAAAAGGCCAATATTATTAACATTTGAGTACATATAATGAAAGTAGATGCCGCTGGTCCAATTATTGAAACTAAGGTGTGTTTTTTTTTGAATTATTAAAAGATATTCCTTGAGTTTTATTTTAAAAGTTACTTTAGTCTTAAATCTATTAACATCTATTAAAGCTATTAAGAGAGTAGTTTATAAATTTTAACTTCAATTACTAATAATCAATATTGTTGACTTTATATAAAAAATAATTGGTTTGCCTATTTTGGAACGTAACTTCATAATTAACTTTTGTAATTTTTGCCGAGGGTAGTAAACTAACCGTTAATGCTTTCTAAAAGACGCCCGTCACATCAGTCATCCGGGACCACGGCACCTGAAAAAGTGCCGAAACGTCGGAAAATTGTAAAATTTTATAAACGAGCATAAATCCGTATAAAAACAGTTTTAATTAAAAATTCCGTTTCTTAATTTTGCTATCCCGAATAAGATAAAAATATTTAGAAATGTTGTTATTGCTTAATTTTAGAGAAAATAAATAAAAACCAAAAATTGTGTGATGACGTCACACATACGGTGGAATGAGGAGGTACCGTTGCCTTAGAATTTTATTGTTATGACAGATGTCATTTTCAATTTCATTCAAACGTCATGTCGCAGTAATGCATTTTCCTTTCCTTAATTCCATTGGTTTTGAAAAAGTCGGCAAGGGTGATAGTATTATAAAGCCGTATGTGTGACGTCATTTGGCGTTTACGTCCTTTTAGAATAAGACGAAATTCAAACAGAAAAATATGAATGAATATCATCGAATTTCCGAAAATAAAAAAATATGTGTCCTATTATTTTGAATCTAGTTTCCTTTAAGACAATAAAATACGTATGCTAAAAAAAATAAATGTTGTCAATTGTTATATACTAGTAAATAGAATATGACCCAGGACTAGATTATCTAATGCTTAAGTCACTTGGTACCTACTTGAACAGTTTGCTCTGTGCCTGGTTATATACACAGAGCAAACTGTTAAAGTAGGTGAGAATATATTAACGTAAATGTCTAAAGACGCTAAAGTGAAGGTATAAATCGAGTTAACAAGAAAAGGTAATGGAAAACTGCAGAAATTACGCAAAAGTGTTTCGCTACCATTTAATTTTGTTTTCTCGTTAAAATCCGGCAATTCAGGCTTGAAGTGTTCGCTGGTAATTTCCTCGGGCACGTAAACCTTCTATAAACATTCTCGATCGATCGAATATTCATCCAACATCGACAATGAAGCAACATTCAATAGAATAACCTGTCACACTATCAATATTATATGTTATAATAATATAAAAACAGTGAAATTTACATAAGTAAGATATGGTAAGAATATAAGACAAGAAACGCTCGTGTTCTAGTCGAACAGAGTGATTGGAATCAATCACGTGATTGTTACATGTCCAATCATGTCCTGTGACAACCGCCAGTGCCATATTTTCCGTGCTTTGCAAGGAACTTTTAGCCATTGGTGCCGGCTGTCATGTAATTACAGCCTTTAAGCCATGTCAGTTGCCTTATGGGCAGCTTGATAACTTCTGACAGTACGGCCTGCCACTGTTCTACAATCCTGCACCAACCCGGACTTCGCCCCCGTGGTGGAGTATTTTCTAGCCTTCCTGCGATGCAGGAAAAGATCCGTAGTCCAGCAGTGGAAACATGCAATGGGTTGACATCGATATCGATCAAATATTAACGGTATATCTAGTTTAAACCATAATAGAATTATTAATAATTTGAAGAATACATTATTTAAATGACTTTACTTTCAACTAATTCTTTAAACATAGATTTCAGCAAATCATTTGTAATTTTTTTAATGATGGCGATTAGCTCAAAAATCGATTATCTTCATCGCGCATTAAGGTAAGTTTAAGAGTCGCTGAGTCGCAATCTTGAATTCATAAAGTGGTGTGATTGTATTGAAAATGCTTATCGCTAAAATTGTATACTTTACGAGTATTAAAATACTCAAAACTGCATGTGGAAAGTTGTGTGTGTGGGCATGCTTTGGACCACAAGTTAGAGCTTATATCATAGTATTTCTTATAATTATATCGTAATTAATCGTTATTGTAATGGTCTGTCTTGTACATCAAAAGAATCATAGAAAAAAAATAGGCAAATAGAAAGTAAAATGAGGAAGAAAGTACATTTTTGTTTATACTTTCCCTATATTCATAACAAAAAGCCCTGCTTAACTCGACTGTTTGTCCCTCGACGTCTCGGGAATAAATAAGGTACTTTCACCCCTTGGGTTACAATTTACTATAAGTCATAGAGCGATGAAAGTGGATCAAAATGAGTCATGCAATTACAAAAGGCGGCTGGCGTTCAGTCAGATCAGTAAAAGTTGAATATCATTATAACTAATGATATTCAACTTTTACTGATCCTTGCTAATAACTGTCCGGTATTTTAAAAACCTATTTAGAGGCTGAAAATTCCACCCATGCTGGGATTCGAACCCGCGACCTCTGGCTATCCGTGCCAGTGCTCTTTCCAACTGAGCTAATGGGCGAATCACTGGCATCAGTGAAATTTCGAAACTCTTTACACTATTCTCTGTATTACGTACAGGCAGCGACATCTGGTTGAAGTAAATTGCGTCACTTACAGCCCCGAGTACCTTATTTGCAGTTAGGTTTTAAAATTGTCCTTAGAACGGGTTAGTGCATTAAAAATAAAAATAGTATAACTGTCCGGTAGTCGACTTGTTTCAAGATTTAGCCTACAAGAAAGTTAGTCTAAACGATAGGTAGAGCTGGGTTGTAGCATTGTTTTTGCGATTCGAACGTAAACGCACACATAAATATTGATGATGCATAAAGCTATAAGGCACGGGCGTACTGCCGAAAAATGCGAGAGACAATTTTACGACGCTATGACATGCGATTAACTTCCAGCTTGATATAAAAAAACCTTCGAGGACGATACAACATAACAAAATCCAGCAGTGGTTGCAAAAATGAAGTCTGTTTTATAACAAACGTAGGTGAAGATTCCACTTACCTAGTTAAGAGAAAAACAATGCTACTCTTTCCATTTTTCTCCCAACTTCGAAATCGACATTGGCAGTTGCTATCGCATTTTAACAATTTCATTTTTAATTCCAATGCGAAATTGTGAAAGAAAAGTTTCTAAATTGATAAAAAAAGTGTTTACGTTTCCTTAACGCGGACAAATTGAAAAGTTATTTCCAACTCCGAAATTAATAAGAGTAATCCTTTATCAAGGAAATCCTGTAATGACGGGATAAAATATTGGATCAATTATCGGTATCTCTAGTGATGATCCGATCAACTCAATAATTGCTTATAAAATCACTACCTACCTACGTTTTATTAGCTAAGCTGGAATATATTTTAGATAGTATTTTTAATGAGTTGCGATGCTCAATCTCATACATAATTGTATATCAAACGGGTCTTACGATAAACTTTTAGTTAAAATGTTAAAACTTATACGCCTTATGTAACTGTCTACGGACGTAGTGAGTGTTGTGTGTCGGCCTTGAGAAAAACTCAAACTGACTTGAGCGTGGACCATCTACCCTCGCTACAATTATTGACTGTACTCGCCGCTTCAGTCTACACTGTCTTCAACGTTGCCGAAATGTCTGGCATTAAGTTAAGATACCTTACCAAATGAATAATCGCAAATAGACCTGTTTATTTTATAACTATATTTTGTCGAGAATCAGAAGACTTTAGTAAAATTCCTGGGACTTTTGCATTGATGCGAATATTTTGAAACAACCGAATAATTTCTCAATAATCTACTTAACCGAATAGTCTACTTTTTTATAGAACCAGTTGTTTTGTGATATTAATTAGCCTACGACCTATTTCCAAACCTACCAAATAATCATAAAAATCCGTGAACCCGTTTTAGAGAAGTTCGATAACCAATTAATTTGACACGAGATTTTTATATCACAGATAACACTGCTTTATAACTAGACTAGAAAAGATTTTCAAAGGATGATAATGTGTTTAAATTGAATAAATTTTGCGTATCTGATGACTACAAAAACATATAAACTTTTTTTATTCCACTTTGAGACCTTATTCCTTAGACTGTTTTGAGCAGCAATGATTCTTCACCATTTGCAAGAAGTTTTTACATGTTAAATAGATTTTAAAAACCTATTTAGAGGTTAAAAATTCCACCTGAATAGCCAGAGGTCGCGGGTTCGAATCCCGGCATGGGTGGAATTTTTAGCCTCTAAATTGGTTTTTAAAATTGTCCTTAGCACGGGTTAGTGCATTAAAAAAAAATAGTATGTTCAATAGATGGCAATATATTGAACGAATGAAAATTCTTTATTGCAATAAAAAAATGTACAAATTCGAGCTTAACACTAAATAGTATTTTCTTCCAGCTAACTCACGATGATGCGGAGAGTGGAAGAGGTAAGACCAGAAAAAATATGTAGGAGTGATTAATTGAATCTTCTTCTTCTTCTTCAGGCTGTATTTGTCCACTGCTGAACATGACTAGATTAATTTCTTAGATAAAACCAAGTTGACTTACAGTTAATTATTTACAATTTTTTTTTCTTTTGTACCTAGTAATGTAAGATTAAGACAGCAAAAACCTCACACGCAGACCCCTAAAACGGAATACATAGAGTCGAGTATAAAAGCACTGGATGTAAACAAATACTCTGAAATCCACTATCGCGATCTACTGCTTTCGTTTTATGTAAATTGAGAAAATACTCCCTCTTCCCGCTCGATTTGCGAAGCCTCGGCTAATCTTCCGCTAGTCGACTACAATTTAATCAAAGTAAACAGCGACGGGAGCCGTAATTTATCTAGATTATTTGGTGGCGAGCGTTAGTAATAGACATTTTTCTGCATATCTGCGCGTTAGTCTTTGCTTCGATTATAAGATACTTGAACGGACACATTGCTTTATCACACACGCGGTGTTTCACGTCAGTGAAAGTTTCCGTACAATGTATTTTATTGATGTATTTATAGACTAGCTGGTACCCGCGACTCCGTCTGCGCAGGATTAGTATTTCGAGTACCTTATATTAGCGTGGCGTACAAAAGGTTTTGGCAGCACAGTTTTGGCAGGGCACGCCAGAATAGCTCGTGGATGTTAGATTTTTTCGTACTTACTTGACACTTATCGCCATATTTTGGACAATTCACACAATATCCTCATAAATTGTAGCCTATGTGTATGATGTATAAGCTATAGGTATTATTGAAGTTTTAATAAAATCCATTCAGTAGTTTTACGTGAAAGAGTAATAAATATCGATCCACCCATACTTAGTTTACAAATTTTCTTTTATAATATTAGTAGGATATAAAATTATTATGCACACCTTCCGTTTCCGAAAAGAGAATTTCACTAATCACTTAGGCTTAGCACGCATTGCGGATAATATCGCCGCGATTGTTTTTCTGACGGATTATAAAACGCGTACCGAATTGGTCGGGGAATCATTTGCGCGCGAATACCTTCATATATGTTCCATATCTCATGATTTTTTTCGGAAAAAATTGCGCAGTGAAATATTGTGGTACGTGCCTAAGATTCAGCCTAAGACTCGGCAACGTATTTGTGAATCCGAAAATCATATGATTTCTTGAAAGACAATAAGTCTGCCGATTAATATTAATCTGTTAGGTATCTCTATTGTATTTTGGTTTTATACTGTAACACTGTATTTGTATTAGAATTTTGAAAGATGTGTATATTTTTACTTCCTGTCGAATTAAATTTTGTATTACTTTGGATTTGAAAGAAATATCATATGAAAATATCTAAAATAGGTTTTTAAATGAAAATATCTGTTTCGTTAGATTTTTCCGAAAAGAACGAGATATTGAAGAGAAGTTTATTGTATGAAATATACTAAGTAAAATTGTAAATTTAAACTAACTACACTGGTACATAAGGAATATGAAACTAAAATGATTTTATTTTATTTTGTACACTCTAATATATTCTCCGCGCTATAATTCAGTAAAATGCACAGTTGGGTAAAGACCCAACTGTGCATTTTACTGAATTATTTGCACCACTATTTTGTAGTAAAATATCATCTCTCGTATCGTCTAGCTAGGTTACGGGTCGCGTTCTTACTGCGGAGATAGTGTATTCATTTATTCACATCGTTTATTAGAAATACGACTCGCTTTAAAAATAAACTTACCTTTTTGCCGTCTAATTCATGTGTTCCTTGTTCTAATACTTTGTCTACGCTAGCTGGATCGCCAAATGTGATAAATCCAAAGCCTCTGAAACAATAAAAATCACACTTTATTTCGGCCAAGTTAAGAACACGTAATTGTAAAGAGTAATAATGTAGATTTTTGAAACGTTTCTAAACAACTCGACCTTCGTTATGTGAATTAGATTCTAAACCTAGAAACTCGTAACTAACCTACTCGTAAAAATGCGAATTATATACGTAGGTAAGGTAAGAAAATTAAAATAGCGAAGCTTGACAGTCTTTACAGTATTATACTATTTTTATTTTTAATGCACTAACCCGTGCTAAGGACAATTTTAAAAAACCTATTTAAAAACCTATTCCGATGTAAAAACCTAACTGCAAAGTAGGTAGTCGGGGCTGTAAGTGATGCAATCTACTTCAGCCAGATGTCGCTGCCTGTGCGTAATACAGAGAATAGTATAAAGAGGTTCGAAATTTCACTGGTGCTGGTGAGTCGCCCATTAGCTCAGTTGGAAAGAGCGCTGGCACGGATACCCAGAGGTCGCGGGTTCGAATCCCGGCATGAGTGGAATTTTTAGCCTCTAAATAGGTTTTTTAAAGTCTTTACAGTAGTATAGTAGGAGGTGAAATCCGGGCGACAGGCGAATTGGCCCCCTGTTTCACTGATTAAAAAACGGGATGTCTATCACTGCTGCCCTCCAAAATAACTTTGCAATCTATATAAGGTACATTTAAGTTTGAAAATAACCTTACAGTAGACTTAAAATTTTCCTAGTAAATGCAATTTCTGAGGGCTTCCACTCAATGGATACCTAAGTTATTTTATCGAAAAGCTTGTTTTCAGTAAATTTTTATATCAAATAAATGGGCAAATTGAATAATAACATTTTCAGCAAGCGGGCGGTTGGCGGTGAGCCGGGCTGGGCGATAAATAATAAAAAGCCTTCTCCACTTTAGGACTTGCAAAAATCACAATTTATAGAGCATTTTAATTTCACTTAGCCGATTCATATTTTACATGTGGCGGAGCGTCCGACCGTGGCCCGGACTCGAATTAATACTAAATTGAAATTGTTAAAATGGAAATACAATTTTCTCATTGTAGCGGCGCCCACACCTCGCTGCGTCGGGAGGTGCGTTATAATAACACCATCTTCTCCCTTAATATTTTTGAGTGGATTTCTTTGTGGAAAATGTATTACTTAGGGACTTTGTGCCGAACGCAGATTAGAAAAGCACACATAATATAATAGTAAGTATAAGGAATAACGCAAGGGAAAGTTCGCAAAACTTTCTACAAAAACATCACTTTTACGAGACTATTATAGCTTATACCAATTTAGGGAATAGTTACATATTTTGACCAAGATAAATCTTGCATTGTATCGTTTAAGGACTGGAGGACTGGAGCCATTCATCAGCAATCTAGTGCGGGTGTGGGTTTTTTTTATAAAGCCTATATACCTCCCACTGCACGGTGGTACCGTAGTAGGTCATAGGACTCGGATGGCAATGACTGAGCTAAGCCATGATATCTGGCTCAGTTACCCACTAATTGTCATACTACCTGAGGGTATAAAAGGTTTCGCAATCTATTGTTCCCAACATTCCTTTTTCGGCATCCGAAGTGAACACAAGTAATTAGTCATCAACCTGTTATCACCAAGTGCTTTAATTAGCCCAAGACGCGACGCGTGTGTTTAAGTTCCAACTTGTCTGTGACCTGCTATTTTACAATGGAATTTGAAGTCACAGGTATGTATTATTAATTTACTTTACTATTTTGCCTTTTCCTTCTACATTTTTTTTTTAAATAGAGTGCTACGCCAACGTGGCATTTTTTATGTATTTATGTCTGTATATTTTTTACGTTGAAGCTTTTACTTATGTTTGTACCTACTTGTACCATTCAATTTGGTATAGAAATATGGGTTACAATGTCTACTACTAGGCCTCTCCAAATTTAGCTGCGTCATGCTGCGTCTGTAAGGTGCAGCCAGGTGCTACGCCGCGCGCCTGAACGCGTAGCAGGCGCGTAGCACTTGCTACGAAACATGTATCTATTTTGATCCGCTTTTAACGTATTTTTATTTTGTTTTAGGTACTAGTATTAAGTGTTCTTTCAAAAGAATGCTTGTACTAGATACTTGGCTGTCTATTAAAGACAGCAAATCTAAACTGGAGCGTTGGCATCGAGTTTTTCGAGACCTAATACAATTGCTGCCTGATGTTGAGAATTACATTGCTGATGACTTGGAAAAAAGAGTTACTAAAGTTTGTACAAGATTGGTAGCAATTTGGAAGCAAGTCACGCGCAACCATTCTCGCATGGTCTCTAAGTACGGAGACTGGCTGAACGAAATTGAAGTTTGCGTTCTGCCAACTTGTGCAACAGTAGGGAGCCACAACACCCAACGGCCAGCAGCAGAAGCTTCGACAAGCACCCAACAGCACCAGCACAGGAAGGACTTTGAGGAATGTAGCAAGAGATCAAAACGCCGCAGGCTTGCAGAGTTAAGTAAAGTAGACAGTTCTGCGATAAATTCTTTGTTGGACGATTCTAGTCTATCTAACGCCGCTGCATCTTTAAATTTCAGCACTGACGAAGTCTTGTCTCTTATAAATGAGACAAAACTGACTAAACATCAGTATCTTTTGGTGAAAGACTTCGTTAATGCAAAATCACCTAATGCATTACCATCTTATCAAAAAGTGTTAGAAGCTAAGAAGCGGTGCTATCCATCGCAAGAGTTTATCACGGAATCATCTGCTGAAGTAGAATTACAATCATTGTTAGATCATACTGCTTGCCGGATACTAGAATCCCAAAAACCCGTTTTGAATAATATTGACCCTAATAAAGAATTTGTTTTGATTGGAAAATGGGGTTTCGATGGGAGTACGGGGCACAGCGAATATAAACAGATTTTTGGAGATTCTGGTATCGATGATGATGGCAGTATGTTTGTTACTTCATATTGTCCTCTTCAATTGGTTTGTAAGTCCAATACCTCCGACCCAGATCAAATAGTTTGGAAAAATCCGCGCCCTTCTTCCACCAGGTATTGTAGGCCTATTCGATTCCAATTTGCCAAAGAATCCAAAGACCTTTCTGTGCAAGAAGAAGCTTATTTCAAGACTAAAATTGATAGTTTACAACCGACTTCTTTCACTCACGGTGAATATGAAATAAAAGTGCAGCATTCTTTACAATTAACCATGGTTGATGGTAAAGTGTGCAGTGCTCTGAGCGATACATCTTGTAGTAGATGTTATATTTGTGGTTCAACTCCAAAAGAGATGAATGACATTGATAAATCGCTGAGCAAAACTGCAGATAGTGGTACCTATCAATTTGGACTATCTCCTCTTCACTCGTATATCCGATTCTTCGAATATTTAATTCACGTTTCTTATAGATTAGACATAAAGAAATGGCAGGTACGTTCTTCAGACGAAAAAGCTCTTCTTGCACAAAAAAAACAACATGTGCAGCAACAGTTTAGGCAGAAACTTGGTCTAATAGTCGACAAACCGCGAAGTGGAGGAAGTGGCACATCTAACGACGGAAACACTGCCAGAAAGTTTTTTTCTAACTCAGCGGTTTCAGCGGAAATTACTGGATTAGATAAAATCCTTATTGACAGATGTCATAATCTGCTGCAGTGTCTTTCGTCGGGATACAAAATTAATAACGCCACTTTTAAAGAGTATTCTCTAGAAACAGCACGTAAACTTGTTGCTACCTATCCATGGTACAACTTGCCATCGTCTGTACATAAGGTCCTCATTCATGGGTCGGAAGTAATTGAACACGCATTATTGTCAATAGGTGAGCTTTCGGAAGAGGCCGCCGAATCTTGCAATAAATTAATCAAACTCTTCAGGCGTGACAACACGAGGAAAATGTCTCGGGTTGTCACAAACACCGACTTGATACATAGACTTCTCCTTAATTCGGATCCTTATATTTCTAGTTTAAGAAGGTTACCACAGAAGAAGAAGTCTATTCTATCAAAAGAAGTATTAAATTTGTTGTCGGTTTAGGAAAAAATGTAAAAAATAAGATAGGTATTTATGTTATTTTTTACATAACTCCTATTATGTAAATATAATATTTTTTGTCCAATTGTGTGTTTGTACTTAGATGTTAGTTAAGTATTTACTTTATTTGTAATATAAAATGTAAATAGTAAGGTTTAATAGTTATTAAGTTGCAAACCTTCTTTTAAGTGTAATAAAAATGCATAATTTTGTAAATAAAATAAGCTTTTTAAGATTATTTTGTTTTTTTTTTTATTGTGTTATGGCTTAAAGTATTACAAAACACCATAATAATAATAATCAGCTATGACAACGACAGTCATTATTATCGCGAAACCCTATGACCGCTACTCTTAGGGCGTGGAACCAGTGTGCACTGTAGGGCACAGGCCTTCTTTCAGAGAGAGAGAGAGTGTCCAGTCCAGTCATTACGCCCAATTGTTGAGGTTTCTTCACGATGTTTCCCTTCACGTCTATATCTATAATCAGCCCACGTCAACCCACTGCTGGGCATAGGCCTCCTTTTTATTGCGCTATTCACAATTGTACGTTTCTTAGAAAGTCATCGGTAAAAAGCAGGGATTCGAAACCATGACCTCCCCCAATGTGAAGCCAGCTTTCTATCGAATATTATCGATAGAAATGTATTCAGGTCTGGTCCTCCATGACTGATATTTTGCAACAATTCACTATCAACGACGATATATATTATATTAGCGTCCGAAAGAATCCCAGGAAAAATCATCCTACGGCTTTGTCCTACAGTGATTGAGTCATAATGCTTCAATAACGAATAATCCAACGGAGACTTATTTTCTACCGTTTTCGCCGTATTTATTTTGTCCAACCATATTGTTCGTAACATGGGTCGTAAAAAATCGCAATTTTTAACAATTGGCCGACTTCCTGTTATGAGAAGTTCTTTTTCTAAGGCATATTTTCTAGTCCGAAGATATTTTTCTTGTAATGATCACAACTCAACTATAGGATACGTAAATAAAATAGAGTATACAACAGTGTACAACCGTCTGCCAGTTGATATAATTGATTCAAAATCATTTCAGTGCTTTAAAATTAAATTAAAAAAGTGGCTTGTCAAGCAAACAATTTATAATTTGGATGGCTGGCTTAATTAGCTGTTCTGATTACTTAAGATACACTTAATTGAAATATAAGTATATATAAGTACCTGTGAGTAAGCGCTATACAAATAGTCGTAATTTCTTAACTAAACAATTGTGTTGATTGTTAATTGTAAATGTTGCATTATAATTATTGTGTTATTTTGAATTATTAATGAATTGACGTGTAAATTTATAATCTATAATATAAAAATGAATCGCTGAATGTGTTGGTAAGCGCAAATCTCGAGAGCAGCTAAACCGATTTCGCTGATTCTTTTTTAGAATATTCCTTGAAGCACGAGGATGGTTTGTACGGAGAGAAAAAAACTTAAGATTTGAAGGTTAGGCGGTAAGAAGTTCGCTGGGTCAGCTAGTTATGAATAAAGATGTCCATGTCTGTGTCTAGATACGTCCGCACGCTCCACAGCAATGCAATGCAATGAAAACAAGCAAGCATGCCAACAAGTGCGAACACCCTCTGCCCCGCTCTTTTTCCGTTCCCCTCTTTCGCCAATTATACACATTACCTGACGTGCTGTCGTTAATGTATGCAAAGCCCAGGCAAAGTAGGTATGCAATAAATTATATATCCTGAGCGTTTTAGGTATTCTATAAATAAAGGTTATCTGGAAAAGATCACTTTTAGCGATAGGGCCGCGGTATGTACTCTTAGGTTGTGAAACATCTGTGTTGTTTTCTTTTTTATATATAATAAAGTATTATCTGTGTATCTATCTATCTATGTATATTGGATTATTGGATTATATAATCTCACGCCTGCGTAACAGAAGGGTTGGAAGAGACCAGATATTGCCACTTGCCACACATACATACATAACCTCACGCCTGTATCCCAGAGGGGTAGGCAGAGACCAGGGACTGCCACTTGCCACGATCCTGACAGATAAACTTCGCTTCATCAACGTTCATAATCGTTGCATGCACTCACGCCGGTTCCGGGTACTTTTTAATTTATCTTTCCCTTTGCTAATACATCCCCTATTTGGTCGATACATACATACGTACATTTTATAAATGTAAAATTGCAAAGTAATGTCTAGTGCTTTGCAGCCCTTAATATATTCGATATCAACCCTTGTATGTCCCCACTGCTGGGGCACGGGTCTCTTCCTGCAACGCAGGAAGGTTAGGCCACACTTCACCACGTGGGCCAAGTCCGGGTTGGTGGAGGATTATTAGACCGTGGCGGGCCTTGCTGTCAGAAGTTATCCAGCCGCATATAAGGCACGACTTAACGACCGCCATCACATGACAGCCGGCACCAACAAATATTAAGGCCTATTAATCACAACACGATCAAACCAAGCTCACAACACATATCTACGAGTACGAGGTATCTTACGTAAAACATATCTACAAGTACAAGGCACTAAAACGTCGATTTGCAATAAAAATAACCGAGCAGAACAATCGTAATTCACCTCGGGGGGAGATATTAAATCAGTTCTTGTCTTTATAAGATTCACGGCTTAATATACTCGCTACTCACATACAAAAACATGCAGAGAAGGGCGCTCGTGTATGAAAATTGAAAATAACGAAGGCACCCGTTCTCACCGCGCGTCAAGCCGACTACATTGGAACCAATCGGATGAGACCCTCAACAAACATCCAGCGACCTCGGAAAGGAACCAGACTTTGTATCGCGGCAAGGGGCGGGGGAGCTCCTCATAGGCTGGCGCTGCTGTACGAGCTACAACGAGTAGAGAGGCCCTTTACCGAATGGAGTTACGTCCTACTTATTTTTAAGGAGGCGATGCCTTATTTTCTTACGTCCGCGTCCGCGAGAAAAGAACAATTCAATTCAGCTTCACAAATGTGGTAATGCCTGTTGTCTCTTTTGACACTTTGATAATTAGATATTGAGTTTGTGAAAGTCGAGATTTGCAACGATTCGCGCCTTTTAACTTTCCTCATTTTGTCTACGAACTCCAGCGACCAAAATTCTAATTCAGTCAAGAAACTAAGTTCAAGCAGTTAATTGACGCGCTATTTTCAATGTAGCAACGAGCCAGCAGTGCTAGTTCAACTAGAGAGCTGTGTTGCGGTTTTCTGTCCCTCTTTGGTTATGCACAATGGAGCTTAAACGGCTCAGCCCGGTACTACCGGCGACCGCGTACCCTTAATTTATGGATGACGAGATTTTGATACTGCGAGCACTGCCGTATAGGTTAGTCAGTTACAATTAAATGGATTTGATCGCACTCCCCTAATGAAGTTCGGCTACTAAACTTGCTCTCTCACTGGTGCTGCATTGAACGACTGTTTCGAGAAGGAACTCTTTTATTACGAACTGATAGGTGAGGTACTAAGCTAAAAATACGTTTGTCTACGTTAAGAAGTCTAATTGAATAACAATGTTGAGATATAACTTGGAATTAAGTATTTTAATGGGCCATCAAAAGTATCGAGCTGAGTGAGACCGCAAGGAAAAGATTTTCCTAGCGGAGCTTTTCTCAATAAAACATCTAGTTGTATCGAAGAAACGTGCATAGAACCCAAATATCAGAGCGCATTTTCGAATGTTAATCAGGGCACAATGGAGATTGCTTATCGATAATCGGGTTCCCTTTGTGTATGGCAATACTCGAAGGAAAAGTATACTAGTATAAAGGAGAGGCAAGCTAAAACACTAAGCCGCAACGTCAGGCACAAAAAGTGGTAAGGTTGGCTGCACACTGGTTGTGTCCGGAGCGTACCGGATTTGTCCCGCCCGATAATGCTGTTATGTTTGATATTTCCTTTACACCACACGTGTTGCGTTTAACCCTAGCGTTGCAATGAAAAGCCGTTCCAAAAATGTATTTATGGACCTATTTAGAGGCTAAAAATTCACCCATGCCGGGATTCGAACCCGCAACCTCTGGCTATCCGTGCCAGATATTATATACAGTTTTAGCCTCTAAATAGGTTTTTAAATTTGTTCCTCAGCACGGGTTAGTGCATTAAAAATAAAAATAGTATGTATTTATGAGTGCAGAAAAATAATGAAAAAAAGAGCATTAATGTAGCTTTATAGATTAGGTGTCATTTAAGTGAGCTCTATTTGAAACACTCAAAAATGTATCTATTGAATGATTGAACGAATTGACAAAGATCAAACACGCACGTTGATGGTGACAAGGGTGAACACTTCAGACACTAGGGTTTCCTCAAGATGTTTTCCTTCACCGTTAGCGAGTAGTAATATTGCTACTATAACTTCATAAATGCCCATAACTTAGAAAACAAAGTCATTGGTACACGGCTACAAAAGGCTAAACAAAGTCATTGGTACGGGCTTCGAACCCACAACCCCATTGAGAAACCGGCATTCTGCTGCTCCGTTACCACGACTGCAAATGGATATTCAAAAGTTCGTAATGACTGGCATGCGCGATGTCGACTGGACCGTGTGTATTGAAGCCCTTACTCCTGTATTCATGGCTACAGACCCCGGTGCGAGCCGATAGCAATTACTGGAATTAATATCACGGTCCAAATGTTGCTAGCACATTTATACCTATCGAGTGCAATATTGTCTTCTTTATTAGTTGCCGAGTCGTAGCACAGAGTATTCAATTATTAGAAGAATAACTCAGATACACTTGCGTCAGATACACATGCGTTAGAGATGCCTCAAGTGTTCTATTTCTCGACTACTTTGTTGGTCTATCTGCGTCACTTCTGATTATTGTTGTTGTCTTTATATTATCCTTTTTCGATTATTGTATCCTAGTTTGGGACAAGGACAAGTGATTGATGTGCTAATTTTTTTAGGGTTCCGTACCTCAAAAGGAAAAAACGGAACCCTTATAGGATCACTTTGTTGTCCGTCTGTCCGTCCGTCCGTCCGTCTGTCAAGACCCTTTTTCTCAGGAACGCGTAAAGGTATGAAGCTGAAATTTATATCAATTACTCAGGTCTACTGTCCCTTGAAGCTGTGAAAAAATCAAACTTCTAAGCCAACGCAATCAAAAGATACAGCCGTTTATGCCGCAAATTTTCGACACTTGCAAGGGAATCAAAACCTACAGGGTGCTTCCCGTGAACTCAGAATCTTGAAATTTGGTACGAAGCAACGTCTTATAGCATAGATAAAGGAAAAATTACGAAAACCATAAATTTTTAGTTACATCACATAATATATATTTTTTTAATAATTTTAAACTTACTACCCATTTCCTCATAAACGCGTAGAGGTATTAAATTGAAATTCATACCAAATACTCAGGTCTATAATACAGGTTTGTACGGAACCCTCGGTGCGCGAGTCTGACTCGCACTTGGCCGGTTTTTTTTTGATAAAAATTATTTATTGTTCATAAAAAGTGAAGTACAATTTTTCCTTACTTACTAACTTTGTGGGTACAATATATAAATCTAGTTCCTTTGAATCTAAGGATGGTACGTTGGTACCTATTCTAGTGTTGAATTACACTGTGTCATAGGCACCAGCGTCCTCCGCCATTTTCAGTACAATAAAATGCAGATGTGTAATAAGGACAATAAGACAGGTAACAGTACCTTGGAATATAAGACGAACAATAAAAAAAAACAATAGAAAATAAAGACAACGATTTTGCCACATCAAGAAATCACGCTAAAGGAATTTTATAAACCTATTTGGAGGCTAAAAATTGCCGTAAAAATACAAATATTTTGTTTTATGTAATAAATGAATACAATAATATGTAAAAAAAAAGCTTATATTTTATTTCGATTTTGTTTTAAGGAATATAAAACAATTGATTTCTGGATCCATGAATAAAATTTATTTAAAAGCAATAAATTATGCAACTACTTTCAAAAGAAATTCCGTCTTTTCATACGTAAGATTCTGAAGCCAATCCTGTACAGATAATTTGCATAATTGTTTATTTAGACCGTATATATTTAATTCTTTATTTATTTTATTGTAGAGGCGACAACTTAACACATTGTACTGACGTGAGGCGAGAGCAAGTCTGTGCCTGGGTAATGGGCACACTAGATCATTACGTCGGGTAACCTTGACAAACTCTGGGTCATAAGGGATTGACAAATGCTTACGCAGGACAGTTTTTAGTATGAAGAGTTGTCGCACAGTCAGAATCTCAAGTTCTTTGTACAGCAGAGAGGTCTCGTATCTAAAGGGCTTACCAGCCATCACCTTGAGTACAGCTCTTTGCGCACGTTCTAGTCTAAGAAGAGACGTAGGGTGTGTCCCACCCCAGACAGGGATACAGTAAGTTAGTACCGATTGGGCTAAGGCATAGTATACGGTTTTTAAGGTTTTAAGATCAGCTGAAGACCTAAGTTTTTTAAAGATAAATATAAGTTTTCTAGTTCTATTTTTTAATGAGTCTAAATGAGATTGCCAGCTTAATGTATTATCCAATATTACCCCCAAATACTTAACTTCATTAGTTCTTTTAAGAACAAGACAAGAGCAAGTATTAGCACTCCGAGGTCTACAAGTATGTGCTCTAATGCAATAATCTTGAGTAGGCTGGGTTCTAGCTAGAGGACTGAATGTTATAAATTGGGATTTCTCCACGTTCAAGGTCAATAGATTGCAGCGAAACCACTGCATTACCTTTTCTAGAGCCGATTCAGCCAGCTGTTGAGTTTCTTGCCACGTTTTACCATGAATCAGAAGCGCCGTATCGTCAGCGTAAGTAAATATTTGACAATTGTGGAGATCAAGCTTACAGAGATTATTTGTGTATAATAAAAAAATGGTCGGACCCAATACGCTTCCCTGGGGAGCACCAAAATCTGTAGACTCCTCACCACTAGTCTGGTGGTCAATTAGGACACATTGAGTAAGATTGCAAAGGTAATCCCGAAAAATTTCCAAGGCTACGCCCCTCAATCCTAGATGTTCCATCTTGTGTAGTAGGTAGTATGGGAACAGAGACAGTGTCGAAAGCTTTAGACAAGTCGAGAAACATACCAATTACCTTATAATTTTTGTCTAAATGATCAACAATAGAATTAGAAAGATTCAAGACTGCATCTTCTGTGGATACTTTACTTCGGAATCCAAATTGATTGTTAGCTATTATGCTGTGTTTTGTTAAATAATTAATAAGTTTTAAATTTAATACCTTCTCAAGAACTTTCGACAGAGACGAAAGAACTGAGATAGGTCTATAATTACTAACACTGTCTCTGCTCCCACTCTTAAAGATTGGATGGATAAGAGCTCTTTTAAATGCAGCCGGGAAGGTACCTGTTCTGAGGCAGAGATTGCAAATGTGTGTAATAGCGGGGACAAGAACTTCACAACTAGTTTTAAGTATAGTTGCAGAGATACCGTCCCACCCAACAGAGCAGTCACTGCGAAGACCCAAAATAATTGCTCGTATTTCGTCACTATCCGTTTCAAGTAGGACCATGGAGTTTACTGTTGATGGCCTGTCTAAAGTTGTAAAGTCATAATCTAAAACCTGTCCAGTAGTTATAATTTTTTGGGCTAAGCTCTTACCTATCGTAGCAAAGTACTTGTTGGTAAAGTAATTGTGATACCTATGCATTTGACTGATAGTTCCACTGAAAATCCATTCAATCTCCATTACCTTACGCTACTATAAACATTACTTAGTTTACATGGACTAAAATTTACTAACTGTAGTGGAGAAAAATTGCAAGAAAGAAAAACAGAGTGCGTTCCAAAATTTATTAGCGCGTGCCTACTTTTAGTAGCTCACTGAGACAAATAAGAAGGGGAAAACTTGGCTGGAGCTACCATTCTAGCCATGAACAGAGATAGCCCTGGTGTCAGCCCCAGACTCCACGGAAAGGGACCAAAGAAGAAGGAGAAGCTTATTTTGTAATATTCCTATTCCATTACAATTTTTTTTAATTTTTCTGCATAAAGGTACACAATGTGTAGGTAAATAGGTAATAGCCGTTTGTATATTTGGAGCGATTATTTTCTTATTACAAGAACGGTCAGTATTATCGTCGAATCTACAATATATAAACATTAAAAAAAAAAGTTTTTCTTGACTTTCATGGTATTTCAGAGAGTAGTTTACTTATAAGCAAAAAAAAACATATCCGGAATGGAGAATAGAAGACGCAACTTATATTATATCAGACTATTATCTTAGTGAACATACGAACGTAAAAGATATGTTAATACATTCTGTATTAAGTTAACCTTCTGATGGTAAACATATTAGTCGTCGACTCGTCGCACTGTCGTAATTCCCCCTATACTATTTGGTTCGATTGCTAAGGCTCCTATTTAATCTTGGCGATAATTAATGCTACTTGTGGTGGCGCTAGCTGGCTTTTTTCTGCGCTTGACACAGCCACCTACTTATTCTATTAATTAGCGTATTCGTCTTCGAGTAATTGACTTGCTTATTGTTTATTGCTTACCTGCTTATAGCTTACCTGCTTTTATGTAAGACATTAACAACACACTTACATTTGCTGGTGATTTTACCGTTTTATACGTCTGTTGAAACTAATTTGCTCAAAGTGACAGACGTATCATGGCGCTTTTGTTACTGTGTGCTATTGACGGATCTATCGTTATGCCTTCCATGCTGTGTGAATCTACATTGTACGATGAGACATTCGGCCGAACAAAGATGTCTAGCTACTTGGTTTAAGGCATTTCGGTGCGCTAGCGAGGCGCCACCAATTGAAAAAATCATAACTTGTTTTAAAATACATTTTTATCTAAAAGTGAACATGAGAAATCTTTATAACTATTTTAAGAACTTATAGTCTAGATTAATCTATTAGAATTTGAATCGATTTCCGCTAAAAACGGCCGTGACCAAAATTCTTGGTTATTGATTCTAGGTTCTAGACTGTAGATTCGAAAAATAATTGTCACAGTTGTGAAGATTTGTCATGTTCACTAAGTATTAAATAAAAACGTATTCTAAGACAAGTTATGATTTTTTTCCATTGGCGGCGCTTGTTAGGTTCCCCAAGCACCTTTATTTGTGATTTGGTGCCTGACAACGGTAAAAAATTAGGCAGATATACTTTGGTTCCGTCTCACGGTAGACGAAGACGAAACCAAATATTCTGATTGCCTGTTAGATTTTTCCAGGCGTGCCTTTCGAAAAACTACACCGCACGCGAATAGCTGCAGTGCAAGGACCGACATCCAGTTTCGGAACCGAAGTAAGTAACCCAATAATGAATCTAAATGAAGCGTACAGCCGAATGCTTCAAAACAATCAGCAGCCCTCCCGCAAAATACGTGCATTAAATGAAGTGAATCGCCGCGGGCGGGGGAGATCCCCGATAAATTAAATTGATTAGAATCCGGTCGGAGGCCGGCTGGCGATATACCGCCGTCGCGTAAAAATAAAGCCAAGTGAAAAATAACGCGTTTAGCTGCTCACGATTTTCGAACGAGCCACTTTGGCGAATAATTCGTTTTCTATTGGGCTTATTGAACCGTGCCGTTGTGCCGGCTTTGGCATTGTTCATCACACAGCTTATCAACGTTAGCATTTGACGGCCTCGTAGCGCAGCAGTTTGGCATTCTGACTGTAAAACCAAAGGTCTCGAGTTCGATCCCCGGCCGCGTCAAACTAGAAACGAACTTTTCTAACTTTGCCTCGGGTTTTGGATGTTATCAATATGCATTTATTGTATTAAATCTATCGTCGAGTTAGCACCTGTAACACAAGTCATTTAGTTGTCCATGAGTAGCTAAAGTAGCTGCGTGGGGAGCACGCGTTTACTATCGACTGTACATATAGGAAGGTGTCAGCGAAGTTACAGATTGCGAGGAGAGACGGTGTAGGTTTTTCGCTGGAGACTCTAATATAAGGTAATATTCTAAGAATATTCTTTCATAAGTCCATATTTAGGTTCTGCAGGTAATACTTGTACTTGACTGTGTAAATATTTACACTATTTCTAAGTTATTAAAAATAAAAATTTAAAATTAAATCACTCTAAATTTCTTTTAGATTTTCATTGCTACTTTATCATTTGACCAATCACTACTATTCATAACTTCTACCTACTCGCAAATTATCCTGTTTATTATGTATTTCATCGAAGTTTCTGTTACAGTCAAATTTTGCAGGTTATTTAACACTTAAATACTTCCTTCTTCTTAACTACTTGCTTCTCCAATAAATTGCTCCAGTCCATCCAAAGGTTCGAGTCTGGAAGAGATCACTTTTAGTGATAAGGCCGCCGTCTGTACTGTGTTAGGTTAAGAAGTATCTGTGTAATTTCCTTTTAAGTGTTCTCTATCTCTATCTATCTATATATAAACATTTGGTGTTGACTCAGACGCGCCTTAACCAATTTTTATTTTTTTTTGTGTATATTTGGTAGGTCGCAGGCTAATTAATATTTATTTTATTTTTATTTTATTTATTCTATATAGCAAAACATCGTTTGCATTGTCTGCTAGTAATTTATAATAGTCTACCATTTATCAAACACTCGTTCTGTACTATATTTTTCTTAGCGTGTCGATGGCGAGCCATCGTGGTGAAAGGATTTGCCTTAGGGCAAAGGGACTTGCTGATTGGTGCCCAGGGTGCGCCAGACGTACAGGCTCAGTGAGTACGTCATTCGGGGAGGTTCCTTTTATGGATTCAAATCAGTGCAGCATTTTGAATGTTCTCCAATCACACGCCCAATAAGATGGTAAGGTGCGTTATTAGAGGTACCTGTTACGGAATGGAATGGAAGCTACTCAGTCCCAGTCCTTTGTGGCAATTTAGACACACCACAGGCAAAACCTAGGTCTTTCTTTTTTTTGTTTCGTTTATTGTATATTTCGTTTATTTCTGTTTTGCTCATATTGTGTTAATTTATCTGGTTTTTTGTTTCTGTGATGTCTCTTGTTGGTATAATAAATGTCTTTCTTACTTTCTTTTCTTTCTAGATCGAAATTGGTGGTATATCGATATCGACCCTTGTATGTCCCTACTGAATCAATCACTTGAGTGAAGCAACAACAGGCGCGGTCAGGTGCTGGATGGGTGACCGTCCTGTAGACACCGCTACTGACATTTTTCCGAGCGCTTCCATGCTTCGCAAGGCACGTTACACTACAAGGCACTTTGTCAGTGTAGTGTGTCGAAACCCTAATAGTGCTTTGTGATAGCTGATTGAGGGTAGTCTGAAACCTCATCAGCCGAAGATGCGAACGGGTGCCAGCCATCAGTCTTCTCGTGACCATGTCTGAGACCTTATAGGCGCTGAAAGAAAGACCCGCCACTGTCTAAGAATTCTCCACAAACCTGGACTTGGCCCCCGTGGTGGAGTATGGCCTAACCTTCCTGCGATGCAGAAAGAGACCCATGCCCCACCAGAGGGAACATACAAGGGTTGATAACGATTTTCAATAAAACTAGCCTGTAACCCAAAGGCGTCGGCCACGTGCCGCGATCTTGACAGATCTCTTTCGCATCATCACCGTTCATTAGTCGTTGCATGCACGCACGCCGGTTTCGGGTAGTTTTTATCTTTCCCTTTGCTAATAGTTCTCCCTATTTGGTCCAAACATGCCCGGCTCTTTCCGGGCTTTCCACCTACATCCTTTTTTTGTCAATCTTTTTTCCATCATCCGTTACATTATGTCCATCAAACCTAATGTGCATTAAAAAAAGAAAATAGTAATATTTGTAATACATAAGGTTTTGTATTTTTAGTCTCACGCTAAGCCTGTTAGTGGAGATATCGTTCGCTATTTTAGCCCGATTTAAATTTAAGCCAAGTTCGGACGGCCTAATCTGGCTGTGACGTCACTTCAGTGCACTTTGTAATCTGAGCAAAGGCAATAGATTAGCTTTATTTCCAAGGTCTTAAAATTCAAAATCTAAAGCTTAAGATCATAAGGCCGTAAGTAAAGTAAATAATTTGCTGCAAAGTGATTTTGATTTCTTAGTACTACGAGTAAATAATAACATAGCATAACATGTACATACAGGCACATAAATTGCTTGCGGCTCCACACTAGGATACCCTGTGTCGTGGGAACCCGAAACAACGACATCACAAGCATGTAAACATCCAAGACCTGGGGTGTTTTGTCCCCAGCCAGGGATCTAACCCGGGACCTCTTGCATGGTAGGTAGATGCGCTACAGCTAATTTACCTACTTTCCGGAATCAAATACTGCGACAAAATTTGAGCGTTCTATACGGTGTTGACAGATATGCTTTTAAATATTTATTTCAATTATGCGTTAACATTCGTAGGTAAATAAATACATAAAATGTGACAACGAAATTAAGTTTAAAATGTGCTTACGAAAGTTTTAATTCAAAAATACATACTAACTTACATACAATATCTAATATGTGTTTCTGTTGACAATCTTTTTTTCTTCATCCTCTCCTAGATAAATTATAACAAATCACCAGTTGACTAAAAACTCATTTCACATTTTTTTGAAGCAGAAAGCTCTTTATTTTACCAATAGTATTGTGTATTTTATGATGTACAAGAAACTTTATCGATTTCGGGTTCCTGTGCCTTGATTATGTAAATTTTCACTTATACATCTGTGTGCAAAACGAAATGTCTAACGTACAAAATTGTGGCTCAATAAGTCAATCAAGTGGCTCGCTGTCACGAATCATATATCCATGACATGCGGCGGATATCTGAATATGTATCAAAAATAGTGGATATTATTTGTGATACCTGTTACGTGCCATATCTATACAGCAGAGTCAAGTGAAAATTCCGCTTTTGCACACATATATATAATTGTATAGGTTAAAAGTTACATAATTAAGGCTCAGAGATTCTTATGTTCTTTTTTTTAATGCACTAACCCGTGCTAAGGACAATTTTAAAAATCCTATTTAGAGGCTAAAAATTCCACCCATGCCTGGATTCGAACCCGCGACCTCTGGCTATCCGTGCCAGCAATCTTTCAACTGAGCTAATGAGCACCTCACCAGCATCAGTGAAATTCGAACCTCTTTACAATACTTCAATACAGAGATTCTTAAAAATCACAACACCTAGTACTTCAACCACCTAAGTCCTCAACTCATCTTAAAGCGACAAGACGGCACGATGCCGAACCGTCTCTATGTTTGGCTGTGACTGGTGGGCTTATCGACAGTGGCACAGGCTGTGTTTATTTATTAGTAGCAGAGCGGCATAGTGCCGTAGACTAACTAGCTCCAGAAGCATCTTGAAGACATGTATATTCAAGAGCAGATCCACCTTGCACTCAGTTGATTCACAGGTGAGTAGGCTTCAAAAAACAGTAGATTAACAGACTTATGACGCGTGTACGAGCGCAGGAGCAAAAGGGGGCGCGGCATCGCGCGGCGGGCGCGGGGCGACCAATTTAGTTTGCGTTCAGGTTTTTGTGTTACGCATCATGGCGTAAACAACATCATAGTCACATATTCACATTCATACATTCACATTCACACTAATATTATAATGGCGAAGGTTTGTGAGTGTGTACGTCTGTTACTTCTTCACGTCTAAAATAGGGTATGGAGTTAGCTGACAACCTGGATTAACACATAAGCTACGGGAAAATATATTATTCAGGTAACACCATGGGCACAGCTAGAACAGTTGTATTATGCACTGGCTGTGCTTGTGAAATAGTGTACATAAAAGAACATTATAAAATTTACATGCTCAGAAATGTGTTAGAATATTAAATGGATCTAGTCAGAAGTGAGACAATTCTCCAAAGAACTTAAATGATTTATCAAATGTTTTAAATAGCGATTCCGAAGAAAGTATTTTCAGGTTTTGCGTTGTTTTAATGATACGTTTTAGATGATGCCAAAAGATAACAATCATTGTTTTATACTCTCTCTTAAAAAACACTTCCGGCCGCAGAAACCGTTACCGTACACCTACACAAATACAAGATTCGCTAGCGCTTAGACACTCAATATACCTAAAACATAACATCGGAGGTGACCTACTGAGAATTTCAATGTTGCGGCAGCAACGGCCTAGCAACCGACATGTGCTACAAGTTCGCCCGCCCTGTTCCCAGATATGACTGCACTGTAAACGCTGTCGGTCGCTCGTATTGTGTGCATCTCGTGGTTGCACACTTTGATTAACGTCAGTGGGTGTTTATTTAGGAATTTGTGATCCGAACGTCCAATTGAATTTCGAACATAGCGATAAGTGCGATGTGCCTTTTTTAATTCGACCACATAGTTTCATTTTCACGTTGTTTAACGAACTGGCAAAGGCATCGTAGTATGCCCACCTGCTCACTAGACCACCCATCTAACCTCAGAGCCTGTTTATTTAGGAATTTGTGATCCGGACGTTCAATTTGAATTTCGAACATCGCGATATGTGCGATGTGCCTTTTTTAATTCGACTACATAGTTTCATTTTCACGCTGTTTAACAAACAAGCAAAGGCAGTGTAGGACGCCCACCTGCTCACTGTACCACGGATCTAACGTCAGTGGGTGTTTATTTAGGAATTTGTGATCCAAACATCCTATTTGAATTTCGAACATCACGATAAGTGCGAGGTGCCTTTTTTAATTCGACTACATAGTTTCATCGTTTCATAGTTTCTGTTTAACAAACTAGCAAAGGCAGTTAGGACGCCTACCTGCTAACTGGACCAACGATTTGAGGCAGATTGATGGCTGAGGCTACATGAGAATGACTGAAGATAGAGAAGTTTAGTGTTTTGGGGAGGCCTATGTGTAGCAGTGGACAGGTGCAGGCTGATTGATTGATTAAAGAATCCTATTGTAGTTTAGTATTGTTGCTTAGGCGTAAGTTGGTCTTAAAAGAAAAACATTCTTAATGCTCCATCAAGAATATTTTCTTTTTTTTTACCAACGATATCGATAACTCTTATCGATAGGTTCAGTGTGATTCTAGATTACTTCTGCGTGATTGCGTGCTGCGTAATTCTAGGTTACTTCGATAACAAAAAGACGATCCAAGATACATAGGGATCGCTACGAGCGGGTCATCATCATCATCTACCCCTTGTGTCCCCACCCACGGGCACGGGTCTCTTCCTAAGGAAAGTATAGACCATACTTCACCAAGAGGGCAACATCCGGATTGGTGGAGGCTTGCAAGACTAGTGGCTGGTCTTTCTGTCAGTTTTCAAGCCGCCCTAAGGCGCTCTGAGTTGGTTTAACGACTGCCATCTATCGACGGCAGTCGGCACCAACTGCTTCCGTGCCTTGTGAAGCACGGAACTGCTCGGAAAAATGCCATTAGCGTTAGTCATAGACTGTTTACCCATCCATGCACCGAACGCGCCCTGTGTTACTTAACCTTCGTGATCGTTTAAGATCACTCGGGCAGCCGAAACTACGCGCGATTTGACGAGAGGTAGCAACTAAATACTAAAAAAACCTTAAATACGTACTCGTATAGGCTAGCTAGAGATTAGAATACCAGCGCAAAAAATCCCGGGTACGTCTCAGGAAAGGGCTTTTCCTTAATACTTGTATTGTAGACTCAAACTTTGAGAGTATTCAAGGATAATTCTAGATTAAATTCACGCCGCTCGCATATTGCCGGCCCGTTGTAACCAGGGGCCTGTTTTATACAACTAGATGTACATTGCAAAGTCAGTGAACCTATTGACAACAAGTAGGAAGGCTCGGCTACGCAATGTACATCGAATCATATTAAACTATCAATTGTTGTAGTTTAGACCTATAGTAATTGCTTGAGTACGTTATTAGCATATCCACTATTTGATCCAACATATCTAACGACTGGACGATAATGTGTTAATGAAACATTACATATATGATGTGTCCAATAATTTACCGTTACATTTGTTTACAGTTTGCCCGGTTATTGTTTGTGGATTGTGTACAAGGATACCACAGTAGAAGCCAATGTGTACTTAGTTAATAATTACATTCGCCCGTCCATATTCTCTATTATTGATTATGTATTCAGTATTTGCAGGCGTGTTGGCTGTCGCATTAACTAAATACCTAACACCGTAGCGTTATGATTAATTCGCAAATTAATTAATGGTGTCGAAGATTAATTGCCTACCTGCCGTTTTACGTGATGCAGTTTCTGCCGTTCGACGGCAAAAATAACCTGTTTATGTAGAGACACAGCCCCATTTCAATTAGGCACGCTCATTACCCAAAGTACTTTAACAATACATCAGTTTGATATTTATACCCGACGGATATCGAATGTTAAATATTACTAGGCCACTGTAGCATCAGTCAATCGGCTCATTTAATATTTATGTGCGACTATATGTGGCGGCATAATTATTTTATGAGGTGCCCCAATGATAAACAAATGTTCGGAGACTCTTGTTCAAATGGAAGGCTAATAAATAAAATATCATGCTTTTAAAAATTTATAAACAGGAATAATTGGTGCATTCAATAGAGGAAATATCGGGGCTAACTATTTCAAACAAAAAATATATTATATACCTAAGTCGTCGCGGCGAATACATACGTCAACTTAAATTATCACTTAACCTTCAGTCTAGTGTAGATATTAAAAGTCAATGGATGGTTATGAAAACCATGTTTTACATATTTATCAATTTTATTTGCAACGGATATCCATTGATCTTATCGAGTTAGATTTTAGTTAGGAATAGCGCATAGCCTACTTTTTATCTCGGAAAATACACAAATTAATTTCCACGCTAATATAGTCACGGGCAACAGTTTATACGTAAGTATTAGCTGTTTAAGTATAGCTTATATGTATATAGCTTATACATATAGCTTATAAATAAGTATAAGCTATATTTTTTAAGTAAGTAGCTGAAGTGGCAGTAGGCTGGCCATATCTCGCGAAGAACCGACAACCGTTGGTGTAAACGTGTTCTTGAGTGGAGACCGCGACTCGGCAAACGTAGTGTAGGACGCCCTCCGACTAGGTGGGATGACGATCTGCGAAAAACTACCGGCAGATGCTGGATTCGGCAAGCTGAAGACAGGGTGCTGTGGCGCTCATAAGGGGAGGGCTATGTTCAGCAGTGGACTAATACAGCCTGACGACGACGACGACTTTAAGTACTTATTGGTTTTATAAACGACCTGGCTAAAATTATTTAATTGTCTAGTTTAATATCGGTGAGTTGAATAGAGCAAGTACAAGATACATAGACCTGTATCTAAAGTAGCTACGGTCGATACTTGTTTAGTTACATACATACATAACCTCACGCCTGTATCCCAAAAGGGTAGGCAGAGACCAGGGACTGCCACTTGCCACGATCCTGACAGATCACCTTCGCGTCATAAACGTTCATAAGTCGTTGCATGCACGCACGCCGGTTCCGGGTACTTTTTATCTTTCTATCTTTGCTAATACATCCCCTATTTGGTCAACGAATGTCCGCCTAGGACGTCCCTTACCAGCCCTTCCACTCACATTCGCAATATATATTTGTTTCGTCAATCTTTCTTCCTTCATCCTTTCCACATGTCCAAATCAACGCAACATTCCTTTCTCAATTTTAGTCACTACATCCTCTTATATCCTCTTATATTATAGATAGATATCTACAATGGCTACTTTGGCGCTAAAATTGGAACAAACCTTTTGAATTTTAATTTATTATGAGTTACAGGTAACAATCTAAATAGAAATGATATTGCCGGTGATACTCAAACTGAACCAATTATAAAATTGAAAGAAAAACTAACAAAGAATAACCATTACTTCATGAGCACTTCCATAATTAGGAATCATGAAACTATAACTAAACTTTATATAAAACTAAAGAAGTATACTTACTAGTAATAGTTTATATCCGGTTTCAGTTACTTGATTCTTTGTCGAAAGAGTCCAATCAGGAGATAAGTTAGTTCGAAAATTAAATATGTACCCTTTATATTAGACGACAAAACATTCTCAAGTGATAAAGCGTTTAAGTAAGGCCCGCCACTGTCTTACAATTTTATTCTCCACCAACTCGGACTTTGCCCCCATGGTGGAGTATTGCCTAAACTTTCTGCGATGCAGGAAGAGAGTCATGCTCGAACAGTGAAGACATACTAGGGCTGATATCGATCGATCGATAAAGCGTTTATATGAGTTAGAATATTGTGTAGCTAACTGTACATTATTTTGTATGGCAACACGCTGTTTCTAGGTGCGTTTTGTGGGCGTTTACAGAGAGAAATTAATAAATATATGATATGAAACGATGTTTCGATCCATCATTCATTTTAATTAAACAATGTAGGAAACAATGCCTCATAGGGGATAATGTATTCCAACAATTCAGTCACACTTACGCATAATCTAGTAGGTAGTATGTGTACGTGATATAATTAATTTGTGGTCGCCAACGGAGATAGGTATAAATTAATGTGTTGTAAATTTCAAATGAACAGAGCGGTCTGTTGTTTTGTGGTATCATCATTTATTATTTCGTTTTTTGGCATTTTAATTTTGGTCCATTTCATGTTTACATTCTCTTTTTAATTAATGTTGTGGTACGTACGCAGTTGTGAGAGGATAAAATCGTAAACATCATGAATATAAGACAAAGCATTTCGTAGTTCATTTCATCGGTGGTTTGTCATAGTCTATCTTTAGAACGGCAGGTGTAACAGCATTTTGTCAGTCCCTGTACACATAAGGATGATGAATGACTAGTCGCATCGAGGCAGTAAAGGAAAAAAGCATTTTTGTGTATTTACATAACTATTTTGACAATTGCGTGCAGGCAAACGCGTAGCCTTTACATCTAAGTTTCAGATAAGCGATTACTTTGAAAGGGGACACAAACTGCAATAGGAAAACAAATAGCAGCAATATGAGCCATCAAAAGCACGCCATCCTCGTATAATGGCGCACAACAATAAAGTTAGGTACATCCTGCGCGGTAAAAGGACATCGTCCGGACAGCGGCGCATCCTGAACACAATATCAACTCAAATTGTTCGTGAGAGCGTTATGCACTCGGGGTGGTTTCAATTTCTTGCGAACTGGCCACAGCAGCTGTTCGCAGGACACTCATAAATATGATTTGAAAATCGTTTTATGTATAAGTCATAAACTTTTATCTTCCCTGCCAACGTCGAGAGCCGAGGCTTTCCCTCTAAACGATTCCAGTTAGTTCCCTCCACAAAAGCTGCAGACGTTTTAATATCGGACCACCGTCTGGGTAGCGCTGCTTGGTATCTGCTTGTGTAAATTTCGCCAAAGCAAAACTGCCAGCCGACACGCGACCCCGCCGGTCAAATAATACCGTCTTAATGGCTAACTATTGCCTAATGTATTTTGGTAAAATGGAATAATGCTGCAGCGAGTGTTGAGCTGCCGGAGGTTGCTATTTAGATAGTGTTTAGTGCACTTCAGTCGAGACCGCGCGCCGCTTACTTAACACTGCTCCTTTATATTGAGTTGCGCTTTATTAAATCCAGCACTATTATTAATTTCCATTAATTAAGTCACCGACCAAGTGGGAAGACGATCTGCGAAACACTGCCGGCAGATGCTGGATGCGGCAAGCTGAAGACAGGGCGCTAAGGCGCTCATTAGGGGAGGGCTACGTCCAGCAGTGGACTACATAATATAGCCTGAAGAAGAAGAAGAAGAATTAAGTGACCTAGCTTTACGAAGAAAACGATTGTTTTGACGTTATATCTGTAGATTGTTTTTGGTTGTTTGATTCAAAGACGTCAAGCCTAGTCAGCTAGAATAAACGAATAGATTTATTTTGAAAGAGGAAGAAGAAAAAGTAATTTTATGGAACAAATTTATCTTGTCGAGTGTCGAATGTCTTATACTCTGATAAACACAATTATATTTGTTTTTTTAACCAGCCAAATAAATAATTCATAATGTACCCTTATTCTAAGGGTACATTATGAATTATTTATTTACAATTATACTAAATAAACTAATAAATTTTCCTATAACTGTGTACAATTACTACTTAATAGGATTTACATATTTACAAAAAAGCTTTATATAAAAAAGTTTACACCGCTGCCGATGGGGATACTTCCCGAGACCCTGGCAGCATTACCTCACTGAATGGACAGGCTAATGCACTGGCCGACGCACTGAATGAGTCGATGAGGCGCGTCGTATATAGAATAAAAAATACCCGTTACTAAACACTCAAATCCCCGAGCAAAAAGACGCGCACACTTCTTAACATTTACCATCTGTATTTTTTCTCAGGCACAAGTGAATTTCACTCACACTTTTTCCAGCCACACCTTTAATCTAGGTAAAAAGAAAGAAGTTATCTTTCCAGCTGCGTGGCTAAGTCAGCATTACTTGAGCGTAATTTTATTTGCATCTGGGCCGAAATAAGGGCCTTGGCGGGGCAGGCGGCGGGGGCGCGAGCGGTGTAATGACATGGGTGGTGAGCTTGCATAAGTCAGAGCCGCTTTAACATAGATTATGCGAGTTACTAAGACGCTGCAAAACATGCTGGAGTAGCCTTCCAAGTTTGCGAATGCAAGACACAAGTTTTGCCGTGTGCTTTAATGAATGTGTTTTTGTTTGGTGTTAAGTTAACTATACGTGTAGAATACTCAGTGTACTCAGGTAACTAGGCACCAATAATAATTTGGGTAGTTACTACCGTCAGGTAGGTACTTCAGTACCTAACCCTTGCGCCTGAATTAGTCCATCTAGTTTTGCCATCGCGCTTTGCAAATCATAGTCTGACACCATAACCAACACATTTCATAAAACGAATTAATTACAGGAGGCCTCGCTGCTCAAACTTGGCCCTTAGCGTCGAAAGACTAAAGTCCAAAATTGTTGACTACAATTGTTGCGTGAAGTTCAGCGTGCCGCATGCGATATCAGACATCGGGGACCGAAACGGATATGTTTTGCATTTTCTTTGATGCCGCGTCTTTAACTGATGTAAATTGCGTACAACAATAAATAAAATAAACCACTTTCCAAATTATAAACCGGCAGCTCGCAAGTCGTATTAACATAAACTTTTAAGTTAGAGCGTCAAGTCGACGGCACAATTCTGAAACTGTTTACGTAATTAGTAATTAAAATTACCTAATTTTCTGTCACTACACGTGACTTTACACTATAAAGACATCGCAGGGCATAAAAAGTTTCTTAGATTTTATTGAAATGGGGCAACTACCGTTACGTCTGCCTATGAAGAGAGCCTGTTTAATTCGCGCCAGAGCAGCAGCAATCAAAAGAAGTAACGGCGTCAACGAGGCATTTCCATACGAGCTGCTGGGCGCAGCGCGCCATCGCCGCCGAGTATTAGTTTGCAGCTGATTACATCCCCGCCGCGCCGAACGACTCACAATGAAGTAGCGACGAATAAACTTCATTACGCCGAGTTAAGCATGGGGAATTATATGAAGGAATTATCGTCGAATGGCAGCGGCGGCGAAGGCACGTACGCGCGCGAACACTTGGAGATTATGGCCCAGGGCACTCGGAGGACGTTCCGCCCCACTCATTGTCGCGAAACGTTAACGTTTCACGGCACCGACGTTAATACCTGGAATTCCCCCCATATTCAGCCGATGGTGCTCCAATAAAATTCAAATAACACGGAGGCTGCTTCTCGGGGTTTTTGCGCTTTGCCGGATCGTGGCGAGCGTGCGCACAAAGGGTACTACTTACTTACAAACTTCCGAAACGTAAATAGTAGCTCGGCCGTTCCCGCACGGGATCTAAATCACTCTTTGTCTCGTACTAAACGCTATCCTTTTGAGAGATTTTCCATCTTTGCAGAGGGCCCGGCGCGAATCGTATTGGATAAAGTAGAGGCCACTGTTTTTACAATTTTAAATGCTTGAAAGGGGCCGGGGCAGCCTTCTATAGAAATAGGAATTTCATCGAGATGTTTGCACGGATATTATATAGAAAACCTTTTTTGGTGGTGAAACTGTGGCTTCCTCTAAGTCTGGGTACATGACAAATACCTATGTTATAATTAATGGATCGCTACTCCAGAGACATGCGTGGAGAGAATACGAGCCTAAAGCTGAGAGAGAGTTTAAATTACTGTAACATACGCTCACGTCCAAGTCCCACAGGCAAGCTTTAACCATCTACAATTTGAGGTGAATTTAATTTACAAATTACAAAAAAAATACTAAGAAAGCTAAAATAAAAAATTAACAGCAACTCGACTGCTGAGTATCAATACTAAGCAGACCAGACCAACCTAGATACCTACCTTTCAATGAGTTACATTGGTATATTTAAGTTCCGCTTGTAGCGGGGTTTATTTTTCGTTAAATTTTTTTGTTCGGCGACCGGACCGCTGTGTAGACGGAACGGCCTTCAATTAGTCTGTGCAACAAAAAGCAATAGGAGCCGGCGTTTTGGCTGGTCTGTGGCCGAGACTTGCTTTTGTGCGCAGACGGCGAAAGGGTCGCCTTGATGTGATCAAGCTTTAAACCATCCTTAAAATAGGTAAGAATCTTGGTTATTTCTTTGTTTCTAATGCCTTTCAAGGTAATCTAGCCCCTCTTTAGTTGTTTTGCTCGTGGTCTAGTTATTTCCACCTTTTTTCCAAATTTTATTTTGCATGACGCTTGCGGCGACGCCGTCACGTATAATTTGTATTGGCATGATGGTACTATCGTTTTTGTGGTTTCTTTACAGTGGACCTGCCGGTCTTTTGATGGACCATTGGTTTTAAACCACCGGTGCAGAGCGCAGGCAAGAAGCCAGCTTTGGTGAGTTTACCAGATTTATTGTATTGACACGGGACACGTTCTTTTGTAGTTATGTTCAAATTCGCCTAAGTGTTGTGTTATTTTGTTACCCAGCCGGCTACAGAAGGCGTTGCACTCGCCTGCACCGTCCTGGAAGCGTGCCCAGGACGTTGTAAGTACTGCATTTTTTTTTCACCATGTGGGTAGACTCCTCGTAAGGGCCACGAACATTTTGGTTCATAACTTCCAAATTAATGGTGCTGCAAGCAATTGAGTGGCATAAGAATATTAGTTGTTGCCCCCCGCATCTTTTACATATTAAATCATACGAAATTACTTAATATTTTCTGATAAAATGTGATATTTATGTTTCACATACATTTAACTTAGAAATTTACTGTGCTGCGGCCAATTGAGTGGCATAGGAACGTTGGTTGCTGCCCCCCGCATCGTTTACATATTAAATCATACGAAATTACTTAATATTTTCTGTTAAAATGTGATATTTATGCTTTACATACATTTTGGTCTGTATCTTAGAAGTTAATTGTCCTACAGGCAATTAAGCCGCATAGGAATGTTTGTCCCTGCCCCCCGCATGTTTTAAATATTAAATCATATAAGATACTTTAGTATTTTCTGTTAAAATCTGTTATTTGTGTTTTGCGTACATTTCGTTTTATAACTTTGAAACTAACAGTGCTGCAGGCAATTGCGTGGCCTAGGAACGTTGGTTGCTGGCCCCTGCATATTTTACATGTTGAATCATACGAAATTACTTAGTATTTTCTGATGAAATGTTATATTTATGTTTCACATACATTTTGGTTTGTAATTTCCAACTTTTCTTTATTCGAATATAACTGCAAGATGCTGTATTTTGAAAGTGGTTAGATCAGTTAACTTATTCCAGTTTTAGTTTACCCATTTATTCCCTTTGGGTGGGAGTGTACAATTTTGTCGTCTCTGCCTTTCAGGAAGACACCAGCAGGGCGCCTTTTTATTATCTCTGGGTTTTATTTATACCCTGGAACCCAGGACAAGCGGACAGGCCTGAGCTCTCCGGTCTGCTTGCGGGTTCCGTAAAGTTCCTTTTTTTTGTTTTGCGGCACTTTAAATAAAATTTATGATAACCGAAACGCAGGTTTCCACGTTTCGGTAGGATGTTCTTTGACATTTCTACAATAAAACTTTAACTGAAGCGTTACCTCCTAAGTGGGACCTTTTTTGAATTTAGTATAACATAACATGTACTATTACATAAGATGTACCTTTTAAGGTTGTTAAAATAAGGTGATAAAGTGTAAAGCACATTTAAGGGACGCGGCCCCTCAGGCCCATTTTTTATTTGTAACCCTCATTGGTTTTCTTATTATACCGTTTGTGAGGATTTTTTCTTCTTTTATTTTCAACTCCATTTTATTTACCTCTTTTAAAAAAAAATATATTACACGCTCTACCAATTGAGCTCAATTGGTAGAGCGCTGGCACGGATAGCCAGAGGTTGCGGGTTCGAATCCCGGCATGGGTGAAATTTTTAGCCTCTAAATAGGTTTTTAAATCTTATATACGTCTCACGTCAAGGCACAGGACTTCTCTCAGAGAGAGAGAGAGAGAGAGAGAGAGAGAGTATGGACTTAATTTCCACTCATGCCCACTGCGAATACTCATATTTGCAATATTTTCATTTACATTTACAATGTGTAGCATTGCTACTATAACTTCACAAATACACATAACTTAGAAAATGAAGTACATGCATTGTCCAAGGTCTTAAAATAAAAACTTTCTAAGTATGATATTATTTTAAGTATGATTTATGATGCCACTTGTACTATATCTTTTATTTAATTTCTGTTCCTGTAATTTCTGTGTACAATAAAGAATCAATCTATCTATATTATGTTGTTTTTAATTACTATACTTCGGTGTTTATCCAAACACTATTAATTCCGTGTTGCCTATATAGGAACTTGGCAGAGATTCCACAATATTATATGTTTTTAATAGACGAGAAATTGGCCCTATATTTACATTTATGTTTCGGTGGGATGTGACGCCCTTTGTTCAATATTTTGGATAGTATAGAGATTATAAATATGATCAAAGGGAAACTTGTGTCATTGTTTTTATACCATAGAAAATATGTAAAAACTAAGAAAAAAACATATGCATAGCCTTTCCACCCACATTCACTATATATATTTAGTTCTTCAATCTTTATTCCTTAAAAACCAGGACTTATTTACCACTTTTTCCGATTATAGTAAAAGACTAGCTGTGCCCCGCGGTGTTACCCGCGGTTCAAAGATTTTCTCATGGAAATAAGATACTTTTACGCAGTAAACGTAGCCCATGTTTTAATCCAGGGTGTCGGCTAACTCCAAACCAAATTTTATTATGACCGCTCCAGCTGTTTCGACGTGAAGAAGTAACAAACATACACACTCACAAACTTTTGGCTTTATAATATTAGTGTGATATGATGTGATTTGATGATGATGTGATTTTTATCATCACCGTAAACAAAATGATTCAAAAACATTTCAAGGGTAACCCCACTTAAGCGTACAACGAAGCGGCGTGTCACGAGACAATTTACACAAATAACACTCTCACCCCTGTTATTGGTTTCATAACTACTAATCGTGCGCGTAAATATAAAACGAGTTAACGTTTCGAGGGATAAAGGTGAGCACACCTCTAAAGTTAAGTTGATTGTAGGCAGACAATCCAGCGCTCGCCCCCGCTTGTCGACTTAATGAATGAGAATAATTTTGCCAAAATACTTCGGAGAGATGGGATGGGACCTACGCTCCGGGAATTTTTCAATTTGCAACTGACATAATGTAATAAGAGTTACATCGTGGATGCCAGCGCCGCGTAATTAATAACCCCGTGAAGTATTACTTGTAACAATGAATTTAGAGCATTAAAGTTGAGTGATAAATTTAAATAACAAGCCGGCGACGCGTATTCCGAATGAGGGGCCCAAATACTTGGGAATAGTTTGTTCGGGTGATAAGTAGAGTGGGCTCTTGGAGAATCGCAGGCAAGTTTGTTCTTTCGTCTGCCTAATGAACGCGTGAACGCGGAATAACTTTGCGAAAGCTTGAATAATGTATGCTTTAACGAGATGTTTTTCTTGAGGGAATCTCATTAACCCACTTTCTGATTGTGCGAATGCTAACTTCGGGAACTTCTTGCTCCAACTAAGATATATCTTTTACTGAACGGCCAAATTGAATGACTGTGATAAATGTTAAGTGTTTTTTAATCTGTCGCCGGTGAAATACTCAAGTGTTGTTTTCCGCTCCGACGGACGAGGAGAGAATTACCCTATCGTGTTATAGATACTAACCCACCTACATACATACGTAGCGAAATATATATAAAAGGTTCGAAGCCATTCAGTCAAATAGTAAAAAAAATGCTTGACAGAATTTACGACTTGTACAAGTACCTACACGGAAGACGAGCATAAATTGAATCCCCTTTATTAAATCTATAAAATTTCGACTTACCTACCGATACCAAGCGGACAAAGTGGCCCATAAAAGTAATCCTTCTATTTTAATGATCCTCCAACCTGCGGGCGCAACTATGTGACCAATCCGACCCGCACCCCTTCCATCGAAGCCCCTACAATTTGTATGCTATACACAGTGTTACCAGTAACGTATTCCGGGTATTGGAAGGTGTTATTACAAATATTATGCTCTTACAAGTATATTATGCGAACGAAGATAACCTTATAAGACCCGCGTAAGACGTCTCGCCTCTTAACCAAATATTAAATCGGTAGCGTTATTGATTCAGAAAATATACACCAGCGGCATACAAAGCACGAGTTCACTCCAGATAAACCTTCCCGAAACATTTCTACTTTCCATTAAAAATCGCATTGACCTGAAATCGTTCTTTCCCTCCAGAGTCCCCCACTGAATCACCATTAATCAAGTGGAACTGAAGTTTCACGCTACCTTCCAAATCTAATTTCGCAAACAAAGAAAACGAAAACCTATCTACCTTTATCAATCAAAACTGTTTGAAAATTCTATTCCGTTAGTTCGCACTGCGGGGGCGCACCGGAGACAATTGGAAAAATGTATCACGAATAAAAAGTCTAACGGGAATGTAATATCAAGAGAGGACGCAGCTCGGAATATTCTTGTCAAGTGAAAATAAAGGGGGAAATACAGTGACAGGTTGCGAATGGACATTGGTCGTCCGAAACGGGTACAAGTTTCGAATAAATAAACCCTGAGCCAATAACGACGCTGCCTTCGCATCTGCCGCCGACTGTCACGAAAAAAGAGCACCTGCTCTTATATGACACATTTCTGACAGGGACTTGGACTATTGTTAATTTCGAAAGACGGCTGACACGTTTTCATAAAGAAACTTTTATTGGGAACACCATTGTGACTCGAACGGCGATCCCTATCGTCTTAAAGTAAAGATGGAGTCGGGATTTTTTGTGTCACGAACTTTTCTTTTGTGCTTGCGTAGCAAATAATAATAAACTTACCTAAGTAGAATATAGTTTATACAGTGCGACATCAAGGCTGTCACTCTTGGAAATGGTGTAGCAACCTATTCCATTTGTAAATAAAAAAGTTTCATTTCGTGATGAAAAAACAGTCAAAGACAAGACTTAAGAAAAGCGTAGAAACAGCGCACCAAGCCACACTATCTGCATTTCCATCGCATTTGACTAGGCAAACATATCAGACGCAAGCCTCCCCACTATCGTCTGCCGCTGACTTCATTGACTTCTCACACTTGAGAAAAAAGCAATTCCGTTTTTTCTGTCTCCCCCCGCTCTGGTTGGCATATTAAGGAAGCAATATTATGCAAATTGGCCTGTAAAACCATGGCTATTAGCAGAGTGGGCAACTTTGCAACTTTAGTCTACTTTTACAGTGGCTTAGATTCTTAATTAAGAACCGCTATTTGGGCGTGGGTCAAATTGGTCTTTTTTCTCATTTGGGAAATACTTGTTACTTACTCAGACAGAATTTTAAATGAGTCTCAAAGCACTTAAATGTGTTAAAACTATGAATATTTTCAGTTAAACCACCAAACACATGTCTTGAAAAGTGTATGTCACAGGTAACCAACTGGGCTGCAATGCCCAAAAATCTCAGAATAAAGATACTATGGTCCCTTGAAGAATAGGTAGCGTACAGAGTTGAAATGTTGAGGAAGCAATATTATGCAAATCCAAACGTGGAAGCCGCAAATATAAAAAGCTCCTTTGCCTCACACTTTGCATCTCAAGGCTGTGCATCCGACTCATACTGAGATGCCCCTCGAGAAAAAATGTAAATGCCATTTGAAATTCTGTGCGTTTTATAAGCATCCTGTGAACTCTACCCCACAAAGTTGGATGCCACAACAGACACTAACAAGTTGAATTTAATATCTCGAGAAGAGTAGACCAGACTAGCTTTTATCTTGTCACAGCAAAAAAACTTAACTTTTATCTTCGTAGTCACTATATAATCCGACACAAAGTAGATTTTCGTAACGGCGAACCACATAGCAAATTCTTTCTACTTGTACACAGAATAGTAGAACTCCGGGACAATCGCAGCGAAACTTTGTAAAGTATGAATGGTAGTGACATCTGTTGCTAGATACAGAGACTACTGCGTCCGGAATCCCGAACGGGCGTTGTGATTTACAGCAGCTTACCCCTCTTTGGCTTTTCACATCAAGTCCTCTGCCCAAATATCATATCGGGCTAGAGATTTAGGATAATAGTGGTTGGAAGCCGATTGCATCAGCCGACGGCCATCGTCGGCGGCTTTGTCTTGCACGTCAAGGCGCACTCCCTACCACTGGTATTTGCATAACAATACGACGAACCTGACGTACATACTACTACTACACTGCAGCCTGAATAGAAAATCTGATCATCTCAAAAGTTTGGATGGCGCTCCAAGAAAATTATTTAACAAAACATGCCCTCTATCTTCACGCTGTTCGTAGTGCAACAAAATTGTTATACGGTCCAATATCAAGACAATCTCGTAGTCAAAGTCACCCCGAAATCTGTAGCAGTTCGACCGTCTAAAACACTAAGTAACTGTAGAACAATAAATCCATCCCGAACTCTGGGCATCCGTAAAGAGCCGTGGCTAAGCACCGAGCGATTCACTGACCGTCCAAACTTGATTTGCAGCTGAGCTTCCAATCTGCGACATGTGAAGGACGAGTAAAGCAAACTGCTTAGGTATACAGAACTTTATTGTGCATCAAAAAAGTTTAATACTTACATCTTAAAAATATTACTAGCGACAATATTGTAAAATGAAATCTACCTAAGTGTAGTAATCCAACCTGGAATAACATTTCAATGCACCCGCCCTCATATCCATATCCTGGCCTTATAAGCTCTATGTTGCTCCCCCACTTGTATTGAGCGGAATGAAGCTACTCTCCTAATAGCCCTATTGTCGACCACCGAGTCCGTTATCTTAGAACCAATAGAACATTACGGATGTTCATTGAATTAGGCTCAAGTTTACCACTGCTTAGTGGAATTTAATTCCTAAATAACTGCTTTTATGCGTAGTTTTTTTTCGCTAAATAAAGACTTCAAACGACCTTTATTATCTTACGCAAAACAAGGCAATCGCGTCGGTTGTCGATAAGTGCGATCCTACACGATTTACTTGCTAAATTTAAAGGAAGGCTATCGTTCATCAACATCATGATTTAACTGTTTCCCGACGCAGAGGGACATAATACAGCTTTAAAATGTTAAGCCACAAAAATTAATTTTCCCGTGGAGTTACATTTTTTCTCTGAGATACGCGGGGGTAATCTGCTAGGCCAGCAGGAAATCTTCAGCCTCCACTCCTTCCTTAATTAGCAGAATATTTCATGGAGAAAAAAGGCAACAACATGAAGCATGGCGCGGTGTGCAAAAGTTGATAAAGAAGAATTTGATTCATAATCGTAATTGATGTAGGTACTTAATCTATTTATCCGACCTTGCCAATTTTCAGGTTCATTACTTGAAAAATTTGATACAAAGTTTCAGCTTCTGGTTAGTCCTTCGAGTATTCTAATAGTATTTATCGATATCGTTTTGTAATTACAAAGTATTTGTAAAAAAGTGAACTATAATAAATATTCAACGACCAAATCCGAAGTTATTTTCTGAGAACTTGGTTCATTTTACCTAAAGTAAGGAGTTCTAGCGAGTTACCTATTTTCTGCTTTAGTGTTTAAGTCAACCGTAAAGGCATTGAATAAATTGTAGGTCAGAAGGGACAGATAAAACGGGAATTCCAGACCATTTTATTTTGAAATCGGTTCAGAGACTACTGCCGGGATGCGAATTTCTAACTTGTTCCTTAGCCTTAGGAATTATTTCGTTATGGAATGTAAGAATTTTCATTTATTACACTATGGATATTGTATAATGTTCTTATGATAAAGGCTTATTTCATAAACATCACTTAAATCTCGTATTGCTGATATACAATAATAGGTACGTTCATCAAACTTCAGATGAATCAAAGTGGATTTAATGATTTTCTATCACAACCGAATAGGCACCTAATTTAATGTCGAGGCAAGCGAGAAGCGTCTAGAAGCGGATTTATGAGTGCCTTAAACGTGTAGGTACATATAGAGAAGGGTCGCGAAGACATTCAAACTCTATCCTCAAAATGAGTATCGGAAATTCACTTCAGCTCGTAATCTGGTACCGACTCAGCCTTTATTGTAAACGGCGCAATTTGAATTTTGACTTTGATATTCAAATGAGGCCCACTTGAGACACTGCCTTAGTTATTTGAGTTTTTGTAAAGCAATCAAGTTTGTTTATAGGAGCCGGTGTAATTGTAAATCTCGCTCTGCGGCCCTAATTAATGCATGAAATCACTTTCCCTTTGATGGCACGCCTTCGCCCGCTGAAGGGAAACTGAGAGGAAAAACGAGAGGTGAAAATCAAACCCACACGATCCTTTTTTTATCGGGATAAAGGATTTTTAGGGAACACAAATATTGTCACATCTTACTTAGAATCCAAGCAATAAATAAAGTTTACGTTGGAAGGTCAAGAATCAGCTGTGTCCTGGGTACTACTGCCAAGATCGGTATTAATGAAGCGCTCGTAACTTAGAGATCGCTTTTCAGTGCACTGTCAGTTGCTATTTGATTGACCGACTCGACTGAGCGATCTCAGAGGTAAGAGCTTTTTGTTAAGACGGCCCTTAGTGCTCTTATTAGTTCTATATTCAAAACAGCGCGGGATTTTGACCTTTGGTAGCGGCTATAAAGAACTAAGAACTGTTCGGTGCTCCTGTTCCCAATAGCAAATCGCGTGAGTCGATACCCTTCCGTGTTCCAAACTTTTCAGACAGACAGGCTGCGTCGACATTAATTCGATATCGAAGTCGAATCGACGAGTCACGAATCTCCACTAAACATGCACACCAGCAATATATCGACTAGCTCGGCTTGATTGTGCGTGAACTCAACTTTTCGTCGAAAAAAGTAAAAGGAAAAGTTTTTGTTTTTCAGTGAGAATCAAGGCTAGCCCTGTGCTAAAGCTTTCTGAGTTGAGGTTTTAATTTTGACCCAGCTTGTTTTTATCTTACTGCGAAAGCAAAGGACGGTTATGTTACTTGCGCGTATGTATGCGTAGGTTCTTCTAAAACTGAACCTCAAATATTTTTATTCGTCATATAACAGTACATTGTGACTTTGTGAACGTCAAAATGCATTAACTTTCGTAATATTAGTGAGATGATGACGGTTGAAATTTCATTCTACTGACTCATCTAGGCCTTGTTTAAGAGATTTTGGCAGTTTCGTTATTTTGTAAACACGTTTTCTAAATCATTTTATTTGCATTGACGACAATATTCTTCGTTAACAAAAAACATAATTTAGATTTTACGCTAATGGCTTAAGTTTCACTCTCGGAACTCACATATCAGTATAGATGTAAGTGCTATCTTGCATAAGAAGGAATTATATATAATTTTTTACTCAATCACTGGCACCAATTCATAAGGAAGATACAGCCAAATTTTACAGGAGATACAACAAACATTGTTTCCTTATATCCCAGAAAGTAATCAATTTCATTATGTGATTCAAAAACAAAAAATAAAGTTATTTTTCCAATTAGAAAGGTACTGATTCATCTATATTGATTCATGGAAGTTATTGGAAGAACTCAACAATACCGTATTAAAATGTTTTTTAATTATCGCGTAATTACTATGAAATATTATTTTCGGGCGGATTGTTAAGATTGTTATTATAAATACAGGATAAGTAAATATTTTTTTCCGACAACCGTTGGAGTAAACGTATTCTTGAGTGGAGACAGCGACTCGGCAAACGCAGTGTGGGACGCCCTCCGACCAGGTGGCATGACGATCTGAGAAAAACTGCCGACAGATGCTGGATGCGGCAAGCTGAAGACAGGGCGCTATGGCGCTCATTAGGGGAGGACTATGTCCAGCAGTGAACTACATAATATAGCCTGAAGAAGAAGAAGAGATATAGTTAGAATATTTTCGGGGCTTAATCGCGTAGTAATTTATTGCTATTTTACCTCGACGTTTCGACGACGTTACAGTCATCGTGGTCACGAGAAGACGAAGAAGAGAAATATTTTTTGTTAGAAAGCAGGTTAAAATAATATGTCATTTTTGTATGTGTACTATATTTTGGTCACCCTACCAAAGCAGACGCGCCGTTTAGTACCTACAGACTATGGCTAGCCACCTTCAGTCAAGTTATTTAACGTTTTTATTTTTCTTTTTTTAATGCACTAAAACGTGCTAAGGAAAATTTTTAAAAATCCTATTTATAGGCTAACAATTCCACCCATGCCGGGATTCGAACCCGCGTCCGCGACGAAAGAAAGGAAAAAAAAACATGTGGGTACAGTGATATCATTCCGATGTGAAACCTAACTGCAAAGTAGGTACTCGGGGCTGCAAGTGATGCAAATTACTTCAGCCAGATGTCGCTGCCTGTACGTAATACAGAGAATATTGTAAAGAGGTTCAAAATTTCACTGACGCCGGTGAGTCGCCCATTAGCTCAGATAGAAAGAGCGCTGGCATGGATAGCCAGAGGTCGCGGGTTCGAATCCTGGCATGGGTGGAATTTTTAGCCTCTAAATAGGTTTTTTAAAAATTTTACGTTTTGCTCAATCGCACTGCTGAATGGCCTTCAGTCCTTTAACGCTGCTTAATGAATGTCCTAGGCAGTTAATTAGACGTCTTATTTTTCCACCTATTAGCGACATAATATAAGTTAAAGCTTAGCAAATTATTGACTGATATTATTGTTGTTGTATATGTTGATGGTTTTAGCAGCTACAAACCGACGATAAAAACCCACTTGAATGTTTTTTTCTCAATCGGCCTTTTGGCTATGATGATGACATGCACTGCATATTTTTCTAATTTATTGCTGCCACTTCAATACAGATACATAGATAGATAGATAGCGATAGAGAACACTTTATTGCACGACCAGAAAAATAATACAACCATGATTTCTATCATATAATTTCATGATAGAATCAATCAGTTTCAATTTAGATAGCATCAGAGGTAATAAAAAACTCCCTAAATGCAGTTACAATATACTTTTCCTTCGGCTGCCGAAGGCCTTAATAAAATATGTTAAGTATATTTTATGCCAAAATGTCTACTATAACATGAAGGATTATTTAGATAACAGCGATGTCTGGAATTAAGACCAGTACAAAGCATGAGTTCTATGTTTAAAAATAATTATGTAAACTCTGTTAATTATGGACATTGAAAAGACTAAGTTAGGAGTTTTTTTTGTCCATTTTATTTCCAAAATTATATTGATTTTGAAATAGACAGGTGTCTATTTCAAAATCAATATTAAGTTTGAATTGTATCGTTCATTAAGCCGCAGTTTTTGCACTACTTTGAATAAAACCTTATCATTTCATTTTATAAATTTTAGGAGATTTCCTTTATAACAACACAATATGTTTTTATTGAAATTAAGTTCAACGTGCAGAACGTTGCATCTACGTTACGAGATGATGAGTGTACGATCCAGTGGCATATTCACTCATACGAGATGGGTGAAGAGACCACTTGAACGCTGTAGTGCCTGGGACGTACGTTCCGCAGTACCTAGTTTGTTTACTATGTGCTTTTGAACTTTTCAATATCGTTTCTTATAAGACAGATAAGAGTCTTTATGTACTGTGGGAAAATTAATTTGCCTTGTTCATAGGATCTGGAAAAAATACACCATGTGGCTGCAGATTATGGAAGTTAAATGAGAAGCAAGGTATATTATGATACTGCCCTATTATTCCAGAAACGGCAACGTTAGCCACTACACTAAAAGTCTTATAGCAATTTCAGGTTAAAGCAACATGTCCATCAAGAAGAGTACAAGTCGTGCTAATGCCCCTACCGGTTGCTTCGCCGCTGGCATTTAAAATTTTAGGAGCTTTTCACACGAAGCGTTTTACTGCGAAGCCGTATAGAATTTTAATAAAGCTTGGCAACACACTGATTGGCTTCTATACGAACTAGGTGCATCGATATAAAAAAGACAACGTATTGGAATAAACCAATCTGTTTTCTCTAGTGGCGATAATAATTAAATCACATCTAATAGCAACTCTTTACGACTTATACATTATTGAATCCTTATCGTTTCTTTTGCAGTAAATTTGCACAAAAATTAAAAACAAATTACGAGTAGTTAGTTACAGTTTATTGATCAATGGCCATTTACCAATGTATCATAAGGATCTACGAGTAAGAATAGTTACATGAATGACTTAAATATATAGATAGATTAGCCCTTGTTGCCGAGCTAGGCATAAAGCCTGTACTGCAGCATCCAGTGCCATCTATGGGACCATGGAATATAGTAAATATAGACGGATTAAACGGGTCATCATCATTTTTGAACTAAAACTTTCGTAAGCACAACACATTGTAGACTTTTAGTCCGGATCTACTTACGGTTGTTGTTATAACGGAAGAGTCCGACCAGGTTTCGCTCCGATTCGCAACAACAACCGTAAGTAGATCCGGACTAAAAGTCTACAATGGGTCATCATCATCATCAATCCATTATGTCCCGACCGAGGGGCACGGGTTCCTTCCCTAAGGAAGGTGTAGGCCTTCTGCTTACTCCACCACGGGGGCCGAGTCCGGATTGGTGGAGGCTTGCAAGACTAGTGGCTGGTCTTACTGAAGTTTTCAAGCCGTCCTAGCGTCTGATTCGGCTTAACGACTGCCATCTATCGACGGCGGCCGGTACCAACTGCTTAGCGTGCCTTACGAAGCACGAAACCGCTCGTAAAAATACCACTGTCGTTACTCATAGACGATCACCCATCTATGCACTGAACGCGCCCTATGTTGCTCAACCTTCGTGATCGTTTAGGATCACTTGGCAGCCGGGGCTGCGAGTGATTATTATTAGGTAATTTAGGTAGGTTTTACCTAATAAATAATGGCGGCTGGACTCCTTTATTATGACTGTGAGCAACTATGAGCATCGCCAATGATTGAGAAATTCCAAGGCACGACAGCGTTCTAAAAACCCGCCCGTTGAAAATGCGCTCTGTGTGAACCAGCGCCCTTTCATAAAAGTGTGCAGCGGAAGGCGTGCCCGTACGTAAACAATCGCCGCTAAATCGTGTTATGATACCCATCGCCATTATCACCTCGTGGCGATGTTATCTCGGCGTGTTATGCCATCAGACTGTGACGTCACTGACATGTCCGTGCACGCCCTTACTCGTCGCATTTACGGGAATTTAGAATCTGTTAACAAGTTGTTTAGCAGAAATTTTTTTTTCTGTTATTTTTATCGGTTACGAAGAGGGATCGCAGTGTCACATTGGCACTGTGGACGGTGGAAGCGGAGCGGTGGAACGTTTTCATTCGAGGGTCGTGGGTTCGAATCCCGGTATGAACAATGACTTTATCTGCTAAGTGGCGGTTATGATTTGTGGAGTTATGATAAGAATATCATTTGCTAAAGGTGAAGGAAAACCATCGTGAGGAATCCTGAGTGTGTGTGTGAAGCACGCATTGCAAATAACATAACATTTACATACAGGCACATATATTAGTTCCGGCTCCACACTAGAATACCCTGTGTCGTGGGAACCAGAAACAGCGACATCATAAACATGTAAACATCCAAGAACTGTTTTTTTTTGTAACCAGCCGGGGTTCGAAAGTGGCACACGAAATTGCCCACGAAACATTAAATAGGACATTACATAAGAAATAACACGTACAAAGGCAAGTTTATCTCTGTAAGAGATTTATTCCAGCAGACCTCTCACATGGTAGGCAAATGCGCTACCGCTATGCCACAGAGGTCTACGCAAATAATAATAACTGACGATCGCCGCCGCGATTATTTTTCTGGCGGATTATAAGTAATAAATTGAGTAATGATTTGGTTGGGTAATTATTTTCGCAAGTGCGTGCACCTTCATACATTTTCCATGTCTTACAGAATTATGAAGTAAAAAAACGCGCGGTAAAATGTCGTAGTGCGTGCTGAGCCTTATGGAATCAATATTGCCAAATTAGAAATTATAGGTGCTTTGTAGACTTTTAGTCCGTATTTACTTACGGGTGTTGTTATATCGGAAGAGTCCGACCAGGTTTCGCTCCGATTCGCAGAGCTTAATCACGGCACACCTCGCGTCGTCGTTTGCTCATGTCACAAGTCGTGAGAGACGAGCAACCGACAACGCGAGCTCCGTCTCTGCTCACCATGATTAAGCTCTGCGAATCGGACTGCGAATTTTAAAAGTCTACAATGTGTTGTGCTTACGAAAGTTTTAGTTCAAAAATTATAGGTGCTGTCTGTATTTCGTCCGTAATTTAGCGAAAGCAGTGAAGGTTGATCGGTCAGTTAAGCTATAAATAAACGCTTAAAATTCCCTAGACCCAAGCCGGTAATTACAACAGAAACGAAGCAAAAATATTGCGAACACGACATGTTGTCGACAAAGCGTCGTGTTGCCTCTGATAATGAATAAAAATTACAGAAGTCGCTGTACGTAATATGATAAATCGATATAAAATCGGGTTGGAGCTAACTTACTTAAAACAGTAAATTACTTAAAAAGGGCTTCGTAAGGGACGTTAAAGCGTTGGTGCCGGCTGTCATGTGATAGCAGTCGCTAAGCCAAAGGCGTAATGGGCGGCTTGATAACATCTGACAGTAAGGCCCGCCACTGTCTTACAATCCTCCACCAACCCGGACTTGGCCCCCGTGATGGAGTATGGCCTAACCTTCCTGCAATGCAAGAAGAGACTCTTGCGCTAGCAGTGGGGACATACAAAGGGTTGATATTGACTTAAAGAGTAATGTTACCTTTATGATAATAACATAACATTTACATCGATATCGACCCTTGTATGTCCCCACTGCTAGGGCACGGGTCTCTTCCTGCATCGCAAGAAGGTTAGGCCATACTCCACCACGGGGGCCAAGTCCGGGTTGGTGGATTATTGTAAGACAGTGGCGGGCCTTACTGTCAAAAGTTATCAAGCCGCCCATTAGGCCTCTGACATGGCTTAACGACTGTCATTACATGACAGCCGGCACCAACGGCTTTACGTGCCTTGCGAAGCACGGAAGCGCTTGGAAAAATGCCACTAGCGGTAGTCACGGGACGGTCTCCCATCCTGTACCTGACCGCGCCTGTTGTTGCTTAACTCAAGTGATTGATTCCAATTACTCGGTTCGGCTAGGCCACGAGCGCTTCACTTACACACTGCATTTACATACTGGCACTGATTAGATTATGTTCACGTACTGCATTACACTATAAATTAAATTTCACATAAAATTAGCCACGTCAAATGTTTACTAAGTATACCAGACCTATGCTTGATTGCGGTGGCACTTATGACACAAGAGGAATAGAGAAAAAAAATGTATAAGAGTAAACTCAAACATTGATAAAAGCTACATACATGTAAATACTCCACTAATAGCTTGTGACGTCACAGTTCGCGATCAATGTCTATGGCGTAACTAAAACTACCAATGTCTATGGCGTAAATATAACTATCATAAATATCAATGAAACCTCTTCATTGTGAACAAGATCACTCTGTCAAGAGCGGTGCGATACAATCATGGGCAATACCATACAGAGTAGAATATTTATATGTTATATAGAATAATACCTATATGAATAGAATACGCATTCTGTTCATGTTTTATTCTATTGCTATAAAGCAGCGTGACATGTTCCACTTATCAAATTGTATGATATATCTTCTTTAATGACTTAGGCATAACAAACACCGCCTTGTAATTTTATTTTTTGGATACATAACTAGTTCACACGACAAAGAAGAGGCAATTTCAAAACAAAATAATTCAACAACTCTTATACTATTTTTATTTTTAATGCACTAACCCGTGCTAAGGACAAATTTAAAAACCTATTTAGAGGCTAAAAATTTCACCCATGCCGGGATTCGAACCCGCAACCTCTGGCTATCCGTGCCAGCGCTCTACCAATTGAGCAACTGAACAACTCTTGTTACTACCGTTAGGTGTCATGAACACGAGGTAAATTTATTAAGTACACGTGTACTTAATAATATTTCGACCTTATCGAACATTTGTATAGGTCATGTCAGAAAGAAAATTAGTTTTAAAATTTGTATGATCGTAAAGTAATAAGTGTACTCATTATGGCCTCATTGATAAAATAATGTATTTAATGTTAAGTATGTACATAGGGTTAATATTAAGTTTACAGCACGCAGTCCTTACAAAATTTCTAGATATAAAATATAGATAGAGTACACTTTATATTGAAAAATTATTATACGGGGATGGATCTAAAATATATAATATTAATATATCCAACTCAACAGTAGACTCTATCGACTGCTGAACCTCTTCCCTGGCACACTAACCCTATCAATCTGCGGTAGAAAATATGATTACGGACATTTTAACAATATTAATGTAATATTTCATTTTTGATAAAGGTATAGCTACGAAGAAGTAATTTTTCTCCCCAATTTACTTTACTTGAAACTAGGTATGACAAAAGTTTGGTCGCTCAACGTGCTATAAACAGGCTAAGCTCGCAGTCTCTTTGATGGATCACTTCAGAAATAAGGCAAGTCGCTGAAGAACTGAAGTGATTGACAAAGCCTATAACATTAGTAAGTATACGTGCTAGAGTGCTAGTCAGATCTGCCGAATAACCGATAGCACATGGGATATAAAGGTTTTCGAGAAGATACGACAAACTGGCATATGCAGCAATTGTTCAAAGCTGTTGCAACAAGACAGTCAAGGATAGGAAGAAGGAAAGATAGGTTATTATGGGAAATAATATATAAGAGCTTAAAGATTGATAAGGTTGTCCAGCAGTCAAGATCGAGCCATGAGGTAAGATCTGCTTCTGCAGCATCACATTTTGTGCCTCCGCCGATGACGTGAGCAGTTGCTGAAAGCAGTGGCATCAGAACAGCCGAGGATAAAAATAAGTGACTTGCAATCGCAAAATTGGGGAAAATAATACTGGCTTATCGATGGACAAGATTCTCCAGCAGTCTGCTTCTACCGCATCACATTTTGAGCCCCGCCGATTACGTAAGCAGTTGCTTGAAGCCGTTGCAACAAGACAGCCATTGATTAAGAAGTAGCTTTTCATGGACGAAATGGAGGAAAAACATGTGCTTATAAATCGACAAGATTGTCAAGCAGTCATGATAAAGCCGCGAGATCTGCTTCTGCCGCATTACGTTTTGTGCCTCCGCCGACGTGCATTCTTTCCGTGCCCCTATTAACATAACAAGTAGTTTCGTTAATCAAATGTAGAAAATTAATAGAGTAGTTTAGCGGCGAGGTTCCGCCCGACAATCACATGGCCATTACAAATTGCTAGCAATTACCGCGACATCGCCCCCCCTTGCGCCCTTAACACGTTTGTGCGGGGCGCGTTTTTTGGTTCCCCTCACTGGATGTGTGGAAATACACGGTTTCAGTGAACGTGCAGTCGACAGTACATCGACTTTCGCGAGCGTGAGCTTTACTGCAAAGTCACCAGTTGCGTTACTGGTGACTTTGCAGTAAAATCTAAGGTTAATAAGCCGTCGACTTGCGTGTACACGCACGTGCCTTGGCTAATTGAAAATGTGACTAATGTTCTGGGGAACTCGAGCTAAAATAAAAAGTAGTATGTTAGCCCCAACACCATCTTTACCATATTTGCTGATCAAACTCATAGACCACGCATAAACAGACTGTTTGAGAATTTCAGGTCGATAGTAAAGTTTGAACATCAATTTAATTGTTGTTTGTTTAAGTAGCCATGACTGTGTCTTACTGCTGGACAAAGGCCTCCTCTTCGTAATTATAAGTTGATATCTTTAATAATTTAACCCTTACGTACAATTAAACTGTAACTTATTATTCGAAATAAATAAGATTGGCTTCATAGCACAGGATACAGGCGTGCTCTTAAGGCTTCTTCTTCCCACGGTTCGCAATTCTACGGTCCACCACGCACAGCCATAACCACGGACGGCAATGCACGGAGGCTCTTTCAACGGCGCGTGTCGCTCTGTGTAGGCCATTTGATGGCTTCATTTCAAAATGCAAAGTGAAAGAGAACGTATCGCCGCTGCATCTGCGGCTGTGGTATGAACTAACAATTACCAAATTATGCAATCTAAAAAAAATCAAAAGAAACTACGTCGCTGGTGGATATCACTATATGACAAATGTCGTTTAAGATAAGTGTACTTATATATCTAACTAAATTTTCTGTTTTCTCGCTAATATCAGCAATATTGGTGACAAAACACCATAATATCAGTACCATATATTACCGTACAAAATTAACGAACGGATCGCGTCGAACCGCAGCTTTGAAGTTACAGCTTTGCGACAGATACCGCCGGGCACACACACGTCCTGTGCCACTACGGACAAGACCCTTCCCAGGTTTGTCGTGCGAGCTGGTCCACGTCCGTCCGCGATATCGCGGACCGTGGGAAGTTGCTTTTAGAAAGATAGAGAAAGTATGTATAAAAATGATAGATGTGGAGAAAGTCTGGCTGTGGTAGAAGAATCGAAAAACATCGCTTCCAAGGCACTTTTGTTTCCTTATTTACTAGACATCATCTCAATGATAGAGTTGTTAAATGGGAGTATTTAATTCCCTGTAACAGTGTAAGTTACCTTCATACTCGTAGTATGGCAGCAATTGCTTTTTGATGGACTAAGAGTGAAATTCTCAATGTGCTTGTTGCAAAACAAACTGCAAGCGCATTTTTTTATTAAGCCTGTAAAAGTCCGACGGCAGTGCACATGCCTTCTTTCAGAGAGAGAGAGAGTTCGGGATTAATTACCACGAGTGCCGCCCGTAGATTGCCAATTTCAGGTTTTCCCATGGTTATAGAGTAGTATTACAACCATAACTTCACGAATGTACATAACTTAGATAACAAATTATTTTCTTTTTAATGCACTAACCAACTACTCTATGTTATAGAGAAGTGGCTGTGAAGAATTAAGAGACCCAGGTTCGATTCTCAGTGCGAACATCTACCAATGACTTTGTTATGTAAAAACCTATTTAGAGCCTAAAAATGTCACAAAAAATTCAAATAAATCGCGGGTTCGAATCCCGGCATGGGTGGAATTTTTAGCCTCTAAATAGGTTTTTAGATAACAAAGTCATTGGTAGATGGTCTCACTGGGAATCTAAGCTGGGTATCTCAATTATTAAAAGCCACTTCTATATAACATAGAGTACAATAATATTTCGAAGTACTATAATATAAGGAAAATATACTGACGTACAGCAAATATTCATTTAGAGCTCCTCAAAGCTCTCTATTCCCCATCCTTTGGATCTCGCCGATTTCCCAAATGTTTTGCGCTTTTTGATGTAAACTCATATTGAGCTTTGCGCCTCGACTCTCCTTTCTAGACATCACGTTCCTTTTGTGGTTAACCTAAATCATAACTTTGAAATTTAAATTTCATTTTCTATTACCACACTTTGTGAACTTATAAACTGAGGATTTATTTTACTTGTGTGTCATCAGGAATCGTTCTTAGCCCCGGCTGCCTGAGTGATCTTAAATGATCACGAAGGTTAAGCAACAAAGGGCGCGTTCAGTGCATGGATGGGTAAACCCGTCTATGACTAACGCCAGTGGCATTTTTACGAGCGGTTCCGTGCTTCGCAAGGCACGTTAAGTACTTGGTGCTGGATGCCGTCGATAGATGGCAGTCGTTGAGCAAAGTCAGAGGCCTTAGGGCGGCTTGAAAACTTCTGACAGACAGTAAGACCATCCACTAGTCTTGCAAGCCTCCACCAATCCGGACTTGGCCCCCGTGGTGGAGTATAGCCTACATCTTCCTCAGGGAAAAGAGACCCGTGCCCCTCGGTGGGGACATAATGGGTTGTAAATGATGAATCACTAATTGTTCTATGATGTAATATGCATTAGGTCCAAGATGTATTGTGTTTAAGAAAACATGGTTAGATTGGAGTTTGCTTCTGCTTTTTCTCCACAACAAATCGACCCAAATGAGCCGTTAACATTGCACACAAACATACATACAAACAAACAACAATTTTTTTATTAATTCCGTTAAAATATGAGCGGTGTTAGTGTACCGGATTTTGAATCAGGAGGTAGTGGGTTCGAATCCCAGCATGTACCAATTGTTGAATATGATTTTCGGCAAGTTATAGTAGTAATGTTATCAACTCGTGTATGTCCCCACTGCAGGGGCACGGGTCCCTTCCTGTATCGCAGGAAGGTCAGGCCGTACTCCACCACGGGGGTCAAGACAGGGTGGGTGGAGAATTGTAAGACAGTGGCGGGCCTTACTGTCAGAAGTTATCAAGCCGCCTATAAGGCCTCTGACATGGCTTAACGACTGCCATTACATGACAGCTGACACCAACGGCTTAACGTGTCTTGCGAATCACGGAAGCGCTCGGAAAAATGCCACCAGCGGTAGTCACGGGACGGCCACCCATCCTGCACCTGAACGCGCCTGTTGTTGTTTAACAGAAGTGATCGATTCCAATCATTCGGTTCGCCTCGGCCACGAGCGCCTCTATAATAGTAATACAACTCGATAATCGTGAAGGAAAACAGCGTGAGGAAACCATAGTGAACTTATATAACGGTGTTTGCACGCACGCGGTTTTGTTTTTATTTGTTTGTAAAAAAGCGATGGTAGCAGAGCGGTAGAACGTTGGTTCTCATTTGGGAAGTCCTAAGTTCAAATCCACCAATGAATTCGTTTTCTAAGCTACGTAAATTTTTAAAAACCTATCTAGGGGCTAAACATTCCACCCATGCTGGGACTCGAACTCGCAACCTCTGGCTAACTGTGCCAGCGCTCTCCCAACTGAGCTAATGGGCGACTTACCGGCATCAGAAATTTTAACCTCTTTACAATACTCTCTGTATTACGTACAGGCAGCAACATCTGGTTGAAGTAATTTTCATCACTTGCAGCCCCGAGTACCTACGCGCTGGCACGGTTAGCCAGAGGTCGCGGGTTCGAGTCCCGGCATGGGTGGAATTTTTATCCTCTTAATAGGTTTTTAGAATTGTCCTTAGTACGGGTTAGTGTATTAAAAAGGAATATAATTACGTACATTTTTAAAAACCTATTTAGAGGCTAAAAAATTCACCCATGCCGGGATTCGAACCCGCAACCTCTGGCTATCCGTGCCAGCGCTCCACCAATTGAGCCAATGGGCGACTCACGGCATCAGTTAAATTTCGAACCTCTTTACACTATTCTCTGTATTACGTACAGGCAGCGACATCTGGCTTAAGCAAATTGCATCACTTACAGCCCCGACTACCTACTTTGCAGTTAGGTTTTACATCGGAACGATATCACTGTACCCACATGATTATACTATTTTTATTTATTATACGATTATACGTATATTTGTGAAGTTATAGTACGAGTAGCAATACCACTTGCTAGCTGTGAAGAAAAAAATCATGAGGAAACTTGAGTGTTTGAGGTGTTCAACTAGGTAGTTCAGATGAGGTCAGCGCTTGAAATTGCCAATCCACGATGGGCACGTATGGTGGTTAAGACCCTACTATCTCTCTCTCTTTCTTTCTCTCTCTCTCTCCGAGGGAAGGCCTATGCCCTACAGTGGGACGTATTAAGCTGCATTATTATATTTTTTTGACTGTACGGCAATTTCAAGCTATGTAGTGCATGTGTTCTTGAGTGGAGACCGCGACTCGGCAAACGTAGTGTAGGACGCCCTCCGACCTTGTGCGATGACGATCTGCGAAAAACTGCCGGCAGATGCTGGATGCGGCAAGCTGGAGACAGGTCTATGTCCAGCAGTGGACTACATAATATAGCCTGAAGAAGAAAAAGAAGAATATAGTCCATAATGTTCGACCATTTTGTGGACGACCAAGTTCGATTTTGGACCAAAATGGCTCACGTTGGTTAACTCATTAAACAACGTGCGCGATTTTGGTCCAAAATCATCGACCGTCGAATTTCTAGTTGGGCTGGATAAAATAAACGACCTTGCCGACTTAATTTAGAAAATCGTTCATATTGGTTGAAAAAAAAAAGGAAGACAATTATCAGTTCGTGGAGCTCTTTGATATAAAATATCCTTCTAATCTGTGCCTTTGCAGGCTCATTTTCTTTAATACTTACTTAGAAAAAAGATTAAACTCACGCCGGCGCCTGGCCTACTGGACAAAATAATTAAGATATTCATGCGATTAAAACGTGAGGGAAAAGTGGCGAAAAAAGAACTTTAATTTAACTTTTCAGGAGTCATTATAAAGATAACATTATTCATTAATTTCAAACGGTCCCAAGCCGGCCGAGGCCTTATAATTTTTACCAAGTTCCAGGAGACAGGAAATGACGTAAACTTTATACTCTAACGTGGATTATTATTTATTGTTTGCTCCGCGTAGGTTCAGGGAGATTTAAAATTTTACCTATAAAATCAATTGCCTAAGTACCTACAGTAAGTCTGCATAGCCTCCCGGGACACAGGCGTGTTATGTGGGTAATACCTGTGGCATTACCTGCGTCTTATGTCGGTGAAATAAACATAATCTTTAGTATCATAACGCATACGAGCGGTGGTAGCGAAGGCCGATGTCATGAGTTCAAATCCCGGTATGTAGCACTTGGACTTTGTTTTCTAAGCTATGTACATTTGTGAATTTTTAGATTAGATTACAGCTCTTTATTGCACACTTAGCACTTTACTTGCTAAAGATTAACGAAAACATCCTGAGGAAACCCTAGTGTCCGGAGTGTTAAAATACCTTAGTTCTTCCTGCGTACTACGCCCAACAATTTGGCTACGTGCGAAAATCTCAGGTCTAACAAACTGATCATAAAGCATAAACCCAGAGGTCCTTTGGGAATAACTCTCATAAACGACGGATGCTAGGTACACTCGTTTTCCTAACCTACCCTATTCTACACAGGTAGTGGAGTACAGTCCGGTACAGAAACGAAGCCGACCTGTTCCAGAACACTTAGAAGTTATATTTAAATAAACAGAATATCAATCAATCAGCCCATACTCATTCACTCCTGGGTATGGGCTCCCTAAGTCACGCCACTTCATTCCTTTTTTTTAATAAATAAATATTCATAGACATATTACACAGATCTCGTTAGCCATATACTAAGAACAATTCAATGATTTGTGTTATAGGTGCTAACTTGACGATAGCTTTAATACAATAAATACATAGATAACATCCAAAACTCGAGACAAACTAGAAAAGTTCGTTTGCTAGTTTGACCCGGCCGGGGTCGAACCCGAGACCTTCTGTCTTACAGTCAGCGTGCCAAACAAACTGCTTTGCAGTTTGGCGTAATTGTTTAATTTAATAAGGTTTTTTGTTTTTGTAAAAAAAAAATAATAATAATAAACCGCTGCGCCACCGAGGCCGTCAAGGCTTGAGCCGTCAAGGCGTCGAGGCTTCTGTCCTCAGCCATCCTCATCCAGCCACTGCCAGCAATCGTTGGTTAAGCGAACAGTTGAGCATTATGTACGTTATGAGATTCAAAAGACTTAGTTAAGGATAACACCGAGTAGCAGCTATCGGCTTGAGTTTTGCATGTACTCTCAAAATGTATAATAAAAAATATTTATCACATCTTATTTTCAATTACATAACTGTTAAATATAAAAAAATATTCGTTACTTTCTTTCTTGCTCTTTCTTTTCAGAATTTTGCGAAATTCACATTCATTTATTAACGAATTCTAATGACACTCATAACGTCGATACGTTTCTCTTCTAGTACCGTAACTATATTTTTATTAGTAAGTATTCTATATTATAATTATACTTCTTGTAGCGCTATCACCCGACACTAACCTCATCACCCGAAGCTAAGGATCGCTTTTACGACGAGCTCAACGAAGTGGTGTGCAGGGTGAATTCAGGCGATCGCTTACATATCCTTGGCGACTTCAACGCACGCGTAGGCCAAGACACATCTTCTTGGCCCGATTGCCTTGGTAACCACGGTGTGGGGAAGCTGAACGAAAATGGCCAACGGCTGTTAGAGTTTTGCTCCAACCATCAGCTGTGCGTTACTAACTCCTTCTTCAAAGGCAAACAAATGCGAAAAGTTACCTGGAGGCACCCTCGTTCTGGCCATTGGCACCAGCTGGATCTAGCCCTGACAAAAAAGAAACATCTTGGAGAGACACTTCACACGCGCACATTTCACAGCGCCAAATGCGACACCGACCATTCCTTGGTGGCGACTAATGTACGGCTTGTCGCTAAGAAGATCCATTCTTCCAGGCCAGCAAGAAAGAAAAAGATCGATCTCCAAGCGGTTGGCAATATTGAAGAAGGAGAGGTCTTCTCTGACATGGTTAGCGCTGAAGTTGCTACCTGGGACAGAAATGCGTCGACTCAGGAAGAGTGGGAGCGTATAAAGCGGTTACTTACTGAGACAGCAGGTCAAGCCTTCGGCTACGAGAAGCCCAAGTCACAGGACTGGTTTGAGGAAAATCGCAAGCATCTCCAACCCTTGCTCGACTCTAAGCGTACAGCTGCTTACAATCACCGCATCAATCTCAGCGAACAGACACGCCAAACCCTTGACAAAGCCAAAGCCGACCTACAACGCAACACCCGGTACTACGACAACGCTTACTGGACTGAACTTTGTCGAGGGATACAAGCGTGCGCAAGCTCGGGCAACATTCGCGGTGTATACTCAGGCATTAAAAGAGCTCTTGGACCGATGCCAAAGAAGACAGCACCTCTAAAAGAGATCGATGGCACCGTGATCACTGACGGCAGCCGCCAGATGCTGCGTTGGGTGGAACACTACACCAGCCTCTACTCATGTCCAGTCGATATCCAGCCAGAGGCTGTTGAATGTATACCCAAACTGGTCACCTGGCACGAGTTGGATGCTCCACCCACAGTGTCAGAGCTCCACGAGGCTATAAAGCAGCTGAAACGTGGTAAGAGCCCTGGCAAAGATGACACACACACTGAAGTTATCAAACTAAAGTGCATTCTCCCTGTACTACACAACCATCTTGTCCACTGCTGGGAACGAGGCGAGGTGCCTCAGGATATGCGCGATGCAAATATAGTGACCCTTTACAAAGGTAAAGGCGACCGCGGTGACTGTAACTATCACCGCGGAATCTCACTACTAAGCATCGTCGGCAAAGCATTCGCTCGTGCTACGTTGGCTAAACTCCAGAAACTAGCCGAGCGAGTGTATCCTGAGGCACAATGCGGCTTTCGGGCCCAGAGGTCAACGGTCAACATGATTTTCACACTCCGTCAAGTACAGGAAAAGTGCAGAGAACAGAACACCCCCTTGCTCATTGCCTTCGTGGATCTGAACAAGGCCTTCGATACAGTGAGCAGGGGGGGGCTGTACACTGTACTTGAGAGGATCGGATGTCCGCCAAAACTCTTGAAAATAATCCGAGCCTTCCACGACGACATGCAGGGTGCCGTCGTTTACGACGGAAAGACGTCTGCTCCCTTCGACGTAAGGCGCGATGTTCGTCAAGGCTGCGTACTAGCGCCTACTCTGTTTGGAATCTTCTTCTCGCTTCTTATAAAAGTGGCTTTTGGCGATTCCGAGCAGGGCATACACCTACATACGCGAAACGACGGCAAACTTTTTAACATCTCACTGCTGAAGTCCAAACGCTACCGTGAGGACTTGTTTATCGATAGCCTCATGTTTGCTGACGATGCTGCGTTTGTCGCTTCCTCCCAGGATGAGCTTCAAGTCCTTATGGGCAAATTCGCCAATGCATGTGCACTTTTCTCGATGTCAATTAATGCTAAGAAGACAGTTGTAATGGCTCAGGGATGTGCTGACGACCCAGTCATTCGATTGGGTGGCACACCGCTGGAAGTCGTCGACAAGTTCTGTTATTTGGGGTCGCATATGTCGAACAACCTATCACTCGAAGTGGAGGTCAACACCCGTATCGGCAAAGCGGCAACGACGTTCGGGAAACTCACTACAAGAGTATGGGACAACAAGTACCTTACATTAAGGACCAAATAACCTGTCTACCAGGCATGCGTTCTGAGTACCCTCTTGTATGGAGCTGAAACCTGGACGTCGTACACCAAGCAGGAACGACGACTAAATGCATTCCACCTGCGCTGTCTTCGAAGCATTCAAGGCATCACGTGGAGGGACCGCGTCACAAACGAGACAGTTCTCGCGAAAGCACAGCTGCCCAGCATAACCGCCATGCTCAAACAGAGACGACTGCGGTGGCTGGGGCATGTGCATCGCATGGACCACGCTCGATTGCCCAGGCGGGCCCTTCTCGGAGAAGTCGCGCATGCAAAAATACGAATTGGAAGACCAAATCTTCGCTTTAAAGATTGTATTAAACGCGATATGACTGCATTTGGCATCTCCAGCAGTCAATGGGAGAAGCTCGCGGAGGACCGTGACGAGTGGAGAAAGCTTATCTCCGAAGGATGCACCTCGCATGATGAGGCATGGTTTGAGCAACTTGCCGATAAGCGAGCCAAGAGACATGCTCGTGCCCTAAATCCTGACCAACCTGGATCTTCCGCCCCCTACACATGCCAGATGTGCGGACGTGGCATTCACTCTCGCATAGGGCTTTACAGCCACCAGAAAAAATGTCTACAATCCAGAATTGCTGCATAAATCATCTGTAATAGATGCAAAGGCCCTTGATGATGATGATTATGTAGCGCTATAATGTATCCGCAAAAAGACTAGCGCTGGTCACAAAACTAACCGATGAACACGCCATTAAAACTACTTTTTTCATTCTATATAGCAAAGGCTTACCGTGTACTTCTTAAGGAAGACTCCCAGTAAAGAGAACACTTTCTCATAAGTAGGGTTTATCTTTATGTTACAAAGTGCAAGCTAGATTTAAATGTCGTAACACTTAGAATAGTGTTTGTATGGCACACACTATGATCATTTATATTTTTCATACGATATAGACGGTACTATTGGCAGGATCGATCGATATGAACCCTTGTATGTCCCCACTTCTGTGGCACAGGTCGCTTTTTGCATCGCAGGAGGGTTAGGCAATTTTCAGGATATCTTTCTTTAATTAACAGTGCTATAAAAAGGCATCATCAACGTAATAAAAAGCAAAACTAAACTTGCCGATCCTTACCTAATTTTCGTGAAAATTTTAACCACTTATAGCATGCCACAAAAACATAAACGAATAAACAATGCATTACTCAAACGACTTTAGTTAGGATAGGAGTACGTTCACCGTTGCGTGTCTCACTATCGTTTGTACAGAGACAATCTAAGGGAATGTGTAACATGACATTTAAAATAAATAAAATAAGCCCAACGGGACATGTGTGGATGGCCGCCACTGAGTGGTCAGTCTACGCAAGCGAGTTTCGCGACGATGTTCTATTACAAAAGGGAATTGGATCTTGATTCATTGGTTCGGAAAATCGACAGCGTACCTTGATAATTTCATTTCTGTACAATTTGACCGCGTCCGTTGCCAGACGATTCTTGGGGGCCTCTGTGGACCAGAACACAATACTGGGACTCCCCTACGGTCCTCACACACAATACTAAGCTTTTATTGCCTCCTTTTACAATCTCCCATTACTTCCAAGCCTCCGACGCAACTCGGTAGGGAATAAGTTTTGTTACAGTTTTTTTACGCTTATTTTCTAGTGGTTCTATAATCGCGACATGTCCGGATGATAATACTCGAACTCAGCTTTAAAAATACACATCTGAGTATAATGAATCACATAGTTACTCACAATAAAAGATACTTTCATCGCTTGCTATTCCACAGCAGGGTATTGCAACATGGCCAGTTATAGACAGAATAGAAAGCAATGCGATCAGAAATATTGCAATGAAGGCTACCTTTATAGCGTTACCAGCATTGCTTGGCCAGGAGAGTCCCCGTTCAGCTTTTACACAGATTGCATTGGGGTAAATACGACGCCGGCACTTGGTAAATACACTTACCAATGGAACAAATTGAAAATTTTTAAATTCATGAATATGAATAAGTGTTCCGTCGCCGTGAATGGGGCATCAATTATGCAAAATGCATTGCACTGAGTGGCACTATTGCTGCGCGGTTTGATACATGTTCGATGGCACGCCGTAGGCGTCGCCAATGTATGTTGAAGCATTTTCCTTTTTAATTTTACGGCCTTTTTACAGGCGTTCATTTTATTCTGTCACGCGAATGCTAACATTACTTCATTAAGGTGTTAAGCTACAACATCGTATGTTTGTTTTTTAAGATCACTCAAGAGATTGTTTGAAAAGAAAACAAACTTCTTGAACAATAAAAGCAAACGCAAAATAAAAGAGAAAAGATTCACCCTTGCTATTCCGACCCCGCAGCTGCAACAAAAATACGCCGTCATTTCCGATAAGATCCAACTAAACTGGCTCAAACCAAGAGATGTCAACTTCAAATTACAGGGCAGCGGAATCGGGCTAGGTACTCGGCCCTGTGCTTCCCCGACCACTCAAAGCTTTGTGCAGCCACTGCTGCCTGGTTTTCAGCTTAACTTGCACTCTTTGTTCCTTCGATAGTCGAAAATGGGATAAAAAGAAAAAGATGAATGAACGCGACACTGCAACGTTTGCGGCGACATTCTGATAAGCCCTATGCGAAATACGAGCGTTTTTTTATCAGATTTCTGCGCGCAAAAGGGGTCCTTTTAGAGAGTTTATAAAACGGACCGATATTATCATCGTAGTGACAAAGAATTGCCGGCTCAAAAGTGAAAACAAAGTGTGCACGGGGTTGAATGGGTCTCCTTGCATTTCGTCGCGTCAGAGTCACACCGTATGTCTGTGGAGATCGCGCAGCGAAAATTTTGTAATCTCACAAAAATGCAGCGAGTGAAGCGTGCATTCCGCTAATGAAAGCTCGCCCTTAAATTACCGCTCGGGAACAAACGGCGAGAATAAAGCATTATTTTTAGTTTAACATTTACGGTTAAATTATGAAACAAGCTCAGTATTAGTCCTTTGGGAAATGAGAATGCTCATTATAAAGGACTTAGCAAGTAGCACACACGACCTTTGTGAGTTCTCGAAAACAAATCGCATTATGTTCACTACCTAGTGGCATACTTTTGGATGGGTTTGTGGCTATAGAAAATAGATATCATAGCCTTTAGGTTTTAGGAAATAAGTTTTTAGGTTTTCGGACCCAATGGTGTCCTGACAGCAACAGTACTATGTAATAATAATAATAGCTTCCAGACAAATCAACTGACCTGCAGCCAAACTAGGATACCCTATGCTATGGTAACCCACAAAATCAACTGATCTGGTGCCAAACTAGGATACCCTGTGCTATGGTAACCCACAAAATCAACTGATCTGTTGCCAAACTAAGGGAATCTGTGCTATGGTAACCGGACATAGTCGTTACAAAGATGAAAATATACCCAGACTGAGGCCACTTGTACAAATGTACGGTAGCCCTCAGTGGGAATCGAACCAAATACCTCTTTCTTGGTACCTAAGTGACTTAGCGGCAAGATCAACGAAGCAGTCGACGCTGACTGTACAGTCTATTTATTCTTACTTGTCCAATTTAGTAAACAAGATTCTAACCTTAAAATTGAGATTAGATGCCTAAACTAAACATTTTATCGCAAATTCATGAACTATCATGAACTATGTTTATAAAATTGGCAGCGTGTTTTCTAAAAGAATGTTCCAGGTTACTTCATTTATGGAAATATGGCAGTTTTGGACTAAAAAGTTACTGTTTACGGCTAGAATCTAGTTTACTAAATTAGACAAGTAAGAATAAATAGACTGTATATATTTCTGTCTGACATTTTGAAATACATCCTAAACACAGTCTACGTATTTGGAATTTTCTCGTGTTCATATTAAATATTGTGACAGATTTCTCAGCAAATGATGAAAAAAAAAACTGGTAAATGCGAGTCCAACTCGCAAAATCTCGCTCTCAGAATGCCAAACCTCCGATTACAAATTTAAATTTGCAGCGAAAAAGTATGCGCTCTCATATAACCAAACAGCAAAGGCGATTTATAATATTTTTTGTGCCACACCTGGCAATAAAGTGGCTTTTTCCGCACGCTGCGCGTACGGAAAAAGCCGCTTTCTGGCCAAGTGAAGACATAAAAAGATGTACACAACACGGGAGGTAATAAAGAAAGCTCTCGATCGCATATTTACGTCCCTCGCTTGCAGCTCGGGCCGCAAACTTCTGCGATCTCGGCCTTTCTTTGTATTACCATCCTAGTTGTGTAATGTACTATTATAACATATTTGCTCGTAAAGTGGTTGTAATTACACCAATTTCAATATCGTAATGTATCTCATTACGTACTTGTGCGATAATGTAATGTAAAAGGCACGTATTTTTTTTTAAATAAAGTTTTAAGATACTCCGTCTAAAAATGAACGATACTTTTAAAAATCTTAGCAAAGAGGTTTTATTGGTAGAGCGCTGGTACGGATAGCCAGAGGTTGCGGGTTCGAATCCCGGCATGGGTGAAATTTTTAGCCTCTAAATAGGTTTTTAAAAGAGGTTTTATGTCAAGAAAGTGGTCAATATTTTATGAATAAAATTAACTTTGGGAAATAAAATATAACAAATAAAAATTTAATTCTTCAATCTGTAACAAAAATATTAATTTACTTTATTAGTAATACTGGCTGTTTTTGTACCTTTGCCCAAAAAAAAAAAGTTGATGCGCGCGCATCGCTTATTTGTGGACAAGTAAAAATAAATCCGCGCGCTTTTTCTTTTGGATGTATTGTTTTTATTTGAAAATGTCGTCAAGTAGTGATGATAACAAAGTCAGAGTTTTATTAATTTCCTCGTAAATATGTTTGAATATGTTTGTGCGCTTTGAAAATTACCGCACTTATATCATAATGTACTATTATTGTGACATTACTAAAAATAACAATTTTCGGATTATTCCTTAACTTGTGTCGTGGAACATGACTGTACCCCAGAGATGAATACTATAGCGAGTATTGCATGAAAAATCTGACGTATTCACTTAGAAACGCCTTCAAAGACCAGTAAGTATTAGTGTTTGATAATTACTTTAAATTGTGCAATGACCACTTCACCCAATGCTAAGTATCGGGATCTTGATAGACGGACCACAAAATGATGGTAAAGTAAAGACTTTTTATCTTTTTGAGAAACGGGTCCTTAAATATACAAAACAAATAAAATTTACGAGACCACCCTCTCATCTTATTAGCCAAATTTTACTCAAATTTTACAAGAATCATGTTTTCTACGTTTCATTTGTTATTTTTGCTTTACTTTTAAAATGCTCAAAAGGGATGCTCGTAAAGGATCCGGCAACCATCAAACTTGGCGTTAATATTATAATGTATCTATACAAGTAGTATAGCAAAAAATAGTAAATACCTTGTAGACTTTTAGTCCGGATCTACTTACGGGTGTTTTTATATCGGAAAAGTCCGACCAGGTTTCGCTCCGATTCGCAGAGCTTAATTACGGTGAGCAGAGACGGAGCTCGCGTCGTCGGTTGCTCGTCTAACACTTAAAGTCTCACAAGTAAATACCTGCCAAATATATGGTGTTTCGAAACGCTGAGTGCATGAGTCTTATTCACACTTGGCTTGGCAGAGCGGTAGAACACCGCATTTTCAATTGGGAGGCCGTAGGTTTGAATCCTGGCATGAACTTCGTTTTCTAAGTAATGTACCTGCATTTGTGAAGTAACCGCGAAGAAAACATCGTGAGCTAACCTGAGTGAGTGGGGTGTTCGACTACCGCAGTGCTTGATAATTCCGATCCACAGGGGGCACGGGTGGTAATTAAACCCATACTTTCTCTCTCTCTCTCTCTTTCAGTGGGACGTAGGTATATATAGGCTAAAAAAAGTATAATAAATAACAATATAGTATTCCGGGCGTGCTATGTCAGGAAAGGAAAAAAAACCTTCCACATTGTTAATGAAACATTATTAGGTACTTTAACTGTGACTCAATTGCAACATACCTTAAGAACAACAGTGCAGAGAGTTGGGTGATATCTCTCCATCACGGCAACTCTATCCCGGCACGTTCCCTCGATACTTTTCTCTGAACGTCAAGAGTGCTCGCGCGGGCGAATCGGGCGCCAAACATCGTGCAAAGCGCCGTGTCTATAAACTATAATTTCTTCTAGCTCTTGCGTTTTTGTTTCTCCATCGAATCCCGTTCCACAAGTGGGCAATAATTGAAAACGAAACTGTTTTGAGCGGAGGTGGGAGCGCGAGACATAGCATAAAGGCGTCGAGAATAGATTGAACGTATAAAAATTTCAGTTGAAATTCGCACGAAGCGCCGCTGCGGGAGGCGCTCTGTATCTTTTTACTTTGTGACCTTACTTTTTATTCCATTAGCGGGCGTGTGAGGCCCCTCTAGCCAAATATCGTGGAATAATAAAAGCTGTTTAGTAATGATAATGCAGAACGCAGCCCCCGCTAGCCTAGCGTAACTGAATTAAACTTCGCCGCTATGAATTTCCTGTTTATGCTTATTGCCGCGGCGGATTAGATTTTTTCAGATTATACTTTCGCGCTTCAAACATGAGCGCTTGCTTCTTTAGCGCCACGAATAAGTTAACTTACCTAATTAAAATTAAAAGTCGAGTCGAGTACCGGTACAGAAAAATATTAAGTTTCAATGCTACGAGTTTACCTTCACCGTTAGCGAGTGGTATTGCTACTGTCACTTCACAAATATCATAACTTAGAAAAGAAAGTGATTGGTACATGCCCACACTAGGAATCAAACCTGGGTTTCTGTCTTCCGAGTCCATTGTTCCACTAACAATGGAATCAGAAGACGCTTCCGGGCTACCTGAGTGTATGAGTTGTTCAAATACCTCAGCGCTTCGAATTGCCAATCTGCGGTGGGCACGCGTGGTGGTTAAGCCCATATTTGCTCTCTGAGAGAAGGTCGGTGCCCTGCAGTGCGACGTTTCTGGGCTACAGAAAAAAATCACACGAGTAATAAATGTTACCTTACAATAGCAGTAAAAAAGTTGATAACATCTCAAATTGTGATCCTCTTTCGAGTCACTTCTAACTTTATATGCGCAGTATAGGTACAGCGCTATTGCTCTAACACAAAAGTTTTATTTCCGCTTATACCGAGTCAATCGTCCGCAAACATTTTTCAGGCAAACTTTAACAGTGGAGGCAATCGGTCCTGAAATTCGAAAATGAAATCGTTCACAGCGTCTCCGAGATTTATCGATGGATGTTCGATTTACTCTGAAACTTTTGGGCCATAAAACTTATGACAAGTAATCGTATATCCGAGTTAAGATTTTCGCGGGACGCGAGCCTCTGAGAAAATTAATGTTGCGGCCGTTACATCGTTTAGCGTGAAGGTACAACCCTACGCTATGAACATCCTGATCGCAATATTGCGATTCACGATTACTGCGCCCAAATAAAAAGGATCCGGCACTCGAGTTTCCCGAACGAGTGGAGCGAAGGTTAACAATCATTATACTACAGGAGCTAACGAAAATTTGTACAAGGACTAATGATAAATTTCTTAGAGCTCTTACAAAGTTCAAATGAAGGAATACCCTAATAAAATGCAAATTAATGTGGGTAGATTTGAAAAAGATTGCCACTAAATACACTAGTCTGTCAGCTTTTAGAATATACCTCGACTACTATCGGATAGACCGATCATATTGCAATAAGGTAAGGTTTATTTTGTATTGTTATTCATAACTTTACATAACTTTTGAAAATACTGAAGAAAAGTTTTATACAGAGCAGGCAGTAGTATTACAATCGTGCACTTTCGGCAAAAACCGAAGCCTACTCTAGAGCCCGAGGTATATTTTAAAAGCTAACAGACTGTAGTTGCTTAATGGTGTATTTTGCAGTAGACAAACCTGTTTGAACTATTACACAAAGAGATTGCCATTTATTCGTTATTCGATCACGAGCGGTAGCAAATAGGTGCAATTTAAAAATATTATAAGCAATTAATCGCTGTAAAAATTAAAACATAATTAACGCTGTGTATTGACATAATTACATAGGAGAGTCTCAAACTAGGTCAGTCCTATATGTATTATTGATAATTAACTGGTTTTATTGGGCCGGGTAGTTTTGGGCTAGGAGAAGTGATTGTGTTGTGTGTAATAAACATTTTTTTATTTGAGGAATGCGATTGTTAAAAGTCATTTTTAAAGAAATTAGATATAGACTTTTAAACGCTTCTTGCATTAAGCACGTCTTGTACTTGTACATCTTGTACATTTACTCATGTAATTAGTTACTCATGTAACTAATTACATGAGTACAAGACGTGCTATAAAGACGTACAATAAAGAATTAAATAATAATAATAAATTATGCGCTCGTGGCCTAATCGAACCGAGTGATTGGAATCAATCACTTAGGCTTAGCAACAACAGGCGCGGTCAGGTGCAGGATAGGTGACCGTCCCTTAACTACCGCTAGTGGGATTTTTCCGAGCGCTTCCGTGCTTCGCAAGGCACGTTAAGCCGTTGGTGCCGGCTGTCATGTAATAGTAGTCGTTAAGCTATGTCAGAGGCATTATGGGTGATTTGATAACTTCTGACAGTAAGACCCGACACTGTCTTACAATCCTCCACCAACAGGGACTCGGCCCCCATGGTGGAGTATGGTCTAACTTTCCTGCGTTGCAGGAAGAGACCCGTTCCCCAGCTGTGGGGGCATACAAGGGTAATATTTAATTAATAGGTTCATTACATTATCTTTATTTTTATGTTTATTTCCACTAAGTTCTAATCTACTCTATTGTAACCTGTTTGTCGACTTTAGAGGGGCTCGATGATCCAAGAAAATGAGAAAGATGAATTTCATCATCGTCGTCATCAACTTATTATGTCGTCACCGAGCGGCATGGGTCTCTTCCCTGAGGAAGGTATAAGCCACACTTCACCACGGGGGCTAAGTCCGGATTGGAAGATGAACTTATTTTAATTTAAAATAAATCTCTGACTTACATACTATTTTCAATATTATCAAGAGAATTAATGAGAACAACGACCACAAGTATCGAGAGCAATATACCTCATTCGCACCGCGTCTAGACTCCCAACGGTGGGATTGCTTATGCCGCTATAAATTATACATGAGTCAGAAATATGAGTCCGAAACTTAATTTTATTGGAGCGACCACTAGTGAAATTAACCGGTTGTTATTGGCATTCTTCCCGCAGTCTTGCCTCAAGTAAAAATAAGTAACATAAAGTGATGGGGTTGAGTAAATACCGCCAATCTCATGCGGCGATCGATACAAGATAAGTACAGTCGGAAGGACATCGAACGATGGACCATCTTTCATTGCCCTGCATGTGCGGTGCTAACGAGCCAATAGAATAAAAATCGTAACTTGTTTTATGCCACACCTGGCCATAAAGTGGCTTTTTCCGCACGCTGCGCGTACGGAAAAAGCCGCTTTCTGGCCAAGTGTAGACATAAAAGGATGTACACAACACGGGAGGTAATAAAGAAAGCTCTCGATCGCATATTTACGTCCCTCGCTTGCAGCTCGGGCCGCAAACTTCTGCGATCTCGGCCTTTCTTTGTTGTTTCTTTCTTTCTTTCGTTGTTTGTTTTCTTTCTTTATTACCACCCTAGTTGTGTAATGTACTATTATAATACGATTCTTTTTTTAAAAAGTGAACATCATAAAACTTAACTACTGTGTCACTATTATATAACTATTTTTAACACCTAGATATAGGATCAATAATCTGGGACTTTAATCGATTTCCGCTAAAAACGGCCGTTTTCGGCAAAACTGACTTAAAGCCCTACATTCTTGGACCTAGGTTTTTGTCAAAAGGTTTTAAAAAGAGCTACTTTTCACATTTTCAGATTCAAGAGGACCTGACTGCAAGGTATAGTTGCAGTCACCGATGCAATTTTTTGGGCCGCAGCAGTGTAATATGACTTTAAATTAAAAAAAAAATGCTAAAAATCACATCGAAGTTTGCGTTTCGGTTACCCCTAGCGCAGTTGAGTAGAGAGTACGGTTAAGAAAGAAGAAAGAAAGAATATTTGTTCCAGAAAAAAAATGTTCCAATATTTATTGGAACAAATCCATCATAGGAAAGAAAAGGTTTACCACTCATAGTTACATGCAAGGAAAACAAAAACTATTCACATAAATACAAGATAGGACAGGCCAAAGTCAAAGCGTACATTTTGTGGTGTGTCAATGTTACCACAAGGGGCATCTGACTCAGCGTTGTGCTGAGGGTGTGAGCCTTCTGCGCTGGTTTTCAGTCCGTGCCCGCGGTGCAAGAAATGAGACAATATTTGCATAATTATATTTATAAAACGGCTACATTATAAGAAAGCGGTTAAGTAGACAACATCCAAAATAAATATTCTTAAATAAAAATAATATGATGACAGGCAAGGAACCGTGACCATGTCCAGTTACGTGATGTCCTATCAACTGTATACTCTACTCGTATGCTCTCGACTCATATATGGCTATAGTACGCATATATTTAGTGCAGCGGTTCTTAAACTTTTTTGGTGACGGAACCCTTTTGGAAAGCGAAATACTTTACGGAACCCAATTGATAAAACAATTTTTTTTTAAATATATTCTTTATTAATAAGCATAATAAAAGTACGATGTAACCTACATACATACATACATACATACATACATACATACATACATACATACATACATACATACATACATACATACATACATACATACATACATACATACATACATACATACATACATACATACATACATACATACATACATACATACATACATACATACATACATACATACATACATACATACATACATACATACATAACCTCACGCCTGTATCCCAGAGGGGTAGGCAGTGACCAGGGATTGCCACTTGCCTAGATCCCGACGATCACCTTCGCTTCACCAACGTTCATAAGTCGTTGCATGCACGCACGCCGGGTTACAATGTCATCGTCAGGCTATACCAGTCCACTGCTGGACACAGCCCTCCCCTAAAGAGCGCCACGCTGTGCTATCATAGGGTGCAATGCCCATAATCCCCACGCTGGGCATGGGGTTTGGGGATCACAGTTCAGTGGAATTGTACTGCAGGGGCGCTGCTGCCCACCCCCTGGTTTGTGTCCCTTAGTCGCCTTTTACGACACCCGCGGGAAGAATTTGGGTTGGTGCTATTCTGTAGGCCGACACCACACAGGGGTTACAATGTAACAGTTACTATTTATTACTGTAAATACTTTAATTAGAAGGGTTTCAATTTTTTTTTTTTTCGAAATTCTTGCGGAACCCCTACAGGGGTATTGTGGAACCCTAGGGTTCCGCGGAACATTCTTTGAGTATGGCTGATTTAGTGTATCTTAGAAGTTCACAAAAACTGCTTAAATCCGAGTTCAATCACTAGCTCATAGGTATAAACGAGTGACTTGAATCGCTGATCAGAATGAGTTTTCGCAAAATGTAATAAAAACTTCAACTTGAGGTACGAAATGAGGTCCTTGAGAAGTGTGTGTGGTCTTAATTTCAATGACAGGATACGCAACTGCTTGATTTAAGAACGTCGTGGGCTGAAAGAGGATGTAACGACTAGAATTGAGAAAGGTATGTTGCATTGGTTTCGATATTTGGAGAAGATGAAGGTAGGATGATTGACAAAATATACAAACATCAACAATGTCCCGTGACTACTGCTAGTGGCATTTTTCCGAGCGCTTCCGTGATTCGCAAGGCACGTTAAGCCGTTGGTGTCGGCTGTCATATAATGGCGGTCGTTAAGCCATGTCAGAGGCCTTATGGGCGGCTTGATAACTTCTGACAGTAAGGCCCGCCACTGTCTTACAACCCTCCACCAACCCGGTCTTGGCCCCCGTGGTGAGGTAAGGTCTAACCTTCCTGCGATGCAGGAAGAGACCCGTGCCCCAGCAGTGGGGACATGCAATGGTTGATAACGATAACGATTATATTTCAGACTTCATATCTTAAAAACTATTTACAGTATCGAAGAAGTTTGTATATTAAAAAAAACTCCGCTGTCCCTTCTTTCGAAAAATAAAAAATATTCGAATTTGGCTTTTCACAGTTACTTTTGGTTACAATTTAACTGAGCAGATTTTGTAAATCAAAGGTTTCATCCACAAATCTCTTGTCACAGTGATGGTTATCAGCTGTGACACGAAATTCTCCGAAAAGGCTTCACCGATTTTTACGAACTATTATGGAAAAACAACGTTGGCGAAGTTTACACATTCCTCACGACAAATATTCGAGGAGTGACAAAAATTTTGAGACACAAATAAGGACCTATGCTGCTGTGAGTAGGTATCTGAAATTTGATGAGAAATATTCAATTTCCCCTCGTTCAACAGTAACAGTTGTAAAAGGCAAAGCGTCGAGTTTCCCAAATTTCACGTAGGTAAGTACATTTTGCTCCAGATGGGTAGTCCATAAAAATGCCTTGGCTACAATGTTTTCCTAAATCTGGATTCGGCAAAATCTTGATTTAGGACTTCAGCCTTGCCACTTGAAATCTACTTTCCGGCTTTACTTAATATTTTTCTTTCCACAGTTTCAAAGCAAACCTCACCGGCTTTAGGTGTTTTTGTGATACCATAATAGTGATTGAGTCAGGAAATAAATTAATCGAATTGAAATGCTTTTTATGCATAGTTATTCAAAAACATATTTAGAAGCTAAAAATTACACCCATGCCGGGACTCGAACCCGCGACCTCTGGCTAACCGTGCCAGCGCTCTCCCAACTGAGCTAAAGGACAACTAACTGGTATCAGTGAAATTTCGAATCTCTTTACTTATTTATTTACCTCTTTATTTTTTGCCTTTAAATAGGTTTTTAAAATTGTCCTTAGCACGGGTTAGTGCATTAAAAGTAAGAATATAAACAAAGTTATTCAAGCGGTCTAATTGCAATTGAAACTCTATGAACTACTTCTTAATATTATGTTTACTAGACATTAGACATTATATTACAATGGCTATGCGGCTGACTTAATTCTGTCAGCATTTTCTACCAGTCAACTGCAGGAGGTGTATGAAAATAGCTGATAGGCATAAGGAGGTGTGAAATAGACAAATTTACGAAGAATACACTTTATTAAACAAAATAACAGGTGTGGATATAATTTGAATATCTAACAGAATACCCTACTCATACTTAGCCAGCTTTTGTTATGTGTTGCTATAGTATACAACACGCACAATAATCATAACAAGTTTAACACTTCTATGTATTGCTATTCTCACAGAGAAAACAAAAGTTAACAAGAAAAAAAAATGAAAACACGTTTCATATAATGGCGCTATATGAAACGTGTTTTCATGTTGCTATATGTCATGGCGCTATATGAAACGTATGTAAGAACCACGGGCACTTAGGTTTCCTCACGATGTTTTTCTTTACTAAAAGTAGTACCTATTGCTACTACCACTTGATTAATTTATGTAACTTAGAAATGAAAATCCTGATATATTCCGGTATTCGAATCCACGACATTCCAAATGTTCTACCGTTCCGATACCACCGCTCTACCATAATAGCACATTTTATTCAAGACATAGCTAGGTACCAATAATTATAGTTTGAACTGAAGCTAGCTAATTTTATGTTTTTAATTCAAGATTTACTTTTATTTATTGGTTCTGCTAGCTTTGGATGGATCCCTCCATTTTTGCAGAACACACAGCCACACCGTACCCTAAAATGCCGAAACGAAAAAAAAAACGATAGTACCTATTTTTTAGTTTTATTGGACGGGTCTAATCATGATTTTTTATAAGGCAACCTTTTTACCTAATAAAAAAAACGCGATAAGACGTAGCGAATAGACGCATGTAACAATGAACCAACCCGGACTTGGCCCCCGTAGTGCATACTCCACTAGGTTAGTCAGATCGATTTAGTGACGTTCTATGAAATTATCGCTTAGATTTTTTTCCGAGCGCTTCCGTGCTATACAGGGCACGATAAGCCGTTGTTGCCGGCTGTCATGTAATGGCAGTCGTTAAGTATTGCCAGAGGCCTTATGGGCGGCTTAATAACTTCTGACAGTAAGGCACGCCACTGTCTTACAATCCTCCACCAACCCGGACTTGATCTCCGTGGCCTAACCTTCCTGCGATGCAGGAAGATACCCGAGCCTTGGCAGTGGGGACACACGAGGGTTGATATCGATTACTATGAAAAAACCATCAATCTAACGATGTTGTACTCGTATCAGAAGCAAATATAACACGGCCAAATACAATTGTTGCCATGTTGACGCGAGAATCAATCAGACCCCGATGTGAAATAGGCCCCATTTGTAGCCGTCGCAACTGCACCGCTTAATCCTTGGCACGCTACACGAGTCATGTCTGCATAAAAATATCTATTGAGGACAAGCATGCGGACTCACGAGTGTCCATTTACTTTTATGGACAGTATACCTGTCATTTTCTAAGTGAATGCCGTCTAGAATCTAATAGATAATTTAGTTAAACTTATGGGTCAGTAGTTAAAACTTCAAAGGTAAAGAGGTAGAGAATTCTAAAGTCTTGTTCATTTTAATTTAACTGAGTAATAGTTTACAAATAACTTTCTTAATTTAAATATGGTTTAAAATTATTATGGAATTGTATTTCTTAATGATTCGCGATACTCATACATGTATATATATTAAACGGGTCAAATCGCGATTATTTATTAGGTAAAACGTCGGAAAATAAGGTAATTACGCTTTACCTAATAAATAATCGCGATTTGACCCGTTTAATATATAACTATTATGGAATTTTCACTACTCACCCATTTTGGCTTTTAAACCTCTACTCTGCAATCATCATCAAGCTTTGTCGATTAGGAAGAAAATAAGGCACATGCTGTCGACACATGTTTTGACGAGTCGACTAGACTTATTAACATTAAATGTATTATACTATTTTTATTTTTAATGCACTAACCCGTGCTAAGAACAAATTTAAAAACCTAACTGCAAAGTAGGTAGTCGGGGCTGTAAGTGATGCAATTTGCTTAAGCCAGATGTCGCTGTTTGTACGTAATACAGAGAATAGTGTAAAGAGGTTCGAAATTTCACTGATGCCGTGAGTCGCCCATTGGCTCAATTGGTAGAGCGCTGGCACGGATAGCCAGAGGTTGCGGGTTCGAATCCCGGCATGGGTGAAATTTTTAGCCCCTAAATAGGTTTTTAAATTAAATGTATTATTTGGCATTTAGTGTTACGTGTACACTTATAAATAAAATAAAATAAATAACCTTTTTTCCGAAAGCCGAGATAACAGCTTTACTTTTACCAACCCACTTTAAGATAAGATAAGAATATTCTATAATGTACACCAAAGCACATGCTATAAAACATGTAAAGATACAAAGTATAATTTCACAGAGTTACTATATAATCTTAATGACTCGCTATACTCTGTATATAGTTACTTAACGACAATAATTAAGGTAATTACGTTTTACCTAGTAAATAATCGCGATAAGACCAATTTAATATATCTCATAAGTTACTTTATCGGGAGCTGTGAAACTAAAACTCAAGGCTTGATCAGCTGACGATATGGTACAGCTAAGTCCAAATAAAAAGCTCGAGAGACAAAACAAGAGAAAGCTGTACCGGGATTGCAGACTTTAAGAACTGATTTGGTAGCACTCGTAGCCATTATTGGTCCACCGTATTGGCCACTCACCGGGATTAGTACACTTCTTGCCGATTGAACGCATCCGATATTCTTAGCCTTAGACACGTGAATACAAGAAAATTTCACTTCAAGCGGGTACTTTTACTGAGGGGGAAAAAGCTTTGCTGAGCGCTTTTTGACCTGCAATGGGTGGTGTGGAAGTGACTATTTATTTTTTAGACTTTATGACTCTACGATACTGGCTTCGTACGTTATTGCAAAGCTGTTTTTTATTGCAATATTGCCATAACACTCAAATCGTTCAGGACAAAAATAGTTTCAAATCAGTATGCTTTGCTTCGTGAAGCTAAGCTTCGAGTTAAGCAACAACAGGCGCGGTCGGGTGCAGGATGGGTGCCGTCCCGTGACTACCGCTAGTGGCATTTTTCCGAGCGCTTCCGTGCTTTGCAAGTCACGTAAGGCCGTTGGTGCCGGCTGTCATGTAATGACAGTCGGTAAGCCATGTCACAGGCCTAAAGGGCGGCTTGATAACTTCTGACAGTAAGGCCCGCCACTGTCTTACAATCCTCCACCTACCCGGACTTGGCCCCCGTGGTGGAGTATGGCCTAACCTTCCTGCGCTGCAGGAAAAGACCCGTGCCCCAGCAGTGGGAACATACAAGGGTAGATAAAGATGCTTTGCTTATTGTATAAATAACGGTTTCGGATGGACGCCAATAGTTTACCACCGCCCATCCTTTTTCAATAAAACGCAACCTACCTTGAAAGTGTTCCCTAGATACTAATTATCGCACTAAATCACTGAAACTCGCTTAGGCGTGTAGCTTAATACGCTGTTACAATCCTTCCTAGGTACTCGTGTGATATTATGGCATGTTAGTTGATGGCTTTATACGATGGCCGATTAATGAAGCCGGCACGCTGCGCCGTAGCGCCGTAATGGTTTTATGTCCGCCTCACCCCGCACTACGTTTATGCTATCATATCAAATAGCGTTGTTACGGTTGCGCCATATACATGGAATTCCACCAGCTTACTGTTAAAGGCCACCCCCAAAGAGAGTGAAAACGTAAGTCAGATTCAGAAAGTACTGTCGATACTATTTGTTAATAGAAATACAAATACACTTACTCGTGTTACTTTGAATGACAGGATACGCAATAGTCTGATTAGAGAACGTTGTGGATTGAAAGAGGATGTAGTGACTAGAATTGAGAAAGGAATGTTGCGTTGGTTTGGACATATGGAGAGGATGAAGCAAGAAAGATTGACGAAACAAATATATTTTGCGAATGTGAGTGGAAGGGCTGGTAAGGAACGTCCCAGACGGACTTTCATCGACCAAATAGGGGATGTATTAGCAAAGGGAAAGATAAAAAGTACCCGGAACCGGCGTGCGTTTATGCAACGACTCATGAACGTTGATGAAGCGAAGGTGATCTGTCAGGATCGTGGCAAGTGGCAGTCCCTGGTCTCTGCCTACCCCTCTGGGATACAGCCGTGAGGTTATGTATGTATGTATGTATGTAAATACAAATACGAAAATCTTTATTTACGTAAACTGTTTGATTTAACGGTACATAGTATCTGGAGCCACCTTTTAAGCATGTATAATGCCTTTACTAGGTGGCACCACACTTCCATAGCTTGAGAAAAACTTAGTCTAATTTGATTTTTTTTCTTATTTTGAATAGTTATTACTTTATTACTATTAAGACAAAAATATTAAAAAAGATAAAAGTACAAAACTCAGCCAGGTGAGTGTTTTTAAGTTTGAATAGCTTGTATTTCTTAATGATTCGCGATACTCATACATAGTTATATATTAAACGGGCTAATCGCGGTTATTTATTAGGTAAAACGTAATTACCTTATCACTCGACGTTTTGGCAGTGTCTGTGCCACTTCAGTCTACCCGAGACCACGGCAATTGTAACGCTGCCGTAACTGAATGAATGGAAATGGATATATATATATATATATATATATATATATATATATATATATATATTTGGATTTGGGAATTTTTTTAAAAGAGCTTGCCGATAACAGGTTTTTAGCATTAACAAATAAATAAATAAAAAAATTAATGAAACCTAAAACTCTAGAGCAACTTGTGACGAAAAGCGGCGGTTCTCTAAAGACGATTATTGTTAAATCTACTGTCTTACTAGAATATGCATAGACTTGCTTCCGAACGATTTTCAAACTACCTAGGATGTAATGAACGCCTGCGTTCGAGAAAAAGTTATTTGAATTCCTCCCAGGGTTTCTACAGCCATTTCCCACCTGAAACTTTGTCATAGAGAATTTAGAAAAGTACGTGACTTCGTTGAAAATTTTCGTTATGCAACCAGTGACTTTGTCACAAACATTACACACAGCCAGTTATTTTAATACGAGAGCGACACAGTTATATAGATACGACATTTAGATAGATACGAGTAGATAGAGAACACTTTAACGCACAACCAGAAAAGAGCATACAACAATGAATTCTTAAATCTGAGTAATATTGTACAATTGACGGTCTTACCGCTTAGAACGATCTCTTCAACACAAACGTTGGATGTAGTTGATTGCATGAAGAATATAGTCCGTAGGTGCATATACATAAATAGTAAAAATTTAAAATATATTGATACGAAGTAGCAAAAGGTTGCGAGAATGTAAGTACTTGTAATAACATAGGCGTACTATATATAGTACAAATATTAGATGCCAAACTCAAAACAATAGATCATTCACAGAGCCTATATTCAACTAAAATTCACATAATAAAATCAACTAACAGGAGCTACCACCGATACGACAATTTTATCAGCGTGTCATTTGCCTAATTGTTCGCGAATAATGTTATCGGCATTATGAATTTTCGATTTATCATTATGAACATGTTCGGTATCCCATCAGTGTGGAAATATGGCTAACGCAATCGGTCAGAATAATGCGGCGCCGGCGGCGGTAACGATGTTATTATGAAGGTCGGACGTCGACTGCACCCGAAGAACCTTTTCCACCGGACACCCGAATTCATTATTTCATCGGCAAAATTCAATCCGAATCAACCTGTACTTACAAAAGTGAACTAACTCTTGTGTTCATTAAAATATTTCAATAATATCATTACCAGGAATAAACAATGATGACTGTGATTTTTAAGAGAAAAGAGCATTATTACAATGTATTTTAGGGAGGTAGGTGAAGACTGTCAATAGTAATATGAGACAGCGTGCCGGTTCTACAATAAGAGATTTTATTAACCTATTTAGAGGCTAAAAATTCCACCCATGCCGGGACTCGAAACCGCGACCTCTGGCTAACCGTGCAAGGTTAAAATTGTCCTTAGCACTGGTTAGTGCAACAAAAAGAATATAGTATTTCTTAATGTTCGCGATACTCATACATATAATAATAATAATAATATTGGCCTTTTTGCATCTACTTAATGAGATGATTTATACAGCGCCCAGTGGCATCCTCACCCACACCAGATGGGTGAAGGGACCACTCCGACGCTGCAGTGCCTGGGACATGGTTTTATAGATGGTGTAGGCTTGCCCAGCACCTATACCACCCTGACAGCTTAGTCGGCCTAGCCCACAGGAAAGACTAGTCAATACGTGCGGAGCCAACCAAGCCGCGGGTTTCCTCACGATGTTTTCCTTCACCGTTAGCGTGTGGTATTGCGACTACAAATTCGCAAATGTTCGTAACTTTGAAATTAAACAAAGTCATTGGTACATGCCCGCACTCGGTATCGAACCTGGGGCTCTCGCTTGCCAGTCTATGGTTCTACCCACTGAGCTACCACCGCATTATTACATATTAAACGTATTACATATTAACATATTACATATTATTACATAGTTACATATTAAACGGGTCAAATCATGTATCACATATGACAAAAGTGTTTCTTCCTGCATCATAGCAAGGTTAAATCATACTCTACCACGAGAGCCAAGTCCGGGTTGGTAGAGGAGTGTAAGACAGTGGCGGGCCTTACTGTCAAAACTTATTGAGCCACTCATAAGGCCTCTGACATGGCTTAGCGGCTGCCAGTATGTGACAGCCGGCACCAACGGTTTAACGAGCCTTGCGAAGCACGGAAACGTTCAGAAAAAAATTATAAATAAAAATAAAAAAAGTAAACAAATAAATATTCATGGACATATTACACAGATCTGAATTTAATTTAATTGAATCGGTAATTTCATAGAACGTCACTAAAACGATCTGAAAAGTTAGTAAATAAATAGTTTGTTGGACCGATTATAGATGCTTAAAAATATTTAAGTTTTGATGTTCAAGTTACCGTTTCTCTATTACTATTGGTCCTTATACTTATAATTATTTATTAACTACCTGGTGCCCGCGACTTCATCTGCGCAGGATTAGTATTTCGAGTAGCTTACCGTGGTGTAGAAAAGAACTAACAATATGATATTAAAAATAACACATAAATAATTTTTGGGTCGCATTTGAAAAATATAACAGCCTGACATTATTGACATGTTTCAGTCACACTGTAATAACGTAACAATATTGTCAACATAATAAATACGTTAATTAAGCAGGGTGGAGGTAGCTTCAGCAGTATTCTACTATAAACCATATTTAACGATTTTTTAAGCATCATTCATTACATATTTGTGCAACTCTAGCGGTTACACAAATATGTAATCTCGCACGCCAGAATAGCTCGCAGGATGGTAGGTTTTTTCCTACTTACTAATACTTGACACTTAACGGAACGATATCACTATGTGGGTACAGTGATATCGTTCCGATGTTAAACCTAACTGCAAAGTAGGTAGTCGGGGCTGTAAGTAATGCAATTTGCTTAAGTCAGATGTCGCTGCCTGTACGTAATACAGAGAATATTGTAAAGAGGTTCGAAATTTATATTTCGATTTATTATAAAAATAGATTTATTATAAAAACTTATAATAAATCTAACACAATTTGGGCTATTATAAATAAAGAAACTGGTAAATCCAAATTTGGAGATCGCGAATTTTCACTTAAAGTAGATGATAAATTAATAACCTTAAATGAAGACCTTGCTACGGCTTTTGAGCAGTTCTTTACAAATGTTCCAATTGTAACGACAGCTCCATTAGACTCTTCTCCAGCTCTCGCTGAAAGTATTTTGAAAGACCATGTCCCCCCATGCGATCATGATTTTTCGTTTGACTATATTGAAGCACATACAGTGATTAAATCGTTTAAAAAGCTAAAGCTTAAAAAAACTGAAGACTTGTGGGGTATGTCCGTAACAGTAGTTAGCTCAGTAATCGATACCCTAGCACCCCATTTAGCCAAAATCTTTAACCAATGTTTAGATGAGGGTATATTCCCTGATTTAATGAAATATAGTAAGCTCGTTCCTTTATTTAAAAGTGGTGATAAACAAGATCCTACAAATTTCAGACCAGTCTCGGTTTTACCCGTTTTAAGTAAAATATTCGAGAAGATAGTTCTAGGTCAACTACTTACACACTTCAATAACTATCAACTTCTACATGGTCAGCAATTCGGATTCACACAAGGGCGCTCTACAACGGACGCCGGCGTTATGTTAGTTAAACATATATTTAGTGCATGGGAAGATCGCAAGGATGCTATAGGCGTATTCTGTGACTTGTCGAAAGCATTTGATTGCGTGGACCATAAAACACTTCTTTTAAAATTAAAGCACTATGGTATAAACGGGAATAGCCTAAAACTTATGACATCATATTTAGAAGGAAGAATTCAAAGAGCTGAAATAAATAGAACTAAATCTTCAGGGTCAGAGGTCAGGATAGGAGTGCCACAGGGATCTATTTTGGGGCCGTTCCTCTTCCTCGTATATGTAAATGATTTGCCGTTCATGGTTCAAAATATGTCAGAGATAGTATTATTCGCAGATGACACGTCACTTATTTTTAAAATTAAGAGACAAGAGAATGACCTTGACAGTACAAATAATGCTCTCTCTCGGGTACATAATTGGTTTACTACCAATAACTTATTGTTAAATTCAAAGAAGACAAAATGTATAAAGTTCACTCTACCAAATGTCAAAGCGGTTGACAGCAATGTTATGTTGGGGAATGACAAATTAGACCTTGTAAATGAAACTGTATTTCTAGGTATCACAATTGATGCAAAGCTTCAATGGGGTCCTCATATAAAAAAATTAGCAAATAGGCTTAGTTCAGCAGCATATGCAGTTAAAAGAATTAGGGAACTAACTGACGTCGCAACTGCTAGGCTTGTTTATTTTAGTTACTTCCATAGTGTTATGTCCTATGGCATACTACTGTGGGGACGGGCTGCAGATATTGAGACCATCTTTGTCTTGCAGAAGAGAGCGATCAGGTTCATTTATAAGCTAGGCAGTAGAGATTCGTTAAGAGATTTCTTTAAAGAAACTAACATCCTGACAGTTGCCAGTCAGTATATATATGAAAACATTATGTACGTCAGGAAAAATATCAGTAACTTTAAAACTTTAGGTAGCCAACACAATGTGAATACTAGAAATAAACATAAACTTTTGTTCCCACTATTTAGGCTGGCAAAGGTTAATACATCCTTCATGGGGCATTGTATACGCTTCTATAATAAAATCCCTGAAGATATATTAAGCTTGCCTGAATCGCGGTTCAAAAAATATGTTAAGCACACTTTGTGCCAAAAGGGCTACTATAACATAAAGGATTATCTAGATGACAATGAGGTCTGGAATTATAGCCAGTACAATGTATGAGTTCTATGTTTATAATAATTATGTAAACTATGTTAATTAAGGACTTTGAAAAGACTAAGTTTGGAGTTTTTTTGTCCATTTTTTCTCCAAAATGATCTAGATTTTGAAATGGACACCTAGTTTGAATTGTAACGTTCATTAAGACGCAGCTTCTGCGCTACTTTGAATAAAACCTTTTCATTTCATTTCATTTCATTTCAATTTCACTGATGCCGTGAGTCGCCCATTGGCTCAATTGGTAGAGCGCTGGTACGGATAGCCAGAGGTTGCGGGTTCGAATCCCGGCATGGGTGAAATTTTTAGCCTCTAAATAGGTTTTTAAACTTATCGTCATGTTTTAGACGTTGCCCCACGTTGGGCGCCAGTGGAACGTTTTATAACTTTTATAATTAATAAATAAACTCTGGAACGACTTCAGATGTGGTTTTATTTGTAGATTTAGTATAATATTTTAATAAAACAGAAAAAAACTGGATAAAAAACGGATGAGCAGGTAATCTGGTCAAAGGGTAAAGTCGTAGTAGTAATGAAAAATGAGCGAAATCGAAGAATGAGTGACAAAATTTAAATATTTGAAAATGATAGATAGAAAAAGAAATAAAAATGGTGTAAAGAGGTTTGCATCGTTACAAATTCACGCAATATCCTTATAAATTGTAGCCTGTGCGTTATTCTGATGTACAAGCTATATTATTAGAAAGTTTCATTAAACTCCCGTTAGTAGTTTTTGCGTGAAAGAGTAACAAACTTCCATCCATATTAACAAACATATAAGTAGGATAGGATATACAAGCGGCTCTAGCAAACAAATCAATATCTAAGTCAGCTTATGCTGACTTTGGTACTGATTTGTACAAGTGACCTCAGTCAGGGTTAATTTTCAAGTTTGTGATGTCCCTGCCTGGTTATCATAGAACAGGATGTCCTAGTTTGGGATCAGAATAAGTAATTGTATTTTGTGGAAGATACTATTATTTTTCCATTTCCGAGAAATCACGTTCTGAATAAAATCTTGGTAAGGAAGGCCTCTTAAAATAAACTGTCAAAAAAGCTCTGGGGCGTCATAAAAACTGGATGAACGATGTAGCGCAGCAAAATTTCGATAAAAAAATGAAAGAATATCACATATTTTTATAGTACCTACCTATAATAAGAATCTAGAGACGTCTAAGAACCCGGACGAAAACTCGAAATCCCTCTCATTTACACTGGTTCATTCGTCTGTAGGTGTTTGCCGAAGCGATTCCGAGCAAGAATCCTCCTTTTATGGCGCTGCTTACCGCCTCATAGTGATTCGCGGTTTTATTTCAGACCCGCTGTACATTTTTCATGTTGCACGAATAGCGGGGCGAGTAATCTTTGCATTTATGCGGTGATCCTTTATTGATTTTAGATTTTTAGTGGAAAGCGATGCGAATGAGGCCGGCGTGAATGGAGACGCGCGCGCCCAAAGCCGCTGTAAGCCTCACCGATGATATAAACTCGTATTCAAGCGAACCTATACCTACACAGCCGAGCTAGATTTACCAGACGCGTTATCGTCTATTTCTCGCTATGAAGTTGGAAAAGAGATATGAAGCAAGTCTTTGGAATTACATCTAAATACATTTTACTGATGTGCAAGTGATGCAAATTACTTCAGCCAGATGTCGCTGCCTGTACGTAATACAGAGAGTATTGTAAAGAGGTTCGAAATTTCACTGATGCTGTTAAGTCACCCATTAGCTCAGTTAGAAGAGCGCTGGCACGGATAGCCAGAGGTCGCGGGTTCGAATCCCGGTATGGGTGGAATTTTTAGCCTTTTAATAGGTTTTTAAAATAGTCCTTAGCACGGGTTAGTGGTTTAAAAAGAATATAAACATCTGTATCTGATTTATATTTATATCTGGCTTATATTAACATAACATACCATTTACATACAGGCACATCGCTTCTGGTCCCAAACTAGGACACCCTGTGTCGTGGGAAGCAGAAACAACAACATCACAAACATGTAAACATCCAAAACCTGGGGTTATTTTTGTCCCTAGCCGGGGTTCCAACCCGGGACCTCTCGCATGGTATTAATTTTGGATACTTATTTATTGTCTAAAATATTATACAAAGAATTAAAATTCTTCATCTCGGCCTAATTGTCCCACAGTGGAGTCTTTCTGTAATATAATTAGTGAAAAAGTTAGTAAACGATTAATTCTTCTATGCCTTGCTCTTAATAGCTGAAAATCCTAACTACTTTGTACAAATTTGCGCTAACGATCTGAATTCATCCTCATTTATATTTTGCCAATTAACGCCATAATGGGAACATCGGACGTCTAGTTGAAAATAAGTTTCATTACAAAAACAAAATTAATTAGAAAGACAGAGATGAAAATATTAAACCAATTTGTCTTACTTTGCACACCTCTTACAGCGAATTCAAGTATTTTTCTGCTTATTATAACGATACACAAATTCACCGACTTTTTTTTCCTCTCACAAAAGCCCTCATTTCCTCTAAGCTTGAAAAAAAAAACAAAGAAAGGAGACCTACCATTAAAATAAATAAAAGGAAATAAAGCACCGACCGCAAATGATTTCACTTGCCTACGTCTTTTTATAAAAATGCGAATGACGCATTAAATTCTGGGGAGAAAGGAAACTCCCTTGTAAGCAATATCGAGCAGGCAAATTTTTCAGATATTGCCTTCAGGTAGCGCACATTTATTATGTACCCGAATATATTACTCCTGATTCATTGACTTTCGATATTGATTTACTTTGCTTGCATAAGCTGTAGTCGGGTAGAGTCCGTGGCGTGGGTACTAAACTGCCTTCGATCCCAAGAATGAAGGCTGAGTTGAAGAGGAATAGCTACAATAGGCCAGCAGACGATTTTGTCAGCTCCAAACAAGGGTCTTTTAATAAGAAAATCTGACTTTTATACAATGCAGTGACGTCTACTCGAGCTGTAGTTGCATCAGCACAAGTAATAAAAAAAACGATAAAACTTGTTAGTGTCCTACCATCAAACTTAAATAGATAACAAATGCCTATTGTAAAATCTTAAAACTTACGGAATTTCATGATTGTCAACTGTTTCATTTTTAAAGTGATCTTTTTCATCTAATCTTTTTCATTTCATACTGTACTTAGTATGGTACTGTGGACATTAAGATTATGAATCGACACTTAATAGAAATTTATTGTTAATGTACATAGTAATTATTCATAATAATAATAATAATTAATGATAAAAATGGAACTAAACCTAATCGCTGTCCGGCGGCAGAGTACCAAGAAGCCTGGCGGCATTGCCTCGCTGTATGGCTAGGCTTATCCTTTGGCCAAAGTAAGCACCAGCCCTCGGGTCTACTGAAGCGTCGACTAGGCGCGACGAGATCTCCTTAAAGAGGAGTCTCGCCTCCGGTCCCCATGGCCCCAGAGTCTCGACTACGAAAGGCACAAATATATAGCCCTGCCCTATCGACACATCAAGCAGTTTTAGGACCTTTTTCTGAAATGATAATTTCACTAAATAAATACTAAAGTAACGCTCTGTCACGCTCTTTGCTGAGCACAAATTCGAAGAGACAGCACCACGTCTGTGCTCTTAGGTTAAGAAATGTCTCTGTGATTTCCTTTTTCATATACCTATCTATCTATCTTCTTCTTCTTCAGGCTATATTAGTCCACTGCTGGACATAGCCCTCCCCTATTGAGCGCCATAGCGCAAGGTTGATCCATCATTAGGGGGTAATGCCCATAATCCCCACGCTGGGCATGCGGGTTGGGGATCGCAGTTTGGAGAAATTGTACTGCAGGGGGCGCTGCTGCCCGGTTTGTGTCCCTTAGTTGCCTTTTACGACACCCGCGGGAAGAATTTGGGTTGGTGATATTCTCTAGGCCGACTACATACAGCATCCATCTATCTATCTACAGTTGAGTATTTACACGGCGAAATTCTCAATTCAGAAACTGACACTTGGCTGGCCAAGGCCTTTGAAGACCTTGGCCTGGCATTTGAAACGAGGTTCAAGTACGTAACGTGATAAAATGAAGTTACGTTACTCTACTATACCACAGAGTAACTAATACCCAGTACCAAACTGCATGCCATTTCGACATAGAAGCCTTCTATTCCGGCACCCAAACCTGGAATCTTAGGCATCAATCTTTTACAGCGGCTATTTACGAAGGCAACAGTGACTCCGAGACTGTTATCAAATTGTGAAAACGCAGTGGGCAGGCAGTACTTCCTTGTCCCCCGATGTCCACTTGATTTACGGTAACGATAAGGTGGTGACCTAAAAACTTTCGTGCTTCGTCCAGAGGCGGAACACTGCCTTGGAAGATTTAAAACCAACAAAAAAAAACTTAACCTTGTACGTTACCCTTTCTTCTCCAAACGCGAGTCAACTTTTTATGGCAGCAAATAGAGAAGTTTCTGGAAGTTTAGAGAGAATCTTTCTTCGTTAAATTCAGAGAGTTTTTAGATGTAAATGAGTCGCAAAAACACCTCTTCAGCGCCATTTCTATGTATAAATAAAATGACTATAAACGCCTACAACAAAATAGATTTAAAGTTCAAAGAGAAAGTCGCTTTAATGCGAAGAAATGTGAGTTGCGGCTACATTTGGTCTAGTCTAGAATGTACAGCATATTGCTAATATAAGCTGCATTGAAATTCGGCTGAGCCATTGCCAATATTGCTCCTTGGGATATTATTTCAGGGCGGAGGGTTCTCAGAGCAATATTGAGTTGTGAAACCGACAGTTTAGCCAACAGGAGAGGCTGTTTACAGACAAACTTTAGCTCGACACTTTGACAACTTATTTCTTGTCCTGGTGGACGCTAAGCCAGTCAGTTTGTAAGCGATGTGGCTTGATCACTGTTTGATGTAATTGTGAATTTATTTTTTCTGGCACGTCAATATAGACTATCGATATCAACCCTTGTATGTCCCCACTGCTGGGGCACGGGTCTTTCCTGCAACGCAGGATGATTAGACCATACTCCACCACGGAGGCCAAGTCCGGGTTGGTGGAAGATTGTAAGACAGTGGCGGGCCTTACTGTCAGAAGTTATCAAGCCGCCCATAAGGCCTCTGACACGGCTTAACGACTGTCTTTACATGACAGCCGGCACCAACCGCTTAACGTTGGTGCCGGATGTCATGTTACAATATGTCTATATTGTGACATGACAGACGGTACGACAACATAATATATCGAGAACTAGACCCAAAAATCAAGAGTAAAAATTATAATAAGGCTGTATATTCATATACCTATATCTAAAATAATTTAATTTGTTTGTACATCTTCTTCCTTCTCCAATGTATTGCTCCAGTTCATGGAAGAGATCACTTTGAGCGATAAGGCCGCCGTCTGTACTCTCAGGTTAAGATATATCTGTGTAATTTCCTTTTGTTATGTACAATAAAGTGTTCTCTATCTATCTATCCATCTATATTCACGGGTGACTGCGAATTAATGGAAGCGAAAACACAGTAGTTGTGAACTTCCACTAGACATTTGATGTGCCTACCGAATCTAATGAAGTGCAAGTCAAGTACTGACCCCATATTTTTTCCCGATGTAAAAGCCTAACTGCAAAGTAGGTACTCGGGGCTGCAAGTGATGCAAATTACTTCAGCCAGATGTCGCTGCCCGTACGTAATACAGAGGATATTGTAAAGAGGTTCGAAATTTCACTAATGCCGGTGAATCGCCCATTAGCTCAGTTGGAAAGAGCGCTGGCACGGATAGCCGGAGGTCGCGGGTTCGAATCCCGGCATGGATGGATTTTTTAGCCTCTAAATAGGTTTTTAAATGACTTGCTAACTCGACGATAAAATTTAATACAGTAAATACATAATATCTGTGTAATTTCCTTTATTATGTACAATAAAGTGTTCTTTATCTATCTATCTACATGTATAACATCCAAGACCCGAGACAAACTAGAAAAGTTAATTTCCTAATTTAACCCGGTCGGGGATCGAACCCGATACCTTCGGCTTAACAGTCAGCTTTAAGGAGACGTTCGGTTCAACAGAAATATCTGTCCAGTTAATTAATTAAATATGAAACCTTTACCGATTACCTAGAATGTACCAAAAAACGCAACCTCCACCAACCGTTCACAATCAATGGAATTCAAAGCGTCGTCGTAGTCAATTCAATTGATCCTAAATTTGAAAACTTCTACGTTTGACCCGACAATACGTAAAACTCTGTATGAGCGAAACTTATTTGCAATCCGTTAACTTTCAGTTTGAGTTAGAAATGCTTAGTTCGCGCCCCGTGGTCGGCCAACCCGCAGCTCTAACTATGGTGGCAAAGCTTTTTGTCCTTCTATTTAGGACCGTTCGGCACACTTTATTTAGTCGGTACACATTGCATCGACTATTTATTTCGACTAAAAAGCCTTAAATATGTAAGTACAGTCTATTTATTCTTACTTGTCCAATTTAGTAAACAAGATTCTACCCTTAAACTGTGACTTTTTAGTCCAAAACTGCCATATTTCCATTAATAAAGTAACTTGAAACACTCTTTTAGATAACACGCTGCCAATTTTATAAACATAGTTCATAGTAGTTCATAAATTTGCGAGAAAATGTCTAGTTTAGGCATCTAATCTCAATTTTAAGGTTAGAATCTTGTTTACTAAATTGGACAAGTAAGAATTAATAGACTGTAGTTGCTCTGTTGAATTATTATCCATTGCACAGATTTAAACTGTTAGGTAAAGTTGTGAATTTGAAAATGGAAGGTAAATTGTTAAAACACAAAGCTGAGGTTCCATAAACTCACCTGGACCGCCTCGTTGTTGGATCTTTCATAACCATTACTTCTGTTATTTCGCCGAATTTGTTAAAGTAGTCTCGGAGGCTTTCTGAAAGGACAAAAATAGAATAGTTAGCACTCAATAAGATAGTTTGTTTAGCAAAATTAACAAGGTTATTTCAAATGTGAAATTCGTGATAGACCCCGATTAGATAAAATAAGAATATTCTTTATTGTACACCAAAGCACATAGCATAAAACATTATAACATAAAAAAAAAATTGTTTATTGTTCAAAAGCATAATGTGGGTTTGTAGATCACTTAAACTATTTATCTATTAAATTATAATTGCATGCACATAATTTTCTTAGTAATTAACAGTAGGTACATCATTAATTATAGCTAAACAAGCCTTGATCAGTAATAGAAAGAAATGTACAATGGTGTTTGCTGGCCCTTATACTAAGCTAAGGCCTGTATGATAAGAGCCAGTACATGTAAAGTAAAGATACATTGTGCAATTGGGCACCAAGACAGAGTTCGTGGGTTCGATTCCCTATGGGGGCCGCGGTACATTTGTACAGATGGCCTCAGTCTAGGTGTATTTTCATGTTTGTGGCGTCCTTGTCTGGTTACCCTAGTACAGGGTATCCTACTTTGAAGACGAAGAAACATTTGTTATAGCCCCAGTACACACACCACAATAATAAAACTAACTTAAAAGACTACTACATAATATAAAAAAAAGAACACTAAAGGTCACGGCATGTCACTGCCACTATAAACAGTAACTGACTCAGCATATGCTGATGGGCAACTGACTCAGCATTATTAGGGTTGGTATTTTACAAAAACTTTTGTTGTTGTAAAATACCAACCCTAAAAAAATATTACTATGAGCTAAAATATTACTATGAGAAAAATTCTCATAGTAATATTTTTCGAAAAATATTACTATGAGAAAGTATTACTTTGAGAAAATATTACTCTGAGTTTATATTACTTTTATTAATTTCGCGCTTCATCAATCTGGCAGCCTTCGGTAAATCATAATCGTAAATAGAAGAATGTCAATTCTAATTTAACACAAGTTGCTTAAAGTATTATGTGTAAAAAAATTATGCGGTTTATAAACAGCATAAATTTATTAACGAAAATATAGAACGAAAAATTTCGAATGTTGTACAACATTTTTTTTTTAATAATCATCTTTACGAGACATGTTTCATTTATTTTTTATTAATTAGCTACGTCTGTGTCCCACTGTTCCACTGCTAAAGGGCTCGCCTGTAAATATCCACTCCTCTTCTTCTTCCGTTTTACAAATTACACGTTTTTAAATACCCCGTTTATAGGTCTTAAGTCTGACTTGCAATATTTTTTTAAATACATATATTGCATCTAAAAAGCCTTCATACAATATTCTACTTAAATGGCAACTTTAGTGGAAATTAAAAAGTGTTGAAAATAAAAAGCCGTTGGAGTAAACGTGTGGAGACCGCGACTCGGCAAACGTAGTGTAGGACGCCCTCTGACCAGATGGGATGACTATCTGCGAAAAACTGCCGGCAGATGCTGGATGCGGCAAGCTGAAGACAGGGCGCTACGGCGCTCATTAGGGGAGGGCTATGTCCAGCAGTGGACTACATAATATAGCTTGAAGAAGAAGAAGAAAAAGTGGTGCGAGTTGACTTTAATCCGGTTCGATGAAGATCAATCGTAATTTCTTAATACTCTGTCCCATATATTGACAGCATATTTACTCGTATGGCTACGGCGCGGGTTTGGTCACCGGGCCCCGCAGGGTTACGCACTCAACCCCCCAGAGGGAAGTCAAAGTCCTATAGGACGGTTTATGTAATATAGTACTATGGTATATTTCATAAAGCGAGCACTTTCAGAGCACGTCATTACGTCATAGTGTACGCCCGACTTATATTAAAATTGTTCATACAACATGCCTAGAATTGCTATTTGATGAGTTATATTATGCAAAGGTTTAATCGTCTTCTTAGCGATGGCTAGCCATCGTGATGAAAGGATTTGCCAATCAGCGTAAGGAACTCGCTGATGGTTGCCCAGGGTGCGCCAGACGTACTGGCTTTGTAAGTACATCGTTCGGGAAAGCTCCTTTTTATGCAACCAATAATTTAATAGTACTGAAAAATCTTTTTTAATGCAGTTGCTCAAAAAGTGGCGTATTGCAGGGACGTATAGCGTTCGGGATGTGGGCTATTACATACTCGTGCTTTAACTTTCCCGAACTCGTGCGTTCTCCTTCCCGACTGTCAAAATAATGTATATTAAAAAGAAAAACCAACCATGAAGTTTTTACTAAATACGTTCATAGAAGTTTTTATGATTCATGCAAATACGTACATTTCTAAAAAGAAGCTACTAATTTGTTTCAATATCAGATTTAATGATTTGATTTAAGGAGTTAGGTTAGGTCTCATTTCATTTCATCTCATTAAATTTAATTTTCATTTCATATCAATAAAAAAATACTACTAAAAACTTGGCTGTATGGGCATAGTTCCCTTTGCCTACCCAGAATGGGTTAAGAAAAAAAAAATTTTTTACGTTTAACGCCATTTTCCAGTTTATTTTGTTTTTTTTTATTTTATTAAATTGCTTAATTTTTTTGCAACTGTATTAAAAATAGTCGTTCAGTAGGTACACGGAACCGTCATTGCAACTTGTTCCGACTGTCAACATTGTGTCAACATTGTCGCCCGTTGGCGCCATTTTCCAAATATTTTTTCTTTATTAAATTGCTTAATTTTTTCGCAACTGTATTAAAAATAGTCGTTCAGTACTCGTGCGGAACCGTCATTGCAACTTGTTCCGACTGTCAACCCTCGCTTTCGGCTGCGCCTCGGCTCGGGTCGACATTTGTCGGAACTCTTTGCAATGACAGGCTTTCCGCACTTGTAATGAAATATTGTATTGTATACTATATCGTCATTATTTAACTTAATGGCATCTCCAATGAAATCAAAACTCTTTTGTACAAATTATCGACTGTAGAGTTTTAATGCTCTAAATCGACAGACCTTTTTCAAGTATTTTTTTAATGGAAAGCAAATAAATCTGGTGTTAAAGCAGAGCTTAGGAGCGCAGCCAGCATTACCTATTGGTATCGACAAAAAGCGCTCATGGTACTTTCACTAAACACTTCCACACAATAGAAGGGACCCGTTTTGTAACGTCGAAACCTTTTTGATTCGCAGTCCATAAAAGTAAGACGATAAGAGTCGTTCCCCCAAATGACTGAAGGAGTCAGAACGTTCGAGTGCACGATTGCTCAGCGCCAGAAATGTTCCGGGCTGTTTGTTGTGTCACAAGAGATTTGACTCGACAAGAAACTCGAGTATTTAGTATCTTGTTTCTCTATTTATGTTGGCTTGTTAAAACGTCTCGAATGTTTGCCTTAAATACATGCACAGAGCATCCGCGCTGGGTTTGTTTGCGGCCTGCGTTCTCGTAAGACTCGCTAATGTACCGCTCGGCATGCGTAGGTCCTCTGCAGTATGAAAAGAGAAATACTGATTTGTAGGTAGATAGATAAATAGATAGATTGAGAACACTTTATTGCACAACCAGAAAAAATATTACAACCATGATTCTTAAATCTAAGTAATGTTATACAATTGGCGGTCTTATCGCTAAGAGGTACGTAGTTTAGCAATTCTTTACCTGACGGATCTTGAGTAAGCTTCTCCTCGAAACAGTGGTTTGGTAGGAATATCCGTCGAGTTTGGATAAAAGTGTCGCTAAATTATTGGGCAATTTCAAGCGCTGAGATATTTGAACACCTCAGATACTCGGGTTTCTACACTATATTTCCCTTTACAAGTAGCGAGTGGTATAATTATTGCTACTAGAACTTCACTAATGTATATCACTTAGAAAAAGTCATTGGTTCACGCCCGCACCGGGGATAGCACCTGGGTCGAACGTATGGTAATTAAGCCCGTACTTTCTCTCTCTCTCTCTCTGAGAGAAAGGTTGTGCCCTACAGTGAAACGTTTATAGGCTACATAAATTATTATTTTTTGGAGCTAGATGCTTTGACATGAAAGAACCAGCAGCTAAATCTATATAAATAATACTCAAAGTCCTGACTGACTGACTCACTCATCAACGCCCAGCCCAAGCCGTTGGACCTAGGAAGCTGAAATTTTGCACAGAGGGTCTATGTATAATGTAGGCAAGGAATAAGACCGATTTTTTTGTAATTCAACCCCTAAATTTATATAAAAAATGTTGTCTAATTTTCTTGAAACTTAAAATAAATGCTCTTCATCACAATTGATTGAACATGTGTTTTGCCGTTTTTTTTTTTTATTTTACCCTTAAGGGAGTGAATGAGGTTGCAAAATTTTGCTCCTTGAATCTTTCCAAAATTTATTTTCTTTTTTTGTTTTTTGCGGATAACTGATTAGACTAAATTCGTCTAAACCTTTTATTGAAGCATGCTGAAAAACTTAAGTCCATGCGGACGGAGTCGCGGGCAAAAGCTAGTTATAAATAAATATAAATGTGAGTATATGTTAAAGATATTTGAGTTTTACATCGCAGTTGATTAGTTTCTTCATCGATCGCCTTAATTACTTGAAATGGTTGGGCTTAAAACGTAAAACCATAAATAACTTTCACTTCGAATTTAATCCACTATCAAGTCTTGTACTCGGGGTGTCTGTAAAGCTATCTATTAATACCAATTAAGAGCAAAGAGGCCAATCGCAAGAGGCTTATTGCGGGATACATTACAAATTAAACTTGCCCGAATAGGTGGTGGTTCTAAAACCAAATGTTGGTCCCCGCTTTTAAAGTCTATTTTCGACTTGTTTCGCAGTTAACTTTTCCAATCTGACCAGCTGGTCCGGGATCCGGCACCGCAGTTCGAAACTGTAATGAAAAGTAACGACTGCATGCCGACTGTACCGTTTCAGTCATTAGTCAGCTTTAAAATAGAAGGGACTGAACTTCTCGACCCGGTCATATCTTGGATTAGGTGCCGAGGAAAAACCAAACTAGAGGTGAACTTATAAAACATAAACTTCAATACTGGCTATATAGAACACGGCGTTGATTAGTGATTTTTAAATTAGTTGGAAAAGTATTGTTTTTGAACAAGGAAAATAATATTTTTTGCTGTTATCTGAATGTTGGTGTTGATTATGAATCGTATTTATCCAAACTAAGCCATTTTGTATAAGGAAAGTGGTTTAGTATGGTGAATGGAACCCCCAATAGACTTAATATCTACAAATCAATACCTTGTAGAAATAATCTTTGTTATTAAATTTCTACAAATAACATACCTATTTTAAAACAGATAAAAACTTTTCGCAAAAATACCGATCGATCGATATCAACCCTTGTATGTCCTCACTGCTGGGGCACGGGTATCTTCCTGCATCGCAGGAAGATTAGGCCATACTCCACCACGGGGGCCAAGTCCGGGTTGGTGGAGGATTGTATGACAGTGGCGGGCCTTACTGTCACAAGTTATCAAGCCGCTCATTATGGCCTCTGACATGGCTTAACGACTGCCATTACGTGACAGACGGCACCAACGGCTTAAAGTGTCTTGCAAAGCACGGAAACGCTCGGAAAAAATGCCACTAGCGGTAGTCACTGGACGGTCACCCATACTGCACCAGACCGCGCCAGTTGTTGCTTAACTCACGTGATTGATTCCAATCACTCGGTTTGACTAGGCCACGAGCGATTCGAATATATGTAATAATATGCTTGTATCGAATAAAAAATACGAACGAATAAAGATATGGGATGAATAAAATTTAAGTATGGACAGATAGACAGACAGACCTTTGCAATGCGCCCTTCGATTGGGCAGCGAATAAGCCGGAAAACCAAAAGACTATAAATTAAGTAAAATTTTGAAATGCAGCATAATTACGAGTATGTTTGTTTTTAGTTATGAAAAAGAAAGAAAGAAGTTGAGTCTCAAATATGGTCAAATAATCAAATAAAAAAATATATAATGGGAAAAATCTGTACTTATTATGAGTTTTTTTTTAACGAGATCAATTTTTAGCGCTTGTTTCAAATGTTATACAGATTGGCATAGTTCCTGGTCTAAAGTTTTACGCCTTAAGAGCTCGTTTCGACTCATGGATAGAATGACACTTATTTTAAATTACTCGTTTCGCCTCATGAATACAATGACACGTCTTTTAAAAAAATCTACTTCAAAGCACTAGAGAACTACAAACATAATTATGACCTTTAAAACCGAAGTACTCAATATAGTAGTGCTGTAAACATTTGAAGTTGGTTTACATTTTTTATTTGAAAAAAGATATTTTACGATTTTTAATCATATCGCTACAACTTAACCAAATCGAGTTTTTGCTCGAAGCAAATACACGAGTCACTATAAAAAACGCCCAGATCGTTTGAAGTGTACCATTTTAGATTCGCAGAGTTCCCGCGATTTCTTCACGATAGTATCATCAGAATCAGACTTGATTACCGTGTACTCTGGAAAGTATACTCTTTAAAACATAATAAGTCTCATTTAGTCCACCGCCCTGCGTATGGGGGAACATTTATTAAAAAAAGATTCCTACAAACTGAGAACCTCCTCCTGTTTTGAAAACGGTTAAAAATAAATTCTTGAAATGTCTGATACGTGATTTATTCATATTACAGGGGCCCAGGAAAGTTGAAAATTGATTGGAACAAAGCACGATAAATTTTAATACAGTCTTACAAGTTGAAGATAATCTATCCAATTAGATTGCGGTCTCAACTTTAGCGTTACCAGAGTTTCAATTTACAAATTTGCTGTATTCTCTACAATACATACGTTACCAGCACATCAGTATTGCTTCAAGGAATTATCGAAAGAAAGTTAAATCATTTTTTTTTATTCATAACAAAAAAAACCTTCACATTTTTGGTTTCACAAATTTCGCCAAACTGCAGTGCAGTTTGTTGGCGTTGCGCTCTTATTACTTAAGGCTCTTATAATTTATTAGTTGGTGCCTGCGACTTCGTCTGCACAGGATTAGTGCAGGACGCATTACCAAAATATCAAGTATCCTGTATCTCAATTCAGATCGTTGACTATCTCTTCGCCAAGTTTTATGTGAATCTGTCCAGCCGTTATTATATGATTGAGTAAGAAACATGTACAAAAACTTTTAAGTTATAATATTCGTAGAATTCCTTGACATAATGCTTGCGTCGGGAAGAGAGCAAAACTTACGCAAACTAATGATTGAACGACGCAAAAATGTAGTTCATTGTACGATCATTCGCACACTGACGTAGGCTACCCGCAACCCTTGTGATCCAGTGGTGGATATTTTATTTAGATGTAGCTCAGTAGGCAATACTACGAAGGACAGAGCGAGGAGATTCGGCACAGTTGCCCGACCACCATAAAATTAGCATTTGCCCGTCGAGTGGCGGTTTCATCTGAGCGCAAGTTGCGGCCCCACCTGAATTATTCGACCGCACTTTTCACAAAAAAAGCCTGAAGACAACTGCGATCTGGTTTCAGCGTTGTTAATTTAGGCATAGCTTTGGGAACTTTATCAAAATGATAAGCGCCAGTTTCATGTTTCGATCAAAATGTGGTTTGTCGTCTAGGTAACTTCTTCAAACCACCTTCATTGCCTAGTTAGCATTTATGTCTAACTATCGCTTCATCTAAGCGCAAGTTATGGCCTAACCTAAATCATTCGACCGCACTTTTCACAAAAAAAGCTCGAAGACAACTGCGATTTGGTTTCAGCGTTGTTAATTTAGGCCTAGCTTTGGGAACTTTATCGAAATCATAAGTGCCGGGTTCTGCTTTTGAGCATGACGTGGTTTGTCTTCTAGGTAGCTTCTTCAAACCTACTTCATTGACTAATTCGCATTTATGTCTAACTATCGCCTCATCTGAGCGCAAGTTATGGCCTCGTAACCGATTAAATTTGTCTACTTGTGCATCTCCACTGATTCTGGTTGGCAGTCAGCTTTCCTATTTCTTCGGTTCTTACGCGCAAAACCAGAAAATTAGTAACATAAGCATTATGATTTAGGGATTATATCATTTAGTGGTAACCTCATCTTATCTAATTACAGACACTACATGGTAAATGTTTTGCAAATGGCATTGGTATCCAAGAACAAAACTTCTTAATATCAAACTGGAGCTTTTAAGTAGTAGACTAAGGGGCGCCGAGAGTGGCGTCAGTCTTATTTTTCAAGAATCAGAAAAAAAAATTATTTTGGTCACCAATTAAATATTTAAGACATGGAAGTTAAAACTAGTAGAGAAATAAAATAAAAACTGAGCAACTGAAAATCAAAATTAATCAGCAAAAATTTCAGATTAATCAGCAAAAATTCCAGACCGTTCAGCAGAAAATTCCATGTTGATTCCAAAATTCTATTATATATTTGATTTATGGCTGACAGCAAGTTGCTGCTCATATATCTATTTATTTTGCTGTCCATAACAATTGTTTGTTGATCGAATAACTTTCCGCTGACTTTTTAGCGCATCGAATATTTATTTCGCTGACCACTTAATTAGTTCCCAGACTTATTCCCTCAAACGCCGCTAAAGTCTAGAATTAAATTTGCAGCGACACCACAAGTTATAAAGCTGCGGCATTAATTTAATGACGGATTATGTAAAGCGTGCAATAATTTTAATATTGCCGGGCGGGCGGGGGACGCGCGGGCGCGGGGCGGAGGCAACGCAGCACTTGCTCAACCACCATTAAATTGGACCTTACCGAACATTCCAGAGCTAGCACCTTCTGACTGAATTATTCTCCACTCGTGATACGGTCATAATTTTCATATTAATGAACAGAGGCTGTGGCACACGCGCTTTTTTACAGTGTCCTTCGAGAACAGGGTGACAGAGTACATTGAAGCTACCTAGACCTCCTTTTGACTCAATTATTCTCCACTAAAATTAGGAATTACGCAAATTTTGTAAGCTAAAAAAATATTCTGGCACGGTTAGCCAGAGCTCGCGGGTTTGAGTCCCGACGTGGTTGGAATTTTTAGGCTCTAAATAGGTTTTTAAAATTGTCCTTAGCACGGGTTAGTGCATTAAAAATAATATAATCAGCTAAAAAAATTTTAACGTCCGCTCATATGCGTTTCTTATCACTTTTAAAATTTTTAAATTATTGACAATAATAAATGTGCAAAAAATAAATGTCCGAACAACTTTTTTTAACTGCAAAACACAACTCTTTTATACATCATGTGATATACATCACAAACCTGGCAATATACCCAGACTGAGGTCATGTATATAAATATACTGCAGCCCCGGTGAGAATCGAACCCACGACCTCTGGCGTGGTAAGTATACGCGAGACTGCTAAATCCACGAAGCAATGTTCCTAGAAAAAGTTCGCCTTTTTCTTAGTACATCAAATTACGTTAAATATTGCATCTGATATTGTGCAAAAGGGAAAAGACTTTCATAAGTCAAAACTCTAAACTCTAGTCGTTAGCATTCTGTAATGGAAACCCAGACTCTCTCGGCGTAATCTATTATATTTTCGGAAGGAACACTGAAAGTCTTTTGAAACTGAAAGTATTCAGCAGTCAGGAAAACGCTCGGCGACTCAAGATTGCTCAGTCACCATAAAATTGAAATTCAGTCGGGATTGGATCACTCTATAGTCATGTGTGCGTTGCAAATTATTGAGGATAATTTATAGGCTCTTCCCTGAATCCCTGATCCTTACATAATAAGAAAATTTCGAATCAAAAGGAACGAGGACACTGATAAAGCTGTATCTCTGGTCCCGAACAAGTGCCGACGTTAATTTATTTACGGATCAAGAGGTAGATAAAATGGCATCCAAAACCGATCATTAATCCATTGTGAAATAAAAGGATACCCCCCATCACAAAGTTCCCTTTTCGTTTTACTTTTCGGCAATCGTTCATCCGGCAATAATTCCACGAGTTCCGTAACAAGTTGGACTTCAAATGTTCCTAATTGGCAGTTTTAATATAGTAACTTTTGTGCGAAGCCGAGCAAAGTAGGCGCAAGTTATTGTCGCGGTCTGTGGCGCCACGTTGTGGCAACATTGACAAATCAGGGTCGACCGCTAGAGATATTTTTCCTAAAAAATCGCTGTGACTCCAGCAACTAGTCTGCCTGTACGTAATACAGAGAGTATTGTAAAGAGGTTCGAAATTTCACTGAAGCCGGTGAGTCACCTATTAGCTCAGTTGGAAGAGCGCTGGCACCGATAGCCTGAGGTCGCAGGTTCGAATCGCGGCATAGGTGGAATTTTTAGCCTCTAAATAGGTTTTTAAAATTGTCCTTAGCACGGGTTAGTGCATTAAAAAGAATATAATTCAGCAACTAGGTTTGAAGGGTTTCTTGTCAAATTAAGTACGCAAAGTGAGCTTCTTAGAAATTCTGTCAGCAGCCGCAAAATGTACGAAAGTCAGTGGAGAAAATGCTTTAAAATTTGCTCGGGGTTTTTATTGAATTCTAAACGTTTTGTAATAATCAAGAGAGTGTAAAGAAATAAACCATAATTTTGTAAGGTAACTCTGCTTCACGTAAGAACAGCCGTATTTAGTTAATCGTAAATACTAAATATGCCTAGTTGATCGTTTCCACGTTGGCGATGTCCTTGCCTGGTTAGCAGTTAGAGTTCCACATTCAGGAACTCCAAAGGCTATTAATAGGTTTTTTACAATGTGTACCTACAACAATCGTTTCACTGCATATGTTGACGGTACTATGTACTGTGCATATAGTAGAGGATCGCCACAGGCTATATACACTGTACAGAACAGGTGTTCAACCACCATAAAATTGGAAACTAGACCGGTGCATTCGACCGAAATGACTATAGCTTATACGTGGTGTAAAAAAAATCCGTTATCTCTTGGAAAGTGGAATTTCTGCACATCAAAACGAATAATATTCAATGTGAGAGCAATTTTTAAAATCATCAGTTGTCCTATAATCGTTGGTTAATATATTTAGATTTTGAATCCTGCTGTGTAGGATGGTTTCGCTTGCCAGGCACAAAACATGGCGTTGGTGAATTCTGACGCGTTTTTAATCATTAATCTATTGCGTACCTATGTGAAAAAGTCTGTTTGATAAAATCTTTTATCTAAACGTTTAAAATATTATTGTAGCCACAATATGCAAATTCTAGAAGAGTGTCACTTTTGTCTGTTTGGAAGAGATCACTTTTAGTGAAAGGCCATCGTCTATACTCTTAGGTTGAAAAATATCTATGTATCCTTTTTTATGTACAATAAAGTATTCTCTATCTATCTAGAATATACCTAACTATAAAATTTACCATGGCCTTTTTTGGTAGTTGACTTCCGCATTGCTTGTCAAACACGAGGTCCCAGGTAGCAGCAGTTTTTTTTCAACTAGCCAATATAGTGTCCTTCTGCTGTGCCAAGGCCTCTCCTCTTTATGAATTGTTTTTCTTTTCCCAATTTGTTCCAATAAATGTCTTTCTTTTTTCTTTTTCTCTCTTGAGCTCCCCATGGCATTTTGTCATCAGCCGGCAGAAAAAAATTGTGGTTGTTCCGCCGTCTTCGCTTAGGACGTCTACGTTTGCGGTATTTAGCAGTTGATCTATTTTTTCTTTAAGTTTATTACCTTCTTTGTAAGGATTTCAAGCAGTTTAAAAATATTTTTCAGAAATCATCATCTTAACCTCCTCAGTCCTGACCTTGAAATTAACAATAAAAAACATTGTTACGAGAAGGAGTATAAATTATTGTTTGAAGAGCTTACAAAAGTGTAGATAGACTTAAAAAGTTAAAATCACCCGTAATGTTACTGCTGAAACACTAATTTCAGTTTCGTCCATCGCATTCACAGGCGCCCAAGTGAGTTACTGGTCGCAACACAACCAAACATTGCAGCCTAATGAAACTACCAATCAGAATGTAAACGAAAACAATCCGCAGCGCATATTTTATCTTTAACAATCCTTACCAAACCGAACCAATTAGCGTAAAAACCTCCCGTAGTAGCGACCGGCGTAAATTTGGCATTTAGCCTGACGCAAATTTTTGCCACTGTCAGCGTATAAAATGTTCTGCAGTAATAGTTTTGCGACACGCCGTGTTAATTTCTCACACCGTTACGTTTTTAGAGTTTCGCATTCCCAACGAACCCAATTTATTTCGTTAGGCCTTTTCTATACCACAATTTTGTTTATCACACTTACGAGTATTATCAAAGCAACATCGCTTATATCTCGCTCAAATTTTAGAATAGTACAATAACAATCCTTTGAGTATGGCGAAACATCCATTGCTTGATTTTGGTTCCGATGTTATTTAAAAACCATTTTTTGACTCGTTCTTGGCTGGTCAGTTTACTTGTTGTCAAATTTTTGCGCTTGCAGCAAACCGCTGAATTTGTAACTCTGCAATAAAATGTTTTACGCTGTGGAAATTGGAATTATTAATTCATCGAGATCACCATCCATCCTTTACACATTTTGTGTTGGTATTTCAGTGAATTACAATTAACTCTGTGGGCAATTATTTGGAATTTATCTACTTATACTTTTTTATTATAATGCACTAACCCGTGCTAAGGACAACAATACAGAGAATACGTAATACAGAGAATAGTGTAAAGAGGTTCGAAATTTCACTGATGCCGGTGAGTCGCCCATTAGCTCAGTTGGAAAGAGCGCTGGCACGGATAGCCAGAGGTCGCGGGTTCGGATCCCGGCATGGGTGGAATTCTTAGCCTCTAAATAGGTTTTTTAAAATTTAGGTACTTTTTACTGTGTCCCAACATGTACCTGCAAGTCAGTGCCAGCAGAGTTCCTTTTTTACGAATGCCACGTGCTTATTCGTTGTAGCTTATGCTGACTGGCCTTTTTTTATTTCTTCGAAAATAATATGGAGATTTGTTGGTGAAACGAGTTTTCCGACCTTTTCAGCTTCCACCTTTCCCTTACTTAGGATATGACAATTGTGTGTCTTTAAAACTCAATACAAGTAAAATAGTGCATAAACGTCAAGTTCCTTTCATCAATTACCTCGGTTCATCTTCCTATATTTGCGGAGTAGTTACAGAACATGCGACATGCAAAACATAACACGGTTGAGCGTATTTGCACGGGAACATATACTGTAAAACTGAAATAGCGCAATAGTTATTTACTTATTACTACTTTCGGCGTTTAAGGGGTGCTTTAAAATTGTGTCCTGTGTAAAAATTACTCCAGTTAAATGTGTATCGTGGTTGGCGCGCCGCCAAGAACGTGGTCAATTCCGAATTTTACTCGGCTCGCTACCTCTGTCAGTCTTCATGTATTATCAACGATGTCTCTCTCTTTAGCACAATCGTGCTGCAACTTTACTAGTACAACTTAAACAAACTTTTACAGGAAACCTTCGTAAGCCACAACCTCAATGGGCTCATAGTTTATTATAAATAATATTAATAACTTCCGCACAACACGGTCACTAGTACTGATCTCAAATAAGGATACAGGTTATATGGCTCGGAAATAGTGTCAGTGTGGATTAAGGCCATTTGTATAAGTAGGTACGGTGGTTTCAAGTCAAAATCGCACCAACGACCTTCAGAATGAACATTCTGAAAAAAATGAAAAGTTATTTTTTTATGGTTTAATATGTGTTCTGTGTATGAATAAAGAATTATCTCATCTCATCTATACATTTTTTATTTTTTACCGGACATGCATTCAAAGTTCAGATGGGCTGTAGTAAATAATGCTCTCTAAAAATAACATGAAAATGGAGTGGAAAAAACCGTTGTGAAAATCACATAGGGCGACGCGTGAAGCACCATCGGGCGCCTATATCGAGTGGCAAGCGTGTGTTTTGCCCACTTCCGATAGAGCCACGAGTTTGGCCCTCGAGGACCCTCGCCTGCGATTTGCGCCCAGCCGGGCCCTGTGTTTTATGAGGTCAAGAGAGTGGGCCCACAAAAACACATCGGCGATAAATTACGAACTGACACATTCAGATTCGCCCATAACGCGCACAACCGCAATATATTGTTTTTTTACGCTCACATTCATTGTGCACTTGTGGCAGAGTTGGATTCGTGTTCCGGCGCAAAATATACAGTTCTAATGCTACAGAATTGCCTATTTGAAGTTCAATTTCTACATAGATCGCTGAAATATGTAAATGGACAGAGGAAATACCCCTCTATGACGTTTATAGAACCAAGTAAATTATTTACAGTTATTGTTGAGCGCGCTACATCATAACGTCATAATATATCCAGATCTGACTCTTGTCAAGCAGCTTTTGACTCAGAAATGTCCCGATTACTTCACTGTGATGTGGAATAATATCCGAATAACTATCAACACGAGTGCAGATGTTCAACAGTTTCAATTTAAGGGCACCCTGAGCGCTCAACTCTGCTCGCAGTCGAAACTTGCCGGGAACTTTGTTCATTGCGACATTGTCAACTAATCTTCAAACCGCCAGCGTAGGAACGTATAACAAACACAAATTACAATAGTTGTGTCATAACATATTAACAATTCACATTGTTGTTGTTTTCCACACGCCAGTAATCGCGAGTCGTCTTGGTGAGAATTATAATGTAATGTTCTGAGAGTGACAGTAATTTTTTGGCATTAATGATGGAGCATATGACTTTAAATTGCTAAGGTAAAAAGTGGGTAAAGTCTGTTTGCTTTTAGAATATACCTCGGCTACTATCGGATAGAATCGAATATATTCGTGTAGAAATATCGGAACTATTGTGACACTTAACTTTACATAACTTTTTAAAATAGTGAAGAAAAGTTTTATACAGAGCAGGAGTTAGTATTACACTCGTGTGCTTTCGGCGAAAACCGAAGCCTACTCTAGAGCCCGAGGTATATTCTAAAAGCTAACAGACTGTAACAATAAGATGTCAATTTTTTTTTACCTGGCCTAAAAGGAACGGTTATGATTTTAGCAGTCTCTGTATGTAATTGTGTGTGTTTCTTTGCATAAACGGATATACCAACGTAGCGTCTAAACTACTTATCCGATTTTCATGAATGAGGCGTCAATATTGACGTTATTATTACAAAAAAAACGGGTAGTAAAAAAGTTTTATGTTACAATAATTTTTTTTTGTTGAACGATAGCAAATGAAAGAAAGGAAGATTCTTGTTTTATAGGTATTCGTTATCAACCTTTGTATGTCCCCACTGCTGGGGCACGGGTCTCTTCCTGCATCGCAGGAAGATTAGGCCAAACTCCACCACGGGGGCCAAGTCCGGGTTGGTCAGAAGTTATCAAGCCGCCCACAAGGCCTCTGACATGGCTTAACGACTGTCATTATATGACAGCCGGCACTAACGGCTTAACGTGCCTTGCGAAGCACGGAAGCGGTAGTCATGGGACGCTCACCCATCCTGTACCGGACCGCGCCTGTTGTTGCTTAACCAAGTGATTGATTCCAATCACTCGGTTTGCCTAGGCCACGAGCGCTTCATAGATATATTTTAGTCTTATTTTATTTAGGACTTTCAATAAGAGTTACACAATATTGCATAGTATAAAAAAATCTAAAAAGCCATGTGCATAGTTTTGATAGAGATAGAGTTGTACATAAAAATCTAAATTACACTGATATTTCTTAACCCAAGAGTATAGGTTTCTTGATAGGTCACCGCAACATGCGTTAATAATAAGGTAACAACAAAAAAATCTAGTTCTAAATAATAATAAAATATCATCATCATGATGATGCCCTCCCCTAATGAGCGCCATGGTTGCGCCATTGCCGCTAAAAATATCTAAATAAATATTCATGGACATATTACACAGATCTCATTAGCCCTATACTAAGTACAACTAAATGACTTGTGTTATAGGTGCTAACTCGACGATAGATTTAAAACAATAAATACATAGATAACATCCAAGACCCGAGACAAACTACATAAGTTCGTTTCCTAGTTTGATCCGGCCGGGGATCGAACCCGAGACCTTCGGTTTTACAGCAGCGTGCCAAACTGCTGCGCCACCGAGGCCGTCGTCTACAATAATAATTTATATAACTCAAGCTGGAGGAAAAAGCTAGAGCTTTGCTTGTACCAAACTGCATTAAATGTTTCATATCAATAGAAATATTTCATGCAACAGAAAATAATTTTGCCTCATATATTTTGCCGTTTATTAATATTATTAGCCCCTACTTTTAATAGTCGGACTGGAGGATTTAATCTTTTACTTACTTTATGTTTATTGTTATTATTTTTTTATTGCACAAAATAAAACGTAATTGCATTTTCTGCCAGCCAACCCGCAGGAGGTCCAGAAAAGGCCAAAACGAAAGAGACAAGAAGACTGAATAATTTTGTAACTGAATATTCATTCCTCCACATAATACTATAAGTGTCGAGTAATAAATTACTGACAATATACGATACGACTCACGTATTATGCTAATTCACGAGTTATACATCGCGGCGCCATAATAAGCTGTGATAGGACGCGATTGTTGATTTGCACAATATATTATCAGGTAATACCGTATAATTGTCCAGATCTCTGTCGACAACCGGGCCCTGTCACACGCATGAGATATGAGCTGGCAAGCTATATGCTTCTAAATTCGAGACATCCATTCATTTACTAGCCTGGGACATGAATGAGATCAGACAGCGCCTGTAGGAAGTGCGAAATGAATTGCGACATAAATTGTATGAATTACAATTTGAAAATAGAACCAACAATTACTCAAAGGACAATGCCCTACTCGCCGTATCGGTTCTGAAAACTGCTCCACTCAATGAGTGCAATAAATAAGGTGACAAGACAAAACGCGATTCATAAATCACCTTGTATTTTATTGATAGCTCGGAGCAGTTTCCGCTCTTCGCACGTACCCACGTATTTTGTTAATACACAACTCCGTTTCCCATAAAGTAAAGTATCCCATATCCATTTTGATATTACCGCGATGCGTGCGATGATGTGAACGCAAGATTTTATTTCCTTTCCCACCGCAATGCAATCATTTGGGCTCGGTTTATGTAGACGGGAATAGGAGTGATAGGTGGCCATAAGCACACTGACATAAAATGTGTACCATGGTGCGGATTTTAAAATATGCTTAAAGATTCATAAATGTAAGCTCTCCGCCTCAGTTGGAGTCGTAAAACGGAATGTATCTGAATATCGTATTAGGTATCATAATACAGCGGTAACTTTGGGCGTTAGGCCGTGTCCCTCCACCTGGTGTCAAGAATAAACCGTGCTCTTGTGGTCTAATATTAAGTTTGCTTGTTTACAACCTTACTTTGTTGCGAGGAAGTTTGTGTTATTATTTCATCTTAACCCAACAGTTTTTGTCCTGTATATTATGCGTAGTCTTTGAGTGTTATATGTGTAATAGACAGTTTACACTCTTCTGTTTGATGGTTGTGTTTAATAGTGATTAAATTTAGGTCAACTTGCACCCACTTTTATATGTTAGTTAATTAACCATTTCAACTGACTTTTGCTTGATTTTTTTTTAGTTAGATGCCCTTTCATCCTCATTTAACATAGAATTGCAAGTGGGGCTCTTACTGAAAATATGTGGCCGCTGTAGTTAGATAGATATGGAATCTTTTACTCTCGTATTGTACGCTGAAATCACAGTAACAGAAATTACAATAATATTATATTTAATTGATTTAGGTCACTTGCACCCACTTTTAAATGTTAGTTAATTAACCATTTCAACTGACTTTTGCCTGATTTTTTTTTAGTTAAATGCTCTTTCATGCTCTTTCATGCTCATTTCATAATAAAATGCAATTGGGCTTCAAATATACAATCATCAACACTCGTATTGTACGCAGAAATTACAGTAACAGAAATTACAATAATATTATATTTAAAACAACCCACTCGCGGTAGCCATAATGGTAGTTTGGGGAAAATGGAAAAAAACTGTACTGCGGTAATATTTTTTTTTTTCTAATAAATAAGTACAGTGCGATTACACGCGTTAAATGTAACAGGGCAAGCGATACAACGCAACGTGCTTGCGCCTGACTGTCGCTTCTAGCAACGTTCAGCAACGATTACTCCGAGTGCCTCTAATTCATCGCCAGGGAGCCATCTGGGATTATTTGGCCCTGTCACGGCCGTGACCGAGTTAGGTCTTCGGGCGAAGCGCCCGACTTGCTCCTCGCTTAGAACTTAGACAGCCAGGGACTACTCTTGACACGCAAAAAAGGAACGTCTTGTCTTGAACCCTATAGAAAGGTTGTACTGGTCCAATTTCCGTTTTATTCATCTATTTGAAACCAAGATGCGACTAAACTATATCCTTGCTTTAAAAAACCCATTTAGAGGCTAAAAATTCCACTCAATTGGAAGAGCGCTGGCACGGATAGCCAGAGGTTGCGGGTTCGAATCCCGGCATGGGTGGAATTTTTAGCCTCTAAATAGGTTTTTTAAAATTGTCCTTAGCACGGGTTAGTGCATTAAAAATAAAAATAGTATATCCTTGCTTGTCTAGGGGACTTGTGGTTTAAGTCTTAAGGAGTACTTGTAATGATGGAATTTTAAAAACCTATTTAGACGCCAAAAATTCTACCCATGCCGGGATTCGAACCCGCGACCTCTGGCTATCCGTGCCAGCACTCTTTCCAACTGAGCTAATGGGTGACTCACCGGCATCAGTGGAATTTCGAACCTCTTTACACTATTCTCTGTATTACGTAAGTACATGATGGAATTACCACTAATTTCTATTACATTCCAGCGCAGCGTAATTTTTTACCAGTCAGAAATTACAACCTTTTGGAATAGGAATAACATAGCAATAGAATCGCTCTCTACTGCATATAATTTGTGCATTTTTTGCTTGTTGTCTATGATTTAGCTTTATTTTTAATTTTGTTTTTAGAATAGAATAGACAATATTTATTTGTCTTCAAGCGAAATGAGGCACAACAATTAGTTATACTAGAGGCAATAATGACATTTATTGAGGTCTTAAAGATCGTAAGATCAAATTCAGAATTTTTTTTTCTCTTCTATCTTTCTCACTTAAAGTTACTGTAATCTAAGTAATATATAAACATAAAGATGCAACATCGCGTAAGACTCTAATAAAAACATGACTGACCTGAACGACAAATATCATCCAAATTCGTAATAAGAATTATCATCTTGATATGAATAGGAATTAATTTCTGATATGAATGAAAAAACATTTTATTACAATACATAATTTTCTAATATAATATTTTTAAATTTTTATAAAATAGTATTATAGTCTTCTTTCGTTCGTTCTCTCGATTTTCAAACGTAGAGCAGCAGAGTAGAGTCCCTTTTCGCTTGAAACTTAGACAGCCCTAGATAGCTTGGCCCAAATGGCACGATGATTATGCAGATATTGAGTTTTGGGTTCGCTTACATGGCCTTTTGATTTGCCAACTCTAGCCACGAAACTTCTAGTTTAGTCTAGTTTAATAGGTTACCCTCTAATCACTATTGCTTTTTGTTTACCCTTAAGATCTTTTAAAACTATGTTTATTTTTTTAGTTATTAGCAAAGTTTTTTGATGGAGACAAATATTTATAGCAGAATTAAGATATTAGCACAAAGGCGAGCTTAATACTAATGAGCGTTTTCTTCCAGCTAAATTGTAGGTTGGTGATAGTTGTTTTTTGCTTTCTGCTGGCTACATTCATTGTTCAATGCAATCTAATTCACGAGACCACAGTCGTCCATCTCGTAAATTGATCATAATACCAAGCCTTGGGGGACCAACTGTATGACCTACATCCATACATACATACCCTCACGCCTGTATCCCAGAGGTGTAGGCAGAGACCAGAGACTGCCACTTGCCACGATCCTGACGGATCACCTTCGCTTCATCAACGTTCATAAGACGTTGCATGCACGCACCGGTTCCGGGTACTTTTATCTTCCCCTTTGCTAATACATCCCCCATTTGGTCGATGTATGTCCGCCTGGGACGTCCCTTATCAGCCCTTCCACTCACATTCGCAATATATAATTGTTTCGTCAATCTTTCTTCATCCTCTCCACATGTCCAAACCAACCCAACATTCCTTTCTCAATTCTAGTCACTACATCCTCTTTCAGTCCACAACGTTCTCTATTCAGAATTTTGCGTATCCTGTCATTCAAAGTAACACTATACATACTTTTCAAGGACCTCATTTCTACTTGTCTACATTATAAAAAGAAAAAGCATTTTTTTTAAATACCGTTAACAATGGCACGTGTAATAAAAATCAATAATAAAATTCTGATGTGAAAATCTAAGTTAAACAATTTTGGAATTCAATTTAAGGTGAAAGCGGGCCGACCATACATGTCCACGGGCACTTGTAAGTACTATAGCTGTTTCGAAACATTTCCGTTCGTGTATCTTGCAGATTAATAGACAATGCCACTAAGGACGGAGTTTCTCGGGAAGTTTAGCCTCGAGTTGGACAAGTCTCAGCATCTGGCTTGCCCTTAAATTGAAATGGGAACCAAAATATCTTCAGGTGCTTTGTTCTAGCTGTTAGCTCGAGCTTTGGCTGGAAGTAATTTTAGGGTTCATGTGAGTTATTTTCAGCACTCGACTATTCTAAATTACGTTCTTACTTTAACTCGTTTTGTCATGCATTGTTCAGCTTGCTTTACAGTTACTTAGACACTGTAGCGTCTTACATTCAAAATAGGCACTATAATTCATTGGAGGGAGCAATATGCCTAATGCCTGCTATAAGACACGTCTACCGTTCATACGATTTAACCTCGCGCTATTTTTCGTAAGGGCTCTTCATTTGTGTAAAAAAATCCTCCCGGCATGCCCGATACGGGCATTTTCCCCATTTTCAAATGACGTCCACCTACAAACAAGCAAAATTAGAAGCCTATTGTGCCGGCCTCTACAAACGATACACGAAATGAATAGCCCAAGAATATTGTGTGTAAGTGAAAAGGGGCTCGTGCTCTGAAATATTTTGCACAATGAAAGTAGGATTAACAAACATTGTGGCTACTCTTTCTGGTCAGCGTGAGGTACGGCGGCGCGGCACGCGATCCGGCCGCCGCTGGTCGGCCCTGAACATTTTCACTCAAGTAAAATTGGTCAAGAGACATTCACGTTTAGATTTTATACTTTGTGTTTTGGAGCGGTGGTAACGGAGCTTTCTTACGTTCGTTGAAGTCGTGGGTAAGAATCCCGGCATATACCAAAGACATTGTATTCTAAATTGCGTATTGTGAAGTTACAGAGGCAGTAACGATATCACTCGGCAATGGTGAAGGGAAACATCATGCGAAATGAACAATCAATGGTGGGCAATCAACGCGTGATAATCAAGCCCACTCTAAGAGAAGGCCTTTGCACTGCAGTGTGACATGGGCTACGTAAAAGATTTTTTTAAACCTTCAAATGAGGTTTACTTTTCACGCCGAGGAGGGTGGTGCAGGGGTTATTGGTTACACTGTTATTTTGACACTTAGTCTCTTCACTAAAACATACCTGACATTGTCACTTTTAAACGTCATGTAAACGTATGAGAAACAGGATGTTAACTGTAACATCATGTTTCTCGTACGTTTACAGTCAACTTTCAGATTATTTTGTAAGCCAACGCGGTATCTGACAACAGTAAACCGATTATTCAGTTACCAGAGAAAGATTCTAGGAAGAAAGAGACCTGGGAATACAACCTGCCACAGGGGTTTCGACAGAGTAACAGTTCCTTGTTTCTATTGACAACCTCAAAAATCGAGATAGCCGAATTGGTTGCCAACCTCCGATAGGAGACGGTATATGATGAAGAAGAAGAAATTATTGACTAATAGGATAAAGAAACAAATTCATTAAAGCGATATTCATTGGCTCACATAGATTGACTTGGACGACTTTTCTCTTATTTTCTCCAATCTCAACTGTGCATCATCGGCTAAAGTGTCCAAGCTTAGACGGCACGCATCATTAAAACTTGTTGAAATGTATCGTAGCAGTCTTGAAAACGTGAACATTGAAAACCTCGCTCGTGGCCAGTTGTATTTCTTCGTCAAACAATTCACTATATTCGCCACATACTCAAATTCGCTGACTACACGCTCAGTGTGGCTACGGCCTTAAGAAACCCAAAACGCGAACAATAAATCGTAATAAATAGGGTAGGAGTCGACACTTGCAATCTTGTCCAGATAGGTTTGAATGTGGGACGAGATATAATTTTGATTCGCAACCAATCAGGCTCTGTTGAAGGTGGCGCGTGAGGCGACTCTGTAAAATATTAAATGTACCAAAACGTGGCCGCTCACTCACCCCGAATGTAGACCGTACCCTTGGCTACATCCCACCCTGCTCTTGCAGCACTTATTACCTTTATCAGAAGCGCGAGTTTTCACCACACAGCCATAATTTTCTTGGCGCTAAATGTACCTACCTCCTTTACCGCTGCCATGTCGATTTATATTTCGATGTTATTTTATAGAATCTTACTTTGGTAGGAACCGCACTATCTACTACCCCTTTCCAGGGGTTCATGCAGAAATCGGGAAAATCAAGTAGCGGGTGAAGATTACCTGCAACAATGAAACGAAATAATTTAGCACGTAAAATATGACACACACACACACCTTAAATAAGCAACGGCACGCCCTAAAGTCACAGAATGGTATATAGCTTAGAATAGGAACGTTCCCCACTTGACCTCAATTGCCTTAAAGTTCAATTCGATCCATTTATATTAAGGTGTAACGGTGCAAACCTCTTTATACCATTTTTATTTCTTTTTCTATCTATCATTTTCAAATATTTGAATTACGTCACACATTTTTCGTTTTTCCTGCTTATTCGTTTTCATCCAGTTTTTTCTGTTTTATTTTACTACTAATCTACAAATAAAACAACACTTGAAGTCGTTCCAGTTCTTATTATTTATAAATGATAATACAACATTTCGTTGGCGCCCAACGTGGGGCGCTTTTTTAAGGGATAATGCAAGGGATCTTTGGAGATGGCATTTGGGGAAAAGACCTATACCCAGCAGTGCTAGCTGATGATGATGATAAGGCTCCATGGAATAACACTAGTTTTTAATGTTTTTACGGATCGTTTTGAAATGAAATGAAATGAAATGAAAAGGTTTTATTCAAAGTAGCACAGAAACTGCGGCTTAATGACCGTTACAAGTCAAATTAGGTGTCCATTTCAAAATCTAGATCATTTTAGAGCTTTAACAAAGTGTCAGTACGATGTCTAAATGTCTCAAGAGAGAGATTCTTTCAAAAGCGATCTGTAAAAAAAATTATGATGTTGTTCCATTCGCGGCGCTTGTATAACTCCATAGAGCCGCTTAACTGCGAACTTAGGAGATTTTTTTATAAAGTTTTCTTTTCTTTCGATCGAGTATTTCTGTGTTTCAATATTGAAAGGATTGTATTGCAACAACGTTCTTGGCATTATAGCGGATAGGTTAGACTGTCCCTATATAACCAGCTGTTGCTTTGTCTCCCATGGGATTAGGCGGTACTGATAATAAACTGTTATTTTGCAGCGTATTAACACTGAAAGTTCAATGTTAACACTAAAATAGTATCGGATATAAAAGTATACATATAATAATAATAAGATAAGATAAGACAAGAATATTCTTTATTTAAAAAAATATAATTGTTTTATTATTGGTCCCTGGTCTCTGCCTACCCCTCTGGTATACAGGCGTGAGGTTATGTATGTATGTTTGTGTGTAATAATTGTTTTTAAATCTGTTTAAAGTATCACAAATAGTAATACATTTTCCATCTGCGTTACGAGTTTTAAAATCATGGCAATTAATTTGCGATCGTACAAAGGGTTGCGCGGGTCGCAGTTAAAAAAATTGTTTTTGACTTCAGCTATCATAAAGCCATCGAAAAATTGCTTTTAGGAATTTAGAACAAATTTAATCTGCTAAAATGTTTGCCTATAGAGAGGGGAGAGGGAATTAGTTTGTTACTACATATGATTAATTCCTGTGGATTTTTGTTAAAATTTATATCAAATGCGGATGGCGAACCTTAAAATGCTTAGATAGATAGATATAATATTTTTTATTGTACACAGAAATTACAGTAACAGAAATTATATAAAAAATACAGTACAAATGGCGGCCTTATTACTAAAAGCAATTTCTTCCATGATTATATTATTTTTAATGCACTAACCCGTGACCCAAGCCCGTAACCCAAGGACAATTTTAAAAACCTATTTAGAGGCTACAAAATTCCTGGCACGGATAGCCAGAATCCTGGCATGGGTGGAATTTTTAGCCTCTAAATAGGTTTTTAAAACAATGTCTTCCAGGCAACCATACTTAGCTGTGGCTCCGGCACATACTTCCTACCTCACATTGCCACGGCCATCTTTTAAATCGAGTTAGAACCTCGACACTTATCAGCGACTGAAAAATACGCCGAAGCAGCCGGGAGGAGCGCTGAATAGATCATTCCCTGTAGGAAAGCATCAATCGCGGCCTGATTTATAGAGGGCGCCGCGACGTCGGCGACGACCGGCAGACGGACCCAGGGCACGAAATATGAACATCAGAAGCCCAACTCAAACGGGACCAAGGAAATAAGAAATTAGAAGTAATAAAAAGCAAATAAATTTCTTCAGCAACTTTCCATGGTAATGTTGTCTAAAAGAATTTTTTTTAGCAGCGAAGACACCAATTTTACTACGTACCTTTGTAAATATTTTTATTTGTTATTTTTTTCGGTGTAAAATAAGAATACTCTAATCTGATAAATATTTAGCTTAAAAACGATACAATCTAATAACACTACGTCACTGAAACTGGACGCTTGAAATCTGTACAAAACCAGTGGCCATTCCGTGACAAAAGTATGAGGAAATTTCAGCGGCTGTAGTACTATCGACGCCACTTTAGTTGCATATTAATTTTGCTAGAATAGGTGTTTAGTTTCCGATGCGCTGTTAAATTTAATACAACGTTTACTAAGCATCACATATTTCAATCTTGCGCAATAAAACAATACCATTGAGAGTAAACGGCAGACATTATACTGTAGTCTTCTACTTTTAACAGTCATTTTTTTGTAGGTACGCTCTTAGGGTAATTGACAGCTGTTAAGAGTAGATTCACATATTGTTAGCGTACGAGAAACCGGGGTAAGTCTTTGATAGACGATACATCAGTGTAATAATATTAGACCAACGTATTCATGCTACGTGACGCAACGTGCGTGTAACAAAATACCGTGTCGCAATCGGATGAATGGGAGCATGCATGTAAGCCCTCCTTCTGAAGTGAACCTAACGTGCCCAGGGTTTTACTCCTGTTGGCATCGCCAGCAAACAACTCACTCACCTGACACACAGCCACCCTCATCGAAAATGCGAGCCCCAGCAAATGCCTTTATAAACGGATTCATTTTAAATTGCGAATCGTCTAGCGGGCGGAACTTGCAGACATGACGCGCGTGTTAACGAAATATTGGCGCTTGGTCAATTTGGATGTGTGGTAGTGTGAGTTAAATGCATTACCGAAATATGTAACGCTTTCTCAGTGTCAATGCCTTTCGATATCAACCCTTGTATGTCCCCACGGCTAAGGCACGGAACTCTTCCTGCATGGGAGGAAGGTTAGGCCATACTCCACCACGGGGGCCAAGTTCGGGTTGGTGAAGGATTGTAAGACAGTCTTACTGTCAAAAGTTATCAATCCGCCCATAAGGCCTCTGACATGGCTGAACGACTGCCATTACATGACAGCCGGCACCAACGGCTTAATGTGCCTTGCGTAGCACGGAAGCGTTCGGAAAACTGGGTACCTTTACTGTAATATATGTTTACCTGTATAATTTTTTCTTAACCTCAGCCCGTCTCTGTTAATTTCTAGTTGCAGTTCTCTTGCTTCGATACAACTTTTTTTTTATAATAACTTGATCGTTTATAGTTTTTTATGACATATAAATTAGCTTGAACTCTGTTGAAACTTAGGCCTTTTTAAATCCGCACGATTTCACAATATTATATTTCATTTAAAATAATACAGATCATTCTAGCTTGGGAGACAGAAGACTCACCAACTTAGTTCCTTGTCACCCATCTGTTCACTCCTACTTTATGTATATTTAAGCTGATTGATTGTATGTGGCTATCAATAAAGATTTTATTATTTTTTATTATTATTCAAGTTTTAGGGTATCAAATTCCATCTACATAGTAAATATATGAATATTGTAAAATACAGTTGGTAGAATGAATTTAATCCTTAGTATAATTATATGCACATTTTCTGAGAATTAGTGCGAAAGTAATTTCATTTTAAAGCAATGTTACAGAGGCATAATAATAAAAAGCAAACTAAACTTTACTATGTAACCAACTGGTGAATTAATATCTAAATGGATTCCACATTTCCAGATTACGGCCGGAGCTTATATTATTTGGCTTTCGTGTTGATTCCACCTTTACTTTATAAGTTTCGTTGAAAGGTGGTTTGGGTTAAGTAATCACGTTATGATGAAGACGTTAACCTATTTTTATGACCTTCCACAACTTCCTACCAATCTCTACAGATACTTAGAATGAGAAGAAAATTGGCTACTTCTTTTTGGAATGACAACATCCGCATTTCGCTGTTCCTTAGATTTATAAACCTAAGTATACTAAGTGCTTGGGTCTACTACCATACTAGGGTCTTGGACGTTATCTATGTATTTATTATATATATCGTCGAGTTAGCACCTATAACACTAGTCATTTAGTTGTACTTAGTATAGGGCTAACGAGATCTGTGTACTATGTCCATGAATATTTGTTTATTTATTTATTTGCTACAAAATTATACTATTTTTATTTTTAATGCACTAACCCGTGCTAAGGACAATTTTAAAAACCTATTTAGATGCTAAAAATTCCACCCATGCCGGGATTCAAACCCGCGACCTCTGGCTATCCGTGCCAGCGCTCAGTTGGAAAGAGCGCTGGCACGGATAGCCAGAGGTCGCGGGTTCGAATCCCGGCATGGGTGGAATTTTTAGCCTGTAAATAGGTTTTTAAAATATTCGAGTATTTTTAAGTGGTCCTATGATTGTGGCTGATTAGATTGTGTTATTCTTAATACGTGAGTACGACGTATTTAGAATACCACGTTTAAATATTTAGTACGCTTTGTAGCATTTTGTTAGCAATAACCGCCCACTGAAGGCACAAAAAGTACCACCAAACTGCAAAATCCAAAGCGACAGCCATATCAAAACACAATTGAGACATTCCCGAGGCATCGGACAACTTGTTAGTTCAATTTAGCGGCAATCAGAACGACCGTTGAAGACGGCGCGTGAGGAGAATGCCTAAAATATTAATGCGGTAGGACGGGACACAGGCAGGCACTGAGACACCAATTTACTATTTGCGTAAATATTACCGCTAAATCGATGCGCTTTAGAGCCAATTTTGCAGCGCTTGAGGTGGCAGAATTGGCTTTTAACGTCACATTCCGTATTTGATTTTGAATGCTGTGGTTTAGTAATATCCCTGAAGTCAGGCACAAGAATAGTTCCCTTACTGAATACTTACTATTGCTAGATTCGTATTACTGATATTCTTGGAATGAGTGACATTGAGTTCTAATCGATTGATAAAATGTCAAACCTGAAAGTCTAAATCGGAATATCGTCCTTCATAATAATTATTTGCTCGAGAATGTTGGCAGAAAACTGATATTAACGCTACATCAACTAATAAATAAATAGCCCAAGATAAAACTGTGACAGCTAAAAGGGAAGTTTGACAAGGCGTATCGTTTTAATGTGCCGCGAGCCTCGGAGGGCCTTTCCTTAGTTTCTGGACGAAAATAATATCTTACAGCTGTTGGGTTTTCGGTGTCGCTGGATCTTTTGACAAATTGTAAGCTTATATTTTATTCTTTTTGTTGCACTAACCCGTGCTGAGGACAATTTTAAAAACCTATTTAGAGTCTAAAAATTCCGCCCATGCCGGGACTCGAACCTGCGACCTCTGGCTAACCGTAAGCAAGTGATGCAAATTACTTTAGCCAGATGTCACTGCCTGTAAATAATACAGAGAACATTGTATAGAGATTCGAAATTGCGCTGATGCCGTCACTTGCTCATTAGCTCAGTTGGGATAGCGCTGGTACGGTTAGCCAGAGGTCGCGGGTTCGATTCCCCACATGGACGGAATGTTTAGCCTCTAAATAAGTTTTTGAAATTGTAAGCTTATCAAAGCGTTAACGAAGTTGAAACTATGAAGTTATTCAAGGTTACCTTACAAACGCCCAATGGGTAGAAGAAAGATTTTTAAATCCTCTTGTATAAAATGTGTATTTATTATTTATAAAAACCCTATATTTCAGTAATAAACTAAAGATTAAGGAAGTTTAACGTCATTTTAATAAAATTATGTTAAATCTGGGAAAAAAAGCTCGCAGTGTCTTGGCGTCGAATCTGACGACGCCCAGGTAAACAAATATCGTAATTACTAGTAGCCACAAGACAGCCCGGGTGAAGTTTACCAATATTTCCCTAAACGTGACGTGACGCGGGGTGATGGATGTTTCATTCAAAATGGCTGAAAGCAGTATTATAATCTTTTATTTTATTGAAAATATTGGTAATCTCAATTCAATTCAATTCTGCCTTATGGACTCACATTGGTAATCTCTTTTTTTTAGCAAGCATAATCAGTGTTTTAAATCGTTTTAATAGGTACATTCCACTAATATCGTTAAATCTTTGATCATTTGATACTGTCGTCTCACCTATTCATGAGATATCCCAATATACTTGCTTGATTAGTTTAATTCTATTAGTTTTTTCTTAAATGTAATTTTTTCAAAATATCTTAGCTCGAAATACATACAACATACGAAATCTTTACAACATTTTATCAAATTTGCGTCTTGCCAAGGTAGCAGCTTCTGATAAATTATTGTACAGTCGATACCCCGTCAATATTTACACGTTATTCAATATATCTTAACAGAGTTTACATATACGTATTGAAGTATCATATCGTTAATTTTTCATCCTTCTAATTTTGTTTTTACTAAATCAGTGGACCAGTAAAACAGGGCCTATAATTTCCGTACATCATCACATATATTTATGTACCGGACGTTTTTAGGACCCGGTTGATAAAATATCGCCGTGTTTCATGTCCATTTTCATTGTCATTCCATTAAAATTCATAGATTGAAATCATCCAATCGCGGTTGCTTCCGAATCGCTATTTGGTTTGAATGTAGCGGCATCATCAATATGTAAAAAACTCGTTCAGCCAGTGTTAACATCGAGAATATCTAAAGCTGCTAATATGCATGAAAATGTAAGCAAAGTTACCAACTACCTAATCTAGCTCCTCTAAAGACATACTCGTATTTGGAAAAAAACTTTGCACTTAAGTCAGCATTTTGCTTCTATAAGTAGTCTCTGGACATTGACGGCACAAGACAGTGAAGCTTGAAAAATATGTCCTGCATTGGGCGTCATTTGACGCCATTTGACGCTGATGATGATGATGATGATGATGAAGCATTTTGCTTGAAGTAATAATTATTTTCTTTTTTGGTTCATTGACTTTCAAAGAGAAATCATAGCTCAATAAAAATAAAACCCGGCCAAGTGTGATTCGGACTCACGCACCGAGAGTTCCATACATGTAGGTAGGTAGTAGGTTAGTCTCGCAGTTTATTCGAGCTTTTCCTGGACTTCAAAGACTATTTTTTTATGATTTAATTACAAATGTATGAGTATGTGTTTCAGATCGTTTTCTATGTTTGTAGTTTAACCCTTAGCCAGGTACCTAATAGTAATAACATAATAGGGCCCACATTAAATTGAACCATATCAACATGAAATAAAATCCAAAAGCAATGAAAAAATTATATTACATATGCCCGATTAAGGAATAAGATGATATTATGTTCCAAATTTTATAGTTCTAGGTCAACGGGAAGTCTCCCATGAATTGCAGTTATGGCATAAACATGGATTGTGATATAAACGGCCGTAACTTTTTTTTGTGTTAACTTAGACGTTTCATTTTTTCACAACTTCAATAAACCCTAGACCTAAAAATATGGTTTTAATTTCAAATTGATACTTCTACATACAACCGACATAAAAACCGTCTCCAACATAAAAACCGAGAATCCCATAAGGGTTCCGTTCTTCTTTTTGCGGTAGTGAACCATAAAATGAAACCTTAATGTTGCGGTTTCATTATAGCGCTAGAGGCTGTTACAATTTTCCAAGAACAAAAAGAGACTGGACAACAACTTGCGTTTCACTTACACAATATTGTCATCATTATTTAGCTAGGAGCGGCAAATAGATTTTAATCCCGTGCAATACAATTTCAAGATTTATCTGTAATTTCTGTGTACAATAAATAATATTCTATCTATATATTTATTTAACATGTAACAATAATATAAAAATACAATAACACTAGCAAAAGACAAAAGCGTGGCTCGAATAACAATTCCCTGTCATTCAAATCCCACGATTTGGATCAAGTTACACAGTTCACCGAGTACAAACTTTCATTCGAATCTATATACCTAGTATTTTATGTAATGGTGTGATACACTATCACTGACAGACCCCGATTTCTGCCTACCCTTCCGGAAAACAGGTGTGAGTTTTTGTTGTATTATGTATGATACATAGGCAAACCAACGTTATTGAATTATAACTGGATAAACTTACGTCGATGTAAGTACTTTGTATAGATCCACTGCTGGGACACGGATCTCTTCCTGCATTGCAGGATGGTTAGGCTATACTCCAACACAGGGCCAAGTCCTGGTTGGTGGAGGATTGTAAGACAGTGGCGGGCCTAATTGTCAGAAGTTATCAAGCCACCGATAAGGCCTCTGACATGGCTTAACTACCGCTATTACATGACAACAGCCACCAACGGCATACCGCTCGGAAGCGCTCGGGAAAAACGGCACTAGCGGTAGTCACGGGACGGTCACCTATCCTGCACCTGACCACATATGTTCTTGCTTAACTCAAGTGATTGATTCCAATCACTTGGTTCGACCAGGCCATGAACGCTTAATTAGGTAACTTGTAAGTTTATCCGCCAATAATGTGTAGTATTTACAAAAGTTTCAGTTCAAAAACACCAAATTACAATATTAAATCCGTTGATTGACACGAACAGTCAACATCAGATCAACCTTTACTTGTTAATTGCACTGTTGCAGTTATCATAAGTCAGTAGCTACTATACAACATTGGCCTTTGCATTTATTTTATGAGTTTGTTTACATAGTGTCCAGTGGCACATTCACTCACACTAAGTGGGTGAAGGGACCACTCAGACTGCAGTGCCTGGGACATTGTATTTTAGATAGTGGGCTTGCTCAGTACCTATACCATCCTGACAGCTTGGTCGGCCTAGCCCATAGGAAAGACTCAATACATCAACCCAACCGAGCCGTTGGTTTCCTCATGATGTTTTCCTTCACAGTTAGAGTGTGATATTGCTCTCACGAATTCGTAGCTACTATTTAATCTACATATTACATGCAAACATTAGGACCCTATTTAGAGGCAAAAAATTCCGCCCATGCCGGGACTAGAACCCGCATGGGCATGAGGAATTGTTAGCCTCTAAATAAGTTTTTAAAATGGTCCTAAGCACGGGTTAGTGCAACAAAAAGAATACCTAATAAAACTTTACGATTCATTCGTTTATTTAAAGATTGATTCGCTGTTAAATGTACGGTCTCTTAAAAATAGCTTTGCCCTTAGCGGTGAACCGAATATGCCCCCAGACTGACAGATCAGTCACAGTGCAGTGGTCCCCGAATAGGCCACATCGATGAGCTGAAATCCTATTGTCTAAGTTTGCACAGGCAGCAGCCAGTCCCACTCTGGACTCCGCGAGATTAATTTTCTTAGTTTAGATTGTTTCGTGAGCCATTGTGCAAGAGATAATTGGATTTTCAAGCTATTTCTGGTTTAGTTACCTCTTCAGCTAAGTTCGGAATTAAACTCGCATCAATATCATGTGTACGAACTTTAACAATTGGAATTGTTCCATTTTCCTGGAGCCCTTTTCTTATGAACTTTGACTGTCTAAAATGAACGTAAAATATATTTTCTTTTCGCTACATTGGGCAGTATTTTGTTAGAGCTTCGTATAATGAGGGAAAATTATTATACTTAGGTACGGGTAGCGAAGTTTTCTGAGTGGCATTTGGGTCAACAAAAATTTAATCAAAATGTTTTTCGAGTTTGAGCGCTGAATTAACACTGTTAGAATTTTTATATCTTCAAACTTAGTTTCTACCTTTCCGTAGCAGGTGGATGGCAAGTAAGAAGAGCAATAAAACGGTTATGTTTTATGAGCATCGCCGTCAAACCCAGCTTACTTATGGCTTTTCCTAAAAGACTAAGTTGCGCCATTTCCCTGCAGGTATTTAGCTTCAACATAAATATACAATAAACCTAGGTCTTAAATTCTAATCCATGCCAATTCTGGTCTCTACACTTACCTCGTGCATTAAGGAGTGGCTTCTAGATGATGATGCAGGGCCATCTAGAATAGACGTAAATGCCTACCTTAAAGTTGTTTAATAAATTTGTTATAAATAGCCCGGTTCGGGAAGAAGGCCGACTTAATCTTAGTCGCCTAGATTTTTTTATTTGATATATTTACTTTAACTGATCGTAGTAAAATTTTTTTTTCGTTGAGTGTCACCAGCGCTAGTCTTTATAACAATTGAGAATTTGGCATTGTAAAAAAGGGCGAAGTTTTTTTTTTATGTTTCTCTTTAATTGTTTACGAAACCTTTTGAAAAGCATATCGTAGCAAATAAACCCCTTAAAAAACCTATTTAGAGGCTAAAAATTTCACCCATGCCGGGATTCGAACCCGCAACCTCTGGCTATCCGTGCCAGCGCTCTACCAATTGAGCCAATGGGCGACTCACGGCATCAGTGAAATTTCGAACCTTTTTACACTATTCTCTGTATTACGTACAGGCAGCGACATCTGGCTTAAGCAAATTGCATCACTTACAGCCCCGACTACCAACTTTGCAGTTAGGTTTTACATCGGAACGATATCACTGTACCACATGATTATTCTATTTTTATTTTTAATGCACTAACCCGTGCTAATTTGTCCTTAGCACGGGTTAGTGCATTAAAAATAAAAATAGTATTTCATATTAACATTAGATAAAAAAATTAAAAAATTAAGAAAAGGATAAAATTAGTAGGTAAAGGAAAAGTACAATAAAGAAAGTATAGCGACGCATTTTTTATGATAACTAGCCTTTCTATTATGTAAATACTTTTCTACTAAAACAGGTATATATATCCTTGTTGCACAAACTAAGGTTTAATAATATAGTTACATCTGCTGTAAAATTATCTATACTCGTAGTCACTAAAAACATGAAATAATACTGTAGTTTTATTTCAATTTCTAACTTCGGAAGCGCCCGTTGCTCAAGTGCGGTTCCGCGCCCAGATATTCTTTAAGCGGATGTTTGGAGGGATCTCGACGTGGCTTCTTAATTTTATGGATGCGTGAATTGACTATGAAACCCTCTTGGCATTAAACAACATGTTATGTCCCCGGCCGAGAAACGCGGTAGGTAAACACTCGGCGTTACTTTGCGTTCCCATATTGCCCCTTTGATATTTTATGCCTGGGCTGTCAAGTAACTTTTACTACGGACTTTGTAGACTGCCTACACGTGTCAATGTGTCCTTTCTTGGGCGAAACGAACATTCGACAAGCGTGGTTTTGAAATATTTTACTTGGATAATGAGTAGAAAGGTAGATAGATTTTATAAGGTAGATATACAAGGAATTACGTTAAGAATTAAACAAGAATGAAGTACATTACAAATAGCAGCAGTTATTACTATGAACAATTTATTCTAGACAACCATTTACAGCAAAATATAATATCAAACTGACGCGCAGTTGGATATACTTTAAAATTGGTTTTTGTTCTACTAAGATCTTACCTATTGTAATATTTCCGTTTTTTTTCTTCAATAAGTTATTTTTTTGTTTTTCTATCAAAATTAACACTAAAGAAATATATAACTTTACCCTTTATTCTTTCCTACGCTAGTATGATCAAGCATCATTATAAAACCAAAGTTAGATAAACTTTACTTGTCCATTCTTCTTTACGCAGATTCGTTAGAGAAAGTTGCATAAAACCACAACTTACCTCGATGTTCAACAAAAATATTTTATGATCATCTATAAAGGTGACGGTACACTTAACCAAATTAATTATTGGATTTATCGCTGGACATGTAACTTCCGTGTGTTGTTTATTTTACTACGTGAATGACAACATTGTGAGAAGACTTAGATTAGTGTTTGAGGTGTTCGCATAATTCAGTGCTTGCAATCGCCAATCCGCGGTGGGCACACTGGGCGATTATTTTCTCTCTCTCTCTCTCTCTCCCTCTCCCTCTCTCTTTTTCTCTCTCTATCTTTTTCTCTCTTAATGGGGAAGGAGCCGACTCTCGCCCATGCAAATTGAAAGCGTAGACGCAAAATATTCGTAGGATCGGACATTTCTCGCATAAAAATCAGTTTCATGTATTCTCACAAAGTCGTATACGCAAATTTGCTACTAAATTTCGCTCGCTTTGAGGTGTCGTAATGTCGCATAGTAATTACTATGAGACTGTTTATTCAGAATTCAAGTCATACGCCTTAAAGTCGTATACGAATTATTTGCTAATGAAGTGAGAAGGCTGCCTTCTAATGACGTCTCAATGAGAGTGTACGATTAAAATTTGAAACCATTTTTACTTTGCATATTACACCTCTGTAATTTAACAGCTGACATCAACGACTGTCCCAATAATTAAAAATTCAGCGCTGCCCGATTGAACAACGCGTTATCATTGTAATAATGAGGCTGGAAATGTGCCTTGGATGACAGTGAAATGGGTATTCGTTTCAGGAACATGCTATTGGAGTTCTTGTGGCGTCAAAATTATGGTAGGGCTCTAAACACCATGTGGTTTCATCAGGACCGGACGGCGCCACCTGCCACATCGCGCACGAAAAAATCGACAACAGACCGGATCATCTCCCCGAAATTCCAATGGCTGCGATTGATCTTGCGATTTCTTTCTGTGGAGTTTTTTTTAAATTGTAGGACTGTGTGGATAAAATGAAAACTACTCCCGAACTCAAGGCCAAGATCCAATGTGCCATTTGTGAGATAGAGCCACATCGTAATTTCATCGAAATTTTGACAATAATGAGGCGCGGGGGACAAATTATGTTGGATATTTAATTCTTGACGGCCTCGGTGGCGCAGCGGTTTGGCACGCTGACTGTAAAACCGAATGTCCCGGGTTCGATCCCCGGCCGGCCGGGGATCCATTGGCCAAGATCCAATGTGCCATTTGTGAGATAGAGCCACATCGTAATTTCATCGAAATTTTGACAATAATGAGGCGCGGGGGACAAATTATGTTGGATATTTAATTCTTGACGGCCTCGGTGGCGCAGCGGTTTGGCACGCTGACTGTAAAACCGAATGTCCCGGGTTCGATCCCCGGCCGGGTCAAACTAGGAAACGAACTTTTCTAGTTTGTCTCGGGTCTTGGATGTTATCTATGTATTTATTGTATTAAGTCTATCGTCGAGTTAGCACCTATAACACAAGTCATTTAGTTGCACTTAGTATAGGGCTAACGAGATCTGTGTAATATGTCCATGAATATTTATTTATTTACCTACTCGAAACATGTTCATTTTACACGACAATAGAAGTATCATTACTTGATAAAAAAGGCCTTTTCTTTTTATTCAATCGTGCACTCCTATTGGAACGGCCTTATCATATTGAAGATGATGACAAGTCATCATACAAACAACAAGTGATTTCAAGTTAAACAAACCCACATTTGATATTGATCTTTTCTAATTGCGTTGCGGTCGTGAATGTCACGACGGTAAGGCGGACGGTCTCATAAAATATTACTCAAAACGGACCGTGGCTTACATGCGATCCTTTTTATATTCTATTAAAACAAGCCCTTATGTACGCTTTTTATTATTGAACTTTCATTTCTGGCTAACCGGCGGTGGTTATAACGCGCTATTTTATATTCAGGCCGAAGCCGCTACCGATAAGTATACCTCATTAATTTCTGCCATAGGTAGTAGGGTAAATTCTTTATATGGGTAGCTAACTTAGTTACTTTGTAACCAACCGATAGTGAAGCCTCGTTTTCACGATCTTAGTAGACTCGGACCGAGTGACTTTATTTCTTATATTATTTTTAATGTAGGACAATTTTAAAAACCTATTTAGAGACTAAAAATTCCACCCATGCCAAGATTCGAACCCGCGACCTCTGGCTCGGATAGCCAGAGGTCGCGGGTTTGAATCCCGGCATGGATGGAATTTTTAGCCTCTAAATAGGTTTTTAAGACTCTATTTCTGCTACTCGGAAGCTACTGTTATCGTGTATATCAGTCATACCTACATAACCTCACGCCTGTACCCCAGAGGGGTAGGCAGAGACCAGGGACTGCTACTTGCCATGATCCTGACAGATTAACTTCACTTCATCAACGTTCATAAGTCGTTGCATGCACGCAAGCCGTCAGCCATCTTAGTAAAAAAAGTCACTCAGCTGAAAATGGTCATGTTTTTTTCACTTAGACCGCACTCTAATACGGGTAGCTACTAAGATGAAATCGCAAAAACAAAACGTGTTTAATAGTAGGAACCTTTGCGTTTCGTAAAAAGTAAAGAGGCAGTGCTATTGATGTTTGTGGAGTTTTATGAAGCAGTAGAAGTGTTGTGACAAGTATGGTTTCTATTCCCGTGACAAAACTTTTCTATATCTTTGCTTTCTTTAGTTTTACTGTCAAAATTCGAGGATATACATATTTTATTTCATTTCTATTAATTGTTTTGGACATCTTTGGCACGATGAGCCACCCCATTCACAACAAAATGCCTATAAATTGAGGCAAAGATCTCAATTCAATAAGATGTGTGTACTAATAATACTTTCTTCTCATTATCTTTTTTCATCGAAACCCTAGCTAGCTACGGGTTACGACACGACTGACACCTAATCAGAACTTAACGATTTACTTTAAAAAAATTCAAACTTGACTGGACGGCTGCTTTGGCCAGCTATTATAATGAAGTATCATTACAGTACACCACCATCCATAGTTAGAATATTTTCGGGGCTTAATCGCGTAGTAATTTATTACTATTTTACCTCGACGTTTCGAAGACGTTAGTCATCGTGGTCACGAGAAGACTGATGGCTGGCATCCGTTCGCATCTTCGGCTTCGAGGTTTCAGACTACCCTCGATCAACCATCACAATGCACTACTAGGGTTGCGACACATTACAACAATGTCGGACGATGATATTCGAAAATATTCTAACTATGTGTACAAGTCGCCAAAGTTTAAAATATGTTACCACCATCCATTTTTATTTACTAATATGAGTCACTCTGTCCGATTCTACTAAGATCGTGAATACGTGGCTTTAACAACTAATGATACGGCTTGGTTGTAGGAAGTACATTTGACAACACATCAACTTCTACATGCGTTCATAATACTCAGTTACTCAGACTTTGCAACAAAAGAAAAAGTTAGGACTGCTGTCCACTTAGGCGTAGTAACAAAAATTGCGACGAGAGACCCAGCTGAGTCACAGAACTATTATAATAAGGCTTCTTAAATGGTTACGATCACCCAGATATCGTACATAGGCTGCTACTTATGTATGCGGAATCTGGGATTCCAATAATTTTAAACGCAATGTCTGACCTCCATGGTCAAATTCGTTCTTTTTTAAAATACTGGCCGCTAATATTTTTCTCTTATATACGTTAGTGTTTTGTTTTTGTTGGGTTGCTGGGTATCGCTGAAAAATGGAACTCACTCGTGAATATATTCGTGCTATGATTTATTACGATTTTCGACGTAGTTTAACGCAACAACAGTGCATAGATCAATTAACTTCAAATTTTGGTGGTGAAGCTCCATCAAAAACGATTGTGTATCACTGGTTTAGTGAGTTTAATCGCGGGCGCAGTAAGCTCAAGGACGAAGTTAAAGAAGGTCGCCCGAAATCGGTGGTTGTGCCACAAAATATTGAAGCTGTGCGAAAACTAATAATGTAAGACCGCCATGTTACGTATCGCGAGATAGAGGCTATTCTGGGCATATGTATGACGAGCATTCATAGGATATTACATGAACATTTGTCTGTAAAAAAAAATTGTTCGCGTTGAATCCCGCACAACTTAACTCAGGATCAAAAAGATGCTCGCGTCGAATGGTGCAAGAAAACCTTAAAAAAATTCAACGGAGGCGACTCAAAATCTGTTTATAATATCTACACAGGTGACGAATCCTGGATCTACACGTACAATCCCGATACTTAACAACAATCAACAGTTTGGGAGTTTCAAAATAAGCCGAACCCTACGAAAGTGGCTCGTGCAAAAAGCACTGTAAAGCAAATGGTGGCCTGCTTTTTTAGTATTAATGGCCATGTGGCTACAATACCACTGGAGAATCGCAGATCGGTTAATTCGGAGTGGTACACGACCATTTGTTTGCCGGAAGTATTTGAAGAAATACGCCAAAACAACCAGCGACGCAGAATCATACTTCACCATGACAATGCCAGCTGTCATACATCTCAGGAAACAACTACATTTTTGGATGGTCAAAAAATAGAATTGATGGGTCATCCAGCGTACAGCCCTGATTTGGCTTCCAATGATTTCTATTTATTCCCAAATGTAAAGAATAAATTACGTGGTCAACGATTTTCGACCCGTGAAGATGCCGTAGATGCGTTCAAACAGCACGTTTTGGAGATACCTCAATCAGAGTGGAAAAAGTGTTTTACAAATTGGTTTCATCGAATGCAAAAGTACATCGATCATAGTGGAGAATACTTTGAAAAGAAATAAAAGCATATTTAGCCATATACATTTGTTTATTTTTTTTTCCGCATACATAAGTAGCAGCTCTCGTAATACATCGCTTAGGAAACGACGATCTCTTCACACCGGTAATGTTGTTTAACTTTTATAAATAATAACAAACTGGAACGACTTCAACTCTTGCTTTATTTGTAGATATTCTATGTATATTGTTATTTTATAATAAAATAGAAAAACTGGATAAAGACGGATAAACAGGTAAAACAGTCAGATCTAGTTGATGGGTAAAGTTGTAATGTCTGCTTCCTTCTTCAATATATTATTCCAGTCCATCCAAAGGTTGTCTGGAAGAGATCACTTTTAGTGATAAGGCCACCGTTTGTACTCTTAGGTTAAGAAATATCTGTGTAATCTCCATTTTTATGTACAATAAAGTGTTCTCTATCTATCTATCTATCTAATGATGAAAAATGAGGGAAATCGAAAAATGTGTGACGTAATTTAAATATTTGAAAGTGATAGATAGAAAAAGAAATAAAAAAATGGTTTAAAGAAGTTTGCACCGTAACACACTACGTGGTTCGCTCCCTCCAACCATCTTTCATGCTAACTGAGCCGCTCCAAATCTAACACAGCAGCAACAACCATATTATCATCAATAAGAACAGTCTGGCGAGGCAGGCGTGACGTCGCCTCACTCGACAGCTAACTCGTCCAACCCTCCGACTTCACGCCCAAGATTTCCTTTTTGAAACCGTGAAATTTCACAAAGAAGTGGATGGTTTGAAGGAGGAAAATGTGCCAGAGGCGCATAGAAAGACCCCCGGTTTCGTGATTAGCGTTGCCGTGTCGGGAGAACGGCATAATTAGCAACCGGACCGCAAATGGAAACGTCACGAGGACCCATCGATCTCCACCAAGTATTGTCCGACTTTAGTTTTGGAAATTGTGCAGATGGAAAGCTTTCGGAGTCTTTTATTCCTGTTCCGGAGCTTTCGTCATATGTTTCATGAAAAATAATGGCGATTCAAGTTTTTGGGTGAGTTTTAAACATTAGTTTGAGTTTTTAGTCACGTCCTTGAAAAATATTACAAATCCTCCCTCATTTCCTTATAGAAAGACAATGAAAAATATTTGAACAAACACAGTGTTTTGAAGTCGTTATGAAATCCACCCTTTATATTATATTGTAAAAAAAGGAATAAATAAATATTCATGGACATACCATACAGATCTCGTTAGCCCTATACTAAGTACAACTAAATGACTTATGTTATAGGTGCTAACTCGACGATAGATTTAATACAATAAATACATAGATAACATCCAAGACCCGAGACAAACGAGAAAAGTTCGTTTAATAGTTTGACCTGGCCGGGGATCGAACCCGAGACCTTCGGTTTCACAGTCAGCGTGCCAAACCGCTGCGCCACCGAGGTCGTCGGAATGCTTTTTTTATCGGTTCAGAATTACAGGAACACTTTTACGACACTAATTTATTATTACACACGGCTATTTTAAATTAAGAAAACTTGGAATGCCTTGCTTGAATCATAAAAAGGAGAAAAAGTCCCGAAAAGTATGTCCCCACCGCTTGGACATGAGTCTCTTCCTGCATAGTCTCTTGAAGTTATATACGTACATAGTTTATTATTTATCACAAGACCCCTTCCAACTTTATAATACTGTGAGGGTTTGAAGTAAAAAGTTACCTTATTATATTCTTTTTAATGCACTAACCCGTGCTAAGGACAATTTTAAAAACCTATTTAGAGGCTAAAAATTCCACCCCTGCCGGGATTCGAACCCGCGACCTCTGGCTATCCGTGCCAGCTTTACAATATTCTCTGTATTACGTACAAGCAGCGACCTCTGGCTGAAATAATTTGCAGTAAAGTTACCTTATTGTTTCGAGACGTATTCATTTTGTAAAAACTAACGTACTTATCTTGAGCTACTCGTATTTTGAGGCCTGTATACACCATCCACTAATGAGCTATTGTAACCATCTCTCATGATACGCGGGGAGAAATCCAGGCACCAGCTGTAGCCAGTGACCACCAGTTAATAAACATAATTAAATAAACAATATATTTAAGCTATTGGTGGCGGTTATCATAAAATGACAGTCGCTAAGGCCTGCCAGAGGCCTTATGAGCGGCTTGATAACTTCTGACAGTAAGATCCGCCACTGTCTCACAATCCTCCAACAACCCGGACTTGGCCCCCATGATGGAGTATGTATGGCCTAACTTTCCTGCGACGCAGAAAGAGATCCGTGCCCCAGCAGGATATACAAGGGTTAATATCGATATTAATCTTATTTATAAAAAACCGGCCAAGTGCGAGTCTGACCCACGCATCGAGAATTCCATACAAATATGTAATATTTATGTGGATAGTTTCCTAAACTATCCACATTTATTATTATTTTTTTTTTCTTCCTCTATTGGTAGCATAACACAATATTACTTGCCAAATTTCATAGTTCTAGGTAAACGAAAAGTACCCTGATTAATTTGAGTGTACGAAATGATCGTTTTTTTTTGTGGCATAAACGGCCGTAACTTTTTTTGCGATAACTTTGATTTGTTCAAATTGCAAAATCAAATTTGACCTGAGTTTAAGGTCATATTTTCGACTCGATACGTTTTCACGTTTCCGCGATAAAACGTCTTGCCAGAAAGACGGACGGACAATTGGACTACATTCTATAAGGGTTTCGTTTTTCCTTTTTAGGAACGGAACCCTACAAATAAGTAATGTTTCGTGACACGACAGCAAGGTTTTTGTTTGACAGTCTAATCTGTGTTCTGATATACACTTGGTAATATTGTGGAGGGTTTATAGCCAAACTAAAATAGAGATACGAGTATTACTATATAAATCAAAATTTTGTGGAGGCTTGCCTTAAGACGGCCATAAGTCTAACTGAGGTGTGTTGTAATCGAACCTCTTTTTTTTAAATACTCGTAATACTGCCAGTGTCTATAACTGAATAAAATGACCTTAAAATATTTGTTCTCTTTTAAATTATAATTTATATTGTTTCGAGAAATTAATAAATTTTAATTCTAATAAAAAACAACAGTTACGCTGAGCATCTGTCCTTTTCATCACGCACCTATTTTAAGCGTACTTAAGTACCTATTTATATAGAAGTTTCTGTATTTTGAACTTGAGTGATGAATGAAGTCCAATTTATTTTATTTTATTTCTATTAAAATTCGAAATTTCACTGATGCCGGTAAGTCGCCCATTAGCTCAGTTGAGAGAGCGCTGGCACGGTTAGCCAGAGGTCGCGGGCTCGAGTCCCGACATGGGTGGAATTTTTAATCTCTAAATAGGTTTTTTTTTTGTAATTTCCTTGCTCAATAAACTATTATTATTAAAATAAACAATGCTTAGGAGCAAATATGTTAACATACAGTCCCAATTTCATAATAATTAATGACACCGTATTACACATAGGTGTCTACGAGCATGTGTAGATAATCTTATTATTTGCATAAATGATAACAAAATAAGGGTAACCCGAAAGGGAATGACGCGGCAGCTTTTTATATTGCAATTTTTGCGTCCAAACAAAACGAATTTGCCGCGCAATCAAAGCGAGAATCCGATTGATGACATGGCGAAATAATTGTTTCGCGAAATTGAAAACACTGGCCGCTTCAACCTGTATAACACCTTGTAAATGGAAGTTACGTTACGTAGGCTTATTTTAAAAAGCGCGGAATTTCTGAAATACGCTGTCATGTACGGAAACTTTACTTTTTAATATTCTTTTAAATTCTTTTAAATTTCATGGGGTGCATGAAAGGATCCTCCACGAACGATATACTCACATGAGTACGTCTGGCGCACCCTGGACAACAATCAGCGAGTCCTCTGTGGTGCAGCGGTAACACCTCTGTCTACCATGCAAGAGGTCCCGGGTTCGAACCCCGGCTGGACACAAAAAAAAATCTGGGATGTTTACATGTTTGTAATGTCGCTGTTTCTGGTTCCCACGACACAGGGTATCCTAGTGTGGGGCCAGAAGCTATGTATTTGCCTGTTTGATTGATTAAAAAATTCTTGCACCATGATGACTTGCCATGGACACGCTTAGAAGAAGAAGAATATTATTTATATACGAAGATAATAACAGGGAAAATGTTCTAACGATAAAGCTTAGCGGGTAAAAATATTTCCGGGAATGCCCAAAATGTAAATAGGTACGAAAGGCAGGTGCGTAAATGCCCCGGGCTACATATTTATGAATAATCAAAACAAGATAACAGAAAACGTGTTGTTAGTATTGTTTCAGACTCGGATAATGGTTTATAATAATGGAGCCTTATTTTGTCATGTCATTGAAATGGTGAAATAAAACTTCATAGTTATAAATGGTTACAAATAGTTAGGAAACGGTAATATACTTGGTACACTGTATAAAGTCAATCGATATGAATTACTATGTGTCGATCAGAATTAATTCGGTATTACTAAGTACATGATATTTCACATTCTTAGCCCCAATTTCAAAAGAAGGTATTTTAAAACCACGTTTATGATTAAGCTTTGCGGATTAGAGCAAATCCTGTGTGGACTTTTCCAACAAAATAACAAGTATGTACTAGTTCGTATCCCTCATGACATTCGTAACCTCTTTTTTCGGTAAATCTGTGATATTTTCTCTCCAAATGTCCCGTCGCCGTTTTTTTGCTTAAGCACTTATGTGCATAAATAGACATCTGTAAATATAAATTTTTGCTAAACAATATTTACAAAAAAAGTTATCTCACATTGACGGTTGTAATAGAATTTGTGGCAAAATTATCAACGTTACAAAATTATCAAGTTGCTGACTTTCTAACATTAATAATAGAACATCAATTTTTTCTCTATATTTGTGGAGTTCACATACACATGCAGCTCATATTTCATTTTGATACTTTTAAGTAGGTCGTAGGTCGACCAAAGTTGTTGCGGATATTCATAACCGCGCATCAGCAATCGCGCAATATTCGCATTGATATCCATTGCATCTGCTTCCGCATCCGATTAGACACAAAATATGTCAATAATCAATTAACATATTTTGTGTCATTTTGAAAGTTCCGATAAAGTATTTCGGAACTTCAGTCACGCAGCGCAAAATACTTTCTATCGTATATTCCAGCAAACGTCTAGTATTTTTGGTGATTGACCAACACTATGTAAAGAATCTTGAGTTTGGTGAATTACGTGCCCTGCATTTGAAGTTCACATGATCCAACACGTGTTTATTACTGTTCCATTTTTTAAACTTATTCAATTATTAAGTACATGTCTGATCTACATTCAGATGGCAACTTTGGATCAAGAAAATAAACCTTGCGGTCTTCAAGACTCGTCATTGGCATAGTCCGCAGCGAAACCGCGTATTAAAAATTGAATTGAAAATGCGCACACAAACACCACCACTACCTATCTAAGCTGCGTCATTGTAGCTACTTTGATGGTCTGCCCCCACGTTCACCTCCTCTAAGGTAGATGCAGGTACGTCGAGATTAGCTCCCGGCTGCAGTCTGATTACGTCCCGACGCAAGAAGAGAGCTGCAACTCGGCCCCCGAATTACCAGATGAACATTCTCTACCTAGTGCCTACCGGGATTGTCGCGGATGCAGAATTTTTAACATCCGTGGATGAGAATGCGAATGCGGATTTTTTAGCCTTATATCCAGGGTTTTGGATTAGGTTTCACATTACGTCCGAATCCGTAGAACGCAAAGATCCGTGGAACTTACACCAGAGGCACGCAAAGACCAGTGTTTGCCACTTGCCACGATCGTGACAAAACATTCATTAGGTTGTTTTATACATGCACGCCGGTTCCAGGTACTATAAGATACTAAGACTATTAGATTAAATCAATGAATATAATTAGAGGGCGATCTTAAGGCTGTGCAAGATATCATTTGACTAATATGAAGTATCTAATACGAATTATTAAATGTGAAATTTGAAAGCCTACCTTCATCTTACTTTTATTGGTGTAAATGTGTCCTTTATATTTCGTTCTATACCCCAATGGGGATTTATGAACTTTCTGTCCACAAATCCCCATTGCCAATACTAAGATACGCCAATGGGGATTTACGGACAAAAAGTTCACAAATCCCCATCAATGGGGATTTTCAATGGGGATTAGTGGAACAACACATTTTGGACATTGTTTTTTAAATCAATTTAAACGTAATAAAGTCAAACTATCGTAGACGTTTTCCAACATTTTTGCATAAAAAAAAACCAAATCCATCTATCTATTTTTTATGTTGTGACGGTTTAACACTACTGTGGATATGTTTATCGGTTCCCAAAAATCGCACAAGATTAGTATGTGTATATGTATCCTAGTACATATTACATTAAGGTGAGCTTCGGATATTTTTACAATCTCATAATATTTAGATTAATATTCTGTTGGGTATCTGGAAAAATATTTTGAGTAATTTGGTTTCGTAGTTTGACTTTACCTACTCTTAATATAATAATATGATTTTCGTATTCCCTTTTTGTGAACGATATGTACAATAAAATGTTTTTACTACATTCTAGTTTACATGACAATCACAAAGTGTAAATACTTCAAAACAAAGCAGCGTTCTGTGTTTATCTTTACTGCATTTTCCATCTTGTGTCTAATCTAATTTCATATGCAAAGAGCGATATTTCCTAACAGATACAAACTCAAGTTTTTATTGTGTTAAGCTGCGCACAATAAAGAGTAAGAAACAGCAACTAGAAATGAAATAAAAATACCTCGAGTGCAATTTTTCCTCAGCGACTTTACAAACTTGTCGGTATAACTGTCGACGTCTAAATCATAAATAAAGCGAGGGCGATTTAAGCGGAAGAAGTTTAAATAGCTTAGCGGGATGAAAGTTAAAAAGCGCTGCAACTCATGCAACGCAGGTGACCAAGCGGCTGGTTTATCAGCGGCGCACAGGCATGGCGGGTCCGTGCCGCGACGGACAGCGCGTTGCCGCCGCCTGCGCCGCCCGCCACGCCACCCGTGGATAATCGCTTCATTTATAAAGTTTAGCAGGACAAAGCTGGCCGAGTTTTTGATTGAAAACAAACTCAGGACAAGGGACCGCATCATTTGAATAAGTATTCCGCGAATAAAGTGGAGCTTGATGTTTTCTTTTATGTGTATTTTTTTGGCCTTTGTTATGCAAAACAATATTCCACCTTGTTTCTGTTTAGGCACTACACAATACGCCTTACTTTTCAGTGGAGGACTCTTTTGAAGTTAAGATTTCTTGTAAAAATAATATTATTTCACTTTCACTCTTTTGTCCTGCCATGACACTCTGAAACTGTCGGGTTAAGTAAGTTCTCTTCGTTACGTAGTCGTCTTGTGGACGTAAGTATATAAATAATAAAAGACCTAGTCTTTTACTAAACTTAAGTTTTAGTAGAAATAAGCATATATTTCCATATCCTACTTTAATGCATTGTAAAAGTAAGATCGGAAGAGAAAGACACTATTTCGGAAAATCTGTTCTTACGTAGGACAGGAAGGCGTCACGGACTCTAGATAATACGAGAAAATTCCTTAAGAAAACGCGCAAAACAGTTACTTAAGTAGCTATGCAAAAAAATCCCTGAATCTTGTGACAAGTTCAATAAAACTTTACCAATAAGCAATATTTTCCGGGTAAGCCGCGGCGTCACGGACGAATTGAGTCTCAAATGCCCATATATCATGAGGCGTTTTCCGACAGTTGTCAAAGAATTCGAGATAACTTATCGTTCGAGTTTCACCTTATTCATTTTGTCGGTGTGCCGATGCCATCGCAAGGTACTCGGATGGGGGCTGGCGAAAATGCTCTAAGGTGCGTTCCTTTCTACCTACACAGAGAACTTGGGCGGCCACAAAAAGCACTCTCCGAATGAAAACCGTGCCGGCAGCGTCCTCTTCTTTTTTCGCCTTCCGTGCAAAATGTAGGAGTGGGAAATGCGACAAACTTGATAGTGACGCTTCGCTTTATTCCGCTAACATAATTATTTCTGTATTTATTACGTGTTACAACACCTTATAGTACTTAAAATGTTGTGAATCAATAATTTCACATTATTTTCAAATCCAAGTATTTTATGCTTCGATTTAATGAAACGCTGTCATCGCTTATCGCCCAAGATCGATCTAAGCGATAATACGTTTGTTTATATGGCAATACATAAACTCACGCCAGCTCATGATTTGCTAATCACAACTGTGTAAGGCGATGTAAACCTTATAGTACATAAAATGTTGTGAAACTATAGTTTTAAATTATTTTCAATACCGAGATTCTTTATGGTTCAATTGAATAAAATGCTCATATCGCTCAAGATACATTTTTAATACGAAAACACAAACTCTTGCCAGGATCCTGATAATGTAACTTTTAACCTATCCATTTGTGTGCGAAAGCGAATGTTTACTTAGCTCCGCCGTATAGATATGAGGTGTTTATTTCACATAAAGCGTCTGCGACATGACAGTGATACCTATTGAGACACATAACTGCAAAAATCCAGTAGTTTTTTTCGCTTTTTACACAGATTTACACGTCAAAACATAGATAATCAAGGCGTAGATCAGGATTTACCAATTACCACTTTCCTCACGAACCTTTTGCTTCAACACAAACATCTTCATAGCGCCCTCAGTGACAAGTTATATCAGGCGGAAATTCGCAACCGCAGGTGTTTGCAAATAACCAGAAACAGTTAATTAATTTTCAGCAATATCAGGCTCCATTGTTCTAGAGGAAAATAATAACACAAATTGACTGGCCAGTATTAATAGCTGAGCGCAATACCTGTCTGAATTCCCAGAGGTTGTCAAATAAAAATGTAAAATGCCGTAAGCGATGCAAAAGGTGGTAAATTGATTTTCCGATGAATCATAAATTTAATTATTCGACGCGCCCGTGTTTTAGAAATTCTTCCATGGAACTTTTTTATTCAATTAGATATAGGCTGTTTAATGTTTTGAGAGCGGAATACCATGCTGTTCTAAGAAAAATGATCAGCAATGAATGTCTCAGTCCTCATCCGCTGAAAATAAAATATTAACTTAACTCGACGTGTACCTACCATAAAATCATTTACATAAATTAAAATGTACCACCTGAAGGAAAACTTCGTGAGGAAACCTAAATGTCTGAGGTTTTCAGAAACATCAGCAATTAAATTTCCGCTACGCGGTGGGCACGCGTAGTAATTAAACTCATACTCTCTCTTCATGAGAGAAAGCCTGTACCCTGCAGTAGAAGTATATAAACTATATATAAACATTTTATAATAAATGTTTTCCTTCTATATAAAATAAAAGTGCAGGCCGAAATAAACAGCAGGCCACGATAAAATTAAACATACACCCTACTAATTTAACTGACAGTTCCTACTAAGTAGATATTTTAAGGAGACAACTTCACCAACCAATCTCAGTGCAGGCATTGTGCCATCGCATATAAAGTAGCACAACCTCGCCACTTTACTTTCAGTCGACTAGCTATTCAAACTTAATGTACAGAGTTGGAGGTCACCACTGATGGCATAGTTCCAATTAACGAACTGGCGACTTGCAAGGTCACGAATCGCAAACAGATGGATCCTCGCGGTAATCCTACATCGCTCGGCAACAGAGGTTCTAACGTGAATTAAATGCACCGATAACAGAATCACAACCAAACTCTTGATTATGATCGATTTCCCGTACGTGAACAATCTGTAATCAGACTATTGGCGGCTAAAGTGAGTATAAAAAACAGGTCCCATGCGTATGGCGCTCATTACGAGAGTGGACTAATATAGCCTTAAGAAGAAGAAGAAGATGCGTATCAGGCGCACAGTGTAGGGTTCCTTTGAAGGAGAGGCTTTTTACTTGCTGTACACAAGTAAAAGATCTCTTCTAGCGATAAGACCGCCAATTGTATACTATTGTTAAGCACCGTATGTATGGTGCCCTACTTGTCTGTTTTAAATCGTCGTTATCAACCCTTGTATGTCCCCACTGCTGGGGCACGGGTCTCTTCCTGCATCGCAGGAAGGTTAGGCCATACTCCACCACGGGGGCCAAGTCCGGGTTGGTGGAGGATTGTAAGACAGTGGCGGGCCTTACTGTCAGAAGTTATCAAGCCGCCCATAAGGCCTCTGACATGGCTTAACGACTGCCATTATATGACAGCCGGCACCAACGGCTTAACGTGCCCTGCGAAGCACGGAAGCGCTCGGAAAAATGCCACTAGCGGTAGTCACGGGACGCTCACCCATCCTGTAACTGACCGCGCCTGTTGTTGCTTAACCAAGTGATTGATTCCAATCGTTCGCCTAGGCCACGAGCGCTTCTTTAAATAAATATGTTTATTTATAAATCCGTGTTGATTCAACCATATTTTCACAAGACAATATTTAGATAGAACCAAAACGGGAACTAAATTTAAAACTGACAAAAGTACAAAAACTATATCTATAAAAAGGTAAAGTAAACTATAAGAGGGTCTGTCGCCAACAACTATGTCACTTAGATATTTAAGCTTTTCATGTAATCGACGACCTCTGTGGCGCAGCGGTAGCGCATCTGCCTACCATGCGAGAGGCCCCGGGTTCGAACCCCGGCTGGGGACAAAAAAAACTCAGGTCCTGGATGTTAACATGTTTGTGATGTCACTGTTTCTGGTTCCCACCTCACAGGGTATCATAGAGTGGGGTCAGAAGCCATGTATGTGCCTGTAAATGCTATGTTATGTTATTCTCAATATGTACGAGTATGATGTGCAATAAAGAGTATTAATGTGCTCTTATCTAATAACATCGTCAAAATAATTTTCAATGGAATTTGTACGCTGTTTTCTTTTTATAAGTTGGTCACTTTTTACTCGTTAAGTTGTACAGTATTGAATGCGACACCTAATTATAAGCTTTAATTTACGTACGACTGTAGGTAATTATTTTAATTGTTACTGTGTTTCTACTGGATTAGCTTAAATTAAATACGGCGCATTTTGTTCTACATTTATCTACTCTATAATATAGTAATATCTGTGTAGATATATCTTGTGTGTAGTGATCCGGGACCACGGCACCTGAAAAAGTGCCGAAACGTCGGAAAATTGTAAAAATGTAATAAACGAGCATAAATCCGTATAAAACAGTTTTAATTATGTCTACTGCTCGTGTTAACCTTAGAAAATACTATAGATATATCTTGTATATAAAGATTAGTATATAAGCTATCTATTATTAAAATTATCTCCAATATTAAGGTTATTATAGGCTATACTTACAAAAAATATTAGATTAGGAGCGGTTAAATTTACAACCAAATTGATTAAAGATATATTATAGCTATAAATCCAATAAATTAACGATCATAAAAATCGGTCCAATTTTTGTTGAGTTATAAATGGTATGACTGATTAAGAGAATTTCAAATTGATTAGCAGAAAATTTCAAAGTCATCAACAGCTAATGCCAAATGAATGAGCAACAAAATCGTCACATTTCAAATTTTTATTAATAAAATAGATTAATTTCATGACCATGTGTTGATAGATAGAGAGAATTAAAGTGTGAAAATTACTTTGCTAAATTCACACTTTCACATTTTAAAGATATTATGGATTTCCGCAAAGGAACGCCTGTGTCCATACAATAAATAGATTTGTATGCGCTTATGTTTTTCCGGCTGCTCAGTTTTTCATTCTCTTAACCAAAAAAATTATTAAGGCGACCAAGATTAATTTATTTGCTGACCCACTTTTGATTTATTTCTACCCACGTATAAAGTCAACAGAATAGACAAATGCAAGCAGCAGCTTGTATGGATCCATTCTGCAAAATAATTAAAATAACATAACATTTACATACAAGCACATACATTGCTTCTGGCCCCACACTAGGATACCCTGTGTCGTGGGAACCAGAAACAACGACATCACAAACATGTAAACATCCAAGACCTGGGGTTTTGTTTTCGTTCCCAGCCGGGATTCGAACCCGGGACCTCTTGCATGGTAGGCAGACGCGCTACCGCTACGCAACAGAGGTCGTCAATGTCGTCAGAGGTCAGAGGTAAATTGTTGGTTGATCCATAAACTTTTTTTTGTTTTCCTTTGTAGATCAAATATTTATCTCAATCATCATTAAATTACTTACCATACGACTGCCTACGCAAAATTAGAGTATACCCTATCACCTTAGACTGGTATATTTAAGTGTGTATAATAAATACCACATAAGTAGATAGTAGAACAGAAGCTATGTTCCGTCAGATAAAATTTCAGCAGTCAAATTAGCCGCTAAGTGCATGACGGGCGGGATAACTGGCAAGGAAATCGGGTTTGCTCACTAATCGCCCGCCTGATAGAGCGTCGGCTTTAAGCCGCTTACACACTAGCTCAACTCCGCATCTACCACTATCTGCTCCCTCTTATAATAAACCATGTTTCGGAAATAGTCTTGGTGTTTCTAAAGTAATACTTGCTTACTTTGCAATTTTTTTTCGGGCCAAAAAATTGCCACCAATGGAAAAAATCATAACCTGGTTTATAATACGTTTTTATCTAAAAGTGAACATGAGAAATCTTAACAACTGTAACAATATTTATCGGTAGGTTCAACCCCGGCAATGCGTTTGATTTCTAAGTTAAGTACATTTGTAAAGTTATACCATTTGCTAACTGTGAAGTAAAATATCGTGAAGAAACCGGAGTGAAGTGTTCAAATACCTCAGCGCTTAAAATTGACAATTTCTAATTAAGCCGATTCGTATATAGAATACACAAAATAAACAAAAAGAATAAGAATAAACTCTCTTCGACAACATTATAAAATTAAAGATAACACACAATAGAAAAATCATTTTTTTTATAAATTCTTAGATTTTCTAAGTTCAATATTTCTAAATTACACCGACTACCCGTCTCTAATTTATTTTTTGCCTCCTTCTATGGTCGCCTGGAAGAAATTGATTTTAGTAATAAGGCCGCCAATTGTACTTTACATATTTATTTAATAATTATATTTTTAACTAGCTGGCCCAGCAAACTTCGTAACAGTCGATTCTTTATTTTTGTTAAGTTTTCTCACCGTAAGAACCTCGTACTTAGAGGAATATTCCAAAAAAAGAATCTGCGAAATCGGTTCAGCTGCGCTCGAGATGCTTACCAACACATTCAGCGATTCATTTTTATATTAGAGATATAATTTCCATCACTATAATTTCTGTGTACAAGAAAGAATATTCTATCCATGAAATAAATAAGGCTTACAGAGAATTACACACAATAGATACTATTCAAATTAGTTTACCACAGAACATACTTTAGCAAGTGTCTAAAACATGAAAATACAAAGATGTAAAGTGGGCCAGTCTCAGCATGATGCCAACACATTTTGTATAATGACTGGTGTCGATATAATCGATATCGATCGATCGATATCAACCCTTGCATGTCCCCACTGCTGGGACACGGGTCTCTTCTTGCATCGCAGGAAAGTTAGGCCATACTCCACCACGGCGGCCAAGTCCGGGTTGGTGGAGGATTGTAAGACAGTGGCGAGCCTTACTGTCAGAAGTTATCAAGCCGCCCATGAGGCCTCTGACATAGCTTAACGACTACCATCACATGACAGCCGGCACCAAAGGCTTAACGTGCCTTGCGAAGCACGAAAACGCTCGGAAAAATGGCACTAGCGGTAGCGGTAGGACGGTCACCTATCCTGCACCTTACCGCGCCTGTTGTTGCTTAACTCAAGTGATTGATTCCAATCATTCGGTTCGACTAGGCCACGAGAGCTTCACTAGGCCACGAGCGCTTCACTGGGCCACGAGCGCTTCGATGACTGGCGAACGATGACTGGTGTCCATAGTTCGATATCAACCCTTTATATGTCCCCACTGTTGGGGCCAGGGTCTCTTCCTGTATTGCAGGAATGTTAGGCCATACTCCACCACGGGGGCCAAGTCCGGGTTGGTGTGCATAGGGTTTATCCTAATATTAAGCTGAGTACATTTTGATTTCAGTTAGGTTCCAAATTGCCTACCAGGTACAGAATAATCTTGAAGAAGGGAGTGTCGGACTCAGTGTAGTAAAGTTATTAATTACTGCTTGCCGCTATTTGAACTATATACTCGTAGCTACAAATGATAAAAGCCAAAGTACGGTCAGCGCCATAGTGGCGTTTATGCATCAACCGCATAGTATCTACTATAAACTTCTATTTAGTATTTAAGTGGTTATTTTAATCGTAGAAATTTAATTACGTAACATGGATAACTTTTACACAACATAACCACTTGACCTGGGGGGCGAGCCTTTAAAATGCAATGTTGTTCAATAGAGTAAAATATTAGTCCGATAGTAGTCATTTCATTCAGACTACGGGTAGTTTAGTAACCAAACGCATTGCAACGGTATGACCCTTGCTATTTAACTCGGCACGTCGCGCCATTCGATCTTCTTCGCGAGAGATACATATTTAATTTGCGCGGGTTAAAACCCTGAAATGACATTGTACGGCTTTTGCTTTACTGACTACAAAATTGAAGCAAATAACAACCATCGTCATGCTTATACCATTCTATTGAAAAACTATGATTATGATAGAGCATAAACGTACATAAAAAACACGGTTGTTGAAGACTTTTTTCCGATTATTATTATTTGTTAGACAACCCGCCGTAATAACAAATATTCCGTAAAAAAATCAACTGTCACTGTTGTAATTTTTTATTAGAAATTAAATAGCTCTATTTAAAAACGGACAGACAGCGGAGGCAGATAAATAGGGTCCCATTTGCCAACTTTCGGACTCGGAACCCTAAAAAACATCTTCCCTAAAGTCTTCTGAACTCCAAACAGCCAATGCAAAGTAAATTAGCACCCAATTAATACGTAATTTACCGTCAATACGGTCGGTTATCGCTTGCCGGGGAAATGGCTCCGGCTTATTAGAAATCCCGAAGTTTCACTTCATAGACAAACAAAACCTATTTTTACGTATGTTATTTAAGATTTATGTATTCTATTTTGTACACGTATTTAGGCCCACTTTCTACTGCCTCTCCGACTCTCTAAGGTTCGCTGGAAGAAATCTCTTTCAGAGATAAGCTCGGCTCTGTACATGTTAACTCTTGTGTATTATTATTTCTTATTTAACAGGACTTCCACACTTGGCTGGTACCTTAGTTATAATTAAAACTGTTTTTATACGGATATTACTCGTTTATTACATTTGTTTTTTTATTATTCAAATAATTGGTTTGCCTATTCGGAACGTAACTTCGTAGTGCTTGTATGTAAATGTTAAAAAAATCGTTCGGAAAAACAGACGCCGGCAAGATGTTTCAGACTTGGCTATGCCCGTAGATAGATATAGTCTGTTAACTTTTAGAATAAACCTCGGCTACTATCGGATATATTCGTGTAATAGAAATATCTAACATGAAACTTAATTTCGAAATCAGAACTCGATCATCAGTACGGAAACTGCCGAAAAATTGGCGAAAACCGAAGCCTACTCTAGAGCCCGAGGTATATTCTAAAAGCTAACCGTTTGAAGAAAAAGAAGAAATATTTGCAACAACATTCAAACACACAGAGGTATAAGGACTCGCATGTGCCGCACCTTCTGTGGCTATCAATTCAGAAACGCAATGTACCATCGTCAGTAATTCATGCGGTAGACGCATCGTGGCCTCTGGCCGCTCCTAATTGATTCCTGATGCTGGACGCATCACCGACCGCCTGTACTTGACTGGTGTTACGGGGATAATGCTTCTTCTAGGCTTAAAATAGACTACTTTCCGACATTGTCAGTGTAGTGTGTCGCAGCCCTAATAGTGGTTTGTGATGGCTGATTGGGGTAGTCTGAAACCTCATCAGCCGAAGATGCAAACGGGTGCCAGCCATCAGTCTTCTCGTGACCACGATGACTGTAACGTCGTCGAAACGTCGAGATAAAATAGCAATAAATTACAACGCGATTAAGCCCCGAAAATTTTCTAACTGGGCTACTTTGGCTAAGAATATAGAGTGACATTGTGAACAAATTCGTTGGAACAGATTTAAGGGCATTCCGACCATGGTTTAGATTCCGATGGAGCTGCTATCCTTCGCAAGTGAGCGATTTAGAGTGCTGAGGTATGTGAATACCTGAGATACTAAGGTTTCCTCACAATGTTTTCCTTCATGGTTAGCAATTGGTAATAAATAGATAGATAGAGAACACTTTATCGTACATAACCATGGCCTTATCACTAAAAGTGATCTCTTCCAGACAACCTACTAATCTACTAGACATTTACATGTATATACGTCACTCAGGAAACAAAGTCATTGGTACATACCCGGATTGGAATAAAATTAAAGAAAGAGCTATTTCTTTCTCGCTATTTGGACAATAATTTGTTTTCCTTTTGCACAAAGTGTGAGCGAGACGCAAATAATTATTCAGTTTATTTCTTTAATTAACCTTGCCGTAATGATTTCAGAGTAAAACGCACGTTACACTATCACGTTTGTCCCCATCATCATCTCACACATCTTTCTTTATTATAGTGTTTATATGTCCCCACTGCTGGGACACGGGTCTCTTCCTGCATCGTAGGAATGTTGGGCCATACTCTAATACGGGGGCCAAGTCCGGGTTGATGGATTATCTTATTTTATTTAAATATCATGTATTTCTTTTAGATAAAATAATATACATTTACCAATTTATGAATGAAATAGTGGTGTATATTATTTTAAGTAATAGAAAATTATTGTATGTAAGTATATGTCAAGGAGACAAGATACGAGCTATCTTTTCGATAAATTGCAACTAAAAGAAATTTAAAATTACCACAAACCAAAATGTACAGCCCGAAATCTAAACTATAAAGTAGTGCCACATTTTAAAGCTTCGAAACAGTGTCTGCAGTGCAAGTAAGCCGAGTTTGTACCGTGACCGCTCGCAGCTGATTGTTATTCAGAACACATACATAATCCCAACAGAGAGAGGAGCCATGATCTTGAACGTACTGACTGACTGACAGCGGGCGACTGCGGCGCTATTCTGAATTTGAAATTTTGGAATTTAAAATAGTTTTTTATTTGAAACTGCTCTGTTATTTTCGTCGCTGTTCACTTATGGATGTGACACTGTTTTCCATCTGTTTTGACTGCCTTTGGCTACACCAAGGACACAAAATACGCACGCACAGGCAACAACACCTAACTGGTTATTATAGCGCACGTACGTTGGGGACGACGTATTGTCGATAATTTTCTTAGTAAATACGTCGCCATCATCAATTCGTCGACTATCGTACAAAGAAAATGGTTTTGACACAGTTTTTTCTAATATGAAATTTCATTTATATTAGAAAATACAAACACATTTTGTGTTTGAGTTTTTAAATAAAACGACATGATTTACCACTATATAATATAGGTTTTTTTATTAAGCCTTTTACACGTCCCACCGCAGGGCTTAATGACCACACGTGCCCACCGCGGATTGATAATTCGAGGTATGTCTGTTAACAGAAGAGCTGAGGTATGTGAACACCTTAGATACTCAGTTTTAAAGTCGTAATATTTGCAAGCTAGCCTGGTCTTTCAAAATCCAAATCTAAATTAATGTTTTGTAAATGTTTCAATTTACAATATATTATTTTTTCTTGATTATCTTAATTAATTTGCATTACGCACTTATGAACTCGTGTTTAGTACATTTTAGGTGAACTTCCAGTGTAACCGCTAATTTAATGTTATTCAACATAATTTTTCTTTGGCTTCAGGTAGTATAATAAAAAAATCTTAATATATAATATAATATATGATAATAACAGAATAGATAATATCTTATAATATTTTAGGATTTTATAGGAAAATCTTAATCTCGTAAGGGTCTATAAGGCCGTAAGTGATGTGACGGTGTGCTATCTATTTTCCCATAATTATGTTATTTTTTATGTGTGTGCATTGTGGCAATTTAAATAAATGTTTACTTTCTTTGCATTTTAAAATATTTTCATTTAGTACTATAGAATTTAATTTATTAGCAAAGGTCGAGAAAAAAATACCGAAACCGCGTAAATTGCTGTGCGGTAACTTTTTCAGTCGAATTTATGAGCAGTGTTCAAACGCCTATTTACACTTTACTTGGTCTATCTTCAGCGAGTGTGTTCGTCGACTCAGAAACACGGTATCACAACCTGAAAAATAATATTTGTATTTAAAACCCACAGACTGTATTTCTTTTAGGAAACTGTTAAGACATAAGTCAGACCAATTCAATTTTATGGGGGTTACTATATCCTTCCAACATTAACATGATGTGCATAACTTACAAACGCTCATGCAATTAATGCAAATTATAGCCGAACGTTGCGAACCCGCCGGTTTTCACAGAATAAGGCCACAGGCGCGTCACCATGTTCGAGGGCCGTAATGGCGCCGCTACGTGACTTATGGAAATAACGGCCTATGACATACCAAGAGGGGAACAATTGCCCGCGACGACCAACTTACGAGGCTAATTGGTGTCTAAGGCATTGTCGACTAGTCACTTTATGGTGTTGAAATTTGCTGAAAAAAAGCATGTTTCCATTTAATGTAGCAGTCTCCATCAATGCGGAATTGGCCCCCGTGGTGGAGTATGGCCTATATCTTCCTCAGGGAAGAGACCCGTGCCTCTCGGTGAGGACATAATGGGTTGATGATGATGAATGTAGCAGCAAAGGGCAGGGTAAATACTACCCGAAACAGCCGAGCGTGCCTGCAACGACTAATGAACGTTGATGAAGCGAAGGTGATCTGTCAGGATCGTGCCAGGTGGCAGTGCCTGGACTCTGCTTACCCCTCTAAGATTCAAAATGAAATTAAATGAAAAAGTTTTACACTATTTTTATTTTTAATGCACTAACCCGTGCTAAGGAACAAATTTAAAAACCTATTTAGAGGCTAAAAATTTCACCCATGCCGGGATTCGAACCCGCAACCTCTGGCACGGATAGCCAGAGGTTGCGTGTTCGAATCCCGGCATGGGTGAAATTTTTAGCCTCTAAATAGGTTTTTGAAAAAGTTTTATTCAATGTAGCGCAGAATCATTTTGGAGAAAAAACGGATATAAAACTCCAAACTTTCTAGTCTACAAGTCTTTTCAGAGTCCTTAATTAACAGAGTTTATATAATTATTATAAAACATAGAACTCATGCATTGTACTGGCTTTAATTCAATTTAAATAAGGCGTGAGATTATATAATGTAAGGTTTTGATTTAAGTACCGACTTCCGAAAGGTGGTTAAAACTTAAAAGTATTATTCTGGTAACCCACTGAGTTGATTAGGAATTCTAAGGGCGACCGAAGTAAAACAACGAAATTGGCTACAAAAGGTGATCTGCAGCACTCGTAAAAGTATACAATACTTTTACGAGTATAGCATTTGAAATCAATAGGTTTTAAGGCAGTTCTTAATACCTGTTTTACATACCAATAAAGTAAAATAAAATACAATCGACAGGCGATTAACCCTTTACTTTTTGTAACAAATTCCCCCGTTACGTAACCAAATACAGTGTACAGGCTTAAAGATTGATATGCTGTCGACCGTACGCCATACTTAGGTGTAAAGAGCGCCGCTATTATCAATGCCTCTCATGAGGCAGAATATTTCAATATTGTTACACATAACACTCATGTTCACATTGTTAGTTTTGAGTGACACGAAATTTAATCCACTATACGTACTTAATCTAATGTACATTTCCAACGCAACACAGGTAATTCTAGACGCGAGGAGAGAGCTTATCGCCTGAGCAGTGAATTGAGTCGGGGAACTATTCAGGTCGTGGCAGGCAGACGATTTCCGATAGATATTGATTCGCTGTCTCAACGTTTCAACGTCTTAACAAGTACACGTTTCGGTGGACCGAAAAGTTGAGTTGCTATTGGCCGTGTTGTAACAGCGGTTTGGCACGCTGACTGTACAACCGAAGGTCTCGGGTTTGATTCCCGGCCGGGTCAAACTAGGAAACGAACTTTTCTAGTTTGTTTCGGGTCTTGGATGTTATCTATGTATTTATTGTATTAAATCTATCGTCGAGTTAGCACCATAACACAACTCATTTAGTTGTACTTGGTATAGGGCGAACGAGATCTGTGTAATATGTCCATGAATATTTATTATTATTATTATTATTGTAGTGGAGTAATTAAAAAAAAATATTGCATGCAACTATGTTATACGTATAATTTTCTCTAGGTAATCTTACCCGACTGCGGCGGAGCCCCTAAAGTGGGGCCCCTAACCAAAGATCCGATTTTAACAAATAAGACAAAGTGTTTAGGTGGTTGCTTAATGCTCCGTAAAGGTAAACGGTAAAGGGTCACTTTTTTTGTTATGAGACTACATCTTGCCATACGAAGATGATTTTAATACATTTTTACAGTCAGACTTACATATAAACTAAATCGAAAATTTTCTTATGTTTAGTGTAATGATTTTGTACCAATTTTCGATATTTCTTATCAATTATACTAAATTGCACACGAAACACATGCTACGGGAAATAATAAGATACTTGTTACATTTACTAAGGCGAGCTTGACTCTGTGAAAGATTTCTTTCGGCAAACCTTGGGGAGTCGGAGTGGAGATGTAAAACGGGTCTATAGACGTGCACAACGTGTACTGCACACACATTTGCACTGATAACAAAATCTTCTTCTTCTTCTTCTGGCTATATTAGTCCACTGATGGACATAGCCCTCACCTAATGAGCGCCATAGTGCAAGGTTGTGCCATCATAAGGAGCTAATGCCCATAATCTCCACGCTGGGCATGCGGGTTGGGTATCGCAGTTTAGTGGAATTGTACTGCAGGGGGCGCTGCTGCCCACCCCCCGGTTTTTGTCCCTTAGTCGCCTTTTACGAAACCCGTGGGAAGAATTTTGCTTGGTGCTATTATTTAGAACGACACCACACAGCAAAATAACATAACGAAATAGTGCTAGTATCTAAAAAATATATAAATGCTATTAACGAAAGCGAAAAATTTATTAAATTCTTTTTTTTTATCTTCTCAACTCATTACGTACTTATTATATAGACACTACAAAGTACGGCATTATTATAAGGTGAAATAGCTGAAATAACGTCGAAATTGTAGCTATCAACTACTTACTACAAAAAAAAATTACTTAATATAATTTATATACTTAATTATTTTTATTTATTTCAAGACACAGATCCAAGAAAAAACAGTAAAAAGAAAACCTAACCTATTTGGTAGGTACTGTTTACATTTATATGCAAGTTGCACTACTGTTATTTTTTTTTCGTAAAACTCAGTTGACACTGAATCAGGGTGGAGTAGTAAGATCAGAATCGCGCTGTCTACTTCGTCATGAGTGACACTAATGAGATGGGCGAACGTCAATTTCTTTATGCACCGTCTCACGCTTGCATACATGCGTGATGCTAGCTCACTCGCACTCACATTTTTACATACCTACATACATATAAACTTCACGCCTGTATCGGAGAGGGGTAGGCAGAAACTAGGGTTTGCCACTTGCAACGACCCTGACAGATCACCTTCGCTTCATCAACGTTCAAAAGTCGTTGCATGCGCGCACGCTGCTGGTTCCGGGTACTTTTTATCTTCCATCACATTTTTTGTCTGTGATAATCATAACATAACATAACATTTACATACAGGCACATACATTGCTTCTGGCCCTACACCAGGATACCCTGTGTCGTGGAAATCAGAAACAACGACATCACAAACATGTAAACATCCAAGACCTGGAGTTTTTACTGGAAATTACGACTAACGTTTCCAATTGCAATTTGTGTTGAAAGATGGATGTCTATTTTGATTCAAGTTGCTTCCTACCAATAGAACGTCAACCTTTGCGATTCTAATGCATTGCCCCATCTCATAAAGTAACTAAGTAGAGTACACTTTCGCGGTAAGGTTCATATGCTGTTCACTGTATTTCCTTACTAAATGGTAAACTGTGCTAAGTTCCTGTATTAGATTTTCGATCTAATTTGACAATTGAGACGTTTCGTGTCAGTTAAATTATAGTTGACTTACTTGATGTGCAGGAGCTTGCATAACGTGGAGCCAGAATTTGTGCAACTATGGTTAGCGATACGAGATACGATCAACAGTAGTTGTTAGTTAGTTTGACCTGAGATTTCCACGCGGTAGGGCCATGGTAGCGTAGGACGCCCTCCGACCAGGTGGGATGACGAACTGCGAAAAACTGCCGGCAGATGCTGGATGCGGCAAGCTGAAGACAGGGCGCTATGGCGCTCATTAGGGGAGGGCTATGTCCAGCAGTGGACTACATAATATAGCCTGAAGAAGAAGAAAGGCCATTGTACGAAACAAAGCTGTGAGCTTACTCCAGCCAGCATATCCCTTTCAAGAAAGATAGCAATGCTCTGGTGTTACTGCTGGCCTCCTAAAGGGATCCCAGCTATCCAACGATCAACAGTCAGAAAAGTCGTGAGGTACATTTACAAAGCCAAATGGTATTAGTTTGTCATTACATGCGTCCTTAACTTGAAGTGTCATCCAGTAATTAGAAGGCAGTGTCGCAAAATATCTATATTTAATTATCTCAATAGATCTACACTCTGTCTGTCCAGTACAATCGCATGCGCTCACATGCACTCACTTCAGTACCTTGTCAAAATCAAAATTCTCATTTTCTCATACATCAGGCTAGAAGAGGTTAACGTGACAAGGTTCTAACGTGTTTACATGTTAGTGCAATGTACAATGATTCATCTTTTTACGCAACGCAACCGCAAATACAAGGAAAGTGAAGAATCGATGCACGCGGTATGTAAGTAAATCTCTAACAACGTTTGTACGAAACGCTCTAAGTCCCCGGATAGAGCTACATGCTAGACCGTGTTTATAGCGCGGGTGGAAGCAACCGCGTCCGCTGGAAGCCGCAATAGAAAATAAAATTGATATCGCTACGCCGCGGGGCGAGCCGAGAAAAAGGATTTCGAAATAAATGACTTTTTAAATTTCATCGTTGCACACAGTTTCTCTATCAACTGTCGAGGCGGCCGACCGGCGTACCTCTAGTCTCGACCGAACTCCGTCTAAACAGATCTTGTTGCGCTCAGAATAAGTGTCATAGTTCAACAAAAAGTCATACCTTAGTTGGTGGTCCAGCATACGTGCTGGTAACTGGATTTAGCGGGCGGACATTTATTGTGTGTGACATACAAGATCGCAACTTTTATAGCGTGGCCGCTGATATTATAACAGTAATAATGGGAAATGGAATATCTTCATCTCGAATTTGCACTAGATTGTCCGAAGAAAACTACCAAAATACAGTGTTTTAAAAATGAAAAAAAGAGTGGTACACAATTTCAATTAAAAAAACAATCACTATAAGTAGTTTTACTTGGCTTTTCAGTTCTGGAGCGCCCGACTCAGGGTTCTGTGAAAAAACCTTCAAAATGAGTCTTAAAATGTTTAAATCGCTCATGTCCCCTATTTTACCGCTTGCATTTTAATCAAATAAACATCGACAAATATCTCCTTATCTTTTTTAACCTATTCCAATGTACTTTTGGTAAATCAGTCAGCGCGGAGGCGTTCATTTAAATGGTTGGAAAAAACAAGAAAAAAACATTTCTTCGTAAAATAGGAAATTATGTAAAATATTTGTGGGTAGGTTGTGGTGTATGCATCTGTAAATAATTATACAATTTCAATGAAAAAGCTGTATTTACATTTAAAAATCCTTACAAAACGTAGAAACCCTTACAATACCAGCTGTTCGAATTTATAAGAAAATTACCCGAAACAATGCTAAATACATAAGAAAACGCAATCATAGTATATACAGGGGGTCCTAAATGCCCCATGCTATGGCAGCACCCGCTGGGTATTTCACATCACTATGAATATCTGCTATTTTGGTCTCCACACCTGAGGAGCTAGAGTTTCTTTTTCTATTCTACAAACTCATAGCAACTCATGCCCCGGTTAAAAATAAACCTCGTTCCGCTGTAGATACAGTATTTTAATCCATTTTCTTTGTTTGCTGAGACCACCGGATATCCTTCACCGAAGCTCGGTCAATGCAATTAAGCTTTGATCATTTGACGACAAATTTTCCGCACATTTTCTTTGGTCCAAACTCCATGTGTATTGCTTTTTCTTTTTAGAATTCTTAGGTTATTTTTCTATTGTAAATGCTACTCACGGTGGAAACACGAACGTATAATCCACTATTTACGGTAGACAGATTTTTTTATATAGCCTATAAATGTCCCACTGCAGGGCACAGTTTTTCTTTCAGAAAGCAAAAGTGTGGGCTTAATTAGCACACCCAGTTTATTTGCCAACAATAAATAAATAATATTCATAGATATTACACAGATCTCGTTCACGCTATACTAAGTACAACTAAATGACTTGTGTTACGGATGCTAACTCGACGATAGATTTAAAACAATAAATACATAGATAACATCCAAGACTCGAGAAAAACTAGAAAAGTTCGTTTCCTAGTTTGACCCGGCCGGGGATGGAACCGAGACCTTCGGTTTTACAGTCAGCGTGCCAAACCGCTGCGCCACCGAGGCCGCCTAATTGAGTGAATGCACACTATAAGACCTATACTTATGCATCTGGCACCGCATGTAGATATACTCAATATGCTTTGTCAGGACAAAAGATGACCGCATTTTAATGTTTGTCCTCGCAGATTCAAGGTGAACGAGGTCAAAGTGTTTACGATCCCTGCCCTTGTGTGGTGCCCTCCTGATTCTTAAGCTATGCTAATACCGATGCCTACAGCTGGCTTGCAGCGAATATGTTACTTTCATGCCTTGACGTCATCGCCTATGGATATGTTGTTTTTCTTCGAACGCTAAATTTAGAACGATTACATATACATAAACATCGATGACAAGTTCAATGATAGCAGGTACCTATGGCTATGGATAGGCGAATAAAGCGAAATTACTTTACATCTCAATCATATAAAGGTTTTATAAGGGCTAACGTTGTAAATCCGCAATACCATACGCGATATCATTTTCGAGAAACAATTTCCTTTGAGTCGCGCTCGAGCAAAAAATATATATATTTTATACCGTACCGCGTGCAAAATGAAATCATCACGAAAGCCTGAGCCCGTAGAGGCTCAGCGACTATAACATATTACCAGAAATTTACGTAATACTAACACCATTCAGGCCTGGGGCGTCTATTACGAGATATGAAAAGTAAAACGTTTATAATACGAGCAGGAATGAAGTATGAGCGGTGGAGTGAGAAAGAGAAAAGATAAGAAAATAATGCGCCCCCATATATCATCGCAATCGCCATAATTCTCGAGTCGGCCGGGTTTGCCGGCCAGCGACCCTCCTCACCGAGTGCGAATTCTCTAAAAACATTTAGCTTGCGTCGCCCGCGCCCGCGCCTACCGACGCAGCTACCCCGATAAACCCCCGCTATATATTCTTCCCAAACCATCTCCAAATTTAATTCATATTAGCCTCACTACGCTGAGCTGGATAAAGACCGTCCGAAAACAGCTCCCCTTGAATATGACAATCGTCTTACGAGGGTAGATGTTATATTTTGACCCTTAGTCGAAGCGGTGGTAGTACAGTGGGTACAATAATTGACACGGAAGCAGAAAGCCCAGGTTCCATACCCAGCGCGAGCATGTAACTATGACTTAGTTTATTTTCAAAGTTACGTACATCTGTGAATTTGTGTAGCAATACCACAAGGAAACCATCGTGAGGAAACTTGTAGTTACTTGGCTCCGCAATAATTTAGTAGTATTTAATGTGGGCTATGACGATTAAGTTGTCAGGAAGGTGCTGGGAAAGCCTACTGAATCTAAAACAACGTCCCAGGCACTGCGGCGTCCGAGCGGTCCCTTCACCCATCTAGTATGAGTGAAGATTCCACTGAATGCTTTATAAATCATCTCATTACGTAGATGCAAAGAACAAAGTTTTTGCATCATTCTAGTCATGTGTACTGCATATTTATCTTTATTGTTCCAAATATTTGGATAACCGCATTTATTGTGAAAGAATTAAGGTTGGTTTTCCAATATTCTAACTTGTAATATTAATCTTGGTATGTTAAATGTTTCGTGGACAATAAACTTAGTAATAATACTAACATATTTTAAACTTTCGCGACTTGTACACATAGAATATTTTCGGGGCTTAATCGCGTACTAATTCATTGCTATTTTACCTTGACTTTATATCGGACAAACTAAGCGGACCATTGCTAAAAGAGTCAAGGAACATTTCGCAGCTGTCAAAAACCGCCAGGTGGAAAAGTCAGCGATAGCGGAACATCTTCTTGAATCAGGATCAAACCACTGGATACAATTGTACAAACCATCGGTGCTTTCCAACGATCGCCATTATTATAGCCGAATTGTGCGTGAAGCGGTTGAAATTAAGAAACACAACAATTTTAATCGGGAATGTGGTTTAAACTGTCGCAAACGTGGGATCCGGTCATCAAGATGTGTTCGAGTGGAAAAAAGTCGCATGGCTTATCGTCCGATATTGTCAGTGTAGTGGGTCGCAACCCCAATAGTGCTTTGTGATAGCTGATTGAGGGTAGTCTGAAACCTCATCAGCCGAAGATGCGAACGGGTGCCAGCCGTCAGTCTTCTCGTGACCACGATGACTGTAACGTCGTCGAGACGTCGAGGTAAAATAGCAATAAATTACTACGCGATTAAGCCCCGAAAATATTCTAACTATAATAATAATACTAATTATTAATAATAATACTAATTGAATAGTTTTCGTCTTTGTATAAGATCCCAATTCTTTTGCTGAGTTTTCAACTCCCCCAACTTAGCATTAAAGACATCTGCAGAAACTTGACACCCTTCTCCGTTCTGTACTGCATATTTATCTATTATTTTCCAGATATTTGGATAATAGAACCTATTATGAAAGAATCGTGGTTTGTTTTCCAATATTCCATGTCAAAATACTTATCCATATTTGAATAGTTTACGTCTTTGTATATGTAAATCCCAATTATTTAATTAAAACTGTTTTTATACGGATTTATGCTCGTTTATTACATTTTTACTATTTTCCGACGTTTCGGCACTTTTTCAGGTGCCGTGGTCTCGGACGGAAGTTACGTTCCAAAATAGGCAAACCAATTATTTTATATAAAGTAAAAAAAAAAAATATCCCAATTTTTGCTGAGTTTTCGATTCCCCCAACTTAGCATTTCAGAGATCTGAAGAAACTCGACACCCTGAGACTGCGCATCTTAGAGCTGGACAAATTATTTCCGTGAAGCGCGCGTGACATGACGCTCCCTATGTGCTTTTACAGGGTGATTTAAATTCCCTGTCGTACTATAAACGTGCTATCTACCCATTCGTGCAGCAAATATCATAATATTAATCTACCTATTACCTACCCTCTAATCACCTACGATACAATCAATAATTTTTTTTTTTAATTCTTTATTGCACTAAGTACATAAATAAATGTACAAGGGCGTGCTTAATGCAAGAAGCATTCTCTTCCAGCAAACCTTTGGTGTATTGTTTTGGTACATAAAATATTTATCTACAATTATGAAGTATACATGATTATGCAAGTGTCATTAAAAGACAGATAAGATTTATTGATACAATATTACAAGATACGTGTACAATAGTGGCTAGTTACGTAGTTATTATTATAAATGTAACCTATGAGTGTAATACGCGTATGAATGAATGAGAAATTCTTTATTGCACTGAAAACATAATTTGTAAAAGGCGAGCTTAATACTAGATAGTATTTTCTTCCAGCTAACCCACGATGATGCGGACAAAAGAAGGGGTAGTGCCAGTAAACAATATAATACAAATATAGTTTAAATACATAAACGTTTATAAAGTAGTACGAAAAATATAAAATTATACTCAAATACAAAATTATACTCAAATACATATTTACTTTGTAAGTGCTTTAATGTAATTATTATTATTAATACTTTATTGCACCATAAAATTGTAATAAATGCCTGTCACCTGTGGTGTCTTGTCACAAATTAGTAGAATCTCATTATTATCGCAGCGTGGGGATTATGGGCATTACTCCCCAATGATGGCACAACCTTGCGCTATGGCGCCGCTCATTAGCGGAGGGCTATGTCCAGCAGTGAACTAATAATATAATATAGTAGACTTTTAGTCCGGATTTACTTACGGGTGTTGTTATATCGGAAAAGTCCGACAAGGTTTCGCTCCGATTCGCAGAGCTTAATCATGGTGAGCAGAGACGGAGCTCGCGTCGTCGGTTGCTCGTCTCACACCATCATATCATCATCTCAGTGTGAGACGAGCAACCGACGACGTGAGCTCCGTCTCTGCTCACCATGATTAAGCTCTGCGAATCGCAGCAAAACCTGGTCGGACTTTTCCGATATAACTACACCCGTAAGTAAATCCGGACTAAAAGTCTACAATGTGTTGTGCTTACGAAAGTTTTAGTTCAAAAATATAATATAGCTTGAAGAACAAGAAGAATGCAGAGCACAGGTCTTCTCTGAGAGAAATAGAGCCACGCCTATCCTACACAGATTAGCGATTTCAAGCTCAGACGCGAACACCGCAAACATGCATGTCCATGTCCATAATATAGGGGAGCCATTTGTTTAGTATGACAGGAAATTTCTGAAGCACCTTGTAGCTGCGATGGTCGGCATATTTCATTAGGAACCGGGCGGACATGTCTGGCGGTTACTGGTATTGCATTACTCTGTGCGTTGTGTTTGACGTTCAAGAGTAGGTCAAACATAAAGGCGTTTTGAAAATTCACCTTTATTGATGTCACAGATGGGTATAGGATAACACGTATGTCACAGATAGCAGTAAGGCCGCCAATTGTATCTTTTTTTCTGTATCTGCTCTTACTGTATCAATTTTCCGGTACAATAAAAAATATTCTTATCATATCTCGTCTCGTCTCGTCTCGTCTCGTCTCGTCTCGTCTCGTCTCGTCTCGTCTCGTCTCGTCTCGTCTCGTCTCGTCTCGTCTCGTCTCGTCTCGTCTCGTCTCGTCTCGTCTCGTCTCGTCTCGTCTCGTCTCGTCTCGTCTCGTCTCGTCTCGTCTCGTCTTATCTTAAAATGGTCGGTTCGCAATAGAGAATTTCACTAAGTAAACACTTAAGTAATGCTCAGTCACACTCTTTTCAGAGAAATTCGAAGAGACAGCACTACAATTATTAACTGTTTACTTAGCGAAATTCTTAATTAAGAAATCGGCCTTTCGACTGTAAAAGAAACCAGAAATGCAGTGACGCAATCTTGCATTAAATCTGCCGATCTTCTTAGTCTCTTACATAATTGGAGAGAGAGGAAGTAAAGGAATAAGAAATGCTACTACGGAGTATGATGACGTCGATCCGCTGAGGATATTTTCTCCCCTTCTGGACACCAAATTTGTAGGTGTAAATCAAGGCTCTGAGTACTAAACTATATTTCGGGGCTAAGCCGTACGTAGGTATCGCTTTTTCACCAACGCATTCTGCTGCCGTGAGGAGCCCATTCATTGCGGTCAATTTGCCGTAATGTAATCAATTGCCGAACCTATAAAATAAATCAGTCGAGACAGTTTTAATTGATACCGTTCTGTATTAACGGGCGGCCCGTGTGCCACTCGCTTGTCGAACTTACTACGAGCGATGTAGTAGTTGTAGACCCAATAGGACCTGAGTCATGAATCATGTTAATCTTATCACCCCCTTCTAGGTAAAAAGAAGTAGTCTTAATTAACTGTATCTGGGAAAAATCATAATTATTTCTTTCATATTATTTAATAGCGCTGCTAACAGTGAAGGAAAAGTCTTGAGAAAATCTGAGTGAACTGTAGTGTTCAAAACCTCAGTGCTTGAAATTGCCAATCCGCGGTGGGCATGCGTGGTAATAAAGCCCACACACTTTCTTTTTGAGAGAAGGCTTGTGCCCTGCAGTGGGACGTACCTATAATAGACTACAAAAAAATCTTCAATATGGTTTTGTCGCTTGTTAAAATCGCGGGAAAATTTCCAGTTATTTTTCAGAAAACCTAAATAGGGAGTTGACTTCTAATATTTTTGCTAGTATGCTGTAGTTATTGCTGCTCTAATGAAGAAGCCGCTAACGAAAGAGACACCGCATTTTGTTTCGTGTTTTGACATTGGAGATTCAATTGGCAAACGTCAACACTGCACTTTATGTGTGATTCGTTAAAGCAAAACGATTGAACCATAAAATAGTTGATAGCCTTTGGGGCTGACGACTAAATGGGCCGGCCTCAGCTGTTTATTTACACATCAACTCAATTAGCGACTACAGCTGGAGCTCATTATCCATTCAAATCGCAATCGCAGCTTTCCCACGTTACCCGATTTTCCCGTGAAAACTCAATGGAAACTTCATAACAGTGTTGACTTTGCGCTTGGAAACGGATCGCGTAATGGCCTTTGTCTGGCACAAAAAGCGAGTGATCCAGCCCTGATCCGCTTTGTGTAGTCCGTTTGCTTTAGTCAGTTGACAAGGTAATTATCGACTGTTGTGCTGCACCGACAAAATGGGACGGTCAACGTACCGCGACAACGGCGAATCGAAATAGCCTCACCATTACGTCGCCACTGTTAAGGTAGGCCCATAGATGTAGAAATCCATCCGAGCTGCCTGCATTGTACTAATGCTGTGGTCGTGGGGGCGCTGCTTGTACAAGAGAACTCAGTCTGGGTGTACGTTTATGTTTGTGACGTGCTTATCAGGTTACCATAGTACAGGATATCCCAGTTTGGGACCCGGTCAAGTGATTGTATTGTATGGTCATTATAATGTTATTATTATTATTAATACTTTTATTGCACTTGAATTTTAACAATAAAACCGTACAATGCGGCGAACTTAATGCCATAAGCATTTTCTACCAGTCAACCGCAGGAGGTAGACGAAAAAGTTGGTAGGCGTGTAAAAAAAAAAAACAATATAGTAATGTGGTGTAATTTAGTAAACTTACACATACATTATTATAATGAGATGATTTATATGGCGTCCAGTGGCACCTTTACTATTACTAGACGGATAAAGGGACCACTCTGACATTGTAGTGTTTGGAACTTCGTTTTTTATGGAGTAGGCTTGCCCATGACTTATACCATCCCGACAGCTTAGTCAGCTCGGTCTACGGGAAAGGCAAGTCAACTAAGCCATTATGACACTGGACATAATGTTTTCCTTTACATTAGGCCGCCATTATGACACTGGACATACTCGTATTTATTATTTAAGCAGACACAAAGTGAATATGCAACAAAATAATGTAGGCCGCATTATTGTAAAGTTCTTTTTATAAATCGAACAGAAAAAGTGAATGACATTGGCATAGATCTGAAGGAATTGGTATAAAACAAACAATTCAGGTTTAATTTATGTACTGGATAGGTAAAAACTAGGACTATAAATCAAGTAAAACAGTTCAAATACCTTGGTAGAAAAAATATAATTGTTAGCTACAAAGGCATATAAATGGGTACAAGTACCTTGTCTCAATATATGTCGCATTCAGCAAAATGAAAACAGTTCTAAAGTTTGGAAGGTGTTAACCTAAGGCCATTGACAAGGCAATAAGTTAACAATCAGTTCTAGTACATACTTAATGACAGTTCCACTCGTTTACAACCCAGAAACTGTTGGTTTGTTCTTTTACATACTGTGAGCAATATAGAAAATAATTATGTACGTACATTATTCTAATGTTGGCACTATTATTTATACATGGATCACTGACAATAACAGTGATTTCTCAACTACAATGGATCTTTTGTCTCTGACGAGCAGTCACTTTATTATCGTGTTCGGCGTACAGTCGAGAGCACCAGTCTTTATACCCGTGCACTCTACTCAAGCTCGTGGCCTAGGCGAACCGAGTGATTGGAATCAATCACTTGGTTAAGCAACAACAGGCGCGGTCAGGTACAGGATGGGTGAGCATCCCGTGACTACCGCTAGTGGCATTTTTCCGAGCGTTTCCGTGCTTCGCAAGGCACGTTAAGCCGTTGGTGCCGGCTGTCATATAATGGCAGTCGTTAAGCCATGTCAGAGGCCTTATGGGCGGCTTGATAACTTCTGACAGTAAGGCCCGCCACTGTCTTACAATCCTCCACCAACCCGGACTTGGCCCCCGTGGTGGAGTATGGCCTAACCTTCCTGCGATGCAGGAAGAGACCCGTGCCCCAGCAGTGGGGACATACAAGGGTTGATAACGAACTCTACTCAGTTTCGTAACGGGAGATTTTCCAACTAAATTGGAAAGTTTCATGTGCTGGCAACTGTACCCATAGAGAGTTAACTATGGAATAGATATAGCGTTGGGACAGTGTCCTTACATTACTTTCCGCAGTGACTATATTGAAATATCTAAGAGCAACCATGAAAGATTTTTTTAGACTTCAGTATCTAAGTAAAAGCGGTTTAGGAAATATTTTAAACAAAGTACTAGTACCAATACATACATTTAGGAAATCATGGTGGTAATTCTTTTTTTTCTGGCTGTGCAATTATGTATTCTCTATCTATCTATCTACTACTGGGTACCTATTACTAAGTATAAGTATGTATCAGTATTCCAATTTACCCTGGCTACCCGTTTTTCCAATTTCCTTCAACAACTTTCCATTGTCTAATCGCGACTATTTATTAGGTAAAACGTAATTACCCTATTTCCCGACGCGACTTTTCGGCAGCGTTACAGTTGCCGTGGTCTCGGGTAGACTGAAGTGGCGAGTACAGTCAATTACTCAATTAATTACGTTTCACCTAATAAATAGTCGCGATTAGACCCGTTTTGTAGATAACTATGTATGAGTATCGCGAATCATTAAGGAATACCATTGTAAGGTTGTCTGGAAGAAATTGCTTTTAGCAATAGAGTAGAAGATACATTTGTAAATATTTTGTATTTGTAGTTTTTCCGGAGTGCAATAAAGAATAGAGAAATATTTTGTATTTGTAGTTTTTCCGGAGTGCAATAAAGAATACTCTTATCTTACCACATTTTAATTCTAATGAAGTTATTGTGAAGATCCAATTAAGTGCAACTCGTTATTGAAATAATGCAATCTATAAACTTAAAAAAAATACATTACATAAAACTCACGCCACCTACGGAAGGGTAGTCAGAGACCAGGCTGCCACGACCCTGATAAACCTCTTCCACTTCAACAACATTCAACTCTCTGAATATGTAAGAATAACGTATTTTAATCGTTTGCTCAATGAAAGTCGTTTAATTTATCGATACTGAAGAAATGGTAGCCAGGTCTTGCTTTATTATTATTTGACGGCCTCGGTGGCGCAGCGGTTTGGCACGCTGGCTGTAAAACCGAAGGCCGCGGGTTTGATCCCCAGACGGGTCAAACTAGGAAACGAACTTTTCTAGTTTTTCTCGAGAGTTGGATGTTCTATGTATTTATTGTATTATATCTATCGTCGAGTTAGCACCTGCGACCTAAGTCATTTAGTTAAACTTAGTATGGGGCTAACGAGATGTGTAATATGTCCAAGAATATTTATTTATTTTATTTATTACCATAACACTCTTACAGGGAAAATTTTATATTTAAAAAAAATAACTGTCTTACAATCCTCCACCAACCCCCATGGTGGAGTATGGCCTAACCTTTCTGCCATGCAGCAAAGGAATCGTGCCCCTGCAGAGGGGACATACCAGGACATATCAAAGTTGATAATAAATTAATGTTAAGACGGATTAGAAACCGCCTCTAAAGCGGTTAGGAATAAGAAGACTCACTATCTTAAAACTGAGATAGGCTGCAACCCAGATGCATGGCATCCCACAATTTTAGTTACGAGTAAGTAAACATGCAGTGAACAAAATAGCTCCGAAGTCAGGCAACAGATGGCGCTGCTAACCCCGCAGAAAGCCTTCGTTCAGCTTACAGCGCTTTTTAAATACCTAGATGTCGCTGAAAAAGGTATTTGCGGATTTTCTTTTATCTTAGAGACCCGTCTTCCTACGCAAAGGCTCTCGATAATTGGCCATTATTTTTTATCTGACTGAAAAAGCGGTGATTAGCTTATAGAAGTGATTAGCTTATGTCATTATGAACTGTTTAGCTTACAACAATCTTTCAGAGTTCAGTGGTAGAAAAGGACCAAAATTTGTTTAGTAGAAATAGTATTAAACAGTGGTTTACACCTCTTTCGATAATGCCATGAAATGAACCCCCGAATTCAAAGTTTCGAGCTAAACTAAGCGTGTTAATAAGTGGATCTTAAGGAAGCTTTAACAAGGGTGCCCCTTTTCAACAATTGCTTCATATGAATTTATATGACAATAACTAAGTACACTACCTTACTACTCTGTAACATTAGTTATTAAGTAGCTTCTAAAATACTTTAAATCAATCAATACTCGGCCACTGCCGGACATTTTTCTACCGCCAGGCAACCCATTTCTTTATGAAGAAATATTTAAAAATTACTTAAAACACTTCTTTCTTCTATGTAACCTGTATACATTCTACTACAGGGCACAGGGCTTCCTCAGAGAGAGAGCTTACCACGGGTTCCCACTGCGGATTGGAAATTTCGCCAAGGTATGTGAACACCCCCGGCACAGGTTTCCTCACAATGTTTTCCTTCACTTCACGAGTAGTATTGCTACTTACAACTTCACAAATGTATGTAACTTAGAAAACATGATCACTGGTGTCGGGTTTCGAACCCGCGACCTCCCAAATGTGAGGCCGGCGCTACCAAAGCATTACAAAATACTTTACTACAGTTATTCTTTCAATTCCACAATCCTACTCACAGATTTCAGACGCTACGTCGCACACTAAAGCAAAAGTTCAAAACGTTAACAACCGACTTATTTTGAGAAATCGTCTGTCATCGCCACCACTGAATATAGAGAAGAGAACAAGCAAGCACAATCCCGGACTGTTAGCGCGATCTTTAAATACATATCAATCGTCGAAGCAATCCCAATACGAGCCCCTCTTACTCTCGAACGAAATTTAGCCAGCTTGCGTTACAATTGAGTGCGCAAATTTTATAGTTTATTTTATTTATTTCGGGGAATATTAAGCCTTATGCTTTTTAGGGTTCCGTACGCAAAGGGCAAAAGGCAAAAACGGGACTCTTATTATTAAAACTTCATTGTAAGTCTGTCGTCACCAGGCTACATCTCATAAACCTTAATAGGTAGTCAGTTGAAATGTTCCCCTTTATTTATTTCAGAAAAAGATAATAACAAAAATGTTTAACTGGCTCCCATTTGTACAACAAACGTGATTTTTTTACTCTCTTTTGCTCGATTGTAAGGGAAATAGGTTGAATTATTCAATATTTAGTTTTGCTTTCACTTTAGAAAACAAATATTGAAAAACAATATTAAAAAGGACGCCTACACAACTAACGTGATTGTTTTGCCGTTTTCAGGGTTCTGTAGGTACCTCAACAAAAAAAAACGGATCCCTTACAAGATCACTTCTCCGTCCGTCCGTCTGCCTGTCAATACCCTTTAACTCGGAAACACGCAAAGGTATCGTATAGTGTAGTCTAGTATAGTGTATGTAATAAGTTGGAAAAAATCCAACTTCTGGGATAACACAAGAAAAAGTGACGGCTAAAAAAGTTTATTTTGACATTCAAATTGAATCAAAATTTACAGGGTACTTCCCGTTCACCTAATACTGTCCTATGCTACAGGTAATATCCGGAAACTATCCTATGAAAACTAACTTACAATGTTTCTAATATATTTAATTTATAATGTTTCTATTATATTAATTGTGGCTCCATTTGGAAAACAATAATGTCAAGAGTAAAGGGGCGGACCAGTTCAAATAAACATTTCTATTGGAATTTCTCCAGTGCTCAGTGCAGTAGGTAGGTACCTACTTACCAAACACTTCTAATATGGTTTATACAGCGTGTTTTTGAAACAACGCAATACCTGGAAACTGTTTCTTTTGTTAAACCACTTTCAACAGATACAATGCATGTACCAATGATTGTCGTACATACTACTATGTAGATAGTTAAATAATAATATTGGCATTTTGCATCTACTTAATGAGATGATTTATACAGCGTCCAGTGGCATCTTCACTCACACTAGGTGGGTGAAGGGACCACACCGACGCTGTAGTGCCTGGGACATGGTTTTATAGATGGTGTAGGCTTGCCCAGCATAAAAATAGTATAGCCTCTAGTTGGTCACAAAAAATATTGACCGTCTTTATCATAAAAAAAAACAACACATTACTTTTAGAAAAATTTAATTGGCATTTTTTACGTACTTAAAAGAGGTGATGATGATGACGATGACATCAACCCTTGGTATTTTTGAACTAAAACTTTCGTAAGCACAACACATTCTAGACTTTTAGTCCGGATTTACTTACAGGTGTTGTTATATCGGAAGAGTCCGACAAGGTTTCGCTCCGATTCGCAGAGCTTAATCATGGTGAGCAGAGACGGAGCTCGCGTCGTCGGTTGCTCGTCTCACACTGAGATGATGATATGATGGTGTGAGACGAGCAACCGACGACGCGAGCTCCGTCTCTGCTCACCATGATTAAGCTCTGCGAATCGGAGCGAAACCTGGTCGGACTTTTCCGATATAACAACACCCGTAAGTAAATCCGAACTAAAAATCTACAACCCTTGGTATGTCCCTACTGCTGGGCCACGGGTCTCCTCCTGAAAGATAGACCATACTCCACCACGGGGGCCATGTCCGGGTTAGTGGAGATACTTTTTTTTTTGTAACAGAAACCTGAGCAACACATTCCAGTAAATCATCTTTAATATTTGTACATGCTTTAATAAATAGATTGATAATTTAAATCTGTTCTAATTCTAAACTCTCTCATTCTATTCAACATTGACTTCGTTCTCGGCGATCCGAGAATAGAAAGTACAGGACTAAAAAGTTACAGTTTAAGTGTAGAATAAATGTTTTCTTTCTTTCTTTCTTTCTTTCTTTCTTTCTTTCTTTCTTTCTTTCTTTCTTTCTTTCTTTCTTTCTTTCTTTCTTTCTTTCTTTCTTTCTTTCTTTCTTTCTTTCTTTCTTTCTTTCTTTCTTTCTTTCTTTCTTTCTTTCTTTCTTTCTTTCTTTCTTTCTTTCTTTCTTTCTTTCTTTCTTTCTTTCTTTCTTTCTTTCTTTCTTTCTTTCTTTCTTTCTTTCTTTCTTTCTTTCTTTCTTTCTTTCTTTCTTTCTTTCTTTCTTTCTTTCTTTCTTTCTTTCTTAGAATCTTGTTTACGAAATTGGACAAGTAAGAATAAATAGACTGTAGGTGTCCTGGGGGAGACCTAACTAGCATTTTTGAATAAGTACGGGTTGACTAACTGAGGGAGGAGTAATTATGGAGTTATGCCTATAATAATCAAACCATTCGATATGACATGTGTTTATTTTTCCTAGTATTTACTAAGGCTGCACGAAGATTGTATGCCTTACAATCTTCACATCTATTATACAATGAAGCTGAGATGGAGAAGCGGTAGAACGCCGACTTCTGAATCGAAAGGTCATGGGTTCAAATCCCGGCACGTACTAGTGACTTTATTTTCTAAGTTACGGACATTTGTGAAATTATAAGTAGCAATACCACTCGCTAACCGTGAAGGAAAATGTTGTAAGGAATCCCTAATGTCTCAAGTGTTAACATACCTCATCACTTGCCACGTACAATAGCCAAACTATGAGGCTAGCGATAAGACTGCCAATTCTATACTATACGGCAATGTTTAGATATGTAAGCCTTTTTATATATTTTGTTTTCTGGTGTGTATAATAAAGAGTTCTAATCTAAGTGCGAGAAATCTCAGGACTAACTGTCATCTCTTATACATTTAGAAAGATTGTAAGCGCTAAGTGAAATTGAAGAAATAATGCAACTTCATTATTTATTTTCCACAGTCGAGCAAGTTTTATTAGTTAGTGGACTGCCGAGCTTGACTGTTAGCAGCGCTTTTACAGCCTAATCTTAATCAAGAATTCAATCATTTATTCACTGTCCCAGGGTCGTTAAAGGTCTTAACGATTTGTCTACTCCAACCAGAAATTGTTACTTACCCTAGATTGGAACCTCCTTCTTTTTCCCGTGTCGAGTCTGGACTTATACAATATTTATAAGTCTGTCTACTTTGAATTTTAATCAATACCGGCACGGAACGCCTAATAAAATAGTGCGGTGCAAGCTCTTGTCTTATGCTATTATCTTAATGATTAACATTTCAAACCCAAACTGTCATTACATGGTCGCAATAAAGTTACAAATTATGAATTCTTAAGAGCTTATAACTTCTGACAGTAAGACCCGGCACTGTCTTACAATCCTCTACCAACCCGGACTTGGCCCCCATGGTGGAGTATGGCCTAACCTTCCTGCGATGCAGGAAGAGACCCGTGCCCTAGCAGTGGGGACACACAAGGGTTGATATTGAAGGCGCTCCTATACGTAGAGGTAAAACTGTACTGTTAACAGCACGTTAGCCTTTGAATTCTTTACTACGCAATAAAAAATATGCTTTACCTTATAAATGAGGCCAGAAGTGGCGTACTGAAAGCGTGACGTATGTCAGAAGTTCATTTTTTTACCCGAATGAGAAAGGATGGCTCAAGACAGAGAGGAGTGGAAGATTATGGAGGACGTCGTTGCCCAGCAGTGGGACCTAATCCTGGATAACTAAACAGAGTGTAGTTCACGGAGTATTTTGTTAATAATCATAGTGTTAATCAATTATTATCATCAACCCGTTATGTCCCCACCGAGAAGCACGGGTATCTTCCCCGAGAAAGGTAAAGGCCATCCTCTACCACGGGGCCAAGTCCAGATTGATGGAGGCTTGCAACACTAGTGGCTGGTATTACTGTCGGAAGTTTTCAAGCCGCCCTAAGGCCTCTGATTTGGCTTAACAACTGCCATCTATCGACGGTAGCAAGCACTAACTGCTAAACGTGCCTTGCTAAGCAAGGAACCGCTTAGAAAAATGTCACTAGCGTTAGTCATAGACGGTCACCCATCTATGCACTGAACGCGCTACATGTTGCTTAACCTTTGTGATCGTTTAAGATCACTCACGGGGCTATGAGCGATTGCATTAAACATAGCATAATGAGCATGAATTTAATCTTTATATATTATGTTACAGAATGGACTGTATATATAAGAAAACTGATGGAAAACGGTTAAAACAAAGTATAAGTAGGAACAGAGACACATATATAAGTAGAATCAGAATAAATGGTCAATGAGATTGTGACATGAATATTACAGAATGAGAGAAAAATATACACAATCATGAATTAAATCCAAGGAGTCTTCAACAATAACTTAGTTCTAAAGTCTGTAACGAAATTGAATAGAGTTCAGGGGTGTGAAAATTGATGTGCTGCCGACTGTTTGTAATGAAGTAGAATAGGTAGTTATTATTGTATCCGTGAGCCGACCATCTCTCATCGGATATTCATAACGTTATTTCTATCCAATGGAGGAATTTTATATGTAGCAATACTTCGTTTTCTATCAAAGCGTCTGCGGCTGTAGCTACGACACATGTCTTTCGATATTTCTTGTAGTTGTAAGAGATGATAAAACTGAGTAGCATTTCTTACTCGATGTTTCCTTTTTAGAGTTTAAATCTATTTATTCTACGCTTGATATTCTGCTATACGTTTGATAAATTATAACTGCACTCGAGAGCATTGAATAAGGGTCACTGAGGAAATCCTTGATATCTGGCATAATGAATGAAGACGTAATAAAAAAAAACATACAGGTAGATTATTTATTTATTAGGTAGGTTTATTAGGTAGATTATTTATCTATTAGGTAGGTAACGCGATTATTTATTAGGTAAAACGTATTTACCTTATTTCCCGACGTTTCGGCAGCGTTACAGTTGTCGTGGTTTCGGGTAGACTGAAGTGGCGAGTACAATCAATGATTGTGGGTAGTCACTATTAATTTTTCGCTGCTGACCGACACACAACACTCACTATGTCGACAGACCGGTCCGGTGATAAGGCGCGTGACTTGTAATTACTAAGCACTGAATTCCACGTACTTGAAAGCTTGAACCCATCCTCTCTGTTGAAATTCTTGTGTTTTTTAATTTCAATTGTTTCCCGAACGATTCTTTGGTAATACTGTCAATCGGTTGAGAGAACTTTCAGTCGTATATAGCTATCTATGAGTATCGCGAATCATTAAAAAATAATATAGGTAGTTTCTAGAACGTTTTCTTGTTTCTAGCGGACCGCGCAATCATTATTTTGCCACAAAAGCGATGGTAGCGGGGCGGTATAATACCGGCTTCTCAATCCGGAGGTCGTGGGTTCAAATAACGGCATGTACCAATGACTTTGTTTTCTAAGTTATGTACATTTATGAAATTTTAGTAATATCACTCACTAACTATGTCAGCAAGTAAAAAAATAGTCAAAACAAGAATATAAAAGCGGATCAGGCTTCGCGCAAAAACTTGTAAGGTTTAAGTGACGCCTTGTGAAATGTAAATATTAACTATCTCATAAATAAATATTAAAAAAAAAACGTGAAGGATAACATTGTGAGGAAACCCGAGTGTATGTGTGTTCATAAACCTCAGCGCTAAAGAGTGCCAATCTGCGGTGGTGGGCACGCGTAGTAATTAAGCTCAAACTCTCACTTTCTGAGACAAGGCCTATGCCCTCCAGTGGGTCGTATATAGTCTACATAAAAATATAATGCCTACGGCCTATTCTCAGACCTACCAAATATACATAAAAAACATAAAAATCGGCAAAGACGTTTCAGAGAAGATCGATAAAGAGACATTGAAATTTTGATATGTTAAATTAACACAACACAAACACACACACACAGACTCCTTCACTCAGTGGCTAAACCCGATCCCAAGACCTAGTCGTAGGGCTGAGTATAAATATGAGTACCTACAGTCTATTTATTCTTACTTGTCCATTTTAGTAAACAAGATTCTACCCTCAAACTGTGACTTTTTAGTCTAAAACTGCCGTATTTCCATAAATGAAGTAATCTGGAACACTCTTTTAGATAACAAGCTGCCAATTTTATAAACATAGTTCATGATAGTTCATGAATTTGCGAGAAATTGTCTAATTTAGGCATCTAATTTCTATTTTAAGGTTAGAATCTTGTTTACTAAATTGGACAAGTAAGAATAAATAGACTGCACTATTGCTTGCTTTTGTTGTATTTTATAATTTTTGTACCTTTTCTTTATTTTTTCTGCAATACCTCTGTCGGTCGTAATTTGAGCTGACTTAGTATCTAAAGTATGTTTCATACTTTGTTGTACTAGTTTTTTTGGTGGCCTGACATCCTGAGATACAGATCTCTGATCTAGTTTGGAACCCAGCTTCTATTGCACCATATTGTACCACTGCTATTTTCCAACTAATTTGTGGATGGAGAAATAAAGATTTCTGTATTGGTATTATTTTTATTTGTATATTATAAATTATCTAATGCATATAAGCAATATAAGTATAGGTAATACAGTATAAGCCGCGTAAATTTCAATGCGTTATTTTACTTCAAGAACGCTAAGAAAACATTATTAAAAAATGCACGCATCGACCATAAGACATTGCTATTTTACAATATCGAACTACAATTCCATTTAGTTTTTTTAAATTTTCACGTGACAAAATTTCGCAGTGAAAATAAAAATTATGCATCAAGAATGCAATAAAAATGAAGAAACAAGATATAATCCAAAGTGATGTTACGTTTCAAATACTCTTCAATTTCAATTAAACTTCAGGCACAAAACTAGTTTAACAAATCCCATCACGAAATAAACGAGCGAGCTGATCTTTTTAGCTTCACAAAAATAAACTCTACTGCTCTACTTAAATCCTGGCTGGAATACGAAACCAAAGACCTATTTGAATGGCAGAAAAAGTAACACGAGACCGATTGGACCGAATCCGACCACAGCGGAGTGCTGTGACGTCACATCCCGTCCCACCTGACCCGTGGAGACATAGACAAGCTAGATTAATCCCCAGTCTATTCGAGAATCTAATTTTATTACAGACCAAAATATCTCAGGTCATGTCGCCAGATTTGGCATATTTGTTAGTTGATTCTAGATTGGGATTACAGGCGCCATCTATGTGAGCGTGTGGTAATCGTCGAGTAGATTTTAATAATGTATTTAATATAAAATGTATTATATGTTATTGTATTATATGTTATTGTATAGTATTGTATTATATGTTATGGTTTATGTAAGTATATTATTTTTAAGTATAAGTATGTATATCAATATTCATATTTGCACCAACTTCCCGTCTCACTTTTCCTTCAGCTACTCTCCATCGTTGTTTGTCTGGAGGAAATTGCTCTAAGCAATAAGGCCGCCGATTGTACTGTATCTTTATAATATTTTTTTTGTTTGTTTTTTCCTGGTTACAATAAAGAATATTCTTATCTTATAATATCACCCAAATCGATTTGCCAGATATTTCGATACGCCTGGCAAATTGGGCGGTTGGTTTATTTAGTTGCATACTTAATTCCACTTCCACATCATGTTCACAAAACAAAATTAATCGTGCCTACCAATTTTTCGATGGGGTCTACCTTATGAATCTTAATAAATAAAATAAATATATGTTAGTAACTTCCACATAACAGGCTGTGTGGTATCGGCCTAGAGAATAGCACCAACCCAAATTCTTCCCGCGGGTGTCGTAAAAAGCGACTAAGGGATATAAACCGGGGGTGGGCAGCGGCGCCCCCTGCAGCACAATTCCACCAAACTGCGATCCCCAACCCGCATGCCCAGCGTGGGGATTATGGGCATTACCCCACAATGATGGCACAACCTTGCGCTCATTAGTGGAGGCCCATGTCCAGCAGTGGGCTAATATAGCCTGAAGAAGAAGAACAGAATTAGTTGTTCTGGTCTCAAACTAGGATACTCTGTGCTAGGATACCTAAGCAAGGACATCACGCACATGGAAATACACCCAGACTGGGACCATTTCTACAAATGTACGGCGTTTCCCAGTCAGAATCGAACCCGCAACTCCCGATATGACAATCAGACGCAGTGGCGTAGCTAGGTAACCAAGTGCCCTGGGGCAAATAAAAAAATGGGGCCCCACTGCTATGTAAACTGATTAGGTTTTATGAAATATAGAAATACTTTAACAAATACAATAAAACGCACATCGATGGATAATAAAACGCACATAGACAACACTGTCAACCTACAGAAATAATTTAGGGTAATTCCCTAGACAAAGCATAACTTTTGAATTTGTCTCAACTGAGTTGTCATGATTAAAGCGGGGTTGCAACCTGTTATATTAATTTTGAAAATGGGAGAAAATTGCAAAAGGTCAGTTCGATCGAGATTTCTGGTAAGGATTCGAGGGCCCCCTGAGCTTGAGGGCCCCGGGGCACTGCCCCGCCTAGCTCCTAGGTAGCTACGCCACCGATCAGACGTAATACAGCGAGACGAGGCAGTTCTAATCAATAAGCGAATAAGGCCAAAAACTAATCAAAATTCTGTAAAATAAAAATGTGCTAACTGACATGTCAGAGGCCTTATCGGCGGCTTGATAACTTCTGACAGTAAGGCCCGCCACTGTCTTACAATCCTCCACCAACCCAGACTTGGTCTCCGTGGTGGAGTATGTCCTAACCTTCCTGCGACGCAGGAAGAGACCCGTGCCCCAGCCGTGGGGACATACAAGGGTTGATAACGAACGAACTGACATTTAATCATTAAAACTTTGACCGTTGCATCTACGAAATGAAATTATTTTACAGCGTCCAGTGGTAGTTTCACTTACACTAGATGGGTGAAGGGCCAACCCGGACGCTCTAGTGCCTGGGGCATTGTTTTTAGATGGTGTAGGCTTGCCTCGCTCAACACCTATATCAACCTGACAGCTTAGTCGGCCTAGCCCACAGGAAAAACAAATGAACACGTGCGGAGCCAACCAAGCCGGGGGTTTCCTCAAGATGTTTTCCTTCACAGTTATTGTTTTCATCATTGGTGGCCCCTCTTCTTTTAAAGGTGCTTGGGGGTACTAACTACCGCTGCCAATGGAAAAAAAATCATAACTTGTGTTATGAATATGATACGTTTTTATTTAAAAGTGAACATGAGAAATCCTTACAACTGTGACAACTATTTTTAGAATCAACAATGTCTGGAACCTAGAATGAACCACCAAGGACTTTAATCACTTTCTGCCAAAAATGGCGGAAATCGATTAAATTTCTTATCCATTGATCATAGGTTCTAGATAGATAGATAGAGAACACTTTATTGTAGATACAAAAAGGAAATTACACAGATATCTAACCTAAGAGTACAGACGATTCTAGACTGTAAGTTCTAAATAGGTATAGTTAGTAAGATTTCTCATGATTTCACTTTTAGATAAACACGTATTTTAAAACAATTTTTTTTTTTTCATTGGTGGCGCTAGTCAGCGCTCCGAAACGCCTTAACGAGTCGATGGCAAAACAATTTTCATCAAAGTCTAAGCTAAACAGTTGCGGCCTAGAACTTTGCGACGGCCTCTAAAAGCTCAAGGATCGGTCAAGGGTGAGTCTGAAAAGTTCTAAGGACAATAATTTCCTCACGCAAAGCACAGCCTAGTTCTGAGATCAGAACATTTTCACAAATGTGAAACAATAACCGCTATCGCTGCTTTCAAGTGAAGCCAAGAACTCAACCTTTGCGAGAATTTATTTCATTCTTATGGCACTATTATGCCGTTCGCAGCTACACAACATAAATAATAATGCCGACCGTTATAGGGTCATTACAGTAGGAGCTAGTGAAATGACGTCACGCGGCCTCGTCTTCCACGTATCGAGACTATTGTCTTGTTTTGACTGGACCGGACCAATGGAAAGAAAAACCTTCGTCAGATAGGCATAGCACACACACACACACAAACTAGCCTCTCCAAGACACGCACGCACTCGAGTGTGTATCCGTCTCTCTCTCTCTAACTCATACACACACACATTTTTTTTATGTGGATTTCATTTGTTTTACAATAGAGTATTAATATATATTTAGAGGACGATTGTCTCTAGCGTTGAACATATTCATAAGTAATATTTTTTAAATTGTAGTCTCTATTAATCAAAGTATTTTTTCTTAAAGAATAAATGTGGACTGTCTTTACTCGTAATTTTGTCTTTTTATCCAAGACCGGCGTTTGTACATGCAGCTTTTAATAAATCTTGAGAAGCGAAAGATCTTGTTCCAAATCGTGGCAAATGGAGAACTCTGATCTCTGCCATTCTCTTTAGGATACAAGCGTGAGTTTAGCTAATGTTATGTACGTTGAGAAACGCGAGTCAGAGAAATTAACTTCAAAATTACAGGGGCTCTCGTTTCATTTTACCTTTTAGTAAGTTTATTTGAGTTTACTAGCAAGACCGTACGTTGTTATCAGTGATCTGATTTAGGTGAGTATAAAAACGTATCATCAGCGAGGAGACCTTACATGAACCTGTTAAAACCTCCGACTCTTGCCGATAAACTGCATTAGCAGTTTGGCAAACTAATGAAGTTGTAATGTTGCATTGATTTCAGTGAATAAATATATAGACAAACTAGGTATTCACGACTATATCAGTTTCCGGGGTATTGTTTTTTTTTAAATATTTATTTTATGTCGTAGGCTACATTCAGACTAAATGACTACATTCAGAAAAAAAAACAAAAGAGAATCGAAGATTTTTTTCTTTGTATCTGAGCTATGCCTGCCAGTATATTTTTTCTTACCAAGGAGTATGTCGTTCTCACTACCTTTTTTGATCCCCCCTCGTATAAGCGTCCCACTGCAGGGCATAGGAATTCTGTCAGAGAGAGTATGGGCTTAATTTTCACGCGTACCCACCGCGAATTGACAATTTAAAGCGGTGAACACCTCAGATACTTTTGTCACGATGTCTTCCTTAGACTTAGCGAGTCTTGGGATTAAAAATAAATAAATTACAAACCTTATTAATTATTGTAATAGCTTCAAATAGTGTCCAAGCCAACTGCAGGTGTTTAGCAGTATATGAAATGAAACGAAAAGGTTTTATTCAAAGTAGTGCAGAAACTGCGGCTTAATGAACGTTACAATTCAAACTAGGTGTTCATTTCATAATCTAGATAATTTTGGAGAAAAAATGGACAAAAAACTTAGTCTTTTCAAAGTCCTTAATTAACAAAGTTTACATAATTATTAGAAGCGCTCGTGGCCTAGGCGAGCCGAGTGATTGGAATCAATCACTTGGTTAAGCAACAACAGGCGCGGTCAGGTACGGGATGGGTGAGAGTCCCGTGACTACCGCTAGTGGCATTTTTCCGAGCGCTTCCGTGCTTCGCAAGGCACGTTAAGCCGTTGGTGCCGGCTGTCATATAATGGCAGTCGTTAAGCCATGTCAGAGGCCTTATGGGCGGCTTGATAACTTCTGACAGTAAGGCCCGCCACTGTCTTACAATCCTCCACTAACCCGGACTTGGCCCCCGTGGTGGAGTATGGCCTAACCTTCCTGCGATGCAGGAAGAGACCCGTGCCCCCGCAGTGGGGACATACAAGGGTTGATAACGAACATAATTATTTTAAAAGGCAGAACTCAGGCATGATACAAGCTTTAATTCCAGACACCTTTGTCATCTAAATAATCGTTTACGTTATAGTAGCCCTTTTGGCACAACGTGTACTAAACACATTTTTTGAACCGCGTTTCAGGCTAGCTTAATATATCGTCAGGGATTTTATTATAGAAGCGTAAACAATGCCCCATGTAGGACGTATTCACCTGTGCCAGCCTTAACAGTGGGAACGAGAGTTTACGTTTATTTCTAGTAGGTATTTACATCGTGTTGTCTAGGTACCCAAAGTTTTAAAGTTTCTGATATTTTTCCCCTAATTCCAAGCCCTTGTTACACGTTTACAACACACAAAAATTTAGTAGGTATATCCAACTGCGTCATTTTGAAGTAGCAACAAGGCTCCTCGGAGGCAGGCCATATATGTAGCCTCTACACCGTGCAGGCCGCCATTGAGTGCGGGATGAAAGCGAGGTCATTACCTGAAACAAAGAACGAATGCCACTGAAACTCTCTGCATAAATCGTGCCGCGCTGTTTACTCGCCCTCACTCCCCGTAAGAAAAAACCCCAGCCTAGTTTGTGAGAAACGTGCCTCGGAAGCCCGGCTTTTTACTCGACTGCGAAGCCAAAGAAGGGTTGTGTTTTTCGCGTCTGCACGTATGTTTCTTTAAGTCCACGCACGGGCCAAATAACCGGCTTTTACAATTTAGGTAAAGCCGCGTTTTCACGGTCTTAGTGGACTCGGACCGAGCGCGTCTTAATAAGCCAAACGCACATTCCACAATGCTTCTTCACTTTCGTAAAGCTCCACAAACTGCAAATTATCTCCTTCTGACCACTTTCTTCTACGCGGCACAGGAATTTCTTGCGGCGACACCATTTTGTTATTGCTATTGCATCAAAGTCAACTAAGATGAGTAGAGCGCCGTCCGAGTTGGAGTGCACTGAAATGGTCAGTGTACACGATACGAGTAGCATCTTAGTAGTCATCTTACTAGGTATTCCGTGGTCGCCAGTTAAGAAAAATTTCGCCCCAAAGGCCATCAGTTCATGGATAGACTGACCTTATGATCATTGGCATTATTGGTAGCTTATAAAACTCTCGCTTTCCAATGCTACCATTCATATGGTAGAAGTCAATAGATTCGAGTTTTCTAGCGAAAGATGGCTATTTAACTGGTGCTTTTTATACTATTGGTATAACACTATATGCTGTTGTTTAATAGACTACGAAATAGCGTCAAATAACAGCAATTGCTGTACTAATATCACTCAATTGAAAATCGGTGCGTTTGTTAGATTTCAGGCTCTGGTCTCGTTCATAAGATCATAAGCTATCCAAATTTTCGTTCTTGTATTTCTTTTGAGAAGGACGTTTAATATGTTTACTTAATAGCCGCTTTCAGTCGCTAAAGAGCTATCATTAAGGAATTTGTATTCAACGAACACGTAGTCGGTTTGATTTTATGCCGTAGTTTCCGAATAACCTGTTTTTTTTTTGTTCCATATTTAAACGTACAGTCCCGTCCATCGGCCAGTAACTGTTGAAACAATCAATTTGTTGTGGCATCTGTTGATACACGTCTCGGCAACAATAGAATATGGCAGTAAATCAGTGAGATAGCGCAGCCGCCGCGCCGGCTGACCCCACACATGTTAATGGCGAGTGCCCCCACCTGCGGGCGCAGCCGTGGCCTTGAGCCACAGCCAATTAGCGGCAAAGGATCCTCTTTACTCCTATGTAAATAGAGCGTGAACGGGTTGATGGCCTCCTCTGTGCTCTGGCTTTTGCTGACATTATTTAGTGAGGGCTCGATAACATACATACATACGTACATACATACATACATACATACATACATACATACATACATACATACATACATACATACATACATACATACATACATACATACATACATACATACATACATACATACATACATACATACATACATACATACATACATACATACATACATACATACATACATACATACATACATACATACATACATACATACATACATACATACATACATACATACATACATACATACATACATACATACATACATACATACATACATAACCTCAAGCCTGTATCCCAGAGTGGTAGGCAGAGACCAGGGACTGCCACTAGCCACGATCCTGATAGATCGCCTTCGCTTCATCAACGTTCATAAGTCGTTGTCTGCACGCACGCCGGTTTCGGGTACTTTTTATATTCCCCTTTGCTATTACGTCCCCTATTTGGTCAACGTATGTCCGCCTGGGACGTCCCTTACCAGATTTTCTACTCACATTCAAAATATATATTTGTTTTGTCAATCTTTCTTCCTTCATCCTCTCCACATGTCAAAACCAACGCAACATTCCTTTCTCAGTTCTAGTCACATCCTCTTTCAGTCCACAACGTTCTCTAATCAGACTATTGCGTATACTGTAATTCAAAGTAACACTACACGGCCCGATTACGTATGGCCAAAAGTTCTGTTAGGTATAAGATGTATGGATGTGAGTTTGGTGAATATATTTTAAATAGCAAGTGTTAGGTACTAGTAAATGTAACCCATGTTTACGCTCACAATAAATATTCTTAAGGCCAGTTTAAGAATTTAGAATTTCCCTAAATAAGTACTTAAGTACCTAACGTTCTGTCACGCTCTTTTCTGGGAAATTCGAAGAGACAGCACTACAATTAACTATTAAAGTAATAAAATTCTCAATTCAGGAACTGACCTTTATTCTTATAAGATTTCTTTACCTTTGAGAGTGCCCTTGAAAACTGCTACTTGACAACTCACTGATCTGGCTGTGATCTTTGAGGAAAAACTGATTCGTTCAGACTTTCAATTTAGTATGGTATAATTGTTGTTGACACAGATTATATTCAAGGAGAACGGCGAGTGTTCCTTCTCGCCGCACCTACTGTACTAGGCTCAAGAGAGGCCCTGATGCCCGAGAAATTTGGATAATTATGGTCAGCAGAGGGCTCTGTTTATGACCTGTATAGGTAGATAGGTGTTTTCTAAGCCCGCACGTGTTTATTAATTTTATCTCTTTCTTATTATATCTTTTTTTATCTGGTGATGCGTGACGTTTTTTGTGAGTAACCCTGACGTTTTTTGTAAGTAATGATTTCTTTTATCAACAACTGTTTGTATTTTTTTTATCAAGAAGAGAACAATCGGTCTATATTCTTTTTAATGCACTAAACCGTGCTAAGGACAATTTCAAAAAGGTATTTAGAGGCTAAAAGTTCCACCCGTGGAATTTTTAGCCTCTAAATCTATATTAATAATTTCGTCAAGGGGTACGGTAGACTCAATCGAAACCTTACATGAATAGCAAAACATAAAAAAATATTGATTTCGAGTCGACAACATATATCCGTAAAATTCGGATTATGGAGAATTTCGTTAAATTTTAATGGCACTGACAAACAAACCGCAGTCGCCATCTTAGATACGCCTCGCCAATCAACACCACAGATAAACGCGTGCGTCGCGCCAAAAAGTATCCATCACAAAGAACTGTGACACATTTGACGGTGTAAAACGAAATGTCCTGCTGGAAACATTTAATTGTTCCGTGTGAAAACATGAGTGAATCAAAATAAATACTTTTCTTCAGTCGTTGACATTTCGCGAAACGTTTGAAACTTTTTAACCGACTCCAAAAAAGGAGCAGGTGATCAATTCAATGCGTACATTCCTACTTTTTCGCATATCTTCGTGAAATCTTAACCGATTTGGATATTTTTTTCGTTCGAGTAGGTCCCATTGATCCCATTTTAATTTGGTGAAGATCTGATGAAGACTTTCAGAGATGGAGAACAAAACTCATTAATGGACAGCAGCAAAATAAGGCCTAATGAAGCCCATCCATAAGTAATATGCATATGTTTCAGAAAATAAAGCGTAAAAATTGTCCTAGGGCAATCTGGTGATGTTCTGATGAAAACTTTGAGAGATGGAAATTGAGAACTTCAAATTTTACGGCAAAAAAAAACAAGTTAAGTTTTGATGTTACAAACACTTTCTTCATCAAATACATTCATTCAGTAACTCATTTTCTGGTGTGTGGCGGACATTATTACGAAGATCATCAGCTCGAATGTCGTTTTTGAGGGGTTCTAAGCCTTTATTGTACATAGAAGTATGGGGTTTTCACTTAATTCTATTATCACTTTCGACAGCCGAAGATTTGGAAGTCTTATGATCACCACCTCAAGCAAACCCAGATCTAGGGCACCGTTGCACCTATAAATCCGGAATTAAAGTTGAAATGTGTAGTTTCATTATTACTTGCTACACTGAAAATTTAGAGTCAGATGTAGAATAGCCCAATAACACATAAGGTACCGTTGCACCTTTAAAACAGATTTAAGTCAAAATATAAAATTTTACTGTCTGGTTATTAGTCCCTTATTATGAAAGTCACATTGTCTATTTACTAAAAATTGTGAAATAAATATTTTAAAATAAAAAATAAAAACCGACTTCTGCACACTATAAGGATATCTTAGAGTCGGTGGCCAAAATGTATGTGCTGGTCTGGAACTTGGCACCGATTACAAGATATACTTCTACACTACCTAGGTATATACGAATTTTAAATTTATAAGTCATATTCCTTTAAATTATTTCTGCGTTTTAGTGCCTTTTAGTGTACAGAAGTCGGTTTTTATTTTTCTTATGATATACCTACTCTTTGTTAGATGTGTGTTTTTTCTTTAAGCCTAAGATTGGCCGGTTGCGATAACAACCATAGAAAAAAGAACACTAACCATAACCATAAAAGTAGAAGTTTCAGTTCAAATGTCATTTAGTTCTGCATAGTGATTTACTTTGTTTGGATTATAATATTGCGTGCTTTGGCAAATATGGCACTTTGTGGACCCTACAGGGTCCACAAAGTGCCATATTTTTAGTTATGTCATCTGTATATACTTATGGAATGCAATAAATTATTGAATATTGATTATTACACACATTATGCTGAAAATCGAAAGTATTTCATAAAATCTTTCATTGGCCGTGTCTCTCTTTGTCTTTGTTTGGTCTTTTGTTTGATGATACCTACTTATATCAATTTGTTAACAGCCAAATCTCCTTGTATTTGGTAACTGCAAAGTAGAAAATAAAGACTGAGTGCTTAAAACAAAGAGGTTTACATATAATAAACCTTAGAAATTACACGTTATGTTAATTTACGTTTGAAATAAAAATTATTTGTGTAAAAACTTTTGCAGTTTTTATTTACTATATTTATTAAACACAATGAACGAAGCTATACGAATCTATGCCTTATTGCTTACCTTTAATATTCCTTGAGAAACGATGACTACAGAAATATCTACTTACATTTTTTACCGAGATGTAGGTATAGGTATTATGAGTCACTTTTCACCCGAGCGAAGCCGGGTTTTCATCTAGTAGGTTTTGCAAACTGTCCCGTGTTAAAATTCCACCCTTGGAATTTTTATCCTCTAAATAGGTTTTTAACACAGTCGGTCTGCGCATGACTTGTACCACCGGCAGGTCTCTAGTCGCATATCGCAGTGCGCGTTATTGAGACACATGCTCTGGTCTTGGCGATCCAAATTTACGGCGTCTACGGAATAAAGGCAATTTCAACTATCTATTGATTGTCGCCTTTTACGGGGGCAAAATCTTGCCTCTGCAAAGTAAAACGCATTTCGCTATGTAAGCAAAGCCGACGCCTGGTGAGATGTAGGAGTATTCCTGAACGGATAGATAGCAATTTTCAAGATGGCGATTTTTCGTAGTCGGGTAATTGTTTTTGAATTAGTGCTTGTTTGTGAGAAAAGATTTTATTCCGTAGTCTGGTCATGGATTTTAAATTACTGCCAGTTTTCTTAAAAACAAGAATATAATATTACCCGACGAAGGTTTTTTTTTCAATATTGATATTTGGAACTGCTAATGCATGACACTAGTATGACAAAATGAATGAATAATGTATGACAAAAATGTTAAGGTTTATGAGTTGCCGACTACACTGATAATTTAAGACTTAGAACAAAGCCTATCAGAGAGATTTATGATGTGATTCTTTTTGAAAAAAAAACCATTACCGTCTTACTACAAAATAATTACCACTTATAAATTTATTGAAAAATTTACAAGCATGTTTAAGCTGTATTTGCTAAACAAGAGTCTTCGAGTGTCTAAATAAGCCGTGCCTAGGTCTTACCCATCACAAAACACAGTACAGTATTACACATCATTAAAGTCTCTTCGGGAATCTACGTTCGCGCAGACTAGGAAGAAGTGTAACGAAAGTACCCAAAGCTATAAGTACATTCAACATGATCTTTAACCGATACGGTTAAGGTGCAGAATTGATGGCCGCAGTAGCGCTACCTATTTCGCTCACGCTAATATTGCAAAACTAATAGTAACCTGCATCGATGACGTTGAATCAACCAATAGCAACAAAGGCGCGCGGCCTGCCATAAAATGAAACTATCTGATTGGTCGATCAACTTGCCGCACATCCAAAATTTGGTCATCTGCGCAGGTACATCCGCGAGACTTATTTCTTGTGTAGCACTATACTGTGGTAAACATATTTTGATACCGCTCAACACCTGTCTAAATTTTTGGTAGTAAAACGGTTGATATTTAGTAACTACGAGTACATAATGAGTATCGCGAATCATTGAGAAATACGGTTGATATTTGTATTTTTAGAGATCCGTTCTCTTTGAGGCGGAGGAGAAGGGAAGAACATGGCTGGAGCTACCATCCCTAGCCATGAACAGAGATAAATGGAAAACCCTCGTGTCAGCCCCAGACTCCACGAAGGAGTAAAAGGACCAGAGAGAGAGAGAGATTTTTATTTTACTGTATCAAAACATTGATTCTTTCATTGTTTAACAGTCTAACCAACTAGTGCACCAGATATGACATGGACTATAACAGCGTCAATACCATGAAAATATATTGTTGTGAAAACAAAACCAAACGAGAGTCGCCGTAACTCGAGTAGATTTATCGCCACGATAATCCCGCCGAATCCCCTTCATTGCCTTAATGCCATATCTTATAAATATCATACAAGGAGACTGAAGTCGAAATCCTTTTGATGCTTATTTAATGTGACGTAGAAACTAGCTTCAAGTGGAGTTGCTTGGGACCGCGCCAGCGGACACTTTTTGCTCTTGTCGGCCGCACGTCCGATGTACAATCAGCGACCCTCGCAGACATCATTCGCAGCGAAATTAGCACGTATACTGTGAGCGGTAAGAGCTATCGTGGCGGTGGGTAGATCTAATTCTCGCTAACTGCACCTACATTTCGCGCCGTATCCGCGGAGCCACGTCGAGGCAAACACAATCGCAAATCTAATCAGTAACCACAGTTCTTCAAAATATGTTTTGGTACTTCATTTATTAGGCCCATTATTTTGGCATCGTTTGACAGGTTTATCTTGCTCTCGAAGGCTTGTTTTCTTTTAGCTTATGTATGATAAGCGAGAACTAGCGGGAATGATATTCGGAGGCGAGAGACTCAGGTTAATTTCCCAGAGCGGTCATGTACCTCGGACTTTGTTTATTTTTCAAGTTAAGTACATGTGCAGTATCATTATCACACGCTAGTGACGGGAGGACGGGGGAGGAGTGAAGGTAAAACATAGTAAGAGAATCCGAGGCTTGGTTGGCTCCGCGCGTATTGACTTGTCTTTGGTAGAAGTGCTGGGCGAAACTACTCCTTCTGCAAAACAACGTCCCAGCCAACTGCAGCGTCCAAGTGGACCTTTCAGCCATATAGTGAGAGCTATGGTGCTACTGGACGCTGTATAAATCATTTCATTGCGTAGATTACGTAGGAACTAGTGTGTCAACAGCTTTCTTTAAACAATCATGTTACATCTAGGTTAAATACCATAACATAATTCGTAATACTTACATATTTACAATGGTAGTATCATTATATGTAAAAAAACTAGAGTGCTGCCTTTGGGGAGACTTTTAAGGACCTGGCAGCATTCCCCGTCTGATTAGCCAGGCTGATGCGTTGACCGAGGTAGCTACCATCTCTAGGGTTGGATGGCGAGTCGATGAGGCACGTCGATATACCTAGCATCAGGGATCCATCGTTTCGACCACAAACGGCGCAAATAATTAGCTGTCTCCATTCTCCACGGACAGAGGATTTGCGCCATTTGAGACCTTCTGCCATAGCGCCGCTGCGCCCGCGGCCCTGCTGGTATGCGTGACACAAGTAAGCACCTATGTGAAAACGCAAGTTGCATCTCACACTCAGCCTTCCGTTCTGCCACGGCTCCAGTAACATATCGTACTTTTAGGAGTACCCGAAACTGGCGTGTGTGCGTGCAACGACCTAACAATGTTGAAAGAGATCAGGGCCCTAGATTCTGTTAATGCATTGTAGTACAATGATAACATGAACGTGGCGATTGCATTACATTACTGCTATAGTTTGTTAGCTTTTAGAATATAATACCTCGGCTACTATCGGATATACTTATTCGTGTAATAGAAATATCGGAACTAATATGACACTTAAATTCGAAATTAGAACTCGATCATCATTACGAAAACCGGCGAAAATTGGCGAAAACCGAAGCCCGATATATTTTACTCTATATTTTACTCTAGAGCCCGCGATATATTTTAAAAGCTAACAGACTATACATTTCTAAGCCCGCACAAGTATCGCACCTTCTAGGCGCCTATAGTATAAATAAACACGTCACGTGACCTGTCCATTTAGCTGTCATTGTGCAGTAATGCACTTACAGAATTGAGGCCCTGTTAGGATCGTAGCAAGTAGCAGGCCCTGGTCTCTTCCTACCCCTCGGGATACAGTAGTGAGTTTATTATGTATGTGTATAAAACTGCGACACGTTGCTAATCCGAGCTTACTGAAAACCATCTATCTAGCCCTATGCCAGTCCCTTTTAACCTACTGTGTGACAACCTGGGGAGGTGCAGCAAAATCTCACCTCATAACGATCGAACGTGCACAAAGGGCACTACTAAAAGTTGCCACCGCGAAGCCTATTCTGTATCCAACACGAACTTTGTATGATTTCTGTCAAGTTCTCACGGTCCGCCAACTGTTCATTCTACACACAGCCCTTTTACAACACTCACTGACACCTTTTGACAAAGACACATATTTGTCGCAAAGAAACCATCTTGTGGCAAAAACTATCCCGCTTAAAACTACTTTCAGTCACAGATTCTTCTGCTTCCTGGGTCCTTACATTTACAACCAATTACATAAAACTCTTCGCACACATATCTTCATACAACCCATCTTTAAACAAACCATTCAAAAGTGGCTACAATATCTATCGTATGAAGACACAGAAAAACAAATCCAACCGAATAGCTAGGAACTAAAGTGCAAACCACCTCCCTTACTTACATGATTACCCAAAACACACACACGCACACACACACACGCACACACACACACACCCACCCACACTCACACTCACACACGCACACAAACATGCTATCTGTTTTGACATTTACTAATAATTTACTATTTCTATGTTATTTTAGTTGCATGGTTGCCTAAGTTACTTTGGCATTATTTAATTTTGGTTTTAACCCTAATTAATCTTAGCGATAAGTAAACTTAACAATAATTTAAAGTAAACCAACATCTGTGCCCTTCAGGTTTTCACTCGTGCTACTGTTTTGTAGCCTCAGACTACATTATTAATGGAAGCTGGTATCTACATTACAGACCTAGTCTAGCTTAGATATCAGCTGTAACTTTAAGTCTGAAACCTCAACGACATCACATCTTCATAAATATTTTAAGTTTAACAAACAGTGTAAAGCAATGTGAAAGGTTTCTTCTTCTGCCCAAATAATTTCATTTCATTTCATTTCGTATTCACTTTAGCCTGTGACAGCCTCGTTTTATTTATCTGTCATCTTTTTGCTAATTCTTTATTTTGTATTATTCCATTTCGATATTCAACTACAGCAGTGACAGTGTAATCTCTCAATTATGTTAATAGTGATTTTTAGGATCCATAGTGGTGAATCAATCAATCAGCGGTCAGTCAAAAGCATAAGGCTATATTGTCTCATAATGCTGTCTTGTCCCAGGTCCGAGATCCTAAGTTCTCTTTTGTGGGTCCTATTACCTACTCACTATTAACATGATTAAAGTCTGTTAGATTTTAAAATATACCTCGGCTACTATGCGATAGAATCGGATATATCGGAACTAAAGTGACACTGAACTTTACATAACTTTTCAAAATAGTGAAGAAAAGTTTTATACAGAGCAGGAAGTAGTATTAAACTCGTGTGCTTTCGGCGAAAACCGAAGCCTACTCTAGAGCCCGAGGTATATTCTAAAAGCTAACAGACTGTAAGAAACTGTACTCACACTTTTACAAAAACCATCTTTAAAAAAGATATGATTTTTGCCACTGGTGGCACTAGTGTTACTAAATTCTTCATCGACTATCACTCGTAGAATAGGTTGCTGATTAGACGATTAAATGTTTTGTCACCATCGACTATTTGTTTTATAGAACAAGAAGAACAAAGATAGTTTTACCACTGTGGCGGCGGTTAGGCCACAACTCTACCCAGTTGCGCTACGGATGATTTTGCAACGAAATTGTAACTTGATCTGCTGTGGACTGTACGTATATAAGTTTGAGAATCAATGGTTGCCAATGAGATACTTAGCTACTCTCAGTCGTCTTTGTAGTGTACCTATTTTTAAAGTGATTACTGAAAGTTTGCAATCCTATTGTTCTATTTGACGCCTTGTTAGACGACTCAATCCAAGGGCGTGATTTATAGACCTAACCGCGTGATTTATTGCTGGAATTTTTTTTGGACTTGTCATTTTTATTTGAGACACGTGAGAGAGCTAACTCATTGATGAATATCGTGAGCAGGTGTTTAGCAATGCTAGTAATTAGAACTAAACGTCAAGCTAAACTATTGTTTGGTTTTCTTAATGGACTGTTAAATCTTTCTTAAACCCTCAACCGCATTGTTTGATCAAAGTAAATATGAAACTCGATAAAATTGGCATCGTTCCACGAAATAAGACTATTGACTTTGTCGTTGCTACTCCCTACAAATTTTTATTGACTCTATTGTGTTTATAATACCAAATACCTAGCTCAGCCCAAGAATAAATTCATTAGTGTAGGTTCCATACATTTTTTCTTATGCAATTCAAAATTTTAATAAAAAAATATATTACAACGGAAATAATTTACAGTCTGTTTGCTGAATGTCAATGTACTAGGTATCTAGAATATAAGCCGTTGCCTTCGGGCCGTAGTTAAGTAAAGGAAAAGGTAACGGGAAAAAAATCTACTTTCTCTTTTTTTAAATCATTTTAAGGTGCTACCTGGTACCATGTGGTACTAACCAGCACCACCTGTGGAATAAAAATCATAACTTGTTTCATAAAAATAATATTATAATACTTTTTAAAAAAAGTGAACTTCATACATTTTTATATTCTTATTTAATGCACTAACCCGTGCTGAGGACAATTTTAAAAACCTATTTTGAGGCTAAAAATTCCACCCATGCCGGTACAGAGAGTACGTACGTAATACAGAGAGTATTGTAAAGAGGTTCGAAATTTCACTGATGTCTGTGGTCGCCTATTAGCTCAGTTGGGAGAGCGCTGGCACGGTTAGCGAGAGGTCGCGGGTTCGAGTCCCGGCATGGGTGGAATTTTTAGCCTATAAAAAGGTTTTTATAATCATATATCTTAACAACTGAGACAATTATTTTTGAAACATACAGAACCTCGAACCTGGGATCAACAACCTAGGACTTTGATTGAACCTACTGAATACAGCATATAGGTAGCAACAGTTGTATTAGGTTGAATGCGCTACACGGTACCAACTAGTGCCACCCATGTAAAAAAACAATCATATCATAAACCTATAGTCGCTGTTTATAGAACCTACTGAATTCAGTAGTTTATAGAACCTACTGAATTCAGTAGTTTATAGAACCTACTGAATTCAGTAGTTTATAGAACCTACTGAATTCAGTAGTTTATAGAACCTACTGAATTCAGTAGTTTATAGCACCTACTGAATTCAGTAGTTTATAGAACCTACTGAATTCAGTAGTTTATGGAACCTACTGAATTCAGTAGTTTATAGAACCTACTGAATTCAGTAGGTTCTAAAAACAGGCTAGTTGGTACCGTGTAGCGCGTTCAACCTAATACAACTGTTGCTACCTATATGCTAAGAGTCGAAATAACTACACAAAATTGTGCTGCGCTGTGTGGTGTCGGCCTAGAGAATAGCATCAACCCAATTCTTCCCGCGGGTGTCGTAAAAGGCGACTAAGGGACACAAACCGGCGGTGGACAGCACCGCCCCCCTGCAGTACAATTCCACCGAACTGCGATCCCTAACCCGCATGCCCAGCGTGGGGATTATGGGCATTACCCCAATGATGGCACAAAGTGTTGCGCTCATTAGGGGAGGGCTATGTCCAGCAGTGGATTAGTACAGCCTGACGACAAAATTTTATAACGTAACTTTCAAACTCTATTAACACTCTTAAACTATAAAAAGTTCATCCCATATTTCAGCGCTTCTTGCCAAAAATATCAGATAATTTAAAAATTAAAAAAAAACAATTTTGTATAAACACAAAGTCACTTGAAACAATCTTTGTGGCACTCTTCGCATTAAACACAATAGTTTCTAGTAACGACATCTATAAATCCTGGCGTTGCAAACAGCTATAGAACATAAAAGACTTCACGGCTAATGTATTACTGAGTGCTGGCTAATTCCGCTTGCATGTGTCGCTTATTTGTACTTATTTTATACACTGCCTACTGTGTAATTTAAGAGCCTTTATAAAGTTCAACTTCTAAAGAAGTTTATGACTTAAATCAACAAAGGTTAAAGCATCAGTAGACCGCTTCAAAGGGTATGTACGGCTACTAATAAAATTTTGCTCTCAAATTATTTCAAAAAACTTATTCAAAACGAGTTCAGTATCGTAGGCACGTGTTCGTTATTAGGGGAACGTACCCGAAGAATAGATTGATAGTGAACACTTTATTGTACACAACAAAGAAAAACTTGGACCGTACTATGTAGTTAATAGATTTTTTCACAGAACGTGTTATTATGACAGATTACCTGAAAACTCGTTAAGCCATGTCAGAGGCCTTATGGGCGGCTTGATAACTTCTGACAGTAAGGCTCGCCATTGTCTTACAATCCCACCAACCCGGACTTGGCCCCCGTGGTGGTGTATGGCCTAACTTTCTGCGATGCAAGAAGAGACCCGTGTCCCAGCAGTGGGGACGTTCAAAGGTTAATATCGATATCGATATCGACCTGAAAACTAATAATAAGAATAAGAATATTCTTTATGGTACACCAGGAAAAAACAAACAAAAAAAATTACAAAGATACAGTACAATTGGCGGCCTTATTGCTTAGAGAAATTTCTTCCAGGCAACCCACGATGGAGAGTTGCTGAAGGAAAAGTAAAACGGGTAGTTGGTGCAAATATGAATATTGATATACATACTTAGACTTAAAAATAATATACTTACAAATACCATAACATATAATATTCGGAATATTCATTTATTAGCGTCGATTGATTAGCCTTGCCTCAAAGCACTCCATTTTCTATCCTCGACCATCCAAACAGCTACAAGCAATTTGCCATAGATAGTCGCTCCAGCAAGCAACTATGCGTTGTACGTTGCGTAGGAAAGCAAGGACATCAAACCATGTTTTTACCTAAATGAAGTTTTGTTGCTCGTACAAAGGAGCCCTGCGGATGCGTCAGCTTCAAATCATATTGAAGTCGAAAAGGGCCAGCACAAAGAGTTTTCCTGAATCCGAGTCCGTATGATGACTGAATCCTGAATGCTTTACGCTTATACCCCCGCGCTGAGACGCGGCGACGCACAATATGCTCCTATTTATTGGGTTCCTTTCGATTCGCGTGAGGGTCTAATTCAAATTGACTACCTAAATCTTGGCTTTTATGTTCGGATTTTTATGTGTTCGGGGCATTTGCAATTCATAGGAAATTCATTTGTAGGGGCCTTTTTATTTTACTTTTACTGCGTATTTTGTCGCGCCTTATTTACAGTTACGGGGCAATTGCGCTTATAACTTCTTTCGTATCTAAGCGGAAACTAAGGAACGCAAAGGTACTGCAAACACTGGAGATGCAATCGCTAGCACGCACCAACTCATAAAGGTACAATTTAACTATCAAGTCAATTTAGCCAGTCTCCACATCGGCAATCAGTCTTTGTGCGTGATTACATCAGCTGTTGACAGTGACTTATCAAGCCGCAAGTGCATGCAAACACTACTCGCTCGTGAATTTCAAGCTGGAACAGTTTCAATAGCAATCTGCGATCCAGTACAGTTGGGGCGTAAGACGCTGCGCCACAGACATCCGGAATGAGTCACGGAATTCAGACATGGTTCGGTCATATACCGCAATGTACGCGCTAATAGTTATCAAAGCTAACAGCTACATTCAGATGGCCTTTTAATGAGTTTACATCATTTCTTAAAAGTGAGTGCTTTAGTAGCGCAATAAAAATTGCTAGAACAAATGACTAAAATTACCGTTTCACACATATACTCTAAAAATCTCTCCTGCCGTACTCGCGTGTTATGAATCGGCCATCAAACCTTCAAACTGGAGCTAACCAAATCATACGAGTAAGTTGGTATATTTCGTGATATCCTAGATTGGCAAGCCTTTTCTAAGGCCTCCTGCTTACTAGTCACCTACGATTCCACTGTCAGATTTTGAAATTGAAATTGAAATTTATTTACTTCAAAGAAGTATAACAATTTACTTATCCTATTTTAGCATTATTGATGTAAATGTAATTATATTTAACTAATGATAAGATTAGAACGATATTGTCTGTACTAGTTAAAAACTGTATGACAGACAACAACGCCTTCTTTCTGGAAAATTTAACTTATTTTATTACATTGCTGTTTGAGTATTTACTTATAGATGCTAGTTACACGCTTAAAACAAATTACATTGTTTGAGTGATACGGTGTGTGTGTGTGTGTATGTGTGTGTGTGTGTGTGTCTGTGTGTATGTATGAGGGTGTATGTGTGTGTGTTATAGGAAACGAGTACGACAGTTGATGGAATGTATTAGTTATTTTATATAATTATATGTTTTTAGTTAATTTGTATATCTTATTATTTGTTTTGTTTTGTATGAATTTGTTTATTTTTAGATTTCCACTTTGCCCCACCAGTGGGGCGACGTAGTGGAGCAAAGTGGAATAATTCCGAATTACGGCCTACCCTGTGTACGTAAAACTGTGAGGCCTTAATCGCTCCTATTTCATTGCCTCGTTGGTTTAGCGGTACAACATCTGATTACCATGCCGGAAGTCGTAGGTTTGATGTGGGGTCACCATACATTTATACAACAGTCTGGGTTTATTTCCATGTTCGTGATATGCTTAGCTAATTACCATAGCAGAGAGTGTTATAACTATATTCTTTTTAATGCACTAACCCGTGCTAAGGACAATTTCAAAAACCTATTTAGAGGCTAAAAATTCCACCCAGGCCGGGATTCGAACCCGCGACCTCTTTTTGAGAAAGTATTATAGTTTGGGACCTCGGCCTAGATTCTACTAATGCATTGTGATGTGATACAATGACAATTGCATGAACATGGCGATCTTATTTCGTAGGTCCTACATTGAACCTTCTAGGCGTCAACAGTATGAAAAAACAACCCACGTGACCCGACTAATCCAACCATGTATCTGTCATGGTACTATAATGCACTAACAGAATTAATTACCAGGATAAGTAGGTAATTGTGTTATATGGGTGTTATTTTTGTGAGAAACATGACTGAAAACACATTTTTTGCTATATCCCTGTGCAAGTTAAACTTTAAAAACCTATTTAGAGGCTAAAAATTCCGCCTCTGCCGGGACTCGAACCCCCGACCTCTGGCTTACCAGCGCTCTCCCAACTGAGCTAATGGGCAAGTAAGTGCTGGCATCAGCGAAATTTCGAACCTCTTTACAATAATTTCTGTATTATTTATAGGCAGCGACATCTGGCTGCAGCAATTTGCATCACTTGCAGCCTCGAGTACCTACTTTGCAGTTAGGTTTTTTACAGCGGAATGATATCGCTGTACCCACATAATTATATTATACTAGCTGACCCAACGAACTTCGTGCCACCTAACAGTCGATTCTTTAATTACTTTTTATTTTTCTCTCCGTAAGAACCATTCCTCGTAGTTCAAGGAAAATTCTAAGAAAAGAATTAACAAAATTGATTCAGCTGCTCTCGAGATTTGTGCTTACCAACATATTCAGCGATTCATTTTTTTAATTATAGAATAAGTCCAACTTACACTTTTTTTGTTTTAACTTCGTCGCAATAGTATTGGAAAAGTGTTACTCGACAATAATACCAGCACTTTGTTTGTGTTTCTGAGAAGCCGGCTCGACACTGAGAAGAGTGGCGCTGCGGCTTCAAGCACCGATTCGCAGCCTCCATTTCCGCCTGAAAGCCGGGACGCCTAAAAACAAAATGAAACTGTGGCGTTTGTATCGGTTCCGCAATACTTGGAGTGTGGCGACGAACGAGCGCGGACTTGGAGAATAGTAGGTATTAGGTACACATCATAAAAGTCCCTTCCGGAATCTACGTTCGCGTAGACTAGGAAGAAGTGTATCGAAAGTACCCGAAGCTATAAGTACATTCAACATGATCTTTAACTGATACGGTTAAGGTGCAGAATTGATTGCCGCAGTAACGCTACTAATATTGCCAAACTAATAGTCACCTGCATCGATGACGTTGAATCAACCAATAGCAACAAAGGCGCGCGGCCTGCCATAAAATGAAACTATCTGATTGGTCGATCAACTTGCCGCACATCCAAAATTTGGTCATCTGCGCAAGTACATCCGCGAGACTTATTTCTTGTGTAGCACTGTACACACTTTATAGTAGAATAAGTACCACTTCCTTTTTGGAATCAATTACTTAACTTAAGTAACCACAGGCGCGGTCAGGCGAAGGATGGGCGAGCGTCCCGTGACTACCGCTAGTGGCATTTTTCGGAGCGCTTCTGTGCTTCGCAGGGCACGTTAAGCCGTTGATGCCGGCTGTCATGTAATGGCAGCCGCTAAGCCATGTCAGAGGCCTTATGGGCGGCTTGATAACTTCTGGCAGTAAGGCCCGTCACTGTCTTACAATCCTCCACTAACCCGAACTTGGCCCCCGTGGTGGAGTATGGCCTAACCTTCCTGCGATGCAGGAAAAGACCCATGCTCCAGCAGTGGGGAAGTACAAAAGTTGATATCGGACTTTCTTTTTTCCATCAATATACCATTTGGTTTTAGTCTATCAACTATCTGCGTAATATTACTAACTTACTTCCAATTTTGAAGACTCTTAATTGATTTGGTGTGTCCAGTGTCCAAACTTTTCTCAATATTTTTGAAATATTATTCCTATACCATAGAATAAATAAAAATACAAGAAGACTCAAAACGTCTTCCGACTCACATTTGTATGTTCTTTTGTAATTTCTATTTTTACTATAGGGAAATACAAAGCTAATGTATATATTTATTTTTACGGGGAATCTAAAACACTATACACTTAAAAAAAAGTCACGTTTCATAGCGACACTGTTAAAAAAGTTACTTGTACGGATGTCTCTCTGATTAACTAAGATTTTGTGTTTTTTTATTATTCGTTAGTATAATCTTTTATCATTTGTTAGGCCCATAAATAGATAGCATGAATGAATTTGACGTTCTTACTACGGTGCTAATAAAAGATAAGATAAGAAGTTTTTTGCTATTTTTATAGCTCCAAATCAAAAACGTCTCGGGTGTCTCATAGTCAACTTAATTATGACGGGTTAGGTGCATGGTTGGCTACGAAACAAAACTCTAGAAAACGAAAGACACAAATTGATCCGATTCCACAATTAGCGTCTTCCGTTTTAGGTCAAGATGGTGATTGAATAACTGTTTGTCTCTTGTTTGCCTCTCGATTCCCTCGTTGGTCTAGCGGTATCACGTCTGATTACCATTACGGAGGTTGTGGCTTCGAATCCCGTCAGCGGCCACCGTACGTTTGCACAAATGACCTCAGTCTGGGTGTATTTCCACGTATGTAATGTCCTTACCTGGTTATTATAGCACAAGGTATCCTGTTTGGGACCAGGGGGGTGAGTCTCTAAAATGCATAGTAGTTCAATAGTGTCATATTTATCTACTATCGGTAGTCTAATAACCAATCGCATTGCAATGGTAACCCGTGCTACTCAACTCGGCGCCTCTCGCGATTCGATCTTCTGTGTGAGAGATGCCTATTTAATTTGCGCGTGTTATACCCCTGGAATGACATTGTACTGATATTGCTTTGTAGACTACCAAATTCAGGCAAATATCAACCATTGTCGTGCTTATTTTATTCCTTATTAAATATAGCAATAACTAGATCGCCTCTAGTTAATGCTATAGTAGTCAAATCCCTTTTTTTTTATTAACAGTATTTCTTTCCTCTAATCATCATGTACCACTGTGGCGCAGCGGTAGCGCATTTGCCTACCATGCAAGACGTCTCGGATTCGAACCCCGGGTAAAATAAAATAACCCCAGGTCTCGGATGTTTACATGTTTGTGATGTCGTTCTTTCTGGTTCCCACGACACAGGGTATCCTAGTGTGGGGCCAGAACCAATGTATGCGCCTGTATGCAAATGTTATTTTTAGAATTAATTGAAAATAAAATAAAAATTGTGCCTTATCTGGACAACACGGATAATGCTGCACCGTTAAAAAATTGGATTCCTGTCGGTATAGCATTATTCGTGTTTTTTTCTCTTAAAAATATGAAAATAATGATAGGATGATCTTTGTTTAAACATTTAGCTACAGAGTGTGGCCTCGTGTTGAGTCATGTCTCCTGCTCAGGTTTTCTATGAAAAATTACATCTCAGTTTATCAGTTTATCGGTTTTCATTGTATTTATTTTTCAAAATTTATTCAAAATATTTTTGTCTTGCTTCCTCAAATTTTTGTCATGGAAAACTGATTGTTTTGTGTAATGTTTAGTAGCCGCACTTTTGACGAATGTAAAGCACTCTAAATTATTTTTATTTCTATAAAAGATGCTTCAAGTAACAAACTATTACGTTAATGACCAAAATATCATTCTTGTTTACGCAATACACGTTTTGCCTCTAGAACTAACTCAAGCGGGCTGATTTTGACCTTTGTTGAAACTGGCGACTTCAAATGAACTGTATTATTAATTACCTTCAATAAATATTTTGTGTCTCGCTGATGCATGCGAGGTGGACATCAATGTGCTGCACATCATAAATTATCACAGCCAGCTCCGCCGCGCCACGCGTAACAAAATAAGACTAGATGGCAGGACAAGATGTTTCCTCGTGTATAGGTAACATCAGATTCACTGTGAGTTTGTTATAGAAATAACTAGTGACGTTGACAAATAACGGACGTCTCCGACCGCATCGCAATAGGCGATTCGGAGATATTGCTGCTGTTACGAAATGAGTGTCGCGCGCGTGTGCTCCATTGCACACTTGGAGCGTACCTACAGTCGCGCACGAAATCCCTTAGAAGTGCACTAAAATAATGATTTACATCAGCCCCGTGTTTTACAAGCTTTTCTTAGTGCGCCAGCAGCAACAGTAGATGAAACGAGTATCACCTTTAATATTGCGCAAAGATCACCAAACAAATGCTAGCGATGGCGTTCGTCAATTGTCAACGCTCACTGCCCGTGCGCGCATGACCCCAGTTGTATACTACGGTGGACTGTATGAAAAACGGAAGAAAAACTAGAAAAAGACTAATAATAGGTATAGTAAGAAATATAGGCGAAAACAATGGTATGAGACAGTGCGGTGGACAAATATGTGACAGTAAAACATAGAATAACAAAAAGGAGCTGAAACTGTTTGCAACGCAAGGTTCATGAGAAAATATTGACAATATTGTTGCACATTTTGTTTACCATAGTACAGTCGACAGCACATCAGCCTTTACACCCGTGCAATCTAGACAGGTACATTACGGGCGAATCGCAACTAAAAAGGTTAATGTGCTTTCGACAGTACTAGGTCAGACAATTTCGCTTGCTTTTGTCGTAACGAACACACGGATTGGTCTTAATTGGCATAAAACAAGGAAAGAGGTAACGTTGATGGTTTTGTAGAGCACCAAAGCAAAACTATATTCTCAGATAATTCCTGCTGAAGATAATAAATTACTGAACTAACACAAATGCCTCAAATCTTCTTCCTAGTATCCAAGACAAATCCATAAATTTTACGAAAATTTAAACTAATGTTACTTTAAATCTTTCTGAATTTTCCAGCCACAATTTAAAACGTCAATCAATAAGCTTCTATATTGTCCCTCATATATTCAGTTTTTCGGCTCATTTTAAATTCCATTAACTCATCTTGTGTGACATTTAAAAAGCATTTCACGGGGGAGTCGGAAAAATATTTATCTACCTCCAGTGAATCTTTATCGGCTGTTGACGTTGTCCAGTCTAAATTAAGCCAAAATAATAATTACTCGCGGCGTCCCTATTCCATCTTGATGACTATCGTTGTAATGGACGCTTTAATACACAGTACACCTGTTCTTAACTTATTTATATCCTGGAAAACTAATTCTGAAGACTTATAACGACGTTCTGCTAGATAGACTGTAATCTCGTCGTGCCAATGCAGAGGTAGATAAACATTATGGCACATGATATTACATCTTTGAAACTCCTGCGTAAATATTCCTGCGGATTCCACGCTATTGTCGGACTCACAAAATCGATTGTGCAAATTGAAACGAAAATAGCCGCCGGTTATTTTTGTGTGGCACTTCGTACGATTACCACCGTGTTTTGTTTTTAAACTGCTTTCACACGGCCGCGATTTATGAGTTGGAAATTCAGGAGATAAAGTGACTTAAATTGGGTTACTCGTAGGATATTTTATCACAGAGCGTGTCTTTGACAGTTTACTATAGATAGCCCGTAGAAAATAGAGTTTTACTATTACTGGAAAGAGAACTGCATGCATTTTTAATTATGAACCTGATGACCTTTAATAATCACTTCATCCCATCACATCACACCTATATTATAAAGGCGAAAGTTTGTGAGTATGTTTGTTACTTCTTCATGTCTAAACGGCTGGAGCTATTTTAATAAAATTTCGTATGGAGTGAGCTGACACTCTGGATTAACACATAGACTACGTTTTACTGCGGGAAAATATCTTATTCCCATGGGAAAATCGATAAACCGCGAGTAACACCGCGGGGCACAGCTAGTATTATATAGAGACAACTTTAATGATTAAGAAAGGTTCACAATAACTATTAACCTAACTATTGACCCCACTCACACAAAAACTATTTATCATACAAATATTGTACAACTATTTATCATAAATCTATTGACTATACAAATATTGTATGAGCGAGAGCCATAGTTTCCAGTCCCTTCCTTTACTAACTTTCCTTAAATAATAGTGTTTAAACGGCTGGAGCTATTTTAATAAAATTTCGTATGGAGTGAGCTGGATTAACACATAGACTACGTTTTACTGCGGGAAAATATGTTATTCCCATGGGAAAATCGATAAACCGCGAGTAACACCGCGGGGCACAGCTAGTATTATATAGAGAAAACTTTATTGATTTAAGAAAAGTTCACAATAACTATTCGCCTAACTATTGGCCCCACTCACACAAAAACTATTTATCATACAAATATTGTACAACTATTTATCATAAATCTATTGACTATACAAATATTGTATGAGCGACAGCTTTTATTATAAATATTGTATGAGCATAGTTTTCCAGTTCCTTTCCTTAACTAATAGTGTTGTAAGCGAAATTATGGTACAGCCAGCCAAATAAACCTGAGACAGATCTTACAGTTTGGTACAGTAGACAACACATCAACTCTTACATGCGTGCACTCTTATCTAAACAGTTTCAGCAAAAATCTAGAGGATGGCCGGCTGTCGACTGTACTAACACACTTGCACTGTGACAATTTCAGAACGAGGATGCCTACAACAAGCTCTCGATAGCATCTACAATTGTTTCAATAGGTAACGCTCGATCTTACCATTTTCTACCTGTACCTAGCTACTTAAAGCCGAATGTTGAGCCCGAAAGGCACCTCACGGTAGACTGGCAGCTCGCAGCTCATCGCACCGGCATAAAAGGAGGCGCGGAAATAATTAGAGGCGCATTATACGTGAGCGGACGCATCCACCGCCCGTGCATAATGAATGGGTCGTCGTGAGTCGACGTCACAGTCACCGCAGAGTCGCGTCACGCCCTCGCTGAGAATCATTCAGTGACGATGTCGCATCGCTTTTACGAGACGGCGCAGTCACTTGAAGATGACGGCGTGTCAGTATTCAACTCTATAAAGTGATCAGTCTCACTATTTGTAGCTACGTTGGGTGTGGTGTGCTGCATAGAGACTACACGACGAATGCGAGCTAGTATTTTGTGGACATAAAGCGTTTGGAGTACATCTCTATTATAAAATTAATAATTGTGCTGAATTGCACCCGAAACATTGAGCTGGACAGTATATAAGAAATATCATAAACAAAGGCGAGCTTATCTATATATGTGCCATGCAACATAGGAGATTCCCAGTTTTGATCTAAATATGCCTTAATTACGTTACAATTCCTAAGCTTCAGTGTACTTTGTACCTCTAGCGGCCTCGTTAGTCTAGCAGAATCACGTCTGATTACCTTGCCCTAGGTCGTGGGTTCAATTCCCACTGCGTGTGTCTGGGTGTACTTCCATGTGTGTGATGTCCTTGTCTGTTTACCATAGTACAGGGTATCCTAGTGTGGGATCAGGTCAAGTGATTGTGTGGATGTTATTTATTGCACTAACAATTTTTTATGTAGGCTATGAATGTCGCACTGAAATGAAATGAAAAGGTTTTATTCAAAATAGCGCAGAAGCTGCGGCTTAATGAACGTTAAAATTGAAACTTATCATCATCATCATTTATTGCAATCATAAGTTCACAAGGTGTTGATATTGTTATAAGTACCATTATGGACCCTGTAGGGCATAGCAACGTTATCAACCCTTATATGTCCCCACTGCTGGGGCACGGGTCTCTTCCTACATCGCAGGAAGGTTAGACCATACTCCACCACGGGGGCTAAGTCAGGGTTGGTGGAGGATTGTAAGACAGTGGCGGGCCTTACTGTCAGAAGTTATCAAGCCGCCCATAAGGCCTCTGACATGGCTTAACGACTGCCATTATATGACAGCCGGCACCAACATAACTCCAAACTTAGTCTTTTCAAAGTCCTTAACTAACACTGCAGGACTCAGGCCTTCTCTCTGAGAGAGACTATGATCTTAATTACCAAGCGTGCCCACCACGGTTGGCAATTTTAACCACTCTCAAGCAATTTAAATTTCAAGAGGTATTGCTCGGACACTCAGGTTTCCTCACGGTGTTTTTCCTTCACCGTTAGCGAGTATAATTGTTACTACAACTACAAATAATTAAAGCAATAGTAATTGACAAACTGTTAGCAGTGCTGTGTAATAAGTTAACTAGTTGCAAATCCACTCAGCTACTGATCAAATGGCGGGGAGCGGAAAGCAATCAATGCCATGGCATGGCAATTGTAAACAAATGGCACCAGTTAAACCCGAATGATTTTTCTAAAAAAAACACGTCAAAATTTCACCAAATTGTAATAGGCAGGGAATGGAATATGAGAACGGCAAAAATATTAAAGCTCTGAGCCCTCGCAATCGCTATCAAAGCACGTCCAATCAAAACGAGACGTGACATTGAAACGCGACCTTTCGCTGGTGGTTATTCGAGTCACTTGTATTTGTTAATTGCAGATTGGGCGCGGATTCCCCGGCGCGTTTTATTGAAGCTAGCACCAAACGCTCGATGCACTGATTGACAAGATAGATAGAATTTTCTCTATTGCATGTACACCAAGGATTACATAAGAGACTTATGAAATAACAGTACAGTACAAGTGGCGGCCTTATTATGTAATTTCTTCCAGACAACCATTGACGGAAAAGAAGAAACGGAAACTGAAATACGGGTAGTCGGCGCAACTAAACAATATTAAATAACATATTATTTTATAGATGACAATGACAAGGTGACATTGTGTCTCAAACAGACGATGATTCGGCTCAGGATTTAGTTTCAAGGTGACAGCTGCAGCTTTCTGCAATGTGGGATATTACATGGCTCAATTGCTTTGAAGTATTGTCATTGAAAAGCATTGAACATACAACAAAATTGAAGCAATTCAACTGAAAAGAACCAGCACTGTGCGTACGTACAGCTCACGCTGACTTTTGTCACTCATTGCCACTGTATTGGCTTACCTACCAACAGTATGTACCGTGTATCACTTATGCACGGGTAGTATACGCTCCCACGAGTTATTGTCCACGTTCGTACCATATGTTTCAATCACTATTATTTACTCTGTATTTCTATAACTTATCATGATGTAAACATGTCAGTGTGTTGTTTACAATCTGCGTTTCGTTATATCTACGAGAGTTATTTTGGAATGACAGTCCATAGAATGAGTGTGCGACATAGAATAGGGAGATATAACGAAACGCAAGGGTGACAGTTGTCAACGGATCGAACGATACAAATGTGGTTGTTATGAATGGACGGAATCAAAGTGTAAAATATATCGATTTAATTCAAGGCAATCTATTTGGATTTCTACCCTTCCTGAGTTGAGTCTTTACATAACATGTTCTTATTTATAAAAACACGATTCCTTAAAACACTCCTCAGAGGAAGTTTAACGTCAAAAGTCTGCGGTAAAGGTAAAAAAACGTAACCGAACATTATTTAAACTGTCCCAGCTTGTAAATAAGATAGTGAATTTCTACCCAAGGAAATTGTGGTTGAAGACTTCGCGAATATCGAGATAAGTAATAATTTCCTGGCGAAATGTCACGAAAGTTCGTAGCTGATAAAAAGTTTCCTTTTCTAACTGATGACGATAAGTCTCCAAGTTGTTATGACGTCCTACTTGGTCTATCTAGACACATAGACACGAAAATGATGTTTTAGGCCTCGTTGGACTCACGGTACCACGTCTGTTTACCAGTCCGTCGCCGGAAGGCATGGTTTCGATTCTCATTAGAGGGCTGTCGTATGTTTATACAAATGGCCTCAGTGTGGGTGTATTTCCACGTCTGCGATGTCTTTGCCTGCCTGCACAGGGTGCAGGCAGGCAAAGACATCGCAGGGTTTCGAGTTCGAAGTGGGAGTAGGCGGGACACTTGGCCAGGCGGAATGATGGCAGATGGACGAAGGCAGTGACAGAGTGGCGGCCGTGGGAGGGGGAACGGCCGGTGGGCAGACCAGCAGCCAGATGGTCAGATGACCTATGTAAAGTAGCCGGCAAACAGTGGATGAGACTAGCCCAAGACCGTGCTGGTTGGCGTGGAAATGAAGAGGCCTATATCCAGCAGTGGGGTTTACCGGGCTGATGATGATGAAGACAGGGTATCCTAGTCTGGAATCTAAAAAAGTGAGTGTGTTGAAGGGGAAGTTGGGTTTTTTGTTTTCTGGTTGTGTAACAAAGTGTGTTGTAAAAATCTCTGTATTTTTGTCTTTCAAAGTCTTAAGACGGCTTCAGGGATCAATTCCTGTGCCTTTCGCACAGGAATTGATCCTTCAAGGATCAATTCCTGTGCGAAAGTAGTCTGGCTTTTATTTACAACCGTCATCCATATCAGAACACAATGAAATTTGGCAATACGCTTAGAGAACACAAAGCGATTTTTGATCACGCTTACAATTTAAAATAAAACTATCAGAAAGGAATTATTTATATTATATACTACCTACCATACCTTGAATATAATTTCTATGTAAGTACTTATGAGGCGATAATTCTAAAAACTTATTTAGAGGCTAAAACTTCCGCCCATGCCGGGTCTCGAACCCGCGACCTGTGGCTAACCGTACTAGCGCTCTCCCATTTCGAACCTCTTTACAATAGGTATTCTCTGTATTTACATGTGGCTGAAGTAATTTGCATCACTTGTAACCCCGAGTACCTACTTTGCAGTTGGGTTTTTATATCGGAATGATATCTTTTAAAATTGTCCTCAGCACGGGTTAGTGCAACAAAAAGAATATAATCTGGCTATAATTCCTTTTTTAAACTTTTTTCAAGTCCAAGCACGATCAAACCTCAATTTTATGTCATCTAAAAGTACTAGCAGAGTTTCATGCCGTTAGTAAATCAAACCAAACTACATTTTCACAGGAATCGCTCCTTGAGGAGCCGCCTTATAGGACAGTCCGTGTAAATGGACAAACTAATTGCCACTTGGGACGTTTACTAATGCAATTAATAACGTAGATTAATAATAAATAATAAATTAAAAAGGTATATAAATAATTTTATATTATTTTTAATGCACTGACCGATGCTAAGGAGTATTTTAAAAACCTAAATATTTGCTGTCAAATGTACAAAGGAATTTTAAGAATGTACCTACTTTGTCCGTTATAATGTTACGTTTCAATTTTTGTTTTTGCATTTCAGTTTATTGCATGAATGTAGAATTTTATTGTCATGTCTGAGTATTGTGCCACTAAATAAATGTTTTATCTCTCTATCTATATATCTATCTAATTGAAATAGCAATAGTTGAAATTGCTACAAAAAATACTTTTCATGGAATGTATTCATATTAATGCTATTTGGCACACAGCTAATTAATAATGTAGATTACCACTAACAACGTACATTTCATGGATTTTACCAAGGTATTTTGAAGCTTACAATGCCGCGGGCAGAGCTACAGTCTATTTATTCTTACTTGTCCAATTTAGTAAACAAGATTCTAACCTTAAAATTGAGGTTTTCTCGCAAATTCATGAACTATGTTTATAAAATTGGCAGCGTTTTATCTAAAAGAGTGTTCCAGGTTACTTCATTTATGGAAATATGGCAGTTTTGGACTAAAAAGTCACAGTTTAAGGGTAGAATCTTGTTTATTAAATTGGACAAGTAAGAATAAATAGACTGTAGTATCTATTCGACACTTCTTCCTTAGTGCTTAACATCTACCCGCGTCATGCAAGTTTGTAATTGAAAAAGTTCACGTCTTTTTATCGGGAAGGCTTTTATTTGCTTTTCAATTTGTTTCAGCAGCCTCAAGTACATGTGCCGTATCCAGGAAGTTTCTTATTGGAATTGAAACTGAAACTTTGTTTTCAGAATACCCTTTTAGAGGCCCGCGCAAAATGTGGATGGGCTCGCCTTAAAAATACAGGGTTTAAAGCAAAATGAACAAAGCATCAACTTATGTTTTACTTCTTTTGAATATGTTTTGGAAATTTTAGATTTTTGTAAGAATAAGAATAGAATGATTACTATTTATTCATGAGCATAGGTAATAATAAAAACGTCTTAAGGCTTATATTAGTTCATTCCAAGTTCTGCCCTTTAGAGAATATTCATGCAAACATGCAATAATAATAGTAATGACAATAATTAGTACTTATCATAAGAGTCAGTTATCAATTCAAATGTCATAATTAAAACTGTTTTTATACGGATTTATGCTCGTTTATTACATTTTTACAATTTTACAACGTTTCGGCACTTTTTCAGGTGCCGTGGTCCCGGATGACTGAGGTGACAGGTGTCTTTTAGAAATCATTAACGGTTAGTTTACTACCCTCGGCAAAAATTACAAAAGTTAATTATGAAGTTACGTTCCATAATAGACAAACCAATTATTTTTTTATATAAAGTCAACAATATTGATTATTAGTAATTGAAGTTAAAATTAAATTTATAAACTAATTACTTTATATGAACTTAAAGATACCGATTATTAATTGAAATATAATTGATTTTTTATTATTTATTCTACAGTCACACTTCTAGCAAGGGGGTCTCATGCACTTGCACTGGTTCCCATGCTACCGGTATGTTCCAACCACGATCTCTATTAAAATTTGGATGCCGGCGGATCTCTATTGCCTCACGTATCATTCTAGGGAAGAAACGGTCTTCTCGGGCTAGAACTTTAACTTTATCGAAATGTATAAAGTGGTTGGTACCGCTAAGTGTATGCTCGCTGACTGCAGATCTACCAGAGCGCTTATGTTTCACATCAGCGATATGTTCCTTCACCCGCTCAGCTATGGTACGCTTCGTTTGACCAATGTACGAGGAACCACATTCACAGTCAAGCTTGTATACTCCTGCCTCTTGTAAGCACCCGTAGCAGTTGTCAATTTATCAAAACAAGCCCTAGACGAACAAACCGAAAGGGTCCTTCAAAAAGGTCTAAATTTTGCTGTAGCACCGCGGGTTATCCCTTACGAAAAGATTATTGGCAGTATTGATGAGTGTCTGTGGAAAAACAATGTGCTAAGTGAGGATTTGGAAGGAATACGCCAGGATATCTCATCCGTTTTGCGTCGATGTAAACCTCCAAAACCCAACCTTCAACGCGATGAATACATTGCACTTAAGACCTTGCATGATAACCCAGAACTAACGGTACTTCGAGCGGATAAGGGAAATGCCACCGTGGTTATGGATACATCAGATTACAACGCCAAAATTCAATCATTACTATCGGATGAAAGCACATACCAAAAGGTCAAACGAGATCCTACGACCCGTTTTCTTAAGAAAACCAAAGAACTTATTGAAAAACACTCCGAATGGCTTAGTCTGGATGTTACCAACCTTCTACCAGGGACAGCAAAACCTCCTAAACTATATGGACTACCGAAAATTCACAAGACGGGGGCTCCACTGCGTCCTATTGTCAGCCAAATTGGTGCTCCTACCTACAAACTAGCCCAACACCTGACGCAAGTCCTGTCACCGCTGAGGGGGAACACTGAAGCCCACGTCAAGGATTCCTACCACTTCACTAGTCAAATTGATGACCTACATTTGACTAGTGAAGAAACAATGGTGAGTTTCGATGTTAAATCCTTGTTTACTTATCTTCCAATACAGGATTGCATTGAGATTGTTAAGAGAAGGCTCAATGAACATGATTTGCCTGTGGAATATGCAGAGCTGTTAGATCACTGCCTAACAACTGGCTACTTGGTATGGAATACTGTTTCTCCCGTTGTAGCCGATATTTTCATGAAAGACTTCGAGGAGCGAGCCCTGCGAACTGCTCCCGTCCCACCAAGGTTCTATAAGCGATATGTCGATGACACTTTTGCTATATTACCTACTAGTGGAATAACGGCTTTCTTAGACCACCTTAACTCTATAAACAACAAGATCCAGTTTACAATGGAGTTAGAAGCGGATTGTTCTTTAGCTTTCTTAGATGTTTTAGTCATCAGGAATCCAAATGGAACCTTAGGACATACAGTTTATAGGAAAAAGACCCACACTGATAGGTACCTAAACGGTGAGTCTCACCATCACCCGTGTCAGTTGTCTACCGTTGGAAAATCTCTGTTACAGACCTGCGGAACTCCAGCATTTCAAACGAGTACTTCGTGCAAACAAGCTGCAAGTTCCGCGTGTCCGTCGCGGAGGACGTGTCAAACCGGACACAGTCGAGCGAGTTCCAGCCTACCTGCCTTTCGTGAGAGGAGTGACTGACAAAATTGGGAGTATTTTGAAACGCGCCTCAATCAGAACCATCTACCAGCCGCCAAGAAAGATACACCAATTCATGCGAAGTGTCAAGCACAGGATTCCCTTACAAGAGGCAGCAGTATACAAGCTTGACTGTGAATGTGGTTCCTCGTACATTGGTCAAACGAAACGTACCATAGCTGAGCGGGTGAAGGAACATATCGCTGATGTGAAACATAAGCGCTCTGGTAGATCTGCAGTCAGCGAGCATACACTTAGCGGTACCAACCACTTTATACATTTCGATAAAGTTAAAGTTCTAGCCCGAGAAGACCGTTTCTTCCCTAGAATGATACGTGAGGCAATAGAGATCCGCCGGCATCCAAATTTTAATAGAGATCGTGGTTGGAACATACCGGTAGCATGGGAACCAGTGCTTAAGTGCATGAGACCCCCTTGCTAGAAGTGTGACTGTAGAATAAATAATAAAAAATCAATTTAATTTCAATTAATAATCGGTATCTTTAAGTTCATATAAAGTAATTAGTTTATAAATTTAATTTTAACTTCAATTACTAATAATCAATATTGTTGACTTTATATAAAAAAATAATTGGTTTGTCTATTTTGGAACGTAACTTCATAATTAACTTTTGTAATTTTTGCCGAGGGTAGTAAACTAACCGTTAATGATTTCTAAAAGACACCTGTCACCTCAGTCATCCGGGACCACGGCACCTGAAGAAGTGCCGAAACGTTGGAAAATTGTAAAAATGTAATAAACGAGCATAAATCCGTATAAAAACAGTTTTAATTTTGTCTACTGCTCGTGTTAACCTTAGAAAATACTATAATTCAAATGTCATCTAACATACATCATAAAGCATAATAAGTTTCTACAACTAATTAAATATTTTTTCATCCCACCATCTCGGAAAGAGTATTTATAATCTTCAATATCTGAGTGGAAAAGCCGCTTTTATTCTCTAGAGGATATAGTAAATTGAATTTAGAACATCGTGTGCACTAAGTTTGTGAATTAAAAAAGTGTACCTATCTTGTGATTGTTTTTTTTTTGCATTTAGTCATTTCCTCGCTGAGGTGGAATGAAAAGTTACGTGTTGCACTCGAGTGCAAAGATTTTGCACCTCGTGCTCTTTTGATTCCCTCGCTAACGCTCAGGATTCTAATTTTGAATCACGAGCGCAGCGAGTTTTAGAATCGTTTTAGAATCGAAATTTTAGAATCCTTCGCTTGCTCGGTCATCAAAATTGAACACGCGGTTAAAAAGCAACTTTGCACTCTTGTATAACAAATAACTATTATCACACAAGAAGTCGTTATTATTTTTTCATAACTTTTATGTGCTTTTCTGATTTGTAGATATAGATAGAGAACATATTGCAGTGGCGCTGTTTCATAGATAATACTCAAAACCATATACTTATCTATGAAAAAATATGCGTTTAATAAAATGAATTTTCTTCTATTTATGACCGTGATTTACCGGAGCCTGCAAAATCAACAGAACGAGAAAGTCTAAATTCAATAAAATTGAGTAAACTCTTTCATTTCAATTTTCAAATCATTTTGAGAATCCCGAATTTTATGTTTGTCACGATCGTGGCAAGAGGCAAACACTTTTTTATTTTGTGTATTTTATGGGTACAATAAAGTATAATATTTTAGAGGTAAATCTATATTAACTAGCTAAGCTGATATTGCGTGGTCATAACGTGCCGTTAAAAGTAGCGTTTATCATCAACTACCCGCACATTGTAATAAAATAGTCCCAACGAAAGCAAAACCGCTTGTCCGCTGGTGTCATTAAGTGTTCGGGTGAATTTATTACAAACATCGCCCGCCCTACAAAATGTTACAGCCAGCCTAAATTTATACTGTAACAAATCACGCTAAGCATAAACTTTGCGTGCATTAAACATTCGCAACGCTTTTTCGCGTACTAGTTTCAATTAAACAATTAAGATTGCAATTACACGTTATAATTAGCGCTGAAAAAGGCTGGCATTAATTTAGAGTCGTGACTTATTCATATGCACGAAATAATACATTTTTAGGAAAGGTAGATGCTAGCAGCCACTTTTTAAAGTCGAAACTCGACTGAAACTCTACATGGGCAATTGTAAGCTGTGTAATTGAGTTGTTAGTGTGAGAATCTATTAAAAAGCGCTCGCGATAAGTGAATGTAATTTCCTTGAACGTTGGCGGATAAAATACCACTAGATACTTACATTGGGGAAGGGCAACGTTACACGATTTAATTTATGTTCAATATTTCCTTCAATTTCATTGCTTCAGTCGCATTGATACATCAGGCGATATCACACGGTTCAATTTCAGTTCAATATTACTTTCTTGAAACGTTTAAATACATTTCAATACCATGGCGCAATTTCATTGAAGGCGGCGAGCGTTTTCAATTTGATTGACCGTGTAAAAAGGTAGGTAATGTTCAATGCTTTGCAACGGCATTGCCTCATTCTGATTGAACTATGTAATATCGCCTGTTGCTTCCTAGCAATTTCTCGGACTAATAGCAGAAATAAGCACAACACAACATGAGTATTAGACGTGTTAACACATAAACATTGCAAGAGTGCTCGCAGTCAGCGTTGTAGCCAAGACCCACTGAGTAATAATGAAGTGCCGTGTTCCCCACTCCAGCCCCATTAAGGCCTCGGGCTAGGGATCGACTGACACATGGAAATAAAGTGATACACCCTTGTTCTTCACTTCAGGAGACATTGTAATTCACCCTTCCGATATAAAGCACACACACAGGGAATATTTGCGGTTTCAGAATGTTGATTAAATCTCTACAAACTTATTCATTTAGTTGTACTTAGTATAGGGCTAACGAGATCTGTGTATCATGTCCATGAATATTTATTATTATATTTATTATTATTATTATTATTATTATTATGTTATATTAGCTATAGGTATTTTAATTTCCTTCAGCTTTTGATAGATAGATAGAGATAGATAGAGAACACTTTATTGTACATAAAAATAGAAATTACACAGATATTTATTTTGCCTGAACGTAAATCAAAATTTAAAAACCTATTTAAAATGATTATACTATTTTTATTTTTAATGCACTAACCCGTGCTAAGGACAAATGTAAAAACCTATTTAGAGGCTAAAAATTTCACAAATTTTTCAAAAATTTCAAAATTTATCCGTGCCATGTCTATTTAAAATGTTTTCAAAATACTATCAAAGGTAAGAAATTGATAATATGGGTTAATATTTCTTGAATTAATGATCTAAGATGAGCAACAAACCTCATAGACTATTGCTTTCCGTGATTTAAAGATATACGACCTTAATCTAGGTTTATTTATGTTTGTAATGTCCTTATACGGTTACCATAATACACTTTAAGGAAGGATAGGATAATAATAATATTGGCCTTTTTTTTGCATCTACTCAATGAGATGATTTATACAGCGTCCAGTGGTATCTTCACTCACACTAGATGGGTAAAGGGACCACTCCGACACTGTAGTGCCTGGGACATGGTTTTATAGATGCTGTAGGCTTGCCCAGCACCTATACCACCCTGACAGCTTAGTCGGCCTAGCCCACAGGAAAGACTAGTCAATACGTGCGGAGCCAACCAAGCCGCGGGTTTCCTCACGATGTTTTCCTTCACCGTTAGCGTGTGGTATTGCGACTACAAATTCAGGATAGGAAAGGATAGGATATAGTGAAAGATATATATTAAACGGGTCAAATCGCGATTATTTATTAGGTAAAACGTAATTACCTTATTTCCCGACGTTTCGGCAGCGTTACAGTTGCCGTGGTCTCGGATAGACTGAAGTGGCGGGTACAGTCAATTATTGTGGGTAGTCACGTTTTACCTAATAAATAATCGCGATTAGACCCGTTTGATATAATTATAACTATGTATGAGTATCGCGAATTGTTAAGAAATACTGTAGTGAAAGTTATTATTATTTTTTTGTTGTTGATTGCTTTACATAGGTATCAACAAAATCTGAATTTAACGAAATGAAGGATATAACCTTATGCTATCATTTTGAAGTTGATTCAGTTTATTTTTATCTAGCCCTTGCATATCATCAGTGCTGCACAATATTCTTTAGGAATACTCTTATCATCATTGAATTGAATACAGTAATGTATGTACACATGTATTGTGTGCCAACATAGCGTGTGCAAACAAATACTGACTCCGTGTAAGTAATAAGTTTACTCGAATAACGACTAATTTGCCCGTCGCATGGCACAATGCGTCGTTTTATATTGACTTCCTTTCCGACAATTTCCTTTTGTGAAAGCTACTTAGTTTGAGGAAATTGTAGGCATTTTTTTATTTAAATCTTGGGATTTGAGTCTTGGGAGTCATTTTGAAATACAAATTTAGCTCGGGATTGTCCGTCGAACTTTTTTGGTTAACATGATGATTTTAATTTAGTTATGATTCTTGACTGAGGGCCGGCTTCTGAATTAAGGTTCTCACGTAGGTAACTACTTCACAAATAAATACTTAAGTACAGTGCTACACAAGAAATAAGTCTCGCGGATGTACCTGCGCAGATGACCAAATTTTGGATATGCGGAAAGTTCATTGACCAATCAGATAGTTTCATTTTATGGTTGGCCGCGCGCCTTTGTTGCTATTGGTTGATTCAACGTCATCGATGCAGGTGTCTATTAGTTTGGCAATATTAGCGTGAGCGATTCTGCACCTTAACCGTATCGGTTAAAGATCATGTTGAATGTACTTATAGCTTCGGGCACTTTCGTTACACTTCTTCCTAGTCTGCGCGAACGTAGATTCCCGAAGGGACTTTTATGATGTTTAGTACTGTAATGTTCTTTCACGATTTTATCTGAGACATTCGCAGAGACAGCCCTACAATTAACTATTTACTCAGCCAAATTCTCAATTCAGAAACTGGCCCAGAATCTGTCCAACGACTTATAGACTATAATACACCTGTATTTCTGTCCACATAAATGTTGTCTTTAAGAGATCCCTCTAGTGATAAGATTACTGTCTGTACTCTTAGCACTATAAACTCTTTCTAATTTAGTAAATTACTGTCTAGACTATAACAATACTAATAATAACTTCCTAATATCTATGAATTAACAACACAATCGCTTGTCCTAGTCTCAAACTAGGACACCCTGTGTTAAAACTAGGACACACTGTGTTGTGCTAACCAAGCAATGACATCACATACATGTAAACACGCCCAGACTAAGGCCATTTGTACAAATCAAGTACGGCAGCCCCCCAGGGGGATCGAACCCACGTCCTCTGTTTTGATAGTCAAACATGTTATCCGCTAGACCAACTAGGCAGTTCTTGTGTAAGAAAACGTTATCTATCTACAGTCTATTTATTTTTACTTGTCCAATTTAGTAAACAAGATTCTACCCTTAAACTGTGACTTTTTAGTCCAAAACTGCCATATTTCCATAAGTGAAGTAACCTGGAACACTCTTTTAGATAACACGCTGCCAATTTTATAAACATAGTTCATGATAGTTCATGAATTTGCGAGAAAATGTCTAGTTTAGGCATCTAATTTCAATTTTAAGGTTAGAATCTTGTTTACTAAATTGGATAAGTAAGAATAAATAGACTGTACACAGAGTGTCTTTTGAAATGTACAGGTCTCGACAAGTTCGTGTTTTAGCACAACTTCTGCTCTCACATGAGATTGTATCTCAGACTTGTGGTGTTTGAAATACCATTCGTTACATAATGGAAAATCTGTAACAGCCGTAGATTAAAGTGACGTTGTTTTTATACAATAAAAAACGTAGAAAAACAGAAAATACAAAACTATTTTTAACTACCATACAAATATTTTTTTCTTTAAACATAATTATAAATAAATAGTTTTAGCGTTTTCTACGAAATCGAGAGAAAGGACACAGTGAAAAAAAAATAGGATGTTTCAGGAATTTCTAGATGCTTCTAAAGGAAACCCTCTATCATGTACTTATTGGTGTTATCAGGAGGTTACGTCACATAATTGTTCCGCAAACACATAAAATCCCTGATGTGCAGGGTGAGGGTCAGTACCAGCAGTCTCCTGAAGGTGTTGGCTCATCGGATGGACAGCCCCATACAGCGCCACTGGGTGTCAATGCACCTTATGCCGACAAGCAGGGGGGCTGGCTGGGACTAGGCTGTACACTACAGTAAATATAATAATGTAAATAGTTTACTAACATAGCATAAGTCAAATTGTTACCAACACTATATGGGCCTTGCCTGAAATAAATGAATAATAATAATAATAGTAGCTAGTGCTGCCGAGAGCTTACTGGGCCCGTCTTCCATACGTGTGTTTCAGGCGAATGTAACGATTTAAACATTGTAAAGCCAATAAATCAGTCATCTAACTAATAGCCCGTAAATAACAGTCCTTTTGCAACATCAACGTCAATGACGCCAGTTTCAAATTAAGAGTAGCTATTGACACATAAAACACTTTAACGACTGGAAGAGAGGTCCGCATATGAAATAATAATGGTACGGTGGAGCGCTAATCGTTTTGTAAACACTAGCTACGGAGGTAAGGCTAGCACTATCATTAGGCATGCTCCAATAAATACACAGAATTTTTAGGCACTACAAACTGGGAACAATTTGGACGACAGCGACAATGTAGTACCTACATGTGTTATTACGTTATTCAACTCCTTTCGTTCGTGCACTGGTGATGAAGAAAATTGCCTCATCTATGGCAAATTAATACCTATCCAAACCTACACAAGGGAGAGGGTTCATTCATCATCCATTCAGTTTTATACCGTAACATACACCAGTAATTATACGGAATGAACGTACTATTAAACTATCTACAGATAATTACATCGAAATTATAGAGAAGTACGTACTTGATTAAGTAATTATATTCGGAGACACAGCGAAGTTCACAGTGCTACAACGATTTTCTATTTATGTTAAAGAAAGGTGAAGTGCATAAAGCGTGATCAGCAAAATGAACGTCATGCGTTGTCCATCGCGCGTAGCATGAGTATCGAGGGGCGAGCTCGATACCGCTGTATATTATCTTCCATCTCGCGTTGCTGAGTTGCATAGAGAGAGACAGACAGTAATGTATTGCAGTTGTATGGGTCTTCGTCCTGTGGGGTGTAGGGAGACAGTGGAAGCGAGGGAAGGGAGGAGGGGCGCGCAGGAGTGCGCCCGCTCCGCCACGCCGCCTGCGCCATCAAATGGCATTCGTTTTTGGACCGAGCTGCGTCGGCCGCTGAACTTAATTGCTCTATTGTTAATTACGTAACGTTTCAACGTTCACCGCACTGCACTGTGACCAAATCGTATTAAACCGCTGTTATAACTATTAATTTTGAAGCGATCTGTAGTTCGCGTAATGGCGTTTACGGGACGGCATAGAATTATCTGCTGCGTCAACCGGCTGCCAACGCTGCGTTTGCGATAGGCTCAGCCGAGGTCCATGTGGCAATTTCATACGGCATCATTGCTGGCTTAATTCGTTTAAGCGTAGGTGAAAACGGGAAATGCGTTTTACTGCATTTCGTGAATGGTTGCCGAATTAATTCCGAATACCGACGGTGACATTGTCAACCGGAGGTTGAATAAAGATAATTTTCCGAGGTATATAGTACCTACATACATTTGTACAGATACATTGTAAAGATAGTAGGTACATACCACAGGGAATTTGGTGTATGACATGGTGACGGTTTTGATACTAATAAATGACAATCAATGCTTAACCTGCTTGAAATAGAGCCAAGAGAGCAACAGATGTCGTAACTTTTTACTTTGGCCCAATAAAAAAAATACTCGTTATTGTAAACAACAAGTAAACACACACAAATATTTGTTAATAAGTTCTGTGCGTGCGTGCATGCAACGACTAACGAACTTTGATGAAGCGAAGGTGATTCATCAGGATCATAGCAAGAGGCAGTCCTTGGTCTCTGCCTACCCTTCCGGGACACAGGCGTGAGTTTGTGTTGTGTTCGTGTTAACTTCTATTAGGTCACAAGGTAGCGTGAAATTTTTGCTGCATTTCGGAATGGTGACAACTACTATTTTTGTAATATTCTAATATCTTTCCAATATATGATCTTTTTAGTATAATAGACAATCAAAATGGTAAATTTTAATGTAAACTAGTCGACGAGGGCTGTCAGCGACAATAGCGTGCACCAGATTAGTCTCAGTCAGTCACAGTCACAACCAGTGGCTTGAAAAATTACAACTACAGTTAAAACAACAGTTTTAATTTGAAGAGACAGCTGGTGCTTACACAAGCTAATCAATTAATGGTAGAATGCAGTGGTCTGATAATTCAGTCTATTTGGTAATTGTCAATTTGTTTCAAGTACGTAATTACATGCTACTTTCTTTCTATTCCTACTAATTCTTGAAAGTGAAAGTTGGGATGTTTGTAACTCGAATAAAATAAGAATATTCTTTCAAAAGAATTTCTGCCCAACTTCAAACAATGAAATTTTCAGAGACGCTCTTAATTTTTAATGAATTTCATTAAGATAAGAATATTCTTTACTGTACACCGGGAAAAAATAAACATACAATATTTACAAAGACACAGTACAATTGGCGGCCTTATTGTTACAACAATTTCTTCCAGACAACCGACGATGGAGAGTTGCTGAAGGAAAAATGAGAATAATCATTCGTAATTTTACAAACCGCGGAACGGATTTCAACAAAATTTATCGACACATCTATATTCCAACTTTCCCCAAAGAATCCCCAAGTTGCAATTATGAAAAAAAATAACTCTAAGATAAGACTGCAATTTATTTTACCAATACTATTTTTATCCGTGTGAAGAAATGAAAATATTAAGTTCAAATTTACATAAATAAAATAGTCCAGTTTTTAGAGCATTACCTTTTTTTTGGCTTTGATGCAGTCGGTTAAAATGGATTGGCTACTGCAATTAAATCTTCAAACTGACTAAATTGACAAGTAAGTTCTATGATGTGCCTGCAGAACTAAATTACGAACTTACATAGCTAAATTTTAAACTTTCCTAATTTTCTTTTCTAAGCATACATACATACATACATACATACATACATACATACATACATACATACATACATACATACATACATACATACATACATACATACATACATACATACATACATACATACATACATACATACATACATACATACATACATACATACATACATACATACATACATACATACATACATACATACATACATACATACATACATACATACATACATACATACATAACCTCACGCCTGTATCCCAGAGGGGTGCAGAGACCAGGGACTGCCACTTGCCACGATCCTGAGAAATCACCTTCACTTCATCAACGTTCATAAGTCGTTGCATGCACGCACGCCGGTTCGGAGTACTTTTTATCCTCCCCTTTGCTACGACGTCCCAGGCGAACATGCATCGACCAAAATGGGGATGTATTAGCTTATTTCAGTCTATTGAAAGACTATGTAAGTATCCGACTAGGGCCTGCTTTTCTCAGTGCTACACGCGTCGAAAGCCGGCAGAGCAGTGCAGGCCGCTCTTTGAGTGTACTCAATATCGACACGACGACGTGCGGGCGATGCAAAACCGCACCAAGACATTCGCCAAGGACATGTCATAATAATAAATAATGTATAACGTCCCGCTCGCCCTGAATTATTCAACGTCAGCGGCCACTTTATTAAATTTGGATACAAAGTTGCTTAATATTTTCATAAATGTGTCATTTCGCCCGAAACGCAATTCGGCCCCGCCTTTTGCGCAATTATACGTAGCGTGAAATTAACTCGCACGATGGAAGATGGTTTTTCGACCGATTCGTATCAGTTATGAGATCGATATCGACCCTTGTATGTCCCCACTGCTGGGGCACGGGTCTCTTCCTGCATCGCAGGAAGGTTAGGCCATACTCCACCACGGGGGCCAAGTCCGGGTTGGTGGAGGATTGTAAGGCAGTGGCTGGCCTTAATGTCAGAAGTTATCAAGCCGCCCATGAGGCCTCTGACATAGCTTAACGACTGCCATTACATGACAGCCGGCACCAACGGCTTAACGTGTCTTGCGAAGCACGGAAGCGCTCGGAAAAATGCCACTAGCGGTAGTCACGGGACGGTCACCAATCCTGCAACTGACAACAACAGGCGCTGTTGCTTAACTGAAGTGATTGATTCCAATCACCCGGTTCGACTAGGCCACGAGCGCTTCAGTTATGAGATAATCGAGACAATTGACTGCTTCGTTGGTCAAGCCGTTAAATGCTCTTGGTTACCAAGACAGAGGTCGTGGGTTCTGGGCCCACTGGGGCCGCCATACATTTGTACAAGTGGCCTCAATCTGGGTGTGTTTTCATTTTTATGACGTTTGTGAAGTACATAGTATAGGGTATCCTAGTTTAGGACCTGGGAGCCAATTCTCAATCCCATTAGCAAATAATTCGTATACGACTCTAAGGCGTATGACTTGAATTCTACATAAAAAGTCGAACGACAGCCAATTGTGATTATAAATACGCTATTATAATACCTCAAAGCGAGCGAAATTTACTAGCAAATTTGCGCATACGACTTTGTGACAATACCTGAAACTGATTTTTATACGACAAATGTCTAATCCTTCGAATATTTTGCGTCTACGCTTTCAATTCGCATGGGCGAGAATCGGCTCCCAGTTCAAGTGATTGTGTTGTGAGGAAGCAAGCTAAGTAATAACTAAAGTTAATGTAAAGCGCTCGTGGCCTAGTTGAACCGAGTGATTGGAACCAATCACTTGAGTTAAGCAATAACAGGCGCGGTCAGGTGCAGGATGGGTGACCGTCTCGTGACTACCGCTAGTGGCATTTTTCCGAGCGCTTCCGTGCTTCGCAAGGCACGTTAAGCCATGTGAGAGGCCTTATGGGCGGCTTGGTAACTTCTGACAGTAAGGCCCGCCACTGTCTTACAATCCTCCATCAACCCGGATTTGGCCCCCGTGGTGGAGTGTGGCCTAACCTTCCTGCGACGCAAGAAGAGACCCGTGCCCCAACAGTGGGGCACGGGTAAAGGGTTGATATGGATATCGAACGTAAAGCTGACACTCGAAGGCGGGTATAATTAATGAATCGATACGGATATTTTCGCGGGTCCTTTTTTTCAGCGGAAGAGGAAAAGAGATGTAGTTAAAGCGTGGTAGACGAGGAGCGTGATTGTCACACTTGACCCCCGCCTCGACCCAGTTGCGGTCCGTCCTTTGCGGTGGCACGCTTACCGTCCTTTCAATTCTCGATGGCACTAGAAAGTGCTTCGCGGCGAATGCGGGCGGATTCCCCCGGCTTTGTGTCAGCTGTTTGCAACATCCCTTCATATCATTAAGATTTTATGACTACATAATATGGCCTATTGTCTCATCTGGGTGGCAATTGGGAACGCGAGGGCTAGTCTGATGGTTCGAAATGCAAACGTGCGAAACAATAGGTTTTGCTGTGTTTGCGCAAGGATATTATGCGCTGGGATGCGGGTGGTGTCTTAACTTTGAAGTGGGTATAGCGGTGCAATTTGAGTGTATAATAGCCATCTAGTTTGTTATTGTGGACCTAATTGATTTTTGTGTTACTCAAAATTAATGTTCAATATAGGAGACTGTTTTTGTATAATTTTCAATAAGGCTGCTGTTTTGGCGTTCTGTCTTTCTTACATATCTTACTATTAGAGAAACACTTTATGGTAGGTACATAAAAAGGAAATTTCACAGATTTTTAGTGGTTTAAAAATATGAACTTTGATATATAATTAAATAAACGGAGTTTTAAATCCTTTTTTTCCATCTGCATTAAATTTAGAATCAAAATTTTATAATCAAAGTTAAACAAGTAAATAGTTTTGTACTTTTTTTTTTCAAAAATCACGTTTTATTTTCTAACTAATTAAATAAAATAATAAATTTTCCTATAACTATATACAGCATTAATATTAAAAAAATTTACATATTTACAAAAAAAAAGAAAGGTTTAAATAAAAAAGTCTACACCGCTGCCGATGGGGAGAGTTCCCAAGACACAGGCAGCATTCCCTCTCTGAATGGCCAGGCTGATGCGCTGGCTGAGGTAGCTACCAGCTCTTGGGTCGCCCGATGAGTCGACGAGGCGCGTCGCTATTTCTTTTTGAAGTTTACGCGCCTCGGGCCCCCACGGACCCATCGTCTCGACCCCAAACGGCGCAAATAGGTAACCATCCCCAAGGACAGAGTATTTGCGCCGCTTGAGGCCTTCGGCCGTAGTCGCCGCCGCGCCCGCGGCCCTGCTGGTGTGGGTGGCATGGGAAGACGCCAGTGTATCCACGCAGGTCGCATCCCACACTAGCGGCCTCCCGCTCTGCCACGGCACCAGAGACATACCGTCGGGTCTCTTTCCATCGTCCCGTGCTATACCGTTAGGCTCAAGGATGGCCGGCACGGCGACGCTGGAAAGAGCCCTCCGGATTATGTCGTTCAGGGACGCGTGACGCGACAGTCGGCCCACACTGCGTTGGCAGGATAGGCCATGGTGTCCCACAACTCATCGACGCGGTCTCCGCAAAGGCAGCGGTGGGGCTGAACGAGTTTGCAGCCCAATCGCAGACCGACGGCGGTTGTAAAAGTCACATTATCCATCAGCGTGCCTACATTCGCTGATGGGAGTGCCTGCAGCCACAGTCCAGACTCGTTTGCTGCTGTTGCTAGCAGACGAGCTCTCTCCGCAGGGCCGCTGCTTGTCTCCAGCAGTCTTGATTGAACAGCCCAACAGTTAAACAATAACAAAACAAAATAGAAAATTTAATGAAAAAAACCTAATGGAATTTGGATATCGATCTTAGATCAATAAATATAAGTACAAATTGTTTTCACATCATTTAAAAAAGTTAAAGTTAACTTGTTTACCCTCTTAATAACTTTATTATTTGTATGCCTATGTACTGGTAGGACCATAGTGATCTGTAATTTAAGACTGACCACCAATTATGTAAAATAATTACCTATGATCCACAAATAAGTTAATTTGAATTTGAATTTAAAATGCCAGGCATAACTGGTTTCAGCTCTAATTTAAAATCGCAAGACCGAGAAACGCTGTTAAAGAAAGACTTTGCCAAACATTACGCTCGCAGACGTCGCGTCCTAGATATCTACGAAGTTGCTGGCTGAGCCTCGTGTCTGTCAAAGAATTTTAAAGTGCCATCGAGCACTGAATAGGCGACGGAGGCATGGTCCTTACCCACGACCAGCGGATTACGACCTGTGACCATTCCCACGCCTTAGACTCAAAAGAAGATCTGGTGGGAAATCCACAAAGTTCACAGTTCATTGGATGCTGGTCGCGTAGTACACATAGAGGCGCTACTCAAGCGCTACTTGTTTCGCCTATTCTGCTTGTTCTCACTGCTATTTGCTCTTTATTCGCGTCGAAATTTTCATATCGAGATATCTTTGAAATACTTTGGTACTTACCTATCGGTCTAAATAAGCTAATGCCTTATTGGTATCTATACTAGTGATTGACTACACGCTACTCTACAGAGACATATTTAGAGTACTAATACAGGGGTGCATTTACAAAGCTAGTGACTACCTATGCGAGCGCCAATCTCCGATAGCAATTAAGACTGCACCAGTCGGTGCGGGCTGAAACGAATGGGGGTCTTCAATCAACGAATCAATCTACAATCGCGAATGCCCGCCACTTGCTAGCGACAGCTTAACAGATTTATTGCTCCGAATGGATGGTAATTTTCAAATTTCGACGCCTGTTGATCGCCGTTCGACGGGACGCGAAACACAGTACGTGACTCCGGCTGACGCAAATTACCAAACGCTTTGCCACTGCGATCCTCCCGATACGTTTGCGGCGCACGTTAACGCACCACTATAACTTCGTGATTGATTTTCGAAACTCAAACGAATGCCGAGATCTCGCCTCGTCAAATTGGAACGTGGTTTCGCTAGTTTCCTAGAAAACAGTACTGAGCAACGTTTAAAGTACCAGTTGCGATTTTTCCCCCCCGCTCCCCAGTGAGTCAGCAGCTTATCGCGGCAGCGCTTTTAATATGAAAATTCAGTGCGGCCTGAGATCCCAAGCTATTAACAGTGCTTGAGCACGTAAAACGATGTTAAGGCTCCGCTCATCGGTTCCGTCTCATTAAGGAGTTTTGCACAACGCCTCGTGCTCCACCTGCAGCCGGTTCTACACTGATTAAAAAACTGGCCACTAATATTTTTTTTTTTAATTTCTCCTTTACTTTGCATTTATAAAACTATCCCACTATTGATATAATGAGGCGTTTTAAAAAGAAAAAAAAAACTATTTCCACAACACTTACTAGATGGCGTGAAAGTCACAAAAATTTATGTGTCAAATCAATCCGACAAAACATTTTATGTAAAAAGGATGCCAAGACACAAGCTCACGATATGATAATAATATGCGTACAGTTTAAAAAGTTATCAGAACTCATGATGAGCCAAGCCCCCAACTATACAAGGCTATACAAGCCCTAACTCTATTAATGTTACATAATTTTATTATCATTTTATTACCTTAGCATAATAATATGACTTGGCCCTTACGCGGCCGTCGCACAGACTCTCCTATGGTCTTAATTAAGGAAAGAAATTGGGTATTGTAAAACGGCCATGTCCTATTTTTTACCATGATTGGTAAAACTAGGGCTTGTCTTGTCATCCTTTATATGAAATGTTTTTTTGGGATGTTTTTTTGTAGGATGGTTTGTTTATTCGGGCTGTGTAAAATCCCATACAAAAGTGTTCGTCGATTTCTGATTTTTTCTAGTAATCTGACCTTATTTGGCCCCATACACTTTCTATCCCTATCAACAGCAAAATTAGATGGCATGATGTAGGATTGGTAATACGAAACACTTCAAGAAGAGGTAGGTCATCTAAACAACTACATGGTCGCAATAAAGTTATGAATTACTAGGTAGTGCCCTACCCATCTTCTGCGCGTCTTGGCGAGAGCACTCCCGTGCCCCTAGAAGAGTGCACAGACTAAGTAGGAGATACTGTGTTTGTATTAGCAAGTTTTGACTTTGGTTTCGATGCTTGTAAATTAGGAAGTTTCTTTTTATGAGTATAAAAAATGCGTACCTGTGCCGTTGTGACGTGCAAAAATACAGGAGTTAATACATTCCCCAGTACCAATGAAACCCTGAAGCGACAGTGGATTAAAGCAACCAGCGTAGATGTAAATCGTAAAATTGGTTGGAACATGCGTAAACATTCATGTATTTGTTCGGATCATTTCACCCCAAACGATTATAGGACACGTAAATACGAATTTCTTCGTTTAAGTTCAGTAAAATAAAAGTCACTTTCTCAGTATCCAGAGCAGAAAGGAAATGAAAAATCACCAAATGCAAACAGAACGGTCGACCAAACCAACACCTGCGTCAATTTAAATACTCTTTGGCGTCAAGAAGCGAGCGGTCACAACCACAGATTAAATAAAAAATGCTACGTTTTGATGACAGAACTATTTTCGCCAACTAAGCGCCATCTATTGAGTTTTTGTGTTATTAACTTTTTTTTTCTTCTGAAAACGGCTCATTGCAATGAATATGCTTTATATCTTGCTTTATTGGCAAACCCTGGTTTCCGCCTACCTGTGAGTTGTGATTTTTACTGTTACAACTTTCCAAGGTTTGCTTGAAGAAATAGAAAGGCTCTCCTTTGTAGATGTTATTTCGCATACCTAAATGCGTCGTGTCCAATGTCGTTTTGTCCTGTCAAAATTTGTGTGCAATACTCGTAAAGTGCCATTCGTTACCTAGTTGTAAGAAATACTTCTTAATGATTCGCGATACTCATACATAGAAATAAGGTAAATAAGGTAATTACGTTTTTCCTAATAAATAATCGCGATTTGGCCCGTTTAATATATAATTACCTAGTTGTATATGTAGGTAAACTTTATTCCACCCTATTGCGCCTGACTGAAGTTAAATAAATAAACTACGTAATTTTCCGATATTTTCCACGTTACAGCTGCCGCGCGGCTACGTAAAATGTAATAAATTTTACTACTAACTTAAATTTTACTACTAAGTAATTGTATTCTCGCACTCTTGCTATTTGGTATCAATATAATATATTTTCTATTTAATTATTTATGTACATGCACGTACCGACTATATTCTTCATGCAATCCACACCATCCAAAGGTATTCTGGAAAAGATCGCTCATAGCGATAAGACCGCCAATCGTATAACATTACTTAGATTTAAGAAATCATGGTTGTATTCTTATATTCTTTTAATGCACTACCTCTGTCGCTGCCTGTACGTAATACAGAGAATATTGTAAAGACGTTCGAAATTTCACTGATGCCGATGAGTCGCCCATTAGCTCAGTTGGAAGAGCGCTGGCACGGATAGCCAGAGGTCGCGGGGTCGAGTCCCGGCATGGGTGGAATTTTTAGCCTCTAAATAGGTTTTTTAAAATGGTTGTAATCTTTTTTCTGATTGTGCAATAAAGTGTTCTCTATCTATTTTTACAGTTCCTAAGCGCTAGGAGACCAAAGCGGCAAAAGCCTAACGGGCATCGTGATTAAGCAGCAGTCTGCGGAGTCGCGCGTCTGCTGCCAAACCCACTTGAGCCCGATTGCGTTACTACTCTAATGGTGTACGTAGTTTATATTAGAGTTTGATAATTACTGCGCCTTAAGTGGATGTTGGGTTTGCTTACCTCAGACTTGGACTGCGCTGTTTCCATGGCTTTTTCAGTGTTTGCACCTCCATAATGATACCATGTTTACTCTGTACGCTTCAGATGTTAGATGCGTGATATTTAGGAAGGCTTTCCGTATACTGAATTTCTAATTCTAATTCCTGGTGCACAAAATAGAGGATATTCTATCTAGCTATCTAATTTAACTAAATTCTATTGTCAAGCAGGTTCAATTATTTCTCATCTCATCTAGGTTGTAAAATCTTAAAAAGTTATGAATATTCTATCAAACTAACTATCTAGGTTTTAAAAAACTACTGTAGCATGTAGATGAGATTAGCCTAAGGTAGCAATTTACGTATTGGGTGTTACGTAGAATTATTAACGGATTTATTATTTTGTCATCACATAAATCTATTGCAACGTAAATGAAAAAGGAGAGATTTTACTAATGCAGCCTACTAATTAGGTTGAATTTTTCTTCGATTCTATTCGAAGAACAAGTTCTACGTAAAAATTATAAGTCACCAATTAGGAAAATGATCACCATTGCTATATTTATTATCTACCTACACACCAACTATTTTACTGAATAGCTTTTACGGCAACATGATCTATAAAAATATCAATTAATAAAAATGCCTTACTAACTTAACTTACTTTTATTTCTTGCTTCGATTTCGATTAAGTTAACAATATTATTGACAAAAACTTTTTTTTTCTTAAAGTCTGGAATGTTTTGAGTGTTTACATAAATTGACAAAGTACTCCTTATGCTTACAGTAGGCAGTTAATCTTTTACAAAACTACACACACGTGCACAAATTAAAATTTTCTGCAACGATAGCTAAAGCACTAATAATGTATAAACAGTTCCTAGTGCTGAGATCGCAGATAATCCGATATTCGTATACGGTCTATTTGTTCTGCAGCAAACACGTGTTACTAAAATTGAAAATACATCGTGTCACGTCGCGCGGAATGGCAACCGTATCTTCGCAAAGTTTTCACTCGTTCCCGAGAGTGCTCTTTCAGCGATTTACCTGAAAATAAAGAAACAAAACGTTAATTTATGGCGCTGGACACTCGCCAAACATCTCAACTAGCCGTCTAAGTTGGGCTTGTCGGGAGATGAATGAAAAAAGTCGACTTTCGGGCGGCCATTGTGCTCGTGATCAGTCCCCCGCTTGAAAGATAGGTGGAGGTGCAAACAGACAATGTACAGTTCATTTATCTAGGTACACGTCTAGGGCGTCATCGTGACTCGTGACGCATGCCAAGGCGTTTTCCAATGCTCTCATTAATCACTCGCCCCTTCGGCATAATGAGAATCAACCACCGCGCTGCGGCGGCTCGCGCGGCGGAGACGAGACGCCTAGATAATACGTTCCTATTTCACCTCCCCGCTACGCCCTACGTTTATCCATTAAATTTGTACAGGTCGGGAATATAACGTTTTTATTTGGCGGTTTCAATAGGCCGAAACTCGACTTTTACGACGTAGTTCCGAATTGCTCAGATTGTAGACTGACAGACTACATACCTACTATAAGTATTTAATTTGTTACTACATCAAATCAACGTGTGATTTGAAAACGTATTACAACAAAGAATTTGATAGAAAATCGCAGTTACATTTTGGGTAGTTAAGAAAACTATTTTATGTATTACTTACGTTATGTATTACCTACTTTATTATTGATAATTTATCAAAAGTAGAATGCAAATTTAAAGATATCCTAACATTATTATAACATCTCTACGTAATACAGAAAGTATTGTAAAGAGGTTCGAAATTTCACTGATGTCGGTAGTCGCCCATTAGCTCAGTTTGGAGAGAGCTGGCACGATTAGCCAGAGGTCGCGGGTTCGAGGTGGAATTTTTAGCCTCTATTTAGAGGTTTTTAAAATTATTACAACATGCGATGTTACTTATCTGTTGTGTAATGCAATAAATAATATAATCTAGACGGCATGACACATAGTGAATGGGTATAAAAAAACTTAAGCTTTACAGATGTATAAATACGTAATGAGATAATTTATACGTCTAGTGGCACCTTTATTCATACTATTATTAGGTATGGTGATTCTATTCTTTTTATTGCACTAACCCGTGCTAGGGACAATTTTTAAAAACCTATTTAGAGACTAAATATTCCAACCATGCCGGGAATCGAACCCACGGCCTCTGGCTAACCGTGCCATTATGGTGATTCTCTCAAAGTACCCAAATTTTCAGAATGCGAAAATGCTTTGAGAACTTCAAAGACAAACAGCTCTATAAAAAATGTCAGTGAAACGCATCAGCTTTCGACATTCGCACATACACACGTCTTACTGGAATTAGCTCAGTCACATGATGGCCGAGGCAAGCCAACTAGGCTAACGTCCGCTCTAGCATGACGCACAAACGAAATTTTAAATAAAATCCTGCCATTATGAACGTAGAACACATTTGCCCCGTTGTTTCTGTAATTAATGAACCTCAGAATGTGATTTTCGAACTAGTTTTCACATAAATATCTTACGCTCGCGCCGATTTACAGAAACCTTGACAGTGCTAAAGATTCGCCAGTGAATAATCCTAAATTATTGAACATTACCATAAATCTGGTTTCTATATTTTGTTTAGTTTTCTTTCTTACGCTATACTTTGTATTCGAACTGTGAAAAAGTATTAAATTTGTAGTTACGGCTCTTATCGGTGTATTTAAATCTATAGATACACTCATTCGAAACAAGGGATTCAGCCTGTCAGAAGTTTTATTTTACTTTGAGAAAAAATTCGACATCGCATAAATATTATCAGCCATCTCAAACGAAAGTTACAATAAAAGTTATTTGTATTATTGAGTACCCTCATTTTTGAATGAGTATGGGGTAACACTATCATTACTAATTTATTCTTTTAGAAATTATTCCAGCATGAGTTAAGACCCTACATAAAAAAATACATTGCATCGATGCCGGAAAGACCTTTTACTTTACTGCGTCTAATCTTGAAGCGGTAAGAGAATACAATATTATCAGACTGCGTCTTGACTATTTGTGCAAAGGGTAGTTCCAGAAAGAGGCTCTACCAGTACCAGGTCAAACCATATTTTGAACAGCAGCGTCGTATTTTTAATGAAATGTCATACTGTCTTTTACAAATAACACCCGCACTTTCCAAAAGAGATCAAATCTTTTGAGTTTTGTAAACTGTTTCTACGGTGTTAGATAAAAAAAACATTAGCGTTTTGTAGCAATTTTTTTTAATAAAGGCTGCTGATTAGTCTAAATGCTTGAATCTTATTGGTGGAGCGATTCGCTTTTAAAATCTGGATTTCAAATGTCATAACCATCAAATTGTGTTGTCCGTAAAGCGAAGATACTTAACATATGTCACACTCCACGCGACATATGACTTCGATGAAGTGTGTTCTCAACTTGTTAGGAGGAAACTTGAACCCACCAAAACAAAAAATGTAAAAAAATGACCAAGTCTCTAGGGCATTCGCTGTTTAATAAATCATATAAATTGCGCTATAATGAAGCAGTTACTTACATTACTCATACCACAGATACAATCTACACACGACTTGCTGAATAATTTTTAAGGTCAGACTGAAGAAAAAATCTAGATAAAAATCTCAAATTAATATTATTAATTAAGACACTTCTCCTAACAACCTTTTTGTTACACTATAAAGGATTAAAAGCTGTTTGAAATTACAAACTATTTATTTATTTTCGAATTTTCCTGTTGTTTATTAATAAATCAATATTTATATTTCAAATTCCAAAGCTCTAATTCAGGTATTCTCAAAGTAGTCCACGCGAACCTCTAGAAGTTTGTTTGATCGTGTGGCGTCCGAGATAAGATTTATTAATGCAGATTATATACTGCATAACATTATCATGCATATTATACAAAGTAATATTTCATATAATTTTTGCCTTCAAAAAGGTGGTCGTAATCTTTTCGTAAATTAACTCGAAGCTATAAATTTAGATACCTTGCTCTTGCTCAATTAGGAGTACACTACGACTTTTGATGATCCATCAGTGAGTGTCGAAGCTCGACGTACTTATGACCTTAGTGCAATTTTTTTTTGTAACATTAATTACCCTGCAAAATATACCTGACTTCGAAGATAGAGGAGGGTCAAAAAGGGCTCGAAAGGGTTTGTCTAAATATATGCACAGTGCGGGAGGGCCGAGAACTTGACCCGACGCACTCTGTGCTCCTTAATAATACTGAACGTAGAACAAACGGTGCTGCTATTTGTAATCATTACAATCGCTACTTAGTATTTATTTTATTGTTAATTGATTCTTATTAGTGACTACCCTTAGTGGCATTTTTCTGAGCGCTCCCATGCTTTGCAAGGCACGTTAAAACGGTGATGTCGGCTGTCACGTAATGGCAGTCGTTAAGCCATTTCAGAGGCCTTATGGGCGGCTTGATAACGTCTGACAGTAAGGCTCGCCACTGTCTTACAATCCTTCACCAACCCGGACTTCGCCCCCATGGTGTAGTATGGCCTAAGCTTTCTGCGAGGCAAGAAGAAACCCGTGCCCCAGCAGTGGGGGCATATAAGGGTTAATATCAATTACGCAAAATAGGCTCAATATTAGTTGAGTTGCAGAGACCCATTTTGCCACCAACACCTAAGAGTTTGGAACTGTCACGGAATGTACAAGAAAAGCAAAGCGTAAATCTTCTGCGTCTTTATATTGGGTGACGCTGGCGGGCTCGACTGCACGCGAGCGTCATCCGCCGTGACGCGCGCTGACGTCCTCCTGGACAGATCTCATAATTAACTAGCGGAATAGTTCATGACTTCAGAACGAATCACATGGCATCGAAAGCATTCGTTCTATATTTACGTACTCCCAGTTGCGACACGTCGAATCATTAGGATTCAGTTACAATTGTGAAGTGAATATGAACTGTTCAATAGGTATGCGCACGATTCATTCGTCAGTAAAACACCACTAATTGAAATAAAATCAACTGTGTGCGGATTGGAATGGATATAGGCGTATATTTGTATCTATAAGTTTTCGTCATTTATATAACAGAACACATATGAACGGAGTTGTATACTTTTTATTTGTTTACTTAAATTACTCAGACAGGACGCAACTAAACCATATTTTCTTGTGCAGTCTTTTAAAAAAACTTAGCCTTGACTATCACTCACTTGACTAAAAATTCAGCTTCCATTAAAATTGTTTCAGGTGCGTGTTTCTTCGGAAAATAACCAACCAAATAACCTTCACGAGCTAAATCTACAGAGCTAGCCTACAATTTTGGTTACTGCTATTAAAAATAATTCAAATGAATTTATGAATTTGTTTTTTTTTTCAGTTCAACGATTATTTGTAAGTTCAACTAGGCGTATTTAGTGCGGCACATAACGTGGCCAGAATTCTGGAAACCATTCCTAGAGGGAGCGATAATGACACAGTATTTTTTTATTTTTTTGTGAAATATGTTAAGTATCTTCACTAAGTCCTGATTGTTTTTGGTACCTAGGCTATTGGGATGATTTGTTTTGTGAATATCATTAGTATAATTGCATTACAATATAGGCGTAAGTGTGGTTTTATAAATTTTTAAACCTTTTTAAACCGACTTCTCTGTTTCATTAAAAAAATTCAAAAATGTTTTATTCAATCTAGCTCGGAAACTGCGACTTATGGAAGGAACGGTACAAGTTAAACTAGGTGTCCATTTCAAAATCTGCATCATTTTAGAGAAAAATTAGTCAAACAAACTTAGTCGTTTTAAAGTCCTTAGTTAACAGAGTTTACATAATTATTCTAAAGCATATTCTATGCATAGAGCTCACATGCGTTGTACTGGCCTTAATTCCAGACATCATAAAACAAAGTTTTATGACAAAAATTAATTCTAAAAACCTATTAAGAGGTTGCGGAGGAGGAGGAGGCTTCCAATCGGTGTGATAAAGCTACAGGGTATTTTTTTTTCTCGTGTAGCGGGTTCGATTCCCGGTTCAACCGTGTAATTATATAAAAATCTATAAATGCAGTTTAGATTGTTTTTGAAATTAAAATAATGTCTTCTTTCAGTAAAATGTTCCATCTACAATATTAAAGGTACTTTCCCTCCATGTGGCATAGCCGTGGGACGCCCTGTATATACATACAATAGATAGATAGATCCTCGTAGATACATAGAGAACACTTTATGGAAAATGGAACATACACAGATATTTCTTAACCTAAAAGTACAGACGGCGGCCTTCCATTTAGCATTTTTATACTTTATACTTTATTCTTTATACTTTATAATTTATACTTTATACTTTCTACTTTATACTTTATACTTTATACTTTATACTTTATACTTTATACTTTATACTTTATACTTTATACTTTATACTTTATACTTTATACTTTATACTTTATAATTTATAATTTATAATTTATACTTTATACATTATACTTTATACTTTATACTTTTTACTTTACACTTTATACTTTATACTTTCTACTTTATACTTTATTGTACACGAAAAACACAAAATAGAAATACAATGAAAGAAAATACATGTACAAAGGCAAGCTTATCTCTGTCAGAGATTTCTTCCAGCAAACCTTTTACATGTTATTTTTGGTTTTTTTAAATAAACAATTCTATTTATTTATTATAATTATCATCATGTAAATATGTTTTTATGTTAAGAGTAACCCCTTATAGGTTATTGCACTCTTTTCACATGGCAATGAATGTCAAAGCACTTCTAAAAAGCGGGAAATTTACCCTCAATATGACTTTCCTTAGCCGGAGCTGGGTCCCTTGTTGTGCTTGTTGAGCTTCTTTCCTTGAAGATGTTTCTACAAAGTTAACCTGTTTTTTAACTACTTTCAAAGGAACACGTGACTATGAAGTCTTCTAAATTAATTTTCTTTTTAAAACGTATACCACCTATACAAAGAAAAATGTTCAGATGTAATTAATTACCCAACGGGTGTACAAAACCATTTTATTGTTAATAGCGAGGAGTACAATAACAAGCTGTTAATCTATTGTTAACAGCTGTCAGTTGGCCAAAGTGCATACAGAAAAAAACATTTGACAGCTGTTATCAGTAGATTAACTGACTGTTAGTGTACGAGAAACTGGGAGTAATTCTCCTTGGTAATAGCACTTAATTTTTAAATCGTTTTATGGATATAGAAAAAAAAATACAGACAAGACATAACGATGAAAAAGAAAGCTTAGATATTTTACCTGACTACATGCACAGGCCGAGTCTTGGACAGCGATAATATGGGCTCAATTACCAAGCGTGCCCACCGCGGATTGTCAATTTCAAGTGCTGAGGTAATTGAACATCTCAGACGCGTAGGTTTCCTCACGAGGTTTTTCTTCACAGTTAGCGATAAAATACACCAATTATAGGTCAATATGTTAGGAAGTGCTTTTGTGATAACATTCAAAAGTATTCATCACGGGTAGTACAAGCGCTCAAATCACGAGTGGGACTAAAATGACAGAATT